>OU426990.1:22612192-23812192 GCA_911387755.1 Chrysotoxum bicinctum | reverse complement strand
TCCTTGCATATTGGTTCCAATCATACAGACAAACAGCTTGAGCATCCCCAACGGCAGGGTGTTCAAGATCTTGTCCTCATTGTTCCCCTAAAATTCGCTGATATTTAAAGTCCGAATCGGCCGAAACATTTATGTCTATCCGCTCGATGTGGCCGAATCAATTTATTCGTTAAGTTTTCTGGACTACATCCACATCTTGGTACAGCTCATAGAGTCCACGGTATATTTTCTCCGGCATTCACTGTTCTCACACTTTCGAAAAAGTGCAGTAGCAGACCTTCCTTTCTGCTTACCATTAAACGCTAGGTACTGAAAAAACGGAGCACCAGCAGCGGTTTCTTAGGGTAATTCTTAGCCTGATCGCCACTAATGTGGTAAGAGCACTTTAAAAGTTCTTGCTATCAATAGTGACGTTTTTCCCTAGTCTGTGGGCAGAACAATTTTGAAGAAATCACATGATAGCGGATCACCTAACAGAAACCATAAAGCCAGGAAGAGCTATTTTCCAATATCAAAGCAAGTTAGCTGGATTAGTTTTTTCTGAGATCTAGAGTTCGTTTACCGTGGCTTTCAAGTCGAAAGAAAGCTGGTGAATCTCGAATATAACAGAATTTCCTTCAGTGTCTATGATCGATGTACTAGGTGTGTTACAAGTAGTATTGAGAGAGTCCTCGATTTCCTTGAGATGTGCGCCATCTTTTTGTTGTGGATCGCAATTTTTTTCATTAGAATATCTCGGCATCGGAAGTGATCAGAGTCCTAAATTGCACTCATATTAAATTTCAAATAACGCGGATAATCCGAAAAATACTGATTTATTATGTCCAACAACCGCGAAAACCTTAAAAGTTATATAGAGTGGGTGACGTTGGAACATCCAAATGGAGCATACATGACTTGCGTGTATTCACACATGGTGGATTTGGTTGGAAGTCCAAGTGTAGAGAAGGGTGACAAGTTTTTTTTTTAAGATCCTTAGTCATATTTCAAATCGTTGCAAGGTCTATTGGTCGAAAATCATTTCTTTTTTCCGTTGTTTTTTTTAATGCTCGGAAAAATCCACCTACCAATTACAACCTTAAGAGCTGGTCAGTATATTTCAACAAGAAAATAAACCTCCGGCCACTGTCGTATCCACTGAAATAAATACTTAGTCCGGAATGGAATTTACTCGTACAATATGGAATCAAGTTATAATTTTTCCTATTTTTGAGGTGTTGGTTTTTCCAACTTTTCAGAAGGTTAATTCAGGAGGATGTTCAAATTTCTAAAGAATTATGCAAACACTTTCCAGTAATGGATCATAAGCTATAACAGTTGGGTCCAAAACATCTTTGAATCTGCCAAAAAAAAATGTGTATTCTTTTACAATACTTAATAAAAATCAACTCTAAGGCTCACATGTTACATTCTAATGGGAACCTTTTTTGTCAACTTAATTTAGGTCGATCAACATCGAAGGGAATAGTCCAAATTCCTTTTCTCTAAATTCAAATACAATGTCAATACTTGAATTATTTTTTGTTTTTTCATGATAGAACATTCATTTCAATAATATGTAGTGAGTAAGAGGATTGAAAAATTTTCACTTGATACACACTTCACCCACCAAGGACCACACAGTATGTGTATAATACGAGTATTCCAAATTCGAACCCACATTATATAGAACCAGAAGGCAAGAAGTCCTGGCCACAACTTCATCCGAAAGCCATATATCTCATACATAAGTATAGAGAAACCTTCTCGAAAAGGCAACCCAACACTCAATTCCATGTGTGTGCTGTTCTGCTGCAGATACAGAGTCTTGGAATTCTACAATGTTCTCTCTAGAGTTTGGTGTGGTCGGCTATAAATCTCCTTGCCTTTCCCATTGCAGCCGTTTAAATTCTCGTAGGTACATTCTTGTTTTTTCTGTTTATCCAATGTCTTGGGAATTTCATAGGAAACCTCCTACCTAGCCCATATTTCCTATTTGCCAAATTTCGTACATTTTGTGCAGCATTCATCGTTCTCGTTTATCGTTGCACCTTCCTTAAAATTCGCACTCTCAACTAAAATAGTTCAAACTATTGTGGTTTGCTGGATTTTTTGGCTGGCACATTGCAAAGGTCAAGCACCATATTCATCAGTATAGATACGTGGTTGTTGACCTAATAGTGTTTGTTGGAAAAACAGATTGCCACTCCAGAACATCGATTTCGTTTCGTAATTGCGGGTATGGTAGCTCAATCAAGAGCTCGAAAAATTCAAACAACAAGTTTTCGGAGCAGTATTAAAAAAAATATTTATATTTTTCAGGGGTATACTGCTTCGTGCGAAGAAGTGACAAATCCTTTATGAGTATCTTCTGTTATGAAAACGTTAAATGCTTCTCATCTTCGCCATTCAGACTTGGCAGAAAATTGAAGGTATCTCCTCAACGCCAATTCGTTGGTAGATATAGTAAGCAAATGACTCTGTTCCCTTATAACTGAATGATTTTAAACAATGAATAAGGATTTTATCTAAGTGGCTGTGTTTTTACATTATTTATCGTTATAAAGAAAACAAAATATAAGAAGCACTCGAGACAACTTTTGCTACATACCAGGCCCTAAAGTTAATGGGAGAATTTTTCCAGGTTACATTCCAATGGTATTTAAAAACCTTTTGAATGATCGAGTACCAACTATGGCTTCAAGATTTTAATGTGTGTCTGGGATGAATTGGAAATTTTTTTATAGAAAAAGTCACAATGGATTTAACTTTCCTTTGTTAAAATTTGGTGTAGTCAAATAGGACCGGAGACCTGTAATGGACTTAAGATTCACATTTCTATGTAAAAAATGATTTGGTTTTTTTTATGTGAATCGTCTTGTCACCATTTTCAGCTCTCGATTTCAATTTAAAAATATTTTCATTAGATAATTTTGTTTCCACTTTTATTCATTTATCATTTTTCGGGTAGCAAAAAACGCGAAATTCTGCAAAGTAGTAACACGATCAAAGTGCACGGTAGTGCCCAGCCAAGTTCTGGCACTACACCCTTTTTACAGGAACAAACTCAGTCGACTTTTGACCCCTCCCTATCTTCAGTACCAATGAAGTCAGAAACTTGAAATTTCGAATATATGCTAAGTAAGTCAGGCACAGGCGCCTCACCAAATTTCAATTTTCTAGCATAAGCGGTTCCTGAGATATAAGGCCTCAAAAATCACAAAAACCGTAACTAACTGACTGACTGACTGACTGACTGACTGACTGACTGACTAACAGATCATCAAAATTTTGGAGCACTCCCCGACATCTTTGAATCTTGTAATTTTGCACAACGGTAGGTCTTGTTATGCAAGTAGAGGAAAAAATCGAAAATTTGAGGTTTTCCATTCAGGGGGCGTGGTATCCGCCCGCTTTCTCCGAACTGGTGTTGGTTGAATGGAGCACTTCCAACTGCTGTAAAATGATGAAATTTGGTAGAACGGTAGGACTGAAATTGCATACAAAAAAAATATAAAATTTTAAGTTTTCCATTCAGGGGCGTGGTATCCGCCCACTTCCTCAGAACTGATGTAAATTATATGGCACACTTCCGATTGCAGTAGAACAATGAAATTTGGTAGAACGGTAGGGCTCAAATTGCATATAAAGGACCGAAAATAAAAATTGGGGTTTTCCATTCAGGGGGCGTGGTATCCACCCACTTTCTGAGAAAATGTTTAATTTATATGGAGCACTTCTGATTGCTGTAATTAAAGTAGGTATGTTAGTGTTAGGTATCTTGCCAGGACAAGAAGAAACAATTGAAGCGCAAATCAAAACAACCAATAAGAAAAATAAAATATATCTACCAAAAGAAATAGTAAGCTATAAACTAAGTTGATTTTAGGAGGTAGAGTCCACCCTTTTATCTTTCCGTTTTTTTTCGAGTTTTTGACATGGCAAAATATTAAAATCTTTGCAAAAAGGAGTGAGATCAGACCAAAAACATAAATGTTAAAAAAAGAGCCAAGTTTTTTTATACAAAAACCTTTGTCTAACAAGTCAGCCCATCAAATTTTAGTCAGTAATCATTAAATAATAAAATTTCTCTATTACATTGTAGCTGTTTCAATATTATTCTACTTTAAATATCCGGTATTAAACCTTCATGAAGTATCAACTTGGCGTTCTTTTAGATCTCAGTATTTTTCACGGCTGACTTGTTACACAAAGGTTTTTGTATAGAAGAACTTGGCTCTTTTTTTTAACATTTATGTTTTTGGTCCGATTTAATTTTAACCAAGGAAGCAATTGTAAGATTTTCAAAACAACGACATCTGAAAATTTCCAAGGAGTCGGGCCTGACATAACAATGAGATTTCTGAAAATATTCTCTGACAAAATTAATTTTTTGTGGTTTAGTTTTACACTGACATGCCTCAAAGGGATTGGTATCGTCCCGTCATGCGTAAAGCGTTTCTTTAACGGAACTTAACGAGGTTGTTCAACTCTATTAACTCAACATTTAATGTGCTATACACAATACACTACCGTACTATATAAGGCAACATGGTTGCCATAAGCTATCAAAAGACTATCCATACCGGGTGTTTCATTATTAATGCACAATATTTTTAAAAATGCAATTAAAACAATTTAAAAGTGCACAAATTCATTTTGGTTCCTGATTTTCGAACTTTTAAGCAATAAATCTGTAGAAGCTTTCCAAAAACTCTCTCACTCTATAACAACTATATAAAAGTTATGGGTTTTCCTAAAACTTATTTAAACTTGTAAATTCAGTTTTTTATAAATATTTGTTTTTCTCAAAAACTGAAAACGGCGCGCCTAAAATTTTGATGACATTTTTTTTTTCGATTAATTTTTACGATCTTAAATTTAATAAAACAAAATTTTAAATTAAGATATTACTGACTGTCCCTACCATAGAACCATTTTTTCAAATTTTAAAAAATCTCACTATCGGCATAATGAAATTTTGTATAGAGAAGCTTTTAAAAGTTTGAAAAACATTGCATTTCTACGCTTAAAAAAAATATTCCTTGCAATTTGAAAAAAATCAATTTTTGACATTTCGATATCTCAAAAACATTTGAATGTTTAATTTTAAAATTAAATTTTTAATCGTGCAGTAATACAAATTTAAAGTTGACACTCCAAAATTTTTTTTTAAAATGTTTTAAAAATTTTGTACATAAAACCTTATATTTAAAAAAAACACTGCAACGATTATAATTTTTGTTCTTGCATAAAATAATATTTGCTTGAGAAATCACATGGCATCCCGTGTTTAGTCATTCAAAAAATTAATTTTATGGTTTCGAACATATTTCTCTAGTAACATTCATTTTTAATTTTTTAAGCAAGTTCGTGCTTTCGTTATTCGTTCGTTCGTTATTTCTATATGTGACCCGGTCTATGAAAATATGACTTATGACTCAAAAACAAAATTTCGATAAATCAGCTGTTAAAGATAAACAATGCATTTCGTCAGTTTCTTGGTAAAGTTGTTCTCCTTCCTTCCCATTGCCCAGTGTCTCTCTTTTTTTTGAGCAAAACAGCTTTTTTTGGTAAAATCATTTTTGTAGCGTTCAATCCTTTTTTTTTCATTTTCTATTCCATGTATTACCTATCTTAATTCTGGATTTTCAATAAAATTCTGTTTTTCTTTTATTTGTGCTCTGCTTTCTCTACATTCTTAGTACACTTCTAAGCAAGTTAGGACTTTCTGGTTTTAACCATATGAAAGAGCGTCTCAAAAACTATCCTAACCAAAAAAAATGTGAAAAATAATTTTTTGAGTCATAAGCCACCTTTTCATACGCCGGGTCACATATATTTTCTTACGATTTTTACTGTGCAATGTTACTTCAAACTAAATGAACGAATTCAGTCACGAATAAGTAGTGCCAATTATCTTGTTGATAGTTTCCGTTTGTTATGATTCAGTAGCTGTCAAAGTTACCAATGACATCCAGCTGTCAAAATATTCAGTAATGTTTCCCATTTCAACCGAGTGGCCATAGATAACGCGTGAGTTCGATAACTGGGCGCAGGAAATATTCGCCGGGGATCTGGAGTGAACACAATCCACAACCATCAATGCATTCACAAAGATTGACCGTTTGGTGCGGTGTATGTAATGGCGGTATTATAGGACCTTGTTTATTTCCATAAATGGTCTCAGATATAGAGTGATGTTAATAACCGACTTTCTGTGTCCAGAGCTTGGTGAAATCAATATGCCCAAGCTGCGTCTTAAACAAGACGACAATACTTACATGTCAAAGAAGCGACGCGAAGCAACGCTCGAAGTTGTTAAGGAGAAATTTGGCTAATGGGACAAGTCGCGACGAGCGTTCATCAATTGGCTACCTTCCTTATGCAACTTAACACTAATAGATTATTTTCCCTGTAGCTTTGTGAAGTCCATAGTCTACGCTGCGCTGGAGCAACATTCGAGACGCTATGGCTGGAATTATGCCGCGAGTCATTAAAAATTGTAGCGACAGCTTGAAATGCTGTCAGCAAAGCCGAGGTGGCCATTGTAAGGCTATTCCATATACATATAATCATTGACGTAGATATTATATAATAATATAATATATAATAAGTCAATGCATATAATGGTATGAATGTAAGCCCAAAATATAGCCAAAATCAGCTTTGTATCTCACACCACTGTTGTTTTGCTTAAATTTCTTTCCCTATCGTTCTTATCTGGTCACCCTATAAAACTATTTAAAATGGAATTGCATGAACAAATAGAAATAATTCCACGAGGGTCTGCACCACATTTGGAGTTATTTCACTATGTTATTTGGTTAGAAGAATATATTTCAGCTTTAAATATTAAGTACTACTAAAGCGAGTAGTTTTTTGTTGTGAGTTTTCCGCGAAAAGTGCCGATAATTTATTGCACTGCAACCTTCAATCAGATTGACAGTTAAACACCGAATAATCACCCTGTGTCCAAGAAAAACAGCCTAAGTAATTTGAGCAAACACAATAAACCCTCCTGAAAGGTCATAAATTATTCTGCTGGTCTCCGAGAAGCTTCTAGAAAACTTCATAGTTTATTCAACAAAAATCAATATTTCATTGCAGATTGCAGTACAAGCCAGCACTTTTGTGCAACTGCAACATTCCGGGAGCCGGGTATTAGACTTTCACACGATTTATTTATATTCTGTAACCAATTTACATAAATTTCCGCCACTTTTTTCCAGTTTCAGTTCATTGCATAACTTTACAATGCATATTATGGCTCGCACGGCAAAAGCAAGCCTATATACCATCATTGAATGAATAATATAAAATTAAATGACCTCGCAAACTCCTTTGGCGAAAGAATTGGGTCTCACCACAGCCAGCAGCGGCTGCTCCACAGCCAAGCACTCTCCACCTTTCCAATGTAATTGTACGTGACTTTTCTAGGAATAGGCCAATGGTCAGTGCACAGCGACATCTGTGTATTATTCTGTAAGTGGTTTTTATTTTTGTTGCAAAAACGCGCCTCTTTTAAAACCACAAAGTTTTGCCACATAGCCTCCGTTTTCTGACCCTTCGCTTGCAAAACAACACAAGGCCTACCAATCTAGCGAAAACATTAAAAATTAACTCGCAGAAAATGATTTCCCCAAGTGCTGTGCAACTGTACAAAAATAAGGCCGACACGAAGGGATAAAAAGGCTTTAAAAAAAATTGTTTTTGAACAAGTAAAACAAAAGCTCTTGGTTACGCGATGTTTTATTTAAATTGAATGACGACAACGAAGTCGTCTGACGGACTACTGCGACGACGACCACGTTGACTGTACCGCCCTCTATGTGGCTACTCTGTATCGTCATCGTCGCGGTCGTTGGATGGATGAAATTGCAGTGATTTGCTGCAACAAATGTGGGTCAAACGGATAGGTCAACCATTAACGGCATTTCTATGCAATAATTATCCTTCGCTTGAAATGAAAATGTTTTATTTAGAGAAAGGAAGGATATAATGGGAGGCTCGAAGGGAATCTAGTGGTGTACTGTCGTGGTTGATAAGTGTGGTTAGGGAGAGCTGAACTTTGCAGGGAAAATAGCCGCTAAGTGCAGCTATTTCTGCGTGACTACTTAATTAACGGAATATGCTGTTGCATGAATGCTTTGAATACGCTTTAGATATAAAAAACTTATGAGGCTATTATGAAGTCGATAATTTAATTTGTTTTGCAAATTTCTGCCGCTTGAGTGCGCGCTTATTATAAACAACAACTTAAGGGCTATTTGAAATTACAAAACGCTACACTTCTTCGAATTTGACATTCATTGCAGAAATACAAAATTAAAAAAAAAAACTTATCAATGTAAAAGATACTTTGACAATGGCAATGTCAAAATTTCCCGGCGAATGACAGTTAATTTATTGCTTTCCTTCAGCGTGGCAATAAATTTTGATGTTTCGTTTTTTTTTTTAAATGGTTTCTCTGTCATTTTAAAATAAAATCTTTTCCAAACCAAGGCATTCGAAAGGACAAGAAACCGTCAAAATGAGATTAAATTAATTTTGTGGTGCAACCAACAGCACGAAGAGTACCAGACCTAGACTCTCAACCAGCGTTGCCACTTCTAGATAAAAAGTCGAAGTAGATTTGAAGAAAAAAGTGACGTAACACAAGAAAAATCGAAGTAGATTTAAAAATGACTTTTAACTTGCATTTAGAAAAAAATTTAACTCAAGATTTTTATCACTTGACATTATACGAGTAACACGAAAAAGTAGTGATTCAGTCTGTCTGCAAAATTCTGATAAGATTCGTGCACTTATGTAAAATTACTCATTTGCGTATTTATATGTATTGTGTTGACACAAATTTTGTTCATGGAATTTCTGGGGTTATAATACTATCTACAAGGAAATAGAGAAAAAGAAGTATAGATGTGGGCTTTTTTTGTACAATTGAAGCAGGTTGAAACGAAGATTTGTAAAAGGAAGTAGATTTCAGTATTTTGTTGATGGTGCGAAGTAGGAAATAGATTTTAAAATATTTTGAAAAAAAATGAGTAGATCTACTTCAATTGAAGTAAAGTGGTACCACTGCTCTCAACCATTCCCTGTGTGCGCCTGCGCGTTACCAGGAATGAAGATTACCTGGCGACTTATAAGAATTCTGACGCTTTGATGCAATGGAGCGAATCTGGGAACCTTCGATGTTAACAATGTTTTTATCGTCGGTCGTTGGGTCTTTCGTGCCCTTTACCTTATACCGTAAAAATTGGTGAATTTAAATCAAAAACAGTGAATTGAAGTAACACAAATATCGCCAATGAAGCCAAGGCATAAACCTGCGGTGCGAGCTAATTGGGTACAGATTGATTTTGAAACTCTGGGTTTACTTGGTTGCCAGTATAGAAGCTGACACACTTAGATCATAAATTTGTACATTTTGATACATTTCTGGGAAAGAGTGGGACATGTACAGTGGAGGTGAAAAATCTTTTTGTCTTCTTCTTCGTTTATGCACCTTTTTGCGGAAATCGTTTGAATAAACACCAAGCTACACTGCGTGCATGGCACGTATTACGGAGCCTATATGCGATCTGTACTTAAAGATACCGAATGCTTAGAGTGCTGCTGATCTAGTACTTGCCAAATCTGATTTGTCGTCTGACAGGTGGTGATGATGTGCCAAGGTTCTAAGATTTGCTTAAGTTTACACGTAGTAATGGGAAATCCTATATGTCCACTATAGACTGAAGTTCTTCATATTCTTGGATCTCCTTACTGCCCCGATCAAAGTAAGCCTAGGAACACAGTTTTCTTTTTAAATTTACTCGGAAGTCTTTTTTAATCTTTCCCTAACCAATGCCGTCTAAGAACAAACTAATTTTTTTCTCAGAACTTTCTAATGCCTCTTGCGCGGGGAAGTGAAAATTTTCTCCTAGAGTATAATCATGTCTTGTTAAGTGCTTCTGTATTAACTGTTCGGACTCAGCGAGTTATAAATCACTTAGCCCAGGTTCTCCTCGAGCTTTTGTACCTTAAATTGTTTTCTAGTGATATAAAGGTTAAGTTTAGTATACAATCGTTACATTGGATTTGAATGTCTAATTATTATAATGGGAGGGAAATATAGAATCTCTGGCGCAAAATTTTAATTGAATTAGTACGATGCTAAAGCTGTTTTAGTATGATACTAGGTTAAAACAACGAATTTGCAAATTTTAATCGAATATAGCATCATACTTTCTCTACGCTATTATTAAAGTTAAAATCATCGAACACCTATTTTATTTTTTTAAGTACCGTGCTAGCTTCATATGACTCTTTGACATTTGCAAACATCGTGTACTTACTTTTTTCATGAAATGTCATTGTTTTAGGTGTGTTCAGAAGCGATTTATTAAAAAAATTCTTTTAGTACGATACTATAGTTAGAAAATGTTTAAAATTAAGAATGAGTTAGTAAACTACTATAAAGTTAGCAAATTGTTAAGTAGTATCATAATAACACCTTAATAATAGGCTGTTTAAAATTTTGCGCCTCTGAATTTAACAGTATACTTCCGAAGATGGGCTCAAAGGCAAACCGATGGACATTTCCTGAAGCGCGATTATTACAATTAAATTGTTCAAAGGGAGGAATATGAAAGGCAAGAATCAAGAAACATTACGGGGCCGTGGTGCTCGAATAATTAAAATGTTCCTGTTATACTTCTATCGCCCATCAGTTTTTAAGCTCTTTTTTTATCCAAGAGACTCAAAGGGTTTTTTTTTGAGCATCTGTCCAAATATGTTAATTGTACTAGAGTTTGGGACGAAGGCTTTATAGATTACAGCCAGATCGGAAGGCGTATCGAGATCAGAATATATGTAATCAGCTTTTCATACGCTGCTGTTCTAAATCCACATCCGAAGAACAAGGAATTGAATCGGGAAATGAATTTGACAAGCTGAAAGTACTGCCAATTTAATGGATAAGAAGCTTAAGACAAAAGATCATTGATGGATATGAGAAAGAGAGTCGGACACAAACAGGAGCCCTGTGGTACATCATCATTTATTTTATGAATTTCAGACTTAAAACCATCCAATACAACTTGCATTGAGCGGTTCGAAGTGTAGTTTCTATTCTAATGAAGAAGAAATTCATCAATTCCAAATGCCCGCATTTTCGAAAAGAGAGCTTGATGCCAAACTCTATCAAATGCTTTTGAAATATCAATTGCAATAATTTTACTTTCTCCAAAACAATGTAAAGATTTGTGTGCCATTTTTTGCTCGCAGAGATATATGTATATACCATTACCATCGGATCATCGGAGGACCTATTGCTATTAAAGCCATATACTGCCGGTCATTATGCAGCTTTCGTTCCTCAAGATATTTCTTGAGCTGATAATTTATTGAGAAAGTAGGGATTTAAGTGCAATTGGACGATAGTTAAAGGGGAAGAAGATTTGACTATTTTAAGGACAGGCTGGACAAATGCTGTTTTCTATCCAGTCGGAAAGAGACCCAGTAGAGTATGACAGATGGAAAAGGTTACGCAATGATTTTTCCGGATACTATCCGGGCCAGCGGATTTGTGTAAATCGAGATCTTTCAGTACTCTTGCCACTGAACGAGTGTGAAAGAAGATTTGTCCCATAAAATCGTTTACGCTCTCAAGTACAGGAGGATTCATGACATTTTCTGGCAGGGTCGAGTTAACAGCAAAACGTGCTGCAAGCAAATTGGCATTTTCTTATGAGCTGACAAAAGGAGTGTCATTTAAGACGATCCTATGAACCGAGGACGAAGTAGTATTTCGTACATTTTATTACACATTTCCAAAAATGTTTACTATTGTGGCAACACTTTCAAAAGAAAGAATAAAGAAAACAAAATGAAAGTCCAAATGCAGGAAAGATATAATGACTCTATTGAATAGAAAGTGACTATACCGGTTAGGTAGAAGAATATA
Organism: Chrysotoxum bicinctum; assembly: GCA_911387755.1. Classification (NCBI taxonomy): domain Eukaryota; kingdom Metazoa; phylum Arthropoda; class Insecta; order Diptera; family Syrphidae; genus Chrysotoxum; species Chrysotoxum bicinctum. The sequence continues at coordinate 23,800,263 of OU426990.1, read as the reverse complement.
CTGATACTGACAGAATAAAGATGAGATCAGTTGTTGTACATCTGTGAAAGTGGAAAGACGTTGTTTTATTTTGTGTAGCGAAGTATTTTTATTTCTAAAGCAAAGGTTGATTGCTGAGAGTATTATTACTTTTTTAAGTAAAGTTTAACTGCTTGCACTACCTTAGAAATATTGTAGTATTTTTTACCTAAATTGTTGGTCATGCAAATATTTCGTTTACCGAATATGATAATTAAAGGTTTTTCTAGCTTGTTTTAGCTTATTCTAATTTCCCTAACTAGGGTCGGCTATATAACATCGGAAAGTTACTTTTCTGACTCTAGTTACTTCTTTATACCTCGAGGAAACACTATCGCGGAAATATAGTGATAAGTGATCAGTTATGGTTCCTGAAAAAATCATTGAGACCGTCCCAGTAACTGTTGGCTTGCTCGTATTGCCAAACGGTTGTCTTAGGAATTATCCCTCAAACTCGGGTTTGTTCACATGGGAAATTTGCAGATATGAAACAATAGTCTGATATGCCTAGGGTTGATAACACACTTATTGTGCATTTTCCAGGGTCAGAGGTAAGAAGCAAGTCCAGGGTATTGGCGGTTTGACCTGCACCGTCAGGAATTCGAGTATGCTCGTGAACGAGGTAAATCAAGTTGTTTAACTTAGAGAAAATTTTGACATATCTTTTTTCGGGTGTTGAGTGGCCAGAAATGTGCAATCACGAAGAATTGTGTACATTTAAACCTCTCGTAACAACGATTTCCCTGGGCGGAAGCTTAGAAACAATTTGAATAGAGTCTGACAGCGCATCCAATTCCTTAAAAATCGAGTTAGTATCCAAACTTGAGGTGTAATAAATGAAGCATGTATGTACATATGATGCGCTTATGGATTGTTAATTTAAACGACATGAAATAAAAGTTTGTATTGTGTTTGCAAATGCCATATTGTGATTGAAGCTGATAAGCAGCATCATTACGTATATATATGACAGGGCAATAAGGACACTAAGCTATAATCAGGCAGGCTGAATTCCATGTGATCAGAATTTTCACCTACCTGCGTTTCGCTAAGTTCCAAAACTGCTGGCCTGTTTTTCACAGTATGGACATACAGCACAGACATTTTTCCCAAGCCTTCGAATGTTGGTACAATCAAACCTAAATACACTCAACTTTAAAGAAAACAAACATAGAAACAAAAACCAAATCAGAATATCAACTATGTATGTTGATATCGGGTTTGGGCCCCAAAATAAGTTCACAATTGAAGTATTGATCCGCTCTTGGATTCCAAAACAAATAACAGCAATTTACAAGGATATTACAATGGTAAGGAAGACCAAATAGTAAGTCTCTTTATTCTGCCTAGAAGATCGTGATTGGTTATCATTGTGTCCACGGCTGTGTGGCAGATACCTAGATCATGTGAGAAATCAATGCGGTGGTAAATCTGTGGCTTAAGTGTACATTTAAGAGTCATTTACCGTTCAGTGCCATTGGAAATTTGTATGTCCCACTGATTTAAAAAAAGCTTTTCCTTAAGCCAAGTACTGACATGTTAGACATGAAATGAAACAATGCTCGCTAGAGTGAAATTTTTTCTCGTCAGCTATACGAATAAAACTGCAAAAAAGCCTCGAGGTGGGTCATGAAATTGTCGATTCTAGGGCATTACATGGGGCACCTATGTACATTTTTTCTTAAGACCAAAAATAAAACCATGTTTGATCCTACGAATTCAACAAAATGAAATTAAGAAAAAAAAAAACTACAAATCAGAATAACCTCTAAGGCCATCAACGTATGTACGTGTCACATGTACTATATGTATCTCTATCTATGTACCTACATATATTTTAAACAAAAAAAATATCAAAATAATATTCATATCCTTAGAGAAATCCCTCCACATCAAACGAGCCAACCTATATCCATCCTTCCATAGCAAAAAAAAAAAATCAAAACGCAAATCCTTGAAAATTATCCTAACATATCAATCTTGACTTATGTCATCTTAATCGTAAATTTATTCCGACTTCATTCGGAAACATTCAAATGTAATTCAAAATTCAGATGAAAAACGAAAATTCCCTAAACGGCACACATTTGTATGTAAGTAGGTATAGGAATATAGCGGGAAGCAACCCTTCGCACAGCCAAGCAAAACAGAGCAAAGCAAAGTAAAACAAGAAAAGGAAGCTGATCCAATTCCTGTGAAATTTTAATCGGCAACTTTCACTCGGCACGCTGCTCCTCGTACAACACAAACGTGAATCCGGATTTAAATGTCTCCTATTGCCGCCCGCTACCTCTCTGAGTGGCAGTGGCGGGGCGCAAAACGAATAAATTTATACATACCAAAAATCGTTCTTTTACAACTCGACCTCTCCTCGGAGCTGTTTCCTCATTCAGATCATCAACAACAACAACAAAAACAATGACGACCTCCGCCGAGAAAGGAGGGTCACTGGAGGAGTACACAAAACCACAAACGTGACGGGTTTATATGCAAATTTCGAACCCAAGCCATCAACCAACGAACTAACCAACACCATCACCAGAACTATCACCGGTCCTCTCCCTCCTCTTAGCCTTCATGTGTTGTTCATTGCAATCAAACGCTAACATCCTTACGAACGGTATGTAGTCAGTAGTCCTGGAATATCCTACAGAATACACTTTCGTCACCAGCGTCGTTGTCGTCGTCGTCGTCGTAGCCGTAGTCGTAGTCGTTCTCGATGTTGTCGTCCTCATTGTCATAGCTGTGGATCCGGGATCCTTTCCCATTATGCCTCGTTGTCGTTGCCGGCTATAGGACTTGTCGTAGTCATTTTTGTGAGACAAGTTGTTTTGTCGGTTAGCATTGCCAGGATACTAACTACACCCGCAGGATACCTCCGGCAGAGAAACCTGCCAGATTCCACACTTGAACGAAATGGAGCAACCCAACCAGTCACACAGTTTGCCAACGTTACAGCATGAGGCGGAAGCTTAGAAGGGGAGGGTGGGTGGCATGACTAGAAGCAAGATGACACAAAACAGCGCCAGTAGCCCCAAGGGAGGTAGGTGGTTCTGGTTCGTTCTATGAACGAGTATCTCTCCTTGCCGTAGTGGTGATGATGATGCTATCATAGGGCGACGTGTGTCCTTGTACCTACTAAACCACATTTCGCAAGGGACAAACGAATAGAATTAAATAGGTAGGGAAAGCGTTTTTGCGAAATATAGGACCGAAAGAAGCCTTTAACGCTAAGTGACACCAATAACTTTGGCCCACTTCGAGATACTTAAATTTGGGTTTCACCCGGATCCACAACCACCTCCGCCGCCCACCATTGACAAAATTTAGGTTCGCGTTTTTCACATCACGGAGCGGTTTTAAGTTTTCATTTGATAAATATCACGAGAACTGCTCAGGAAACGGGAACGGGTTTTTGACGGATTAATGGACACAAGGCGGTCGCCAGTAATAGTCCACTCGGAAGATTATGAGTCGACTAATTTCCCAGAAATGTTATGGGTATTAGTTTTCAAGTGAATCCTATAGGTGTGTTTAAGTCCGGGTTCTTCAAACGGGGATATTTTGTGTCTTGCACGTGCAGGTGCCGGTTAGAGTTATAGAAGAGAATAATATAGGGAGGGTATCCAATGAATATTTGTTTTTGTTATGCAGGACATAATTAATGTTTTCTTCTCATTATGGCATAATTTGAGGGAGTCAAATTTCTGTTATGATACAAGTTTGGCAATCAAGTTTAAGATCATGGGACACACACAAGCTCGTGGCTCGAAGGTCGTTGGCTTCATAACTTACCTAGAGTTAAAAAATACTGAACATTATGTTAAATTTAATGATCTATGCGGAAAGCTTAGGAGATTCTATTAAAAATGCAAGTTTTCGGGAGTTTTATATGAAACCTAATAAAGAGCATCTGCTTCGAGCTTTATTTTATTCAGACCAACTTATAAATTACATCGTATCAATAGAATCCTATTGGATTCATTGCGAGAACCTGAGGGATCACAAATGGAAAACGGATGGTTTTTCATTTAGTTTGAAAGAACTTCCGGGGTTTTAAAGAAATGGGTGTTCAAATTATAACTATTTGTTACATGGTGGTTACCCAGTACATTTGTTGTGAAATATAAATAAATTCATAAAAGGATATTACAGCTCGTAGACAGCCTAAACTTAGTGATTCAAAGCTCTTAACCATTTGTGTTAGCTAGTATTGAGGTAACCTTAAATTTTCTGTAGGTACTTTTCATGACAAGAGATAGTCCTTGAGGATTTGTCACTTTCTCGCAAGAGGCAAGTGATCCTGTGAAAAACCATTTTCCAGCAGCTAAAAATCTAACCCAAGATTCTCTGCATGACACTTCAACTAACTAACCACTATGTCAAATAGTACTTCAGAATTACTGTGAAAACACTTTATAAATTCATAATTTGGGCAACAATTGGTTTGGTCTGGGAGATTGGCAACGAGCTTAATCGGGATCCGTGGAAATGCATACGTTTTGAGAAATTGTGAAATGTGAAAAGCAACTTTAAATTGATATGCATGATCAAAACTGCTGGCGTACCGTGGCAATCTTTACTTAGATTGTAGAACTTGTATTGAAAGGTGGAAAAGGAAATTTATAATTCAACGAATGAGAGATTCAAGATTTCATGAGTTTCGATAAGATAGTAGCGCTTTTGAATTTTTCAAGAGCAATAATTTCCTTTGCTCCAAGCCGATGTAAGGATTACTTTCATTACTCTTTGATCACCAGTGGACCCATTGACACCACTTGTAACGAAGCGTTCCATGCTTCCACCAATATTAATAATAATAAATCATTATTTAACCATGATTCCGCAGCCGCCGCCGCCGCCGCCACAACGACCGCCGACGACACCATACCAGCAGCAGCTACCGACCGACCGAAAACACCTCACGACGCTGCAGCTACCGACGACACCAGTCACTTCGGCAAAATATGGGATTTGATACCATGCTCTAATATAATACACAGTCACTATAAGATCATGACGTCACAGACGAGTGAGCACATTTGGTAGTTTGCAACGGTCGAAGCTGACGAGCTCGATTTTAGCTTGAAATTGTCCAGCTATTTCGTTCCTCAGTTTGGTTCGAAGATCAAACGTTCTAATTGCCACAAGGGTCTTTGGTACCTGCTGATCTGTCGGTGTATATGCATTGATCTTGTGCCACCAGGGGCCTCGAATCTGCTGATCTAGTGCCACCAGGGGCTTTGAACCTACTGATCTTGTGCCACCAGGCGCCTCGTAACTGCTGATCTAATGCCACCAGGTGCCATAAACCTGCTGATCTAGTACCACCAGGGGCCTTGAATCTGCTGTTTTAGTGCCACCAGGGGCCTCAAACCTGTTGATCTAGTGCCACCAGGGGCCTTGAACCTGCTGATCTAGTGTCACCAGGGGCTTTGAACCTGCTGATCTAGTGCCACTAGGGGCCTCAAACCTGCAGATCTAGTGCCACCAGGAGCCTGAAACCTGCTGATCTAGTGCCACCAGGGGCCTTGAACCTGCTGATCTTGTGCCACCAGGGGCCTTAAACCTGCTGATCTAGTGCCACCAGGGGTTTCAAACCTGCTGATCTAGTGCCACCAGGGGCCTCAAACCTGCTGATCTTATAAGCGCCAAGGGCGTAGTCCGTACGGACTACCGATACCAAATACCAGTTAATGAGAAGCTGGATGCCAGAATAGAGCTTTCCAAAGGAAACCGACAGAAGCACAATACAAGGAGAATAACCGATGTTAACTAGATACACAATACAAGGTGTAAATTAATTGAATGTTTTAGTTGTTATATGAATTTAAGATTTGTTTTCAATAAAGATTTTGTATAAGGTTTTAAAGACCTTCCTACTGAAGTTCCGTGTTTTCTTCAGAGCGACCCTGGAAATCCGACGAGCAAAAACCTCGGCTGGAAAGAAAAAAGCACATCACACAGTGATAAATGATATCTCTTAAGCTGAAAGTTAATCAGCGTTTCCGTGATTTGGGTAAGAATGGACGTACGACCAATTGGAAGACAAAGTTAGACGTCGCGTCGTAGAAGATTCTATTTAGTTAGAGACAGGCAGGATAAAATCATGTATTTTATCAACTCGGAAAGAGTGGAAGAGTAGAACAGATGGACAAAATTTTCGCATTAGTATTTCCTACGTTTAAGAGCAACTTTTTAGAATTACGGGATGTGGCTTTATATATATACCTAACGAGATCAATCAGAACTATTGCAACTACTCGATTCGTCCCATGTAATCGTTCTGGAAAATCGTGGTGGCTTTCTCTGGTGATTTGACATCAGGAGTATTATTGAAAAGGACCGATATTTAACCGATAAATCTACGAAGTAGAGACACTGAAAGCACTGGCAACTGAGGCCATCGGCTTTAGACAATACAACAAAGAAAGACACACAGAAAGAAAGAACAACAGAAGAAACACATATCAACAGCACACAGTTGATATTTGAACGGTCCTCCATCCAGTACTAACCACGCACAATGATGCTTGATTTCGCTGATCGAAGAGCGTTCTTTCATTAAAGCCCAAGCCGTTGACTATATATTTCAAAATAGTAGAAGGTTGTCAGTGTTAGATATAAACTTTGTAATATTTTCAGTATTTATATTGAAGTTAATATCAGTCAAGTAAGAAATAGATTTCAGAAGCCCAATGTTTTGGGCAATTTAGTCAAAATTATAACAGTTCAAAATACTAAAGTTTAAGGTACCACAGATGTTAGTATCACAGTTGAAAGCACTTTGAAAGAAGACAGAAAATAGTTGTATTATAGCCCGAGGGTCATGTCTTGAAATGTCATTTGACTTGAGGTCAGACGTGTAAGGTGAAGACTTTCTTTTAAAATTTATGAATTTCCAAAATGAATTTCTAGTCATAAGGATGCATTATTTTGCTGATTTTTTCTGACACATTGCTAGTATTTTCAGAGCGCCATTATTTGATTTCTTGTAAATGCCCATCATTAATTTTGTTAATTATTTTTTATTTTTATACGTTTGGAGTCAGTTACCAATTTTGATATTCTACTTTTTCATTAAAAATCATCTAAAACGAATTTATAGCTCAAGTGAAGTTTTCATGAATTTTATTTTTTTGTGTTCGCTCCCAATTTCTTCGTTGACTTAACCTTCCGTCCTCACACTGGGGTGTGAGATACCCCACACAAAATTAGATACTGTTTCGTGACTGTTACATTTTTATATCAGACATGTAATGCCTATGTAAATTCATTTTCATATTTTTGGCAGTGGTAGGAGGCCGTTTTGAGCTAATTGATTTCTTTGGAATTATATAATTCAGTTTTAAAGTTTGTGTGGGGTATCATACACCCCAGTGTGTCGTTCGCGTAAGTTGTTTTTACAGTTTGTGAATAAATGTGTTTATTGTAATACTAGCGTATTTTAGTCGTAATCCAGCATTTGAAGACAAAATATTAACGCAGCTTACGTATAAATAGATGTATACCTAGTTTGAGGTTCGTTTAGTCAGAAAAAAAAGTTTTTGTTCTAGGAAGCAACTGTCATTACATATACAGAAAAATGTCATTTTCAAGCTCATTCAAGCATTCCGCTAACAACAAGTTTCAACGAAAATCCCCTGAAATGGTTTTAAAGGGCTTCAATGTCATTTCAAACAGAATATGTCATTTTTTTTTTAAATTTTTTTTTAGCAGGTAAATCGACTTTAATTTAACAGCTACATTTTTATGAATTTTTTATTAATTTAATTCTTAAAAGTGTTTTTTTTTTTCTAATAAGTATTTTTTTTTATAACTTAATGGACTAATAAACACTATATTAATGTGCTAAAAAAATAAATAATAATACAAATTTTAATTTATTAAAACAATTTTTTTAAAATTATTTATGTTTGGGGTATGTCACACCCCAGTGTGAGGACAGCGTAAGAAAAAATATGTGTGAGGATGGAAGGAGTAATAATGAGCCTGAAACACGTAGTAAAAAATATGATTTGTAAAAGGAAGTATTCAGAAATGATTTACATATAACTCTTACCCACTTTGCCTCCTTATCTCCTTGCATTTTTGTATTTTACTTCCAAAAAATTACTTTTTTATTTTATTTCTTTTCCGCCACGCTTACCAATAAAAGATAAACTTTTGGAGTATTCGTCATTTACTCGCATGAGTCCCCCGTCCTGCTGGCAGGATTAGTCCCTTGCTTTTATAGCAGTAAGGGACGGAGAGGGGTCTCAGAACACCGCTTTCGTTACATGTGACAACAGCGGCTTAGAATCGATACCAGACCTCTATAGAGTTTTGTTCCAATACGCATACAGTCCCGCCAAAGGGCACTTGTTTCAGACCCTTATTTGAATTTGAACTTGCCAACAATAATGGCCAGAACTCAAAACTGAATATCTGCTCATGTTGAGCAATTTTCAACTTTTAAGAAGGTATTTGCGCATTTTTAACCAAACCACCAATTTATGCAATTTATTTTAATTATCTCCCCGAATTCTTCGTCCTTTTGGATTCTCTCTATTGTGTCAAGAATTTATCTGTTTTTTTTTTTTGTACCCCATTTCCGTAAACGATACCTAAATTGTCAATAAAATTTAATTTAGTCCCCAAAATGATGTTTCCTGCGAACTTGAAGCCCGACAAAAAAAAAACAGCAAACACTCAAACAAAAATACGAAACCAGGAATTTATTTCCAAAGACATTAACGTAAAAATAATGTCCTTGCTTCTAAGTACTTCGAACCTAACAGTATCAGTAAAGCAAAACAAAATAAATACTGTCCCTGGATAAAAATGACCCACGCATTGTCCATTATTCCTCGGCATGCAAACAGCCTGGGAGAACATAAAGAAAAAACCTTTTTCAGGAGATATTTTTTAAGGCTATTGAAAAACAGAAATTTAATTGAAACAGAATTTGTTTTTTAGAAAGAAAAGTTTTGAATAATTAAGATTTTTTTCAGCATGCCATCTTAATTGTTTGCCCTGAGGACATACATACCTACGCGCGCTCTCCACTTCAGCTGAAACAGCTTAGCTTGGAGGGAAAATAAATCAGCAATATAAAAAATGGGATTAACCACCCAGACTTTACATCCACAGAGAGTCTAATGGATGGCAAACAGATATACAGAAAATACCGACAATTACCCATGTTACTTCCGCTAAATTAAAGTCCTCTTTAGTGTCCTGAACGACCGACGACGACGACATTTCTAGTCCTTTTCATTTAACTAAACGCAAATGGATGAGGGAAATAAGTTTTGTTTCCGTGGACGTCTCTCTGCAAGGAGACAAGGACAACGAAGAAAAAACTTCTACAAGAGGATCCACAAAGGATAACACGCGACTAGAAACAGAAAAACGCAGTGTGGGAATCTTATGAAGGATAATAAAGTCCAATCAAATTGGGAAGAATAGTAAGTTTTTCATGAATAAATCCTCCTAATTCGAAGGACATCCATATGTCTAGAGGCACAGGAAAGGTGGCGTTATGGAGACTGTAACACACTTGTAAAAACAAAAGTAGACACGGTCGCAAAGGAGTGCCAGTAAGCTTCACTTATTTTGTGTTCTTTTTTTCATATTTATCCAGCAAGGATATGGAAATAATTTTCTAAGTCATATCTGCCTACAATCAGACAGGAGACATCAACATCAGGAGGCAACAAATATAAATGAACAACGACAGAAAATAAATCAAAATATGTATGTATGGCGGTACCAAGACGAAATGAAAATCATGCGAAGAAATAATAGGAAGGAGCTTCCAAGGAAGAATTTTTTAGCTAGGGAAATTTTCTGTCAAGACATATTACTGTCTGGGAATGTTTGCGTATTTAAAGAAGATTTCCTATATTTTTTTTGCTTCGTTCACCAGAGCAGAAAAAGTAGGTGAGGTTAGGAAGATACCGTCGGTAGTAATGGAATATAATAATATTCTGTTTATGTCCTTGTACACTGGTAATAAAACACAGCCAGTGATGTTGAAAATTGCGTGATTTATTGGCTTGACATTGAGTTCATGTTTTGTCACTTGTTTTGTCAGGCAATTATTAGGGTGAATGAGATCAATATTTTTGTGAAAAGTTGAAAATGTAATTTGCTAGTGTTTTTCAAGTTAAATAACTGGCTATCAGGGAGAAATGCAAGGTAATCAGACAAGATCCAAAACAGAACCGGAATAAGACTATTATCACTGACAGTCAGGCGGGTGTTAAAGCCATTAATTCTAGTACATCATAATCCAAATTGGTCCAGCAAGGGATGAACTTGCTAGCCTCAATATTAACCACAATATCACTCTTTTCTGGGTTCTGGGTCATAGTAGCATTGATGGGAATGAACGGACGGACGAGCTGGCCAGGCAAGGATCAGCCCTTCATAACCCACAACATTCAAAATTCCCAATATTTTCTCAATTTTTCTCAGCAAATCAAACCGTAGGTGCAACACCTTAACTAACTGCATTGTATCTTGAAATATTTGGCAAAACTATAATAAATCCCGAACACTTGATGTGATATGCAGACCAAGGCAAGACATAGCCGGGATCGTAGCTACCTGCAGCGGACACTGGCTAATAGTTAGAAGAGCATGAAATAAAACTAGGTATTCCTCACAACACTCACTGTCATAGCTGTGCGGAACAGCGGGAAAAGGAAACAGTTCTGCACTTTCTCTGGAAATGCCATGCTCAGGCCATTTTTTGACGGCATTGAAGAACTTTCACTTTCGAAAATGAAGATCAAAGACTTGATCTCTTTTTTCAACTTGACGAATGATGGTTACTCCTGTGGCATGCCCTCTGTTTGACTACTTAGATCCCGAGCTAGCGGACTGAGGGCTTTGATGGTGGCCTATGGTGCGGGGGGGGGGGGGGATAATCAGTCAATCGGTTTTCCTACTTTTTCAGTGTCAGTCAACAAGCTGCCTAGCTTGGCACAGTCTAGATGGTTTCGGATGAGTTTGGTGTTCTGGCTGAGTGAGTGATCCAATTTCAAGATGATTGTGCAAAAAAAAACACAATAAGAGACATAAAGACCTACTAGATCCTTTCTTATTGTAAAATTCAATCAAAACTGGACGACTCCGTGAGAATCTCCACAATTCCTCATATCAATTCAAAAATCAAAATGGCGGACTTCAGCGCTAATTGGGCCATTGATGGATTAGACTGCTACCTACCTAAGTACTTACGATATTTCTTTGTTCATCTGCCTCCCACTCGACGGGTTTCACCTTGTCGTGGTGGGGGGCTTACGTCTATTCTCTAGCTGCTCGATCAGCTGGAGATTTAGACAACTAAGAAAACCCAAGGTAGTGACAGGTTTGGAACGGGTGTGTTTCGGTGAATCTCCGGCTGCTACGTGGCTGGAGATTTCAGGGGTACTCTCCAGGTTTTAAAGGATGTCGATGGTGTGAAGGGTGTAATCGGTAAGGTCTCCGGCTACTTGCGTGGCTGGAGATTTCTAAGGTTTTATCGGGTTGTGACGGGTTGAATTGATGAGGTCTCCGGCTGCTTACGTGGCTGGAGAGTTTTAAGGTTATTTAAGGTTTTTAAGGGTTTCTTATTTGCCGTAGCACATAATAGAAGGATCGTCGTCATCGTTCTTTAGAACAAGAACTAGGAGCGTCTTTCCTAATTTGCCGTAAGGTAAATAAAAGATAGGAGCGTCTTTCCTTGTTTGCCGTAAGGTAAACTAAAGAATAGGAGCATCTTTCCTAGTTCGTCGCAAGGCGAATGAAGATAGGAAGCACACTAAGTTGTTGGTTACTATCCCGGCCGACTTTCTTAGTGTTTTTCCTAAGGGTTGATAGGCCCAGGGTTTTGCAGGAGCCCATCTGTAAGTGACCTCGGTTGTGAAGCTCCACCGGAAGCTATATTCGGGTACCATAGGAGATAGTGCCCATTTGAATCGGAGGTTGAGTTTTACCCTCGGCTCAAACCCTATCTATGAGGTAGGCCCCCTAGTGGGAGCATCACGATGGCTTGGTTTATTCCGAATGCGGAGACATATGGTTTTCAAGATTCTTTTCTTGAATTCAAGAGGTGTTGGATAGACGTCGCCTCCAAAACAAAAGGTGTGCATATGCTGCAACATATCACAACTTTGCGACCGAGATAGCTTGCTATGTCGGGGTTAATGGTCAAGATACAATCTGACTCCAAAAGGAGGTAGGCCTCCCGTGGGATTGAGCCATAATAGGTAGGTGCTCACGTAAAACTAAAGACGATCTTGTTCATCTGCCTGAACAGTATAATTGCTACGAAATTATTCAAAATACCTATTTTAGAACTTCATAACTTACTTAAGGTAATGCTTTAGTGGCGAATGGACAAACCTTTTATGAACAAACTTGCTTCAGCCAGATCGATCACAAGCCTGAAGTGTCTTTTTTTCACATACCAAATTAGTCGAGGTTTACTTCTTCTTGTGTGTGTTACCTTAGTCTGGGTCTTCGTCTTCTGTGTCTTCTTTAACGTTGGATTCAATGATTTTCCGGGCCAGAGCAACATTCGCTCACGCAAGATCTGCCGAAAATATCACCGCTGTCCGTGAGAGTGTGCAAGAGAATCCAAGGCATTCAATTCCACGCCGCCGTGCGCAAGAACTTGGCTTTTCGTATAGTAAAACTTAGCAAATTTTTTCGCCATGACTTGTACTGTACAAACTTAAGCTGATCCAGGAGCACGGGCTCTCGAGCATCAGCAAGTTGACCCCAATTTCGGTCCATTTCTGGATGATGTAGAATTTAGGAAGATCACAATCCACACGAGATCCATCAAATTGTAATGTACGAGTATCCAGAGGAAGTCACGATTTGGTGTGGATTTTGGACTGACGGCAACAGCGGAGCATACTTCTTTGAGAACGAAGTTGTCAAGCCATCACCGCCAACGGCGAGCTGTGTCAGTCGATAATAACCAATAATAATAACCAATTTTTTTTTTCCAATTAGCTAATATGGGCACTTATGAATCATGTGATTTCAACAAGACATCGCTAGGTGGCCACAGCCCGCGCCAGAAATACATTTTGAAAGAGCGATTTCCGAAACAAGGTTATCTCACGCAAAGAATTTGTGCATTGGCCACCGAAATCGCAGCGTTTTGACTTCTTTAGACTTCTTTTTGTTGGGTTTTCTTTAGTCACAGCCAATTAACGGCAAACCACCACTCTTGAGTTCCAGCATAATCAATGACATTGGTCAGATTCAGCCTGATTTATGCGCCAGAGTTATTGAAAATTTGAGGTTTTGGATGCGCGCCATCAAGGAAGTCCGCGATTAACATTTGACTAAAATTATATTCCGTACATAATGGCATACATGCGTCATCTAAACAATTAAAAAAAAATGTAGTGATATCTTAGTTAAAATTTACTTTATTTTAATTTAAAAAACTCTTTAGCTATATATGGTTCTATCCAAGACGTCGTCGGTGTTGGATTTCCTTTCTTGATGGCAGCATATACAGGGTGTGCCATCTGATTGTTTCTTCTTAAATCATATGTTAGTTTGACACTCTTTTTCCTACTCAAAATCTGGACAGAAATTCAGTATCATACCTCCACGAAACCAAATGAGTCACTTTACGCTTGGAAATATTGAAAAATTATTTAAAAAATCTGTGGACAACACTCATGATCTCTGTCGTCGTATGGTACCCATAGACGAGAATGTGGCTACTCTAGCCGAAAGTGTGAGACTCAATTCACGAACATCAACTCGCCATCGATCTCAACAGCTCAACATTGCACGAAGAGAATTTGGATTATTTTGGATTATTCGCTTAGAAGTTCCAATTGACTCAGCAATTGAAGATGCACGACCATCCGCTTCGTTATCGCTTCGCAGTTTGGGCAATAGAGCAGCTTGAAAGAGTGCTAGTTTGGTGCGGATTGTGAAGTGGTGGCATCATTGGACCATTTTTCTTTAAAAATGTGGCTGGGAACAACGTTTCGGTCAGCGGTGGGCTTTACAAAGCCATGTTAACCGACTTTGTTTTTTTTTTTTTATTAAATTGAAGACTTGGATTTAGAGCTTTAGACGACCTCTGGTTCATGCGCGCCATGCCACAATCGATCTTTTGCGCACCAAATTCCCAAATCGTTTTATCAGCCTCCTTGGCGATGTCAATTGGCCACCTCGGAGGTGCGACTTGCCCCTTTGGACTTTTTTTTGTGGGATCGGTGAAAGACTGATATTATGCCAACAGTAAGGAAACAATTCAAGCACTGAAGGCCAATATTCTCCTAGCTATAGCCCGAAACCATAAAAAGATACTTGAATTTGGCCCACCCCTTACTTTGTCTTGTCTCATGGACCAGTATGGCCATATTCTTCGCTTCTTTTTTAAAGTATCTTTGTTCTTTCGATTATAACAATATTGTCAGCCTAAGTGAGTAATTAGATGTATATGAAATTTTATACATCTAGCTTGTACTACTCTTTGAAGATGTTAAAGAAGTCACATAAAACTGCCAAACCTTGTCCAGAGTTTATAGGTATCGGTGAGGCTTATACCGACGACGGTGATCTTACAAAACATATTACAAGTTTGGCAGCGATGCTAAATCTAGACATTGCACGAAAGTTTCTTGGCATGATAATTTTTGCATGATTATTTTATCGCATAATAGTTTTCTCGCATGATAATCTTCTCGCATGATAGTTTTCTCGCATTAAAGTTTTCTAGAGTGATAGTTTTCGCATGACACTTAGTTTTCGTGTAATACTTTACTTGCGTGATAGTTTTTTCACATAATAGTTTTCTCGCATGAAAGTTTTCGCATGATAATTTTATCGCATAGCATAGCTTTTCTCGCATGATGGTTTTCGCATGCTTATTTTCTCGCTTAGTAATTTTATCGCATAATAGCTTTCCTGCATGATACTTTTCTCGCATGATAGTCTTCATATGCAACTTTTCTCGCATGATAGTCTAATCGCATAATAATTTTTATAGTTTTATCGCATAATAGTTTTCTCACATGATCATTTTCTCGCATGGCAGTTTTCTCGCATGATATTTTCCTTCACAAGCTTCCGAGGCTTTTTCTGATGCACAACACAGTAGATGAAGATCTTGAGGGTGTATTGGCCGGAGACAACTACAAGACAACTTCTAGTACTATTAGAACAAATATATCCCCTTCGAGAAAAGCTTCCCAAAAACTGGGACCGTAAATCAATGAAGGAAAGCAAATAACATACCAGGTAATTTTGTTGGCAAGTTTCCTGCTCGGAAATGTTTTTCTAGCTCATTTTATATACGGTGTGCGTTTCCACCCGTCGTAAACGAACAGGAATCCATGTTGACACGATACCAAATAAAATTTTCTATTTCACAATTCAATCTATTTTACTATCAAATAAGGCCACTTAACATATATATGTAAACACATACGAAATTTTAGTTCCAATAAGTTTAATGGGAATTTTTCATTATTATTGCCATAAAGGGAAGCTTTGATTTCGACTATGGAAAAAAACGTAAAATTTTAGAAATACAAAATTATAGACACTTAAAAAAAATAAATCTATGAAAATATTTAATATTTTTTTGTGAGGAAATAACAATTCGGCTTCATTAAACTTTTAATGAAATAAAAAAAAAAACAACGACTGAGGGAAGTTTTATATTTTTCAAGGATCTTTTCGCCACTACTTGTCGGTGATTTCCATGTCAAATGGAATTACCAGACTGTGACAATAAAAACCACTTGACTTAAATTTAATTTTCACAACCAACTTCAGTAGGTTCCTCCCGCGGCCCCTTTTTGTGCAACCTCCACATCCACCACCACCTCACCGACCGACCGACACCGTCCGATTCGGTGATAAAGTGAAGCACAAATATGTGTCAGAATTTTCATTTCATTCATTTTCCTAAAATCCACTTTGAAATATTTGAATTTTCATGCCCATAAATCATCACATCCAGTGCACACCAACACTTTCATGTAGTGGTAGTAAGGATATACTAGCGGTCTTTGCTACACGTTGTCGTTATGTGGGTCATTGTTCGCGGATAACATTTCCGCGTCTCCAATGGCCACACTCCACGTATAGTCCTCCTCCTGAGCCTGCCTGATGCTAAAGTTCTCAATGAATGGACTGTCTTTGAGGGTTGGTGGGGACGGGTGATGGGGATGGCGCGGTATGTGTAGGATGCAGTGCAATGAATATCATTATAAATGTTTCCAGCAAAATAAAAAACGACATAAAAATAGAAAACAACAAAAAACGACTTAGACAACAAAAGCAACATAATAAAGGACTTTTTTGTTTGCCATCTGTCATACCTTATTCCCTGGCATATCCTTTTGCGTTTGTTTAAAGTTTCCTTGGTAGGATAATTTTTTTTTGCTATTTATTTTTGTCACCCACAGAACATTATAAATGCACACAGAATGTTGGGGTTGACGTATTGTTGTGCGCCCGAGTATGAGGAATCCTGAGTGGGCGTATAGTGTATATGTACTTTTTATTAAACTGAAAGGATAATGCATCCTGTGTGAGTGTATATGAAGACTATTTACTCAGAGTGCGTTGTTACTACTATTCCAGATATTTTTCTACACATCTGTGTGTGCTACATTACTGTAGGTAGGAGACATAAATGGAAAAGTTTGCGAAGTTTAAAAGGACTTTTAATAAATAATAAAGTTTTGAATTAAATTTTACATCCTTCGGGGCTTACTCCTGGGAATGGAATGCGACTTTTGTACAATTGCTGTCGATCTATGCCTGACACACAGCGGATATGCATCCTCGTGCTCGTTCCTTCCAATCATCCGGAACAACAGCTCTGATATCTATCCAAAATAGCTTGGTCCTTAAGCCGGTCCTTGGTCCATGTCTTCCTTAACACTTCGAACCTGGAGGCTGGGATATTAGGAAGCTCTTGACTGCAGCATTATTGTCTAATATTCGCTCGATGTGTACAAGCCAATGTAATTGATATATTTTAAATTTCTTAACTGCATCCACACCTTGGTATAACTTGGACTTCACGTTTGTATCTTCTCCTTCATTCGATCGCCTTCCACATAGAACGAAAGAAGCCAGCATTAGCTCTTAAGTTTTGTTTTTCGTCCAAAGCTCGCCGTTGTAAAGCAGGACTGGCTAGCTGTACTCGGATTAAATATGTATTTATGTATTTATGTATTTGTTTCATAAGAAAACCTAACGAATAACGTAAAATTATGTAAGTATAACAATTGCAAAATTTAACATTCTTTTGTTGACCGGAAAGTGTCATACTTCTCTTGTAACCACAAATTTCCTGCCAGGCACTACAACCAGTGACAAACAATCATTCTTCAACCGCATTCAATTTTCTCTACACAAAACACCTGACGCAAGCTCAACATTCCAATTCAATTAACTCTGTGCGTTACTTGCGCATTTACGCAGACAGGGCCGTAGGCAAATAAATGTACAATTTAGTTTTTTTTGTAAAATGTACTTATTTAGTGATTTCGAAAGAAGTAAACGTATGTAAGTAAAAGATTGTAGGCTTTAAATCTCTTTTTTGTAGTAAAAAAATAAAATTTAGATAAATCTAAACAAGGGTTAAAAGACTGCCAAAATCGTTGTGATTAAAACACGGAGCTAAATGTATGAATGTTAATTAAGTAAAATGCACATTTTATCTATATCTTAACACCGTAAACGAAATTAATAGGGGAGCTTAAGTCGTGGAGTTAATACGAGTATTTCGAAAAAAAATACTTTTTAATTTGATTTTGTCATTGTCTATTGTCAATACCATCAGCGCATTACCTACAAATTTTTTTGCTAATATAAGCATTTTATCCAAACTCTCCAAAAGACTTACATATATTCTCAATCAATTGTATCAAATTAAATCCCAATCCAGTTGACCATCCTACAACTACCCCCCCCCCCCCCCCATCCACAATTCTGCCTATCTGACGACGTCCTTTCAGATAGATATTTTTGAATGATTCTACTCGTATACCAGCACCAAGTGTCGCGTCGTCGACGATCGTCGTCATTGCTGTGTGTGGCATTCGAGGAACAATCATGTCGCATGTCAATTTCTACTCATATGGTCAGAACCGTCCAATCTTTTGCCCCGGCCGCGGCCGTCCGGTATAATAAGCAACAACCAGCAAACAAACACTCGAACCACGAATAATAATCACCTCTGCCAGTCTCGGTTGGGCTCGCACACAGAACACGCGAAACTCCTGTAAAATCATAAATAACCAGCTCTAAGAGTCAGAGCCAGAAGCAGCAGCAACAGCAGCATGAATCTCAAGGCAAGCAGGCATGCATGAATTTATGAGAGCCGCAGGCGGGGGTGAGAGGGGGGTTCAATATTCAGGTGACAACCAAATGCGCACCTGAGTGCACAACTCTGTCTCATAACTCGTCTCTATGATCGCGTCCATTGGATAGTAAAACCATGTCGCGTCATGTCCGCTAAGATTAGGCCAAACCGATTAAGCCCTGCACAAAGAACCAGCCAATTGCATTCCCATAGATGGAGCTGCGCTAGCAATAACTCCATGAATAGCCACAGCGAAGAAGAATTAATCGATTCAAATTGCGATTATTAATTATTGTCATTGGTTTGTGGCTCTCACACTGGCTGGCCCGGCTAGGGGCACTGGACAGAGTGCAGACTTGCTGAACATTGGACATGCCAATGTGTAAGCGCGCTTGTAATCCACCAATCGCCGGATATGCACTTGCGCACATCTGACAGATGCTCTATCTAACTGTGGTTGCGCTTGCGCATAGGTATATGCAAATCTCTGCCAGTAGCTAGAGGTTCGAAGTTATGTACGAGTAGTAGCTGCTTCTTTGGGAACGCGAAACAACAAAGAAGAAGCCTCTTGCGATCGTGGTAATCGCTGATTGCTGCTGGTGCGCAGCTTAGAGACTCATGCAACGTTAAAACTGATTCTCGTGAATACTAGGTGCTGGTTTGTTGCCTATAATGGCGGGGATTGAGGGTAATGTTATTGCAAGAAGCCTTGTTATGTATGATAGCTGATTACGCAATCGTTAAGTGAAGGTGAATTAGAAAAAAGAAGACAATTAATGTGCTCTGAGCTCGGATAGTTGGATTGAGCTTGATGGAAAACAAACGTTCTCTGTTGAATGGAATAAACTGTTTCCAAGATAAGAACCTAACAGCTTTGTGATTTTGTGAGAAGATAGCAATATTTGAGGTTAGAAAAGATGAGTATCAGGTGAGTTATGATCAACCAGGTATGTGATGACAAGTGCAACTTAAGTGTCGGGTTTTGTAGAAGCCTGAAGAAGCCTAAGATAATTTAATTGATTTTCTTATCAGTTACTTTTTTGTTGTTAATAAATTGTAAATAATTAATCATAAGTAAAGAACTTTCAAACAGGTGTGTGAGTTGTAATAAAACATTTCGATTTCGCATTCTTTAATAACTGGAATCTTTAAAAAAATCTTTAAGATTCCAATTCATAAATAGGCATTCAAAGCTGCAGGGTGCAGCTTGCTTTTGACTTTTTCTATTGTGATACTGATTTTCATAAATTATGCACACAATATAATAAATTGTTTAAAAAAATACGTGGTAAAAATGTGACCTTACAAAACTGTTGATTTAGGAGTTGTTCGTCCATAATGGGTTGATTAAATTTTTTTTTAAGATTTGATTTGATTGCGATAGGGGTACTATAAAGAATGTTTTACATTTAGAAAAAATCAAACTCCAGATTTTGATCGAAGTTAAGATTAGGACCCGCAATTCTGCCTGTTTGTCTGTATATCTGTATGTATGTCTGTATTATGTCTGTATTATGTCTGTATATCTCTATGGTGTTCTATACAAATATGATTAGTTTGTAAGATAATTTGCATGAACGATAACACAAAAATATGTAGTTGAACTGATTTTCATCAAATTTGTTAAAATATTCTTTGAAAAATTATGTTCCAAATTTTAAACAAATCGAATTTCCCGTTTAGATTTTAGCTCGATGTAAGGGATACATTTAACCAGTTTATGGAGTTGTAATTTTTGCACCAAATGCCATAGATCTGTACCTGGACCTCGACAGAAGCTATTTTTTTCAAGCTTGACATTTAAGGTTCTTCTGTGATTCCCTAGCGGGGAAATTGAAATGCTTGTTAGCTACAAAATTAACGGCCATACAGCCGTTATTCAAAATCTTATTTATCTCAAAAACGACTCAAACGATTTTGATAAAAAAAAGTGTTTGTGCTATTAAATAGGAACAGACTACATTTAATAAATCAACAAAATGTTATAAAAAATGTTATTAAGGTATGTGTCATAGAATAGTTTTTTAATTTTAGACTTTTTCATTATGAGCTATAACGATTTTGTGCAAAAAATTTAATACAACAGCTTCTCTAAATTTAAAACAATATTGTTTATACAAATTTTCAAAAAAAAATATTGTTTGTCTTTAAAAAGTGTTAACGATTAAATTTTCAAATCATTTCCTAAAATGTATATTACAAAATACTTAAAATTGACATTCCAAAATTTTGTTTAAGAAAAACTTTAAAGAAATTTCTTTTTTTTTTTTAATTAATTAAATAATATAACCATTTTTTAAATTTTGTTTGCATAAATTCATACTTTTCTAGAAATCAGACGGCAATTTTATACCTTGGAAATTTTGTATTCAAGGTACTTTAAGATAAGAGCAAGAACATATGTGCGATTTATGTAAACTTGCATTTTAATTAATTAATTAAATGGTAAGAACAACCATATTAGTAGTTGGAGATAAGAATACATTCCCATATAATTTCTCTAAAAAATAAATACGAAAAATTATAAATCGTTGTAGCGTTTATTTGAATAAGATTTTATAAGAGCAAGTCAATATTTGCAAAAATGGTACAGTAAAACCTGCTTTAGAGAAATCCGCTTAAGAGAAAAACCCGCTTACCTATGGTTGGTACAGTCATTAATGTCTTAATTTAATTTTTTTATTGAATTATAGATCATAAAAATTAAGAAAAAGAAACGAAATTTTATTCGAATTCTCATTACCTTTGTTGAGAAAAATTGAATTTAGGAGAACAATTTCTTAACCTTTGTATTGTAGGTAGATACCGTTTTTTTTTTTTAATGTAAAAAATACATCTTCTAGATAGTATCAAAAAACTGTTAATTGTCAAGATTAAAAACAATAAAATGCTCGACTGGGTCGCACGAACTTGTTCCTATGTAATAGACTAGGAATTTAAAAAACGAATGGTATTAGAGAAAACTGTTCATAAAGATAAAACTAATTTTTTAAATTCCTTAAGTAGTAAGAGATAAAAACAGAATGCTATGCGAATATGAATTTATGCAAGAATAAAAATTATAATTCGTTGTAGTAGTTTCTTTAAAAAAGTAAGCTTTTATATACAAAATTCTTAAAGTATTTTTAAGAAAAAAATATGGTACGCCAGCTTCTAGTTCCTATTATCTACTGTACGAATGGGAATTAAATTTCGAAAAAAATATTGAGTCGTTTTTGAGATAGGTATCGAATTTTCCAAGAAAAAAACAATGACTTTTTTCCCAAAAATTAAAAAAAAATATTTTTCTTAAAGTTTTGAAATGCAATTTTGTTTAAAATTTTTGGAAGCATCTCTATAAAAAATTTCATTAAGATCCGTTATGTCGATAATGAGAAATTCAAAATTCGAAAAAATTGTTCTATGATGGTAGGTACAAGCTGTAATATCTTAATTTTAATTTTTTTTATTAAATTAAAGATCGTAAAAATTAATTGAAGAAAAAAATTTATCAAAATTCTAGGTGCCGTTTTCGAGAAAAATACGACTTTTGGAAACCATTTTTTTAAATTTCTTAACATGTGTATGGTAGGTACCTTTATTTTTGGGTAAAATAATTTTTTTTCTCATATCTTGTAGATTATATTGAGAAACTTTTATTTATCAAGTTTAAAAAAGATCTAGCATGAAGTTTTAGAAATATTGAGTTGTGAAAAAAAATTGAAGTTTTTTTTTAAATCCAAAAACTTTTTTTTTGAAAATTTGAATACATAATTATTCTATTCATGTTTTTGGGGAGCTTTAGCAAAAAAAAATGATCAAAATCGGTTGTACCGTTTTTGAGAAAATCAAAAACAAAAAAATGGTTCCATTTTTCGGATTTTTTTTTCAACCATTATCTACCTAGCTTTAACTAAATGAAATTTGTTTGTATTTTTATTTTTAAAATCTGTCAAATAGTTTTTGGAAAAAAAAAATATTTATAAAATTTCGAAAAAAATTCGTATGGCGGGTACCGTTATATTTGGTCTCAAAAAAAAATAAAAAGAAAAAACGTGTGGGGGGAAAAAATTAAAAATGATATCTACCAAGTTTAAAGAAAATCGGCCGAGCCGTTTAAGCTGTAGTCAAACAGACAGACAGACAGACAGATAGAGAGACAGACAGATAGAGAGACAGACAGACAGAATTGCGAGACCCACTTTTTTAGTCTTCGCTATCATCGTAATGTCAACTTTGATCAAAATCTCGAGTTCGATTTTTTTACGAATGCAAAACTTGCCTTATAGTACCTATAAGTCGCAAGTTAAAAGGATGTGATTTTCGAAACATTGATTTTTTCAATAAACAAAATTTAAATATTTTTTAAATATGTATATAAAAAAAATAATAATTTTAAAAATTTGAGTACACAATAGTACTATTCAATCTTTTAAGGAGCTTTAAAATAAAAAAATTATCAAAACCAGCCTTACAGTTTTTGATCAATCGAAAACCATTTTTCAGAATTTTTTTTCTACCATTTTTACTAAATTAAAATTTGTATTATTTTTTTAAAACAGTTTTTTTGTAATTTTCTTAAGTTACGAATATGTATGGCAGGTACCGTTATTTTTGGTCTTAAAAACGTCTCAAGGACAAAATTTATAAATGCTATCCACTAAGTTTAAAAAAAATCGATCCAGCATTTAAGGTTATGGTTGAACAGTAGACAGAATTACAAGATCCTCTTTTTTCGTCTTTGTTTATATTTTTAATTTTCTTTAAGTTGAAAACTGCTGACAGATATCAGAAAGCGAAGTTTTACTGTTCCATATTATCGTAGTCCGACCAAAATCTCGCGGCCAGAAGTCTGATATTTTATTTATTTTCAGATCATGTTGTTTGGATGAATAATCGACTTAACCCCTTAGGACCATCTCACAACGAAGGAAAACAGTGGCATAACATATGTAAGCAAAAATTATTTCAAAAATGCATTATTAAAAATTATCTTCAAGGGATTGGCTTGATAAGGACAAGAGGACCTTGTGGGTAGCTTTCTATGTCTCCTTTGGATTACTCAGTCCTTAACAGTCTGTGAAACCTTCGGGCAATATATTTGGGTGCGTACTCCTGAAGTGTTGTAACGACATGTCATGTAGAAGCCGTCATCGTCAGCTACGACATCCTCTCAAGGGGATCCGAATAACACATTGCAAGAGAAGTGTTGACGGGTGAAGCTACTCCGAAAAGGAGACACAAAAGAAACTGTTTTCTACATCATCGGTCAAAAATAAAAAAAGAACAATGAGTTGAACTTGAAAAAAAAAATAATGATTTTGTTCTAACTAATTGTCTGGAACTTGAAGTGCGTGAGTCTATCTCGTAAACTTCGTTTTAATCCTCATCTTCGAAAAACAAATCAACACTACTAGCCATCTTTTATTTTATTTATGTTTTTAATTTTTCCAAAGTGAACAATATTCTATTAACAAGAACAAATATTTTTATTGAATTTGAAATTTCACTAAGTTATGACATTCGATGACATTACATACTTATTCACTTTTCGACGTGCGTTGGCAGAATTTTTTTAAAAGGCAAACGACGCGACATAGTTCGCTATTAATAATAGCACGACAAAATTAATTCATCAAATCGTCTGACTTAAGGCGGACGTTCGACTCGCGAGCCAGAACAGGGCCCTATATTTAAGAAAGGTAAAAACGACTGTAGCGATTTTTATAAAACTAAATACCGTTTTATGGTTTTAACTTTCTTGTAAACGGCTGAACGCGTTTCCGTTAAAGTTTTTACATTGGAGCTCCCTCAGAGTTTAAATTTTCAAACAAATATTTTTTGGATGCAAAATAATATTTAATATTTTAAGAAGTTTCAAAATTGTTTTGTTTAATTATTTACTTGCGATATATGTAGGTACTCTATAGGGCAAGTTCTGCATTTGGAAAAAAAATAGAACTCGAGATTTTGATCAAAGTTGACATTACGATGATAGCGAAGACGAAAAAAGTGGGTCCGCCAATTCCGTCTGTCTGTCTGTATGTATGTCTGTATGTCTGTATGTCTGTATGTCTGTACCTCGAACTACAGCCTAAGCCACTGGACCTATTTCTTTCAATCTTGGTAGTTAAGGGTCTTCGGTGATTCCCTAGAGGATAAATTGAATTTTTTTTTTTAGCTCCAAAACTAACGGTACCCCCCATACACCCCTAATGCAAAATCTTATTTATCTCAAAAACGGCTCTAACGATTTTGATAAAAAAAATTGAGTGTGACATTATGGACATGGACTATATTTTGGTCAAAAAAAAATTTGGGGGGAAATGTTATTAGGGGTACCTGTCATAGAACCGTTTATTTGATTTTCGAATTTCTCACCAACGGCTTTAACGGTTTTAACCAAAATTTTTATGCTGGAGCTGTTTTGCATTTTAAAAAATATAAACTAAAAATTTTTTCGAAAAAATAGTTTTTGGATTTTTAAAAAAATAATACAATTTTTTTTTTGAAAATTCAATATCTTGAAAACCGATGTACGATTATTTTTCGAAATTATTTCCTAAAATCAATATTATTTAATACTTAAAATTCGCATCCCACATTTTTTTCTTGAAAAATTTTAGAGAAATTTCTTATATGTATAAAAAATTTATTTAATAATAAAACGATTTTTTAAAGCTTATTTGCATAAATTCATACTTTTCCGGAAACCAGACGGCAATTTTATGCATTTGAACAATATTATCTCATTAAATCCATGTTTTATATTTATAAAATGTATCTTAAATTCCAAAGTACTTTTACATAAGAGCAAGTTCGTGCGATCCAGTCGTGCATTTTATTTAATAGGAACTCAAAATTGGGGTTGCAATTTTATTAAATTCAAATCATCTTACATCGATTTTTTGACAAAAATCCATTGTGAACTATACCCAATTAAGATTAAAATTGTAATTATTAACGTTGGAAGATTTTGCCCGTGGCCTGGCATTGATTCTATATGAAAATTTTTATAATACAAATTCTATATACTGTTGTATTAATTATACATTTTAATCTTAATTGGGTATAGTTCACAATGAATTTTTGTCAAAAAATCGATGTAAGATGAACTGAATTTAACAAAAATTGCGTATTGACAAGGTCCTCACAGTCAACTGATGAGTCCATGTGAGATCGGAGGGACGAAACGCCAATTTTTGTCGACTAAATGCCAAAAAAGTTATTTTGGTTGCAATTTTATTTATAAAATCATTTTAAAAGAACCACTCCAACACGTTTTTATAAATTAACATTTACTCAAGAAATCAGATAGCTTTTTATTTTTGAGTTCAAAATTATTTAAGGAATTGTTTTGAAAATTAAAAAAAAAATTAATTTCATCCTTTTTGAAATTTCTTTTAGTTTAATTATATAAATAAATCAATTAAATAATTTAGCATCTAGAATTCAGAATAGTACGAAGCCAAAATTCCACATTTATTCCCCTTTTTATTTATTCCCTTAAAAATTTGTTTTGTAGTATTTATGTGTACCCCAACATCTCCATTCTCCAACTGTCAGCTACTTCATTCCAGCGCGAAATTTGCTCGGTTATGTGTGAAAAAAATTATATTTGTCAGTAGCTCCTTCTTACTCAACACCACCGTCTTGTTAAGAAAACAGATCAAGTCTTTGGTTCAGAGCTCAAATAGTTCGTTAAGGTCCTCGAAGAATAACTTTCTGAATAGTTGGGTTTCCTTTTTCTGCTAATCCTCGCAACTATACGACAATGGGCAAAGTAAGGAATGCCCAGTTTCGCCTCATATTCCCCTATTGGCGGTTTCTGCCACACATTGTTGTTTTGTTTATTAAAGAAAATATTAATTTTTCTATTAAAAACTATTTCACAGGCTCTTATAAGAAAAAATTAAAAAAATATATATTTTAGTAGAACCTTGGTTATAAGGTTGAAATAATTTCAAGAAAATGGTGTTTTTATGTTTTTTTTTGTTTTAACTCAATATTTCCATTTTTTAAATTTGACTCTTTACATTTTTTAAAACATTTTTTAAATAAAAATTAGGTACAAACTATGAATAAAATTAATTTATTTTGAATTAGCAACAATCTGTTTCACGGTCCCTGAATTGAATACCCATAATCCTTCGAATGATTTCGCCTTTGGTTGTATATACTCGTACATAGATAATTTAAAAAAAAAAACAAGGTCATTGTCCAAGGCCTCTAAATCAAGTAAATACAAGCACACCAAAAGGTTATATCAACCATAAAAAGCAGTAATGAGCCAAGGGCGCCTATCCAATGTCTCCAGACACACTTAATTTCCAATTTCCAAAATACCACGCCACTCGACTTGTTTACAATTCCAGACGTTATCTGTCTGGAAATATTGTTGTTTTTTTTTTATTTTTTTCTTCAGCACGAAAAAAACCCAAGTCAACTATATAAAAATCGACGCCACTGCCACATGACCTATCCCATCATCATCATCGTCGCAATCACCATCGTCATTCAGCCACACACATCTGGATTTCGATTATCGAGGAGAGCATCAGCAGAGCAGCTGCCTGGCATCTCTCCATCATCTCAGATGTCCATTAGTAAATCTCCAAATGCCACAAATGATTATATTGCGGGTGGTTCGCGGGCGAGGCAATCGAATTAAAATTGCAATCAAAAATTCCGATAACGCCACAGCAATCAGCGACTATCGATGTAGATGCTGGAGATGGGGATGGCCATGCGGGTGGCGTGTGGCGGAGCTATAAACGGATATCCCTTGGAGTCGAAGACAGAGACCTTATACTTGCTCCGGTTGCTGACTGTGACTGTAGCTCTGTATGTGTGTCAAGAATTATCTGATGTTGCAAGAAATACAAAGCAAGAAAAAGCTCAAACTAGATGATTTTCCAACTTCGCAAGAAGAAAGCACGAAGAAAATTTCTGTGGAAATCTTCGAGCGGAAAGAAGGAATTCTTTTTGTTTTTGTATCTTTTTTTCTGTTGCTGATGCACATCGACTTCATAAAAATCGGAACCGTTCGTAGATACTTTGTTATTAATATTTATGATGCACGGCACGGGTCGGGGCACGGGACTCCTTTGGCTGAATGCCACCTTCACCATCGGAGTAGCAGTAGGGTAGCGATGAGATGCTCTCCTCGGGCGGGAGTGTTTCCTAATTCTTTTTGCCAAGGATAGAAAATTAATTACATTAAAATAGAGGGAGCTAGATATGATGATGTGCACACTGCACAAGTAACAAGAAGAGGAAAATCCGGAATCAGCAGGAATCGAGTTGAAATGTTCAAGATTTCGTTTCGTTTTGTTTCAACTGTCTGCAACTGCTGAAGGTGCCTCCGACTGGATGCTGCTCCTTTACTCATCCGAGATAGTAGCGGGTTAAATATTTCGGGAGTGGGTGGGTTGGTTCCTTCGCATTCGTAGATACAGTTGAATTGAGACTTTTTGAAAAGGAAATCTCAGCTGAAACCACATCATGGTGTAATTCTGATTTATGATTCTTTGATTTCCGAAGATTCTATACGACCAGCAACGGAATATGTTGTATAATTGAAATCGATTTTATAGGGATTTTGTTCTAATTGATTGGGAGTAGGAATTATGGTATACATTACAGCTAGTTTGAATTGAACAAAAAAAGAAACAACGGAGTTGCAAATTATGTTCTTGTTAATGATCAGTGAAAATTAAAGGGGGAGATGTGGGATGTATTCGGCACTGAAAAGTGAACCTTTTTCATTACATCCATTTTATTTGGTCCGATGGATGAACTGAGGTATTTAAAGCTTTTTTCATTTCATTAGTTTCAAAGTACGAGTTTTTATGTTTTGTC
Organism: Chrysotoxum bicinctum; assembly: GCA_911387755.1. NCBI lineage: Eukaryota > Metazoa > Arthropoda > Insecta > Diptera > Syrphidae > Chrysotoxum > Chrysotoxum bicinctum. Next base: position 23,772,068 of record OU426990.1, on the reverse strand, counting down.
TTTTAATCACACAGGAACGAAATCTAAATATATTTGATAAAGAAGACAATAGCTGGTAACAGCTAGTATTTCATAGGTTCCCAAAAAGTTAAGGATACATTCTCTGGTTTTTCAGACAACTTTTAACCTTATATCAAGACTACTTAAGTTCTCTATTTCCATTCATAAAAGTAGCTCACATAAAATTACCGAAGGGCGAAATAATATCGGTGATAGTGTACAGCCTTGTCTGTTCCCACCTGGAATTTTGATTTTGTCTATAGTATGTTAGCCTTGTATTGTGAAAAGTGAAACGAAATTGCGTTTTGATAAAAACAATTATTGAGGGAGATATCTCTTTTACAGAGCTGGCTAGATAAATTCTCTGTTAACATGTAGTCGACACATGAAAATGTATAGTGGATATCGGTCTAAGCCCGCCGCGCCGTCTCGTCGAATATTTATTTCGAAATGATTTTTCACTTTCAGTTGATCGAACATGATTTGCATTATGTTTTTCAAGGCAGAAAGCGCATCAATTGTTTTAGCAGTGAATGTACAGCTTTCTTGTAGAGGTTGACAACAATTACTTTTTTTTTCTTCAAATTCAAGCCAAAGTAATCATAATACTATATAATAACAGACTACAAAATTTCCATGTTCCCTCCCCTGGTTTTCCTCTTTTTTTAAGAATCAATTTATTTCCAATCCTATTTGTCTGAAAAAAGTATGTTAATAACAATATTCAACTTAAAAATGGGACCATTTCATATATCTTAGATCAATGAATAATATACCTACGTCAAAAAATTATAAGCAGTAACATGATAAATCAAGCCTGTTAAAATTTTGTATTATCTTGATTCATACACTGACGGAATACAAAATAGATTTATTTATGTACTGAGTACATTTTGAAATCTGTACTTGCTACATATTTTTAAGCTGTGTTATATAAAGTGAATAATGAATTCTTAAACTTATCACACAAACATTTAGCCAATACAAAAATCATATCTTTAAACTCATAGCATTAATATGTAGTGATTACATAAAAACTGTACTCATAGCAATGTTATTAATATAATAACAGAATTGTTAATTTTGAAAGTATACTTCCTTTTTTTTCTCAAGAAAATCAACCATTTGGCCAACTTAAAGTAAAGGATACTGATGTAAGAAATTAACGAGTTTAAACTTAATGCTTTGGCCAAAACAGTTTGTTGTGTACTCAAAAGATATTTATTTATTTCTATTTAAATAGCTAATTTTTAAAGTTTTAAATGTTTATGACTAACGTCATCACGTATTTCACTGTAACTGATCCCTATAGTTACATTGCCACTCACCACAGAAACTTCTTTTGTAAAATATATTTAATGATTAACACTGACAGCTGTACTGGTTATGTCTAAATTTATATTGAGAGTTCATCACGTACAGTCAATACAGTAGATATGCATAACAATGGAACAGATGTAGTGATTACATAAATATTTAATGCTTACTAGTCATGTACAAAATCAAATGTGTTCATCTTAGCGAGATATGTACTGATTACAAGCAGAATCAATGAATATTGAATCGATGATTTTTTAATTAATAACCTTTAAAAATAGTTCGAAATCAAAAGGAACTAAGAAAATTACAAAAACTCAATATTTTGCAACGTTGCCTTTTGCTTCAATAACTGCTTGAATACGTTTCGGTATGCTATCAATGCACTTTTTAGCACATTGGGCCTTGTGAATAAAAAAAAAAGCTAAAGCTAAAACTTGGATTTTTAAGAAAAAGCTTGATTTTTAGTGAATAAAAATAAGCTTAAGCTAGCTAGTTAAAGATGTTTTCTAGTAATAGCTATTTTAAAATAGCCAAAGCTAAATTCATTTAGCTTTAGCTTGTTTTGCTAGCTTAAGCTTCAATTTGTGTGAATAAAAATAGCTTAAACTAGAATATTATAGTTAAAGCTACAAAAATTTCAAGATTTTTTCGACCTGTCTAGAAAGCTTTGACTAGGTCTTATTTTCAGTATTAACTTGTGCGAGTTGTTAATTAAACATAAGGGAAATCTCAAAAAATAGGACTGTGAACCAATAGACCCAGAAACTGACATACGAAATGTTAAAAACATTTTTTAGCCGAAACCAATACTTGCCCTGTAGAACAGATAACAAATTGAGGCAAAAAACTTTCCTTTCGGTCATACATGTAACAGTTTTAGCTAAAGCTACCTAGTCGAAACCTGTGAATAAAAAAACGAACAGCTTAAATTACGAAGCTTAAGCTAGAATTTTCTAGCATAAGCTATTTAGCGTTATCATTTTTTTATTCACATAAAACAAAGCTTAAGCTAGAACTGTCTAGCTTTAGCTGCTAGTAAAAGCTATGACTAGTTGGCTTTAGCTTCCTCCAAAAAAAGCTTTAACTTTTTTTTTATTCACAAGGCCCATTAACTTGTGCGAGTTGTTAATTAAACATAAGGGAATATCTCAAAAAATAGGACTGTGAACGTATAGAACCAGAAACTGACATACGAAACGTTAAAAACATTTTTTAGCCGAAACCAATAGTTGCCCTGTAAAACAGATAACAAATTGAGGCAAAAACACCTTCCTTTCGTTCATACATGTACCAGTTTTAGCTAAAGCTAACTAGCCGAAACATGTGAATAAAAAAACGAACACCTTAAATTACGAAGCTTAAGCTAGAATTTTCCAGCTTAAGCTATTTAGCGTTATCATTTTTTTATTCACATAAAACAAAGCTTAAGCTAGTACTGTCTAGCTTTAGCTGCTAGTAAAAGCTATGACTAGTTGGCTTTAGCTTCCTCCAAAAAAAGCTTTAACTTTTTTTTTATTCACAAGACCCATTCTTTAATTGCAGGGCAGTGGTGCTAGACCTCTATTAGTTTTTCTATAAGTGTTATTTTCGTTGTAATATTTTCTTTGGCAATTTCCATTTGTATGATCTCCCACAGGTTTTCTATGGGCTTCATGTCAGGGGAACTGCCTGGTCACGATAAAACTGGTATGTTTTGGTCATTTAGATATTTCGTTGCACTCTTAGCTTAATGGCACGGGGCTGAGTCATGCATGAAAATTATGGTTCGTTGTTAGATAACCATTCTCTTAGCTGGGGTATGAGACGAGTTCGCAGAATGTCCTTATATTGGTCCTGTCTCATGGTTCCCTGGATAATTTGGAGACGTCCAACACCTATTGTGCTGATGACTGACCACCCCATAACTTTAACAGGATGTTATACCCTTTCTACGATACAATCAGGATGGCACTTCTCATTGGGACGCGCGCTGCTGAACGAAACTGCTCTTATCAGCTAAAATTTCGAGCCCAAGACAAACGTTTTTTTTACCATTGCCTCCGTGAGCCGTGGTTTCTTTACAGGACTACGACCTAAAAGTTTTATTCTGTTAACAACAGACATAGAAACACCCGTATAAGTAGCTATTTCTCTTTGGAAATGGCTCGAATGAGGTAATAATGCTCTTATTTCGGTTTTTTTTTGGAGTGATATCCAATCCTTGACCATTTCGTTTCGGAAAAATGCCCAAAATCATTAAAAAATTATTATTCTGTTTTTAAGAAAAGCTTTGTTTTAAACAAAATAAATAAGGTACATTATTAACGTTTAAATTAAAACAAAGTTCAAAAAATATCCACAAACAATTATCAGAAAAAACACCTTTCAGAATAATACTAATTTTTCCTCGAATAAAACCGGGTATTCCCCGAATAAGACCATATTAAATTTCTGCCGTGAACTTAAAATAACCGTTAAACACGTAACCTGTGAAATAAAAATCACTACGTATACTTAGAACCAAAACAAATGCTCAAAAGAAAGCTAAAACATGAAAATTAATAGAAATTTAAGATGTCCCTATTAATTTGAGTTCATTTTTCTCTTTAGAGAGACAAGGCTTGACTTAAAAATAGTAAGTTTTAGTTCATTAATTTCTATGCCGCGAAATTTTAGACATATGGTCTCATAACATAAATATGTAGTGATTACAAAGCCATATGTACTCATTGAATAAATATGTAGTGGGTACAATATTCATAATAAATCAAGTTTTACTCACTACAGAGAGCTCATATAATACGTATGCATATAAATTTTGAATCCATTAAATTGTGTACATATTCTGTATTCACTTCATACCAATGTTCCTAACCAATTCGGTCGAATATTTGTATATTTGTATCACCCACTATATAATATTGTACTCATCACAGATATAATAAAATTAGATGTTAACGTTTCGTAGAGAACTTTAACCTATAGTTTTCGTGGCAAGTGACACTCTTGGGATATTTGACATTTGATATTTGATTTAAGAGGCAGAACCCTTGAAAAGATTTCTTTTAAAGTGGCAGCTGGTGGAGAGTAAACATTCCTACGTATTACTATCCTATGGGTAATACATACCTATCACAGATAACCAACATTTATGTGATTCCATAGAAAATAAATTTTTTTAAAACTTGTGAAACTTGACTAGAATTTTCGGAATATTTATGTCTATAGATATCACTGTTAATAAATATGTTGTCAGTACATATTTCAGAATGTAATGAGTACACTAGTAACGTAGAGAAATCTATGGGATGAGAGAATGTAATTTTGGTTCTGAGTACATAGACGCTATATTGAAAAAATATTCACAGCTTTAATCAATTTGTTTCTCGTATTCAAAAATGTAAATCTTTCAAGACTTTATGGTACAATAAAAGGCTTTTACATCTTACAAACATTAAAAACAAATCTATGAGTATGAGAACGTATATAAATGTGTCCGCAGAGGTTGTCCCTTTTTGTTAACTTGACTCAAAACTTCTAAAGCCGGTTTAGTCCTTGTCCATCGCCATATCAACACCAAACATCAAGAAGACTAAGTATACTGCTAAAGCTTCGTGTCGGAAATACCAATTAAATAAATCAAACAAATGTTCCATTTTAAACAGTCCTCAAACTGAAGATCATAATACCGACTGGATTGGATATATTGAGAGCTTTTAAATTTAGACATAAATTTTATAATATTTGTCAGCATGTCTTTAATTAGATTTAACAAACTCCTCGTTCTATGTACATATAAGAAACCTTCAAAACTGCTTGCCTCATAAATTATTCATGGGCGCAACCAATTCGTTTGTGCGGAGAAAACACAAAACCTTCAATGAGTATGAATATGCATAAGGCCCTTTCTGCCACCACCACACCGCACCGAATCAAACCAACACAGATATGATGTATAGGAAGAAAAAAACTAAATTAATTCAAAATAAAACGTTCAGCAACACAAATAATATCTAAATTTGGTTATTTCAATTCTATCCTCTCGCATATTCTCCATCAGAGAGGAGCCTCCATCAGAACCTCCTCGAAGACCCATTCAAACCAACCTATTGGAATAACATTTCTGAGGAGACTGATGATGGCAAAACAGCCTGATGGAATATTAGATTGAAAAGCATGCGGAATATGCCTCCTACACACACAGAACACATTCAATTGCAAAATCATTTGTTAAATTGGCTTGCGGCATTTGGAATTTCAAATGAGGATACAAATACTCTATGTAGCCAAGGCAGCCCCTAAAAAAAATATTTATACTGTCCCAAACACATTTGCCCATCATTATATCGTTGTGCGTGTGTACTTTGTACACATACATCAATTTATGGTATTTACGCTTGACCAAAAGAGGCAAAACTCTCAATCCTTGGAAGGATGACCAATATACAGATTAACCCAGCCTGTAGGATTGGAAGTTTGTAAAATCGCCTTAGGGGTTGCTTCAAATGCATAACGATGACTATATACATATAATATGTATTTAACCCCCTGCTCAACAAAAACACAGAGGGTTGTGCTTCAATATTTGTGTTTTGCTATTCTAATTTTCTAATTTGCATTCGTAATGTAATCCTAGGGTCGAGAGCGTTTAGACACCGGTTAACTGGTCGACTTAACTCACACTCGCTTCAACCCTTATAGGAAGATAGGCTAATTTCTTGAGTCGAAGTTCTTAAAAAATGATTTTAGAATGGCTTGCAACTTTTATAGGCAGTGATATTTTGAATAAGGTATTATAGTTATTTGATCGAAAAAAATGTTAGGTTGATTTCCTCTGGAACGACTAAACTGATTTTAGCTAAATTTAAATTTCGATCTTTGCTCAAAATGTATAGGCGTAACGGTAGCGGCATACTTTTGTATCTTCTTCAAATCTTGTGATGCTATTTTTAATTTTAAAAATTTTCAATACTCCAAATAAAATAAATTGTATCTTAACAGTTTGATTACCTATTCCTACTTCTTTGTTGAAGCGATCTTAGAGATTTTGATATAATTTCATGAGAGTTTATTACAAAATGAATAATATTTATTAATGTTTCGAAGATTTCACCTTACTTTCACTTTAAAGGTCTGCATGAATACATTCATTTACCTTCTCTGAGTAAGCACAGTACTTCAGTGTATTCTGTTCGTTCCATGCAAAGAAAGTAGTGTACACTGAAAATGAATACACTATTCTAAAAGAACAAACACTGCACACCATTCGATTCCTTTATAACAAAACGAATACACTGTTTGGTTTCTCTCCTAGGCTTGAATGCTTGAACCAAATAGAACAGAACAAGCCTAACAGTTATAAACACACCGAATACAGCGAACGCAGCGAGTATAAAAACGAATACACTGTTTGGTGTCTCTTCTTAGTATTTCTGGAATTATAGATAATTTTGTATAGCAAAATCGATAATAATTTACAAATTTTAATTATATGGACTTATCCGTGCAAATTTTAACTTTTGCCATGCGTCGAAATATATAGACATTATTATTAAATATTCAGGTTTTGGAACTTATAATATTATATATCATTGAGTTTTAACTATTCAATTTATAAAATTAACCATCGAGATAGTGCGAAAGTGTTTGAAATCGAAAAAATCATCGAATATTGAGACTTTTGGCTGCGTGTGTGGATAATTAACGTTTTGTATTATTGCAAAAATAATGTTTAACATAAGATTACTTAGTTCATTTTTTGTTTTTTTTTCAGATAAATGAAGGTCAAAATTAATTGAAATCATTCATTTTGAGTGCGTGCCTTCCTTATAAGTAATCCTATATGATATAAATTTTAGAAAAAACTGCCATGCGTGATTTTTCGTAAATCTTTAATTGTCACAAATTTTCGTGTCTATTTTTTTAACATTGATCATGGGGCATTTTTTTATGGTCTGCATAATTATTTAAGCTATCTAGAGTAAAAAAAACTTTGGCTTCAATGCGTGCTTCATTATGTACAAATTTTATGAAGTTAACAAAACGAACGTAAAAAACGTAACTGTTTCAAAAAAGGCACATTTTTTACTAGCACACCAAAGCATTGTTTGATTATACCCTTACAATGAGCGTAATTTAAACAGTAGAATCTATAAAAAAATGGTAAAAGTGTTAAACAAATAACTTTTAAAAAAGAAGCTGTGAAGATTAAAAATAAAAACCAAATCAATTAACTCGGTTCTTAAAATAAATTATTTTAAATTCATTTTTCTATACTTTATACCTTTATACTCTTCAATAAACAATACATATGAGTTATTTTGAAGTTTTTTATTTATTCGTGGTTTATAATTGAAGAAAAACTCAAATTTACATGCGTGCCTTAATTTTTTTTTGTTTTTTTTTTTCAAACTTAAGAAGTTAAAATTTACAGGGATAAGCCCATATCTTTCTTAAAAATGAAATATGTTCAAGGAAAATGTACTAAAACTTTTTTTGCAAATTTTATAGAGCATTATAATACAGTTTCTATGTCATTTATGGTAGTGTTTTATATATTTGAATAAGAGCTTATTTGTAGACAAGATAATTTTTCGAAATGCGTTAATAATGTCAAAACTAATGAGTGATATATGTATACTGGAACAAGCCTTTAAAAAAAACTTAATTGAAAATACTTTTATATCAGCTTTCCTCTTAGATTTAAGGTTTTGTAATCTTTTACAAAATATGTTTATTTAAAGAATAAACAAACCAATAATATAAAAATACTTATTTTCTCCATTTTTAATTTTGTATACAGATTTTACATTTTTAGTCAATGGAAAAGAAACACTACTTCAATTTCTTTTAATATTATTTTTTTCAGATTAATCATGTAGAGTTGGATAATTTCTTTTCACAAATTGTATATTTGCTTTAATGACAGTATTCTTAGACCTTAGTTTTATAGATCTGTTGACGATTTCGGAAGTTAGAAACTAGTTTATGAACCATCTCGTTTGAATTGTTTTATGAAAATTGTTTTTTTTTTTTTCAAATCCTTATGACCAATTTTAGTGTGTAACTTGTTGAATTGATCGTAAAATATTGTTCGGCAATATCTTAGAGCAGGGTCGGGGCAATAAATGAGTTTTAATTTTTGTTCAATATTCAGAAATTTTTCATCAACTTTTGAATTTTTAATTATAAGAACCTATCCCAGTTTTGCTTCACACAGCTTTTTAGTATTAAATTTAGTGTCAGTTTGGAAAAAAAATTAAACAAAAATAAAGATGACCATATTTCATTGAACTATTGACCTCAATTTTAAAGACTCGTAATATTCAAGTTAGAATCGATACAGTAAAATCGGCATTTTTTCATGATTTTAATTTTTAATCCTAGTGAGAAATTAAATAAAGTTCCTCTACCTCGTCTCCCGTTGCATATATCAAGTTATTGCCTATGAAACATTATAGAGAATCATTACGATAGTAAATTTGCATCATAAGATTCTTAAAATTATTCAATTTTTCATCAACTTTTGAATTTTTAATAACAAAAGTTGAAATTAAAATAACTTTACCCATTCTCTTAATATGGTCAGTTTTACCCTTTCCCATTAGTTCTTATCAAAATTTAGCTTGAGATTTCCACTTTCTTTATTGATCTTCACCTTAATGATCGGATAATTTGATTAAAAGTTAAAGTAAAATTTGCCGTGAACAACTTTTCTATTTGTTCACCCTCACATTCTTTAGCAATTGAAAGTTCTCAGTTCGCTTGGTGTACTCGGTGTGTTTAGTGTATTATTTGGTGTATTCGATGTTTTCGATATAAACTCGCTGTATTCGATGCATTTGAGAAAACAAATCAAATGGTGTATTCGTTTCGAGTGAATACACGATTCTTTTGTTTTGGTATGGGGTGATGATTCATTTGTTTTGTTTTAGAAGAAGTGAAAGCAGCAAATAGTGTATTTGAAAAAATATAGAATGGCTTGGAAGTGGTCTCAAGCCATTCGTTGCAGATGTCTATTTCACTTGTTTTTTTTTTTTTTTTTTTTTTTTTTTTTTGAAACTTTGATTTTTGGTAGTTCGAGCGAGAATTACAGTTTACTTGTGAAGTATGAACAAAGTATAAGTTTCATAGATGGATATGTAACGTTGTCATTGTGTCAATTTTTAAAATTTTATTTTGTTCAAACTAAATTTATACAAATATAATGAATTGCCGCGTTGTTTCTTTCATAAAAATGTAAAATCTGTTTCTTTTTATTGAAGGTAGAGAACTTTGAAGTGGCAACACTATTTTCTGCAACAATCAATATGACGGTTCTCCGTTACTTTGAGGTTGAATTTGATAAATTCATTGGGTATAATTTTGTTAGGTGACTGCCAATAAATCCCCTCCTCATTTTCTAACTCGTCGCGCTGTGTTATTTATAACATTATAAGGGTATTTATAACCCCTTGAGTGTGTGCTAATTATAAAAAAAAAAACAAAATTGCTACGGGTTTTTTTTTAGAATAAATTTTGAAGAACTTAAGAAACTTATATGGGAAAAGACTCAGCACAGAACAAAGAACCAAAGTCGTTCAATAGGATTTTGAAAGTCGACATTCAATTATTCAGTTCTGGCACAAAGATCATATCGAAATTTCTTTCATGTTCGAAATACGCCCAGTTATTCAACAATTTCCTGATTGGTCCATTGTTTTCAGCAACAAGGGGCTGTGTGTGATCTTACGCGTGCTAGATTATCACCTGCAGTTCGAAATTATTTATTTATTTCTTCTATCAAGTACATACACTTTCTTAAAAATTATGTGAACATTGATCGGGTTCCACCAGGCGACGTTCTCAGGAGTAGCCGGTCCTTGCAAGCAATTCTACCGCAGTTTCGCTTTTTTCCATATAAGGTTTAAGTGGTTCACGCGTTGAAAGCAAATGATCCACCAGGGCGCATTCAGTATATTCGGGTTTTCAAGAATTTTTCCGAGAGAACAACGAGTTTATTCACAAGCTCATAATGAACACTGAAGCCTATTTTCACCTCAACGCTAAAGTGAATAAGCAAAATTGCAGAAAACCGTGTGGATCAGAAATGACAATTGGATCATATTTTCTCCAAGACGACGAACAAGTTGCGGCAGTAAATGGCCGAGAAGAAGTGAGGGTGCTAGGACCAAAAATTCTGAAAAAAGTAATGGAAAATGCTCTGGAAAGAGAACATCAGATCGAAAAAAACAATGGGCACAATTTGAAAAAATTTTAATAAACGCCAAAAGTATAAAAATTTCATTCATCTAATAATCATAACGTTAATTATGCGCCAGCATGTAGTTCCTCATATTTTTGCTATCGGAATGTACCCCTTGGCAGAATGGTTAGTGCGTTGGACTGTCATGCGGAAGGTCTCGAGTTCGATTCTCAGCCGCTGCAAGAAAGTTTTTTTCAGGGGTGTACAGCCTCTTGCGAGGAATTGACAAATTCTCCAAGAGTATCTCTTGTCATGGAAAGTGCTGCTCATTAGCCGTTCGGAATCGGCAGAAAATTGTAGGTCCCCTCCGTTCCTGGTAACACGCACACAGGAATGGTTGAGAGTTGTAAGTCACTAGGTCCTGGTTCACTCCGAGCTGTTGCACCACCAAATTTAATTTAATGTACAAAAAGGGTTAATCAAAAATTTTTAGTAAAGGCAATTAAAAGTCGTAATTTTTCGGGAGATTAGCCCATTTGGTTGGTTACACTATCTTGAGCAGTTTGGACAGTTTAGTTTCTATTAAAAAACCCGCTCCATTTCAACTTCACCACATTTATTTAAAAAAAAAAAACAATTTGCGTAAGACTCAAGATGGCGCCCAACGGAAATTTAGTAAAATACCCAAAATTATAATTGAGACTCCTCCCCCCCTCCTCCAACAGTTGGACAAAAAAAATATATAACATCCTATTACCAATCACATACATTAAGCGGAATTGTTACCTTAGATTTTATACATATATATTTTAAGTATTGCCATTTAACAATATGGATCGGTAAAAATCGTGAAAATAGTGATTTTGTATTTTCACAGTAATTCACGCATTTTCACACAATATTTTCTTGAGCGGTGAAGCTCATTTTTCACACGGTGGATACAGGAAACTGAAAATACACATTTAACTGTCAAAAAACTGTTTTATCGACAAGACATACTTCTTAGAAAATTAATAAAGTGTAGGTAACCGTCACCATCAATTTTCATCGCCAAATCCAAATGTTGAAAAAAAAATGTTTTCCAACCTGAAATTCAAAATATAGTTGCGGAAAATATGAAGTTTTTTTTATAAGACGGCACCCGTTTCTATATAAATGTTTGAGTTCTTAATATTTAAATATTCAAAAGATCGTGTTAATGTATTAAATAAAAAAAAATTAACCTTTGATAGTTCCTTTGAAAAGTAATCGACAATTACAGGGTGATTTTTATAAGAAACCGCAAACGTTCAATTTTCTTCAAAAATCTTTTTGAATGTCAACAAATTTTTAAGGCTTAAATCGTTTTCTTAATTTTTGGTTGAATATATAGTTTTTATGAATTCGTCACCTGAGTACTTAAATGCCCCATATCCAAAAAAAAAGTTGTATGTACTGACGTACGCGCGGTAGAAGTAAAACTTTTTTCCCTCAAGCAAAGCCTCTGTAAGATTCTAACCTATAAACGTACAAACATTTTTGTATTCTAAAAACATGTCGCTGTCTTTGACAGATAACGTGTCGTTTTGACATGTCACTGACAGCTGCATAGAAATTTTTTTACCCTCAACGCTGGAAAAGAAGTCTTCAAAAATTGTTCCCCAGAAAACGAATTTTAAGGTTTAAAAATAATTTCCTTACTTTCTTCTTGAGAAATATAATGTATGAATTTTTATATACATTTTTTGAAAATATCTTTGTTGGAATTTGAAAACAAGAAGTCAAAAACTGTAACGGTTATTTAAAAAATAATAAAAGTATGAAAAAAATCAGAAATGGATATAGGACCCTCTTCCATACGAATGCGAAATCGATGAAAACCAAATTGAAAATTTCCTATGGATATAGGACTTTTGTGCACTGAAAGGAGGCAATTCAATGTAAGCAAGAAGAGCCAAAAAATTCACAAACACTGTCATTACTTATTTTTTATAATTTTATTTTTATTGATAAGAACATAAAACAAAAAATATTATAAATTTAGTGGGTATACCTTACTAAATCTCATATTGGAGTATTTCTAAGTCAAAAAAATAAGTAAGAATATGCTTAAGTATTTTAATACTAAAGTATGAAAAATACTTAAAACTAACTTTGGTCCTTAAAATTTTCCAGAAAAAGACGTCTTTTTTAATTCGGAACAGTTTATAAAAATTCGTCAACATTTCATTGTATTAAGTATTATTATTTATTTTCAAAAGTTTTTTTAAATTAAAATTTTTTTTTAGCTTTTTTGATTTCATCCACTTTAGTATTAAAAACAAAAAAATGCTTAAATTAAATCGTTAAAAATATCTACAAGACTGCATTTAATGCACCCATCTCTATTTACCCCATGGTTAATTGTTTTTCAACTTTAATGATGTCTTTTTTCTTTAAAATCGTCAAAGCGAAAACTTACTTTTGCGTTATTGAAATAACCTCCGATAGAAACCTAGACCACATGTTGTTTTTGCGTGTTAAAAGATATAGAGCCTATAGAGATTTAGAGGATATAGAGCACATAAGCACTGAAAATGTAACTTAGTTGCGATAAATATGAGAGCTTAAATGCTCTATATCCCATTTTCTGTGGATATGGGGGGGCACTTATGCATTAAATGAATGTTTTAAGAACTCTTGTACAAAGATTGCCCCACTTAGTACAAATTTCGAATATGCGGCAAAAAAGGACCCACAAATTAGTGGTCTATGGAGCAAACTGGCTTTATGTAACTTCAATAATGTTTATCCTTAAGTGGGCTTTAGGTCAATTTTTGTTTTGTTTTTTATGTTGTGACGTTTCGGATGTGGTTACACCCTTCTTCAGACCTATTTATTAATTGAAATATAATTTAAAACATATATACATATATACCAAACATATCAAAATTCTAAAATAGTATACTTACAACTTTAAAATACAAATATTTTTTATTTGTTTTTAAGCTTTTGGTTTCCGTGTTTTCTCAAAAAAGTTTAAGAGACGTTTCAAATCTTTTTCTTTTTTGTTGTTATGTGTTATCTCTTTTGTTTTTTTATTTTTTAGTTTGTTTGAAAATTTATTTCAAACAAATTGATGTTTAATTATCTGAATTTTTTAAATTCAAATAATTAATTTTGAAAATAAATTCAAATATTTTTATGTATATATGTATAATATATTTAATCGTTGAGTTTTGTTTATGTAGATATGGTTTGATAATTAATAAACTGACCGTAAATATTACTAAGTCTATCACTATAGAAACTGTTGATAAAAGTTGGAATACTATCAAAGAAAATACACAAATTAAAAAGAAACAATTTTTAGAACTTTTACATTTTTGCATAGTTGATAATAATTATTTACAATTTAATAAAACAACTTATCAGCAAAAACAAGGTGTACCTATGGGAAGTCCTTTATCCCCAATTTTAGCAGATATAGTTATGGAAACTTTACTTGATAACGTTTTAAAAAAACTATCGTATACACCAAAAGTTATTAAGAAATACGTAGATGACTTATTTTTAATCATCAAATCAACTGAACTTAATTCAACTTTAACAGCATTAAATTCCTTTCATCCTAAAATTAAATTTACATTTGAAGTTGAAAAACAAGGAATGCTTCCATATCTTGATGTTAAAGTTATAAGACAAAATACACATCTAATTTTTGATTGGTACAAAAAGCCAACATCTTCAGGTCGTTTGATAAATTTCAATTCTCAACAACCCAAACTAGTAATTATTAATACAGCACAAAATTTCATAAATAGAGTTCTAGACAATAGTGATATTATATTTCGACAAAAAAACATTGGAATAATAAAAGATACAATGTACTCTAATTCATTTCCAAAAGAAATAACTAAATCACTTATTAACAACTATTTCAATGGTGTCAGACGATCAACTCAAAATATAAATGAACCACAAAGAATATATAAAAGTGCTTTATACGTTCCAAATTTTCAAACCGTTTGTTGAAAGCACCAATTAGAGATAAAGAAAAAACTAGAATAGCCTTTAAATCAACAAATACTCTTAGAAATTCAGTTTTCTCAAAATTAAAAGATAAATTAGAAAAAGAAGAAAAATCAAATATAGTATACAAGATTAAATGTATAGGTGATGGCTCAACATCATGCCCATCAATCTATGTAGGAACCTCAATGCAAAAACTTCGAAATCGTATATCAGGTCATAAATCTGATATAAATAGTGGTAGTACACAAAAGACTGCACTAGCTCTCCATTGCATAGAAGAAAATCATCGTCCTGACTTCAAAAATATAACAATTTTACAATCAGAACAGAATTATAATAAAAGAATGTTACTAGAAATGTTACATATTAGAAACACCCAAAATAGTATTAATAGACGTTCAGATTGTGATAGACTTAGTAATATTTACGGTCAGTTTATTAATTATCAAACCATATCTACATAAACAAAACTCAACGATTAAATATATTATACATATATACATAAAAATATTTGAATTTATTTTCAAAATTAATTATTTGAATTTAAAAAATTCAGATAATTAAACATCAATTTGTTTGAAATAAATTTTCAAACAAACTAAAAAATAAAAAAACAAAAGAGATAACACATAACAACAAAAAAGAAAAAGATTTGAAACGTCTCTTAAACTTTTTTGAGAAAACACGGAAACCAAAAGCTTAAAAACAAATAAAAAATATTTGTATTTTAAAGTTGTAAGTATACTATTTTAGAATTTTGATATGTTTGGTATATATGTATATATGTTTTAAATTATATTTCAATTAATAAATAGGTCTGAAGAAGGGTGTAACCACATCCGAAACGTCACAACATAAAAAACAAAACAAAAATTGACCTAAAGCCCACTTAAGGATAAACATTATTGAATTAAATAAAAGGTCACGAAGAAAGAAAGTATTTATGTAACTTCGTTAATAATGAAGATAGAGCCAAACGATAGAGAATATTCGAATTAGTATACAGTCGACTCCGCTTATCTGCACTCCGCTTAACTGAAAATATCGGATATCTGAAACAATACATCTATCACCGATTTATTTTGTACTCTTTTCCAAATAAATAGGTTCGCTTAATTGGAACTCCGTTTAAGTGAACACTCCTTTTATTTGAAACAATTTTTTCCCCCAAATAAACCTTTTGTATTAAAATAACTCCGCTTAAGTGCAACTTAGAACGTGTCCAAAAATTTTCAAACGAACACACATAAAATTTTACATTTGAAGTTACAATATGAAGTTACATTATCACCCTTCCATCAGTCATTCCAATCGTCACAGTCGTATTTTTACCTGAAATTTGAATTAAATGCAAATCGTCGGCTGGATGCTATCTTGTTCAAAAGGCCATTTTTTACAAAATCGAGTTAGGTATGCAGTCCTCGTAATTTTGAGACGCTCTTTCATTTGGAGCAAACCATTTTGTTCTATCTCTTTTAGTTTTCAATTTACAGAGAACTGTTTTGTTCAATAAGACACTTTTTTAACGATTTTTCAATTCATTTTTGTTCAATAAACTGCTTTTCATCTTTTTTTGTATTATATTGAACAATTGTTAGTATATTAAAAAAAAATGCATAATTTCTATCTTGTACAATATCCATACATATAAATGACTTCCTCGTTGATTTTAATTTATAACTTAAGCCTAGTACTCACCTAGCGTGAAATGAAAAATTAATACGTTCCAAATTACACGCGAAGAATAAAAATGAAAATAGAATAAACTTTTCCACGTGAATTTTTGATACTCACTTTGAATGAAAAAAAAAATGACAACGTTGCAGATTTCATGCCAGTGAACTAGCAGTCACTTTTATATGAAATTTTCATTTTCACTTGAACTGAGTACTAGGCTTTATTCAAAATAAAATAAAAACAATTTCTGTAGCTTGATTTATAAACAAAATTGTCAAGGCTTTCAGAAAAAAAATAATACCAATCAAATATTTTCTTACATTCACAAAAACTTTCAATTTGAACTTTAAAAATCGATTTCCCAACATTTTGAAAAATGGACATTGAACAAGATAGCATCCAGCCGACGAAATATGCATAAAGGTAAATATAATTTGAAAACAACTCCGCTTAAATGAAAAAGAGTTGCATTTATCCGAAGTTCGCTTAAGTGCAACAAGGTTGCAGTTATCCGAAGTTCGCTAAAGTGAAAAATCCGCTTAATTGCAACGATTCTTTTGCATTTTGGGGTTGCAGTTAAGCGGAGTCGACTGTAACTGCATCTTTAACTCAGTTTCCCGAAAAAGTGGTCTGTGGGGCATTTAAGTACTCAAGCGGCGAATTGTTTTTAAAAAAGAAATTGAAACTCAAATTTAAAAAAAAAAAAATGAAAACAGAAAAAATTCAAATATTCAATATTTCCCGAATATGTTAGATATTAAATATTATTTTTGATTTTAATTTCCTCTTATTTAATCTTATCTCAAATATCTGAGGATAGGTTGTTGTAATTGTTTTAGTTTTTAAAAATATTGAATATTACAAAACAACTTGTTCTTCAGTCCAACTTGCTTTAGATACTAAAACTTACTTAATTTTAGTTGCTTTAAATTTAAAACTCCCTCTGCGTTGACCCCAGTTTCTTGTCCTTGAAAAAATAAACTGATATACCTTTGAAAAGTGACAATAGATGCTCATCTTGGAGATTTTAACAGATCTTGTGTTAGTTCAGATTCTCGGGAGCGGGACGTAGTGCCCAAAAATGAGAACGGTGTCAAGATCCCAAAATATCATTTTGTTTTGACCTAATACTCGTATTTTAATCAAAGAAATAAGCTTTAAACTAAGTTGCAGATGTTAAAAAAAAAATTATAAGAAAGTAGAAAAACCGATTTGAGATTTGCTCTTCATGTCAGATTTTCGAGTTATTCTAGTCCAACAATACAAAAATAACGTTAATTTCCCAAAAATTTAAACAGTTTAGTGATAAGCTATTATAGTATGGAAGTATTTTACCCTTACGAGTAAAAGCACTTCACTGACTTTTTCCTAATATTAAACATTTTCTTACCATTGAACCATTGCTTCTGAACTTGAATGGCACTTTCATCGAAGAAACCGAAAAGGCATCGTATAACTTGGTGTTTGTGTCAACGACGTTTTTGAAATTACAACATTCTCAAGACCGCCAAGACCGCTGCTAAATGTTAGCATTTCTATATCAGTGTAAGACATTTTTCACACCTTCTGATCTGGCTACAATTTAAAAGGCGTTTACAGGTTCTCAACTGGAGTATAACTAACATCTTTGGGCAGATGCTGCCCAAAATTCTCTTTATTTACTGGATAGAACGCAGAACAGAGCGTTAAAACTAATAGAAAACAGAACTATAATGACAGCCATACCATAGCCAGTTGCATTCTTTTTTCCAATCCGTCATACCCATTTCGCTTGGAATGGTAATAAGTCCATCCTTGAGCCTAATTTTGATTGTACTGTCAAATACTGAGATTCGTTCTTAAGTCGGACTTAAATTACTCCACAAAGCCAACTTAAAACACATGACTTATCTAGTCGTAACAATTTAATAGCTTTTTTCTAAAACTTCGCATAACTTTACATATAAATAAATTACCATCAACATAATTTTCAAGCTTAAGAAATTCACCTTGAGTTCCTGCTGTGCATACATATGCAAATAGAAATAATAATAATATCCAAACCCCTCCTTATGCCAAGCCTATTATTTACATAGCAGTTAATTGGTTGTAAGCATTAATAATTTATGAACCCATCAAATACGAAGAACGGCGAAGAAGATGGTCGTTGTTATTATCCTGCCAGTCATAATGCTAATATCATCGCAGAGTAGAGATAGAGACTCGACTCAAGTCGACTCGTCGAGAGTCCACTCTAGCTTGCGATGGTCATCAATTTCTGTCAAAAGCCCCAGTGACAGGATATACCTTCTATACTTCATCTCTCTTTCGTTTTCGTTATCTTTAAATGACGATGTGACAAGGACCTTCAATCAAAAGTCCTTTGGCAATTTTTCTTTTGGCACTTTTTCGTTTATTTTTTTTTTTTTTTTTTTTCATTTTCTAAGTTTTCGGGAGGGGAATCTATGAATCAAATAGGTCCACATCTCCATTCTGTAGCCAGCAAGGAAGCAAGCAAAGGACGAAGAGCAAAGTCA
The DNA here is from genome assembly GCA_911387755.1 of Chrysotoxum bicinctum. Lineage (NCBI taxonomy): Eukaryota > Metazoa > Arthropoda > Insecta > Diptera > Syrphidae > Chrysotoxum > Chrysotoxum bicinctum. The sequence goes on along the minus strand of OU426990.1, from coordinate 23,753,399 downwards.
TGCTAAGTTGCGCGATGACACTCGTCTTCTTTGCAGAAATATTTCGTTCACTGATCCGTTTATGATTGTGTGCAGAGTCAGAGTCAGAGTCAGAGTCAGTGCCAGGGCCCAGGACACAGGTCCATCTCTTATTTCAGAGGCAAACTGCCAGAAGGATTTTCATTTTGTAAGTGTGATGACAGTTTGCACATTTAACGATTTTTCTTTTGGTTCACTTTATGTGTAAGAGTGAGTCTTAGTGTATGAAAGTTATTTTTTTGATGGAGAAAGAGCATTGGAAAAAATGAAAAAATTTTCACCATCCCGCCCACTTTTTGTTGGGTGGTGATTTGTTTTAGGTTCCCAGCACTTTTGGTGATGAAATCGTTGTTTTTTTTTTTTTTTTTTTTTTTTTTTCCTTCCTTTCCTTGTTATGTGCCACACATGCTGTCTGATGTGATAGTTATTGGAAATGGTTTTTGGTGATAGGCACCACCCTTTTGATGAACAAATCTGTAATAGCTTCTAAATTTTCCTTATTAGTAATCATTTCCAAAACACAAGAACAACGCACGAAGTAATTTCTATTTGCTTTTGGATCAAATGAAGAGCTAGTTTTTGCTTAACTTAATCACGTCTTGCAGACATTTACAATTCAAACACAATATTTTCAATACTCTGAATACTGCATTCTGCAGTCCTATAGCATAACGCGTTGCATGTTTTGGGAAATTATAGGAAATTCAGAAAGTTTTGAGTGGGGTGCATACTATACATTCATTATAGCCGTTTGGTATCTTCTTTTGCTTTTATAAGTCTGAAGTCAGAAAATATAGTAGCTTAGCTCAAACTTTAAGTAAGAACTACTTCTCTTGAAGGTCGCATATTTTTTAAAGTCAGGAAATTTAATATTTTGTACCCTCACTATTGTCACGTTAGCCCATCAAATTAGGCAGTAAAATTGATAACCTTTCTATAGAAGCTTAGAAGTATTTCAAAATTAGCTGAAACTTAATACTAGAGGACTTAACTAAATCGAAATTCGTAGTGGATCAAAAAATGTTTAACCGGTATCGGTAAAACAAAATAAATACCTATGCGATTTTTTCTTATTCACACAGAGTTTAAAAGGAACCGTTAGACATCTTTTTGATGGTTAGTTGTACGCATTTGGAAAATGACATATTTAAGACAGTCTTGTCCAACTAACCAGGAGTAATATACTTAACCAATTTGCAACTATTTATAAACCAAACCCGGATAGAAAAATCAATGAATATCTATTGATAACAATGAGATAAGATTGATACTATTTCTAGCAATCTAGTAATCAGTCCGTGACAGAAATGTTACTTTGAAACTTGTCAATGGAGCAATGGTCAATATATTACGAGTGAAATATATAAAAATGGTTAAGTAAGGTTAAATTGACGTGTCTGTCAGAAAGAGAGCCGACACACTTAGACCAATAGTTGGTCCATTTTGATACCATACTGAATCTTGGAGACGGTCATCTTTAGGTGTGACCAGACCAAAGAAACATTTTTGAAACATTTCAGAAACATTTAAAAAACATTACAGATTACAGTCAGATCAAAAGGGTTGTTAAAATGCTTGCGCTCGTCAGAATATTGCTTACTAAAACTTAAATAGCCGTTTTCATGATAAATAATTCGTATTCTCTGTAATCACAAAGTCAAGTTCAATTAGAGTCAGTCCGAGTAAAATTATGGGTGTCCATTGTGTCAAATTGCCTTCATAACCTAATATTTACATGTTAATCCAGGAGACTTTATTCAGAATTGACGTAACGATGATAAAGAATATGGCTGATGATATGAATATAGCGTAAAAGGCTTTTTTTTTTTAAATTGGTAGATAGTATTTTGAAAATTTTTCTTTTTTGCAAGACCAAAAATAACGGTACCTGCCATACAAATAATGTTTTTCGAAATTTCAGAAACTATTTTTTCTCAAAAACTGTTTCAAAAAAAATATTCAAAATAAATTCATTTGGTAAAATCAAGAGAATGGTTCAAGGCAATTTTCAAAAAAAGGATATAAATGACACCGCCCAAGGATTCCTTTTTTTTCAATTCTCAAAAAATTTGAATTTACTTGTGTAATAATGTTTCCTGTTTTCGTGACCTTGTTTAATAAATATAAATGTCGTTGAGAACATATTATTAGATATTTTTGTGTACTCAAATGTCCAATATTTTATTATTGATTTAAGAACAAATCAATTCTTTTAAACCCCATATTTCGAAAACCACATGTTAGAATTGTTTGAAACTTCACAAATAACAAATAAATAATACCTACAACATATAGCACACACATTTTATTTTGTACTCAAATAACGCTACCCACAATACAAATGTTCAAAAACTGATTTTCGAAGTCGTGTTTTTTTCGAAAATGGATCCTAGACTTTTGATACATTTTCTCTTAATTTTTACACGACCGTAAGTCAATGCAAAAAATTCACATTAAAACATTTCTAACGGTAATGGATTCTTTGACTTTCTCATAATCGCTGTAACCTATCTTAGTGAAATATTTATTAATTTAAAAAAATATTGCATACCTATTAAAACTTATAAAGAAAATTGAATTTTGTTTCAAAAATTCCATATCTCAAAAACTGGTTAATATCTAATTTGTTTTAAGATTATTTTTATTTGAGTTTTTTGCCAAAAATCAAAGTGCAGTTTTATTTCATCACAAGTATTTACAAATTTTAAACAAAGTCATTAGAGTTGTTTTCGAGAAATTTTCGAAACACATATGTTTGTATGTATATATGTATATCAAAATTGTTGAATGACAGCATAGAGTTTTTGATTTAATGTGCAGTGAACGTACAGACTCACAGACGCACTGACGAGACGCCATAGATTTTTCTACACGAATGCAATACTATAAAGCCTACAAACTAGGTAAAAATATCATCCTCCATTAAGTACACGTGTGTTTTATTCATGTATGTCTTCTCAAATAGACTAAATTTTAAACAAATAAACACACGAAGAAAACATTTTTTAATTTAAAAAAATACAACAGAAATATATGCAAGAAACATTTGGCAGGCAAATACAATACAAGAAATCCCCCTTCCCCCCCGGCACAGGATAGATCAAAATTCGATTTCAAATTCAATCCCCCTAAAAAAAACAGCAACCCCACACATCTGAATACCTTCATTCGCACCTCTTTAAAAAGCTTAAAAACAGCTGGCGCCAAACACACACTTGAGTTGGTGTCAAAAAAAAAAAAAAAACAGAAAAAAACAATAACACCCATCTTTGAAATATTTTAAACTCTGAGACGTGTAAAGTGCGTAAGAATCGTAATATCCTCTCACAGATTAGGGCTGACGCCCGAAGAACGTTTTTCATTCCAATACCATTTCCTATTCCGAAATAGGAAAAAAAAACTCCTAACAACATTGCTGCAGTATGCTGTAATGCCACTCTTGCTTTCAATTCTCAAAGATTAATGACACGCAAATCCTTCATTTTGCTTTAAAGAGCCGTCAGCCAGGGGTGTGGTTGATGTCCTTAGACGCATAAACGCTTAAAAATATTGCAATTTATCGTTTGGAAAAAATCCTTTCCCTCATTTCCCGATGTTATAATGAAGACACAACAAAATATCGACTAACGGGTACGTGATGTAAATAAATTGGTTCGTTCGACTGTTTGGGTGGAGGAGGATGGATTGAATTGGATTGCGTTGGGGTTTTTGGTGAAGTTAAATCAAAATTAAGGATTCATGCACATGTTTGGACAAACATACGGGCAACCCTCGTTTATCCTTTCAAAGTTGCAGATTACACGCACTTATAACATGCGGGTTGGTGAGTGGATATAAGTGAGTGAGATTCGGTATGGAATGCCGCCGCCTGACAGTGGATCCTTTTAACAACGGTTTTTGCTAAATTTGAATTCTTAAACCTTATTGTATTAATGCGAAATGTTTGGCTTGACTCAATTCGTTCTTGCCATTTCCATCCAATATAGTTTCATCCCAAAAAAATACAAAGGCTTTCCAATAAGACGGTTGATATTGACAACCTGTGGTGGCCATGTTGCTTTGGTGCCATCTGTCAAATCAGATATTTTTTATTAAGTTCAAAATTGCACCTCTTTCTATGATCCGGAAAACCATGCGCAGATATGGGAGATATATTTGACCAATGTCTCTAACCGTTAGATTAGAAACAACCTTTCGAAACACTCAATAAAAGTTTAGTTAGACGGTTTTAAGTCAGACATTCATAAAATTAATGCTGGTGTGCCACAGGGTTCCGTTTTGTCTCCGACTTTGTTTCTTATATTTATCAATGATCTTTTCTCTGAAGCTTCTAATCCAATTCATTGTTTTGCTGACGACTCTCAGCTTCTTATATTTTTTTTTTTTTTTTTTTTTTTTATAATCAACTCACGCTCAAGGGAATATGATTACCCTTTAAATGTTTTAACACAGCGCGGGCGTGAAGTTACGGAAGAGAAAGAAGGATAGGAAAGATGTGTGGCACGATGTTCTGAGACTGAAGGTGATTGTCTCAGATTTTTTTTTTTTTTTTTTTTTTATCTCCAGGGATGGCGGCTGAACTAAAGCGGAGAATTGCCGTGTCTTATTTCTATGTACCTTATAATTCGCATTATTTTATTCGTTTTCATCCTTGTTGGGCATACTAATTTTACTCAATCGCATGTTGTTAGTGTTATGCCTAAACAACATGTGATGAGTAAACCAGCAACCCATTGATGACAATTTTTAGAAGGTTTTAATGGAATAAAAGACGACATAGACGACGGCAGGGATCGAACCTGTGATACTGAGGTTGACAGGCGAGCACACAACCATCGCGCCACGGCCACCCCCTAAATATTCGTTTGTTGATGCATGTCTTTGTTCTTCAAAAGTGGATTTAGAACCGAAGCGTATGATAAGGTCATTAAATTCAGATCTGATAGCATTGTCAAATGGGGAAACATAAGCCGAATAGAAATTGATGCTTTAAAACTCATGAACCACCTTGTGTGGAATGACCACATATGCGACGTCGACAAAAACACTGCTAATTTTTAAGGTTTCCTTCGACGTTGCAAGAAATTTTTAACGCCTTCTGATTAGGCTGTAATCTATTAGGCCTATATTCGTCCCAAGTTTGAGAATAACTCCCATAATGGCACTGGTGCTCAAATAATCCATTTGGGTCTTTTGGATAGAATCCAAAAAAAAAAAGCTTTAAAAATGATAGGTGATAGAACGATAGAAGTATAAGAGAAACATTTGAATCTTTCGAGCGCTGCCGCGATGTTTATTAACTTTCACTATTTTACCGTTTTTTTTTTTTATAAACAGTGTTCTAAAAAAATAGCCAGTTACATTTTTCCACTTACAAAAAAATTCAAAGGTATTACTCGCGCTTCAGGGAGTGCATGTCAGTTTATCCTTGAGCTCAACTTTGTACGTACTGTAAAATTCAGAGATTATTTCGTTAGCCGCACTAGACGAATGTTGAATGCTTTGCAGGACTCAATAATTCACCCCCATTATGGCATTCAGACTTTCACCAATGTGCATCAGTATGTCCTTTTAAATCCTCTCGAACTTTCCTAAAGCACTCGCACTGAGCTCAAATATTTTACGGGTATTCAAAATCCCTTTAGTGCGCACAAAATAAAAAAAAAATTATTTTATTCGCAAGCCTTTTATAAGAAAAAAGCAGTTTTTGGAAAATTTTGGTTTTGAAAAAATCTAAGGGCCACTTTTATAAAGTAAGAAAACAAACTATGTATAACTCCTTTCATAGATTTCAAAATAAATAAATCAAAATACAAATAAAACAAAATTCTATTTTTGATTTAGTTTTTAAGTCACCAGAAAAGTCAAAAAGAACCACTGTACCGCTGTGGACGACCTCGAATCGAATTGATATTCAAATGATTCCAAAGGGAATGATGAAGAAAGTAGTACTACGTATAACGAACGACGACGCTTTCGACCCCAAAAGCAGTCGGTAATAAAAATAAACAGCAAGTGCAACTTTACAGAAAAAGGGGTGTCAGTGTCATAGCAGGATAAGCCGCCAGGATATCGACCAAACTCACACCCTTGTTTTGGAATTATACATACCCGATTGATGGGGAGACACAGAAGTGATTGTAGTTGTGGCAAAGGGGGTTGACATCAGTTGCAAAAATTAATGCTATCCCCCTGATGCCCACAGACACAGACATAACCGACTGTATGCCAAATGTCCTCCTACGCCTCCAAAAGTTCCGGGGTAAAGTGAGTTATGACATTGCAAACAGGATGACTTTCCATATTACACAAAGTTTGACTTTTTAAACTATTGGGTTTGGGTTGGCTTCGATATGGGTATGGGATGTGTTTTTGTGGGGTGGGGCTTAGAAGACCCTTTTTTCATATCATTTCTACTGGTTTTTGGTAGAGGTATGGGATTTTTCATGTTTTTCGAAAATTACAGGGGAGTGGTGATTTTGCAATTTATTGTGGTGTTACACACATAAAGTTTATTATTTTTATTTTTTTTTTATTTGCAAAATAATAAATTTCAATGTCAATAGGATTTTATTGTGAAATTGTATTTCCTCTTGTGTCATTCTCAAAAAAGGACATTTTCTCCCTTTTGATATGCCATTAGAGAAACAGAGGGAGAGAGAGTTAGAAAGGATATTACTATACAGTATAATTTTTCGGAATTCTACTTTTAATTGAGTTGCGAGAAGCAATTTCGGCAATTTAATTGAGTTAAGTCTCTTGTTGTAGATTATTATTAAAAAGGTGGTGAGATGAAAATTTCATTTTAAACTTAAATACATTTAAGTTATATAATGGGATGTTAGTTTAATCAGGCTATTGGGGTGTGAATTTGTGGTTAATGTTTAATTTTTGATTTTATTTCTTGGAATTTTCTGAGGATGAAATATTGTCATCTTTAAGATGGCAATGGCAAACTCACTTGGATAGGTTGGGGGAGAGAACCTTGACATTTTTTGTTCAATAAAGGCTTCATTAACAACTCTTTTGATATGCAATATCAAACATTTTAGAATATAGAGTAACAAATGTCTGTCAGAAATTTTAAATGAAAATTAAATCATAAGAGCAAAATTGGTTTCAAGACTGGGAACATTTGGGTACGAACTAAATCTTAATAACTAGTTGAATTGGTGAATTTTAAATTGAATTAAAAAAAAACACAGTGGCTTATAACTCTCTATACCCTAAGAGATTGTGTGGAATCTGACCGGGACGTTCCACACCGAGTCCAAATGGCTATTATAAGAATCAATTTACATGACAAGGTACACTCTTGGGGGATTTGATACTGAGACCAGATTTTTTAGTTAAGGCTTATGATCGGTGTAGATGCAAAGAATCAAAAAATAAAGTCTTATCGAATGGACATCACTTCGGTATCAATACCTGAAGGCAAAAACCGATGGATATTTGCATGCCGGAATCCTTAATATGGTAAAAAGTTTGTTGGTAAATAAACTCTAAAATGAAAAGCTGGACGTTAATAAAAAAAAAAGAAATCAGCATTGAAGAATCCAGTGCTATTAAAAAATAAAATGCACGACTGGGTCGCACGAACTTGCTCCTATGTAAAAGACTAAGAATTTCAAAACTGAATGTTATTAGAGAAACTGTTCATAAGCATAAAATTCATTTTTTAAATGACTAAAAAAACTTCTTTAGTAGTTAAAGGTAAGAATAGGATGCCATGTGATTCAAGCAAATATAGATTAATGCAAGATTAAAAATTATAAGTCCTTGTAGTGGTTTCTTAAAAAATAAGGTTTTATATAAGAAAATTTTAAAACAATTTTAAGAAAAAATGTTGGTACGCCAATTTGAAGTTTTTATTATTGTATGAATAAAAATTAAATTTACAAAAAAAATATTGAGCCGTTTTCGAGACATTGAATTTTCAAAAAACAAAAAATTGATTTTTTTTTTCAAAATTCAAAAAAAAATATTTTTCTTAAAGTTTTGAAATGCAATGTTTTTTAAACTTTTTAGAAGCTTCCCTCTACGAAATTTCATTAAAATCCGTTGTGCTAATAATGAGAAATTCAAAATTTTAAAAAATCGTTCTATGGTAGGTACAGTCAGTAATATCTTGTTTTCAAATTTGTTTTTATTGAATTACAGATATTAAAAAATAATAGAAAGAAAAAAAATTTAAGCAAAATTCTCGGAACCGTTTTCGAGAAAAATACGATTTTCGAAAACCATTTTTTAACATTTGTATGGAAGGTACCGTTATTTTTAGGTAAAATCAATTTATTTTTCTCATATATTGTAGATTATTTTTCTAAACTTTTATATATCAAGTTTTAAAAGAATCGAGCATGGGGTTTTCGAAATATTGAGTTTTCAAAAAAAAATTTTGAAAGTTTTTTTAAAAATCCAAAAAATTTGTTTTTGAAAATTTTAATACACAATAATATTTAAACTGTTGGGAAGCTTTAGCATAAAAAAAATGATCAAAATCGGTGGTACCGTTTTTGATAAAATCAAAAACAAAAAAAATGGTCCCAAGGGGGGTACCAAAACTACTCATTTTTTTGAAAATTTTTTTCGACCATTACCTAGGTTTAACTAAATTAAATTTTTTGAATTTTTTTTAAGAAAATCGCAGGGACAGTTTTTGAGAAAAAAAAATATTTATAAAATTTCGGAAAAAAATCGTATGGCAGGTACCGTTATTTTTGGTCATACAAAATCAAATCAAAAAACATCCGGGGGTAAAAAATCAAAACCCATATCTACCAAGTTTGAAGAAAATCGGCCGAGCCGTTTAGCTGTAATCGAACAGACAGACAGACAGACAGACAGACAGACAGACAGACAGACAGACAGACAGACAGACAGAATTGCCAGACCCACTTTTTTCGTCTTCGCTATCATCGTAATGTCAACTTTGATCAAAATCTCGAGTTCGATTTTTTTTACGAATACATAACTTGCCTTATAGTACCTATAAGTCGCAAGTAATAATTGAATAAGTAATACTGATTTCTATGATATTTAAAATTTTTAAGGCAATCAAGTAATGGCCCAGGGCATGAAGCTTTGAGGAATCCGATTGAAAATAAATGCACACAAAATTTCAAAAATAAATTCGTGACCGAGGCATGAGAAATTTCGGGCCTACAGTCACTGCCTTTTATAATTTTAAGATACTATACGATCCTAAAGTCCGGTTCCTTGTTGAGACCACCTTATTTTTACCCGTCCTTAGTAGCATATTGTGACACAGCTAATGTCTGTCTATTGACAATGATTGCCAAAATCTACAGTCCTGAGTTGTAGCTTAACGATTGTTGCCCTACCTGTGAGGCATCAAGTAAGCTTGTATTATAATGGTCTTCACTTTAGGAAGAATGATGTGGTTAAGGCATATTTTGAGAAAACTGCAAAATAGATTCCGGGTCTTATACGTGATCAAATTTTATCATCAGTTAAGCAGGCGCTTTATCGTAACACCAGAAGCATGAAACGGTAACATTGTTGATGTCAAAAACCGTTTAAATCTCGGTGAACAATCTTTCAACCCTAAAGATCCTTAAGGAGCTTTAAGTATAAATCTTTTTGCGCAGAATTAAGTTTGATGCACGTTCCAACAACATAAACTTTGAATATCAGATCTCTTTTTATCCCAGAATTACTGCAGAGTTGGCCAATACCACTGCAATATCTATCAACGACGAGATGGCTGGCCTCACCAGGCTTCTTCGAAAAGCGAATTACGAGGAATGTTTGCTCAGGTTTTACTTCATCATCTTCCAGCCACAAATGCACCTTTCGATAAGATATCTTCTTATTTATTTACAAGGTGGCTGAAAAGCTGTCAGATTTTCATATGCCAGACAACTGCTTAAGCCACTGGCCTAGAAGAGTATTAGATAAAACGAAATGCTAAGACTATCGCACCTGTGGCTGAAGATGTTGCAGTGGAAATAGAAGTAGTTGAACAGTTGTTAACTATTAAAGATTGAAGATATAACATGATAGAGTATCGTCTTTCCAAAACCCTGTGCATGTTCGTGGGAGCTATTCCCTAGTTGCAAATAGCGCATATATTTGCCAAAGTAATGCGATACAGTTTGATCAATTTTCCCGGAATTCTAAGTTCAACTATCGATTGTAATGTTGTATAGAAAATTTTAAGATGTTCCAACCGTTCATTTGATAGGATCCAATATCCAACGTTAAGGAGGGATATGCCATGATAGTTCTTTCATTACATAGAACCTCATTTATTTTAGGTGAGTATAAGGAGCTGATATTCCTGTCCTTCTTCCCATACTTGGTTGATGATATTTGATTCTAGTATCCTGCCGAAACATCACATCCGTATTTGAGAAGGTTTATCTCCGTAAGCTTTCAAATCTCCGGGATTGTTATATCAAAGATTCTATATAGCTAAGCCCGTGTCTTCTATACTTGGTATTGAATGGAACTGCTTCTTGTTTTACCTGGAAGTTGATTAGGTAGCTCCCTTTCCTATTATCCGCTCTACAATATGATGCCCATTTTATCATTGTGGGAAACTTAAGTAAAATCGCTTTGTAAATTCAATCAATTCCAATTTGCAAAGATAAAAGACGATTTCACACAGTTCTTAACAACTTTCACTTATAAAGCGAACTTAAAATAAGTGACCTTGTAACATATCAAGTTCAAAATGGTACTAGAACCCATTTTTGAGAATCTTACACATAATAATAAATCATTAACATAACAAAATGAAAATTAAGACCTAACAGAAGTCTTAACAAAAACTAAGTTATCCAGTCAAATACTGAAGAAGAAAAACTGAATTTTATTGCTCAATATTTGGCAAAATAAAATCATTTAATATTTGAAGAGTTTTTGACGAATTTAATCTATCTATTTATCGACTTCAAAACCGCATATGAAAGCATTCATCATCAGAAGCTATGGCTGAAAATCGGCATCCCGGGAAAACTGATCCAAATTGACATTGAAAATACGCGCGTGCAATGTGCAACTGGGGATCGACTCTTCTGAACTATTCCAAACATTGAGATGCGCTATCATGTGATTTCTTCAATCTCGTTCTGAAACAGATTGCGCCAAAGGCAGGCGTTAACACGGAGGGCATTATATTCAACAAATCTGTCCAACTGTTGGGGTATTAGGACGATGATATGAAAAACTTCGAGCTGGTTCAGGAGTTCATCTACCTCAGAGTTAATATTAACTCCAGGAACGACACACCGTAGTGGAGATCCGACGAATTACCCTAGGAAACCGCTGCTACTTTGGTTTAGAAAAATAGTGCTGGACTATAAGCAGAGAGGAAGACGAATGGAGGAGAAGAAATAACCGCGAACTCTATCAGTTTTACCAAGATTTGGATGTAGTCCAGAAAGCCAAAAAACGTCGAGTACATTGCCTCGGACACATTGAGCGAATAGACCGAACCTTCGGTTTAAAGATCAAACAATCGCGAATACCAGGTCTAGATGACTGGAAACAGCGTCCTCGCAATCGAAGAGGATGGAAAGCTGCGGTGTCTCAGGCAGTGACCTTTCATGGATCGGGAGCCTGACTTTCTCCTGAGAGAGGCCATGTCAAGTTTGTCTGTATAACTATTTCTTTTTCGAGCTAAATGAAACCCTGCGATCGATATTTATGCAAAACAGGAAATTTTTGCATTGTCTTGAGGACACCGGGAACCCTACACGAAATTAGGACTATCTAAACCAAAGTGGGAAGCAGAATGGATTTTATAATTTAATTCAATGACAAGTTTCGTCACATGTCTCCTCTGTATATACCCTGTATTTTGAGTACTTCTTTCCTTGCTCCATAACCAACAAATACAATCCCCAATTTGTCCCACAGTGCTTATTATTAATGAATAACTTCTCACCAAATAATACAATTAGCCTCCTCTGCATCCGCTCACGTTCTTTGTATGAAAAATAATGGGTACCACAAAAAGAAAACAACAACAACAAAAATTCTTTCAAAATCAAACCCAACAACGCACCGCTCTTCTTGTGTCTGCCTTCATACTTACCCTAATGGCTGTTTGCTTATCCTGCCAATATGTTAACAACAAATTCCAAAACATAAACACCGACCCGAAAGCAAAGTAACACCAAAAATGGTGCCGAATACTAACGCCTTAGGGAGCATACCTATGCCAACTATATACGAGTACTATAGAGCATAGAACCACCTCGGTGAATCGTTCGTGATTTCCGCAATTGAAGTTGAAGAATAAAAGCCGCACAAAATAAAAGGTATCCGCTCCTCCATCTCCATCTCCATCCTCTACGACTTAGACATCTTGTATAATCTGAATGAAGCCATCTTAAAGGCGAGACCAAAAGGCAAAGTCTTAGAATTTTATTTACCTTTTTTTTCTGGTTGCAGACGTTATTTGCTTTGCCTCCCCCTCCCCCACGCACATACAGCATAGGTACCTATTCCTTAGAACTTGTGCTCACTTCCGTTCTTCGTATAGAAGGAAGCCCAGAAGGCAAACATACATATGCGAGAGCATCCTGCAGATTCGCTGCTGCTAGTGAACTTTCTCATCATCAAACCGTCACGACCACTTTTATTCTCTCGAATTGTATGCTCCACTTCGCGCAGAGAAAAGTCCTTTTAACCAATGAAGGACTACAAAAACAACTTTGTTCATTGATGGCACTGGTGCACATTGAAAATGGTATTCCAAATGAAAATTGAATTACCAGGGATTTAGATTTTCCCAGATCTCCGAATACAAAAACAACAAGGTACACAAATTTAATACATTTCTGCCACCACCGTTCCTCCCTAGGAATATCCTTAATGGCGACACGGTTCGCAATGGCTTAAGTATTTTTTGGGGGCACCAGGACCTATCGAGTCCCTTCTCTTTCAAAATCGTGCGATTTTGTTATTTCAATTTGATTGGTAATGAAATGCTTAAATGTACCGTTGAACAATTGAGTAACATCAATTTCGGTGAACAATATTGGCAGGGATTTTCTTCGACTTTCCCTACTCCACCCCAGCCATCTATTCACCCAATCAATGTGCTAATATTTTGAAAGTCCCTTTTTTAAGATTTCAAGAAACTTCTTGCGTTTGAGTGTCTTAAACCGTTTTGTGCAAACATTGGATTGATGAATTGTTCGGGTTTTTCCTTTGCTTTTCTTATTTTTCAAGGTATTGATTGAAAATAAAAAGCAAGGTCTGAGGTTGAATTAGCATATTTTTTTTTTTTCAATTTATGTTCGAAACTCGATTTCGAGTAAGTGATTTTTAAGGGAATTTTATTTTGGTGAATAAATAATTTGTATTTCAGGTAAGGCTATATTTCAAGATTAAGTAGATAGTCAGTAAAGCGAGAGTGCTAAAGTTTCCATTAAGGTCAAGGTCTGGAATCAATACATTTTTTAAAAGAATGCTAGATGAAATTTATTTGTGTAATGGTAAGGGCAGAGATTCATGTGGCTTGTGAATTCGGAATATATGTAGGTACTGAACTGCAAACTTGATTTTTAGTAAGCATGTGAGGGAGAAAACCAATGAAACCAACCTGACCTTTCCAGCATATTGATATCTCACAAAATATTGAGAGTTGAATGCCACAGTTAACACATGTGTTACGATCAAACTCGAAGAATTTGAAACGATTCAGAAGCATTTTTTTTTTAAATATTATATCCACCTTTGTTTATTCTTCTTAAGGCTTATACAGATAATATAGAATGTAGGTAACTAAAATTAGAGAAAACGGTTTTCATAAATCATTCATGCATAGGTTACTCCAAAGTCCAAATGAATGCTAAGCAAAAGTAGATAAAATAAAATGTCTAACAAACTTGCTCTTATGTCTTAAAAACTTAGAAAATTCGAAAAATATTTGTATTTAAGTCTGGAAATACAATGTTTTTTAAACTTTTTAGAAGCTTCTTTTTAAAAAATTCCATTAAAATCCGTTGTGCCGATAATGAAGAAGAATGGTACATTCAGTAATATCTTAATTTAAATTTCTTTTGTATTAAATTATAGATCGTAAGAATTATTAATCAAAAGAATAAAAATTGTATCAAAATTCTCGGAGGCGTTTTCGAGAAAAATTCGATTTTCGAAAACCATTTTACAACGTTTGTATGGTGGATATCGTTATTTGTAGGTAAAATCATTTTTCTTCTCACATCTTGTAGATTATACTAAGAAGCTTTTATTTATCAAGTTAAAAAAAACACGAGAATCAATTTTTTTTTTCAAAATCCAAAATAAAACTTTTTCAAAAATTTGAATATACAATAATATACAAACTATGTATAGGGGAGCTTTAGCATACAAAAATTATCAAAATCAAGAAAAAATAAAATGGTTCCAAGGGGGTACCAAAAATAACTATTTCTTGAAAAATTTATTTTTCAACCATTACATACTCGTAGCTTTAACTAAATTAAATTTTTAGATTTTTTTTTAAATAGTCTATGGCACAATTTTTGAAAAAAAAAATATTCTTAAAATTTCGAAATAGATTCGTATGGAAGGTACCGTTATTTTTGGTTTACAAAAAAATGTGTGGGGGGAATTTAAAAACGATATCTACCAAGGCTGTGGTCGACCAGACAGACAGAATTTCTAGACCCACTTTTTGATCGAAATCTCGAGTTCGATTGTTTTTACGAATGCATAACTTGCCTTATAGTACCTATAAGTTGCAGGTAAAAATGTTCAAAAGCATAAATTACATTTATACTTGCAATACATAGAAAAGACAAAAAAAAAGTGTATCCCGCAATTTTGTGTGTCTATTCGACTACAGCCTTGATTCTTTAAGGTAAGCATTTTTAAATTTTCCCCCCACACATTTTTTCTTTTTTCTTAAATAACGGATTTTCCCATACAATTTATTTTGGACAATATTTTTTTTCTCAAAAACTGTTCCAAAGATTATTTTTGCAAGAATTAAAAAAAAAAAACTAGCATTTATTAAAAGCTAGCTGATGGTTGTAAGGAAATTTCCGAAAAATGGTTATTAATGATATCCTTCAAAGAACCTTTTTTTTAAAAACCGTACAGCTGATTTTGGCCAATTTGTTATGCTAAGGCTCTTAAAATGTCTGAAAAGTATATTCAAACCTAAAAAAAATTTTGTGTTCGTTATGTAAACTGTGTTTTTTAAAGTAAAAAAGAAATTTGTGAAATCATTTAAACTGTACGACTTATTTTTATTCATGAAAAATATACGAATTTATTTTCAAGAACAAACATTTTAGAGCGTATTAGCGGTATTTTTGAAAGAAAAATTTAAATATACAATTTGTAAATCATTTTTAAGAATGAAATTCAGAACGCCAACTTTAAGTTTTTATTATTGTACCAACACAAATTTAATTTCAAACAATAATGTATCGACCCGTTTTTGAGATAATATTAAATTTTCAAAAATAAAATAAAATGTTTGTGTTTCAAAATCAAAAATGTTTTATTTTTTATTTTTATATACATAGGTAATTACAATGTTTTAAAACGTTTTAGAAGCTTCTGTGTCAGAAATTTAATAAAAATCCACTATGCCAATGATAACTAAAAAGGTTTTACGGCAGTTACTGTCAGTAATGTCTTAATTTTATAATTTTTTATTGAATTCAAGATTGTAAGAAGTAATCGAAACAGAAAAAAATGTATCGAGAAAAATATTATTTTCGAAAAATGTTTTTTAACATTTAACATGGTGATTATCGTTATTTTAGATAAAATAACATTTTTTATAGTTTAAATTAAATAACTGACTATTATCAATTCTCAATAATAACAAATTATTGACATTTCATAAGATAATTTTAAAATTAAAAAAAAACTTTTAAGAAACTTTACCATACAAAATTAATCAGATTCAGTAGTAAATATTATAATATATAATATGTTGAAGCTACAGTGAAAATAATAAAGGAATTTATTTTTATTCAAAAAATAATATTTATTTTACTAAACATTTCTTCAATATATTCATTCAAAGACAAAAATTTACAGATAAAAACTGAAAAAATTTGTAATCTCAAAATGTTAAATGCACGTTTTTTCTTCTCAAAACGATAGTATAGTTCTTTGAATGTTTTGAAATACATGACTTTTTCTTACATCATGAATTTGAAAAATCTTTCGATTCACAGAAAATTCTTTATCACGCAATGGAACTGTTCAAAAAATAGCGAAAACCGAGTTCATTCTTTGAAAATTTCATTTTGATTCAAAACCAATATTTCTTAAACGATTATTTGATTTTTTTTAATAAAGTTTGTTTTTGCACTATAGTAAAAATTTAAAATTGGCATATCTACGCAATTTTTTTTCAAACATTTTTCCAAAGTGTTATAGACGGTTTTCCAATAAAAATGTTCAAACTTTGACAAATGATTACTGTCCTTTATTAGTTCTCATTTATTAAATCTCTTTTACCGGTTAAATCATATGGAGAATTATAGCGTATGCGGTATTGGGTAAATTGTTTTATGAAAGTGGGTCTTCTGTTCTAGCGCTTCAGCAATTAGGTGCATTTCTGGATGGATTCGTTCACCAACAATTGAAATTGTCGAATTTAATCACAATCCACACGGGACCCAACAAATACCAATACATGCAGAAAAAGTCACTGTTCGGTGTGGATTTTGGCTGGCGGCACCATCGGTCCATTCTTCCTTGAGAACGACGTTGCTGGGCGCTATCGGACCTTCGCAATCCAATCCCGATTTTGGTAATTGGTTGCTAGACTTGGGAATACCTTGTCCACCATGACTTAAATATTCGGTTGCATTTGACAGAAGTTTTGCAGGAATAAATGGAATCATGCCATTTCTGATGACCAAAAGTGGTTTTGAGAATGTTTGACCATTCGGGTCTTGCAGCAAATGCATATGCATTCTCGTTGATAGAGTGATTTTCTCTACTCAATTTCAAAGATGTTAGAATTACGAACAAGCATTCAGCACATCTGGGAGCACTGATCGTCGAATAAAATGCAAAATTCGTTGCAAATCATCAGTAAAAAGAATAAAAGCAAGGAAAAAAAGTATCACATGTCTGTTTGTAACACGTAAGAATCTGTTTGATTAGCGACCAATCGTCTTGTTTGAGATTTCACATATTGTTGTTCCTGGTTGACATCAAAGTGCCTGTCTTGTGTAAAATATGACACAAAATTGTCAAAACAATACAAAAATAAAAATAATTTTGTTTATCCGATCGCGGCCAATCTTTACAGGATTACCCGCTGAGTTAATCAGAAATTGCATGAAAATTTCATCAAAATAGGTCACGCCGTTTTGGAGGCCATAGGGAACATATGCACATACATATATCTATTTTTATATTCTAAGAAATTCATATTATAATATTGATAATGTAGTGCAATTTATATTTGACTATTAACTTTTTGCAAAATACAACAACTTAATAAAAATAATCTTTTTCTTCAGTATCCTCTGTAGCATTTTTTTTTTTCTGAAAATATTTTTAAGTCCAATCTTCAATCCCATGCGAAGCATTCCCCCTTTTTTTAAATTCTCCCTTCAGACTTCACTTACTTGATGAAATTAAATTTTTATCTACTTTCAATTGATTTATGGTTCAGTAGACATCCCAATCATATTGTCTCCGTCAGAGGATCATTACAAGTAATTGAATCTAATAGGATTTCTTCAAAAAAAAATATATATATATATATATTAAACAAAATGATCCCACGAATGTGGTTGCAACAGTATTATTTAATTGAAACTAATACTGCAGGAGACTTATTAAGCGCCAAGGGTTGAACGCAAAGACATATGGACTCGACGACAGCGAGACCAACTTAAACAAAACGAAAGACAAATGGGATAATTGGAGCTCTAACTCCCCGACTAGGTGCACGAAGTCTCTTCTTCTTCACGCAGTAATGATGGGAAATATCCGAATTTATATAAGCTACTAAGTCGGACAGACTGAATAAATTCAAAAAAAAAAAAAAAAACTGATGACAGATCGAGCCGAGTAAATTAATGTCTTCAATTGCGTTTGTCAACGATATTCTAAGATTTATTAACCTGCATGGGGTGCCCTTTTTTCCACACAGGAGTAATTTAATTTGATGTTGGGAAAACAATAGTCTTCATAGCCATTCTTATAGGCAATGCGAGTATACTGGTAGATTCCATCACACTTTAATATTGTACTAGGTCATTTTATTTGCAGTGACTTTTTTTGCAATTTCCCAAAAAACGGTAAAGAAATATTTTGGTAAAACTTCAAAAATAACCGACAAGGTTTCGCCACACAGTCCAATTTTTATCTTTAAATTTTAAAAAACTGTAAGAAAGATATCATTTAAGCTTTTATTTATTTAGGGAATCCTTGTATGAAATATACTTCCATTCAAATGTTCTTCGCTGGAAGAAGCACATCCGAAACACCAAATTTTTCATAACTCTAATCAAGCTGAATTTGACCAATAAATAAATAAATTTGGTGGTGCAACAGCTCGGAGTGAACCAGGACCTAGTGACTTACAACTCTCAACCATTCCTGTGTGCGTGTTACCAGGAACGGAGGGGACCTACAATTTTCTGCGGATTCCGAACGGCTAATGAGCAGCACTTTCCATGACAAGAGATACCCTTGGAGAATTTGTCAATTCCTCGCAAGAGGCAGTACACCCCTGAAAAAACTTTGCAGCGGCTGAGAATCGAACTCGAGATCTTCCGCATGACAGTCCGACGCACTAACCATTATGCCAAGGGGTACTGACCAATGGCATTGATTATTTTGGCTCCTTGGAAGTGGTGGTTCATTGGCTTAGACCAGTGAGTCAGGAAAATCTGACAAGGAGAAGTATAACGGGGTCAAATTGCGCGATCTCGTGCACATCACCTCTGAATGAGTTAACCATGTTCGGAAGTCACTCGTGGAAAATGTCCATTATGGCAAGGACTGTGTCGCACGCAGCGAAGTCTATATGAACTCACATACAGTTGGCGTCGGTGTCTATATTAGGTATCCAATTCAAGGCAAAAGAAATCTCACAGTTGACGGTGATGGTCTGGCCAAAGTCGTTCTCAAGAAAGTGTGGACCGATGATGCCACCAGCCATAATCCACAACAAAGAGTGACTGGATGATTGGATACAATATAATTTGATGGATTTCGTGTGGATTGTGATCGTCCCAAATTTGACAATTTACCTTGTTGATGAACCTATTTCTCCAGAAATGGGCCTCATCACTGAATATGATTTTCGACTGAAATTCGGATCAACTTCCTGATGCTCTAGAACCCGTGCTTCTGGTACTAATTCAGTTGGAATTTGTGCATTCCAAGTCATCAAAAAAAATTCGCCAAATTGCGAACTGCGAACTGGTCTATGACCGATTTCCCAGGCTAAAAGCTATTTTTTTTTTGTTTACAATTCACACTCGCTCAAAGGTTTATTGATAACCTTAAAATGCGAAATACAGCACGAGTGATTCGGAAATTAGGAAGATAGCGAAAATGGGTGTCCATAAATATTGGTCATTGTTATTGGTATTGTTTTTGATGGTACGCCCAAAATTGCTCGAGGGTGCATTGATGAGTATTCTAAGCGAAACGGGTATTACGGGTAAATTGATTGAGGGGAGGAATACAACTTCGATTGAACGTTGCTTGCGAAAGAAGCGATAAAACAAGGAAAGACAAGAATCATTCCGACGCTGCTTGAGAGATGGAAATGATTCCTTGATACCTCTGTTTCCTGTCAGTTTAAACGCTCTGTTTTGGATTTTATCAAATAAATGAAGACGAGTTTGGCCTGTCTAAAGAAGTCAGTTGTTCCCGAGTTTTACGCATAAACACCTTAGAAATTGTAGCCAGATTAGAATGGGTAAATGATTTCTTACATCGATACCTACATATATAGAAATCCTTAACAACGTCTTGGCGTTCTCTAGAATTTGGTCATTCCAATGAAGATCTTCGTTGCCGGTGTTTTGTATAAAAGTGCCAATAACAATGGCATTGCTTTAACTGCATTAAATTGGATCATTTAGCAATGTTGTTAAGATCAGAGTTGAATAAGCTTATCATACGGTAGCCTTGTAATTCCACTTCCGAAGAAGATGAACGTGAATTTGAGTACGAGAATGAGAAACATGGTATGTCTGAAATAAATGCAAAAAGTACATTTATTTTGATTGTTCGTGCAACGGATTTTTTGATGGAATAGTCTATAATAATGAAAGAGTTTGCAGCCTAAATTGTTTTCAAATTGAAATTGTAAGTAAATTTAAATATTTGGGTGTTTTTATAGACCAAAATATGACCTGGGTAGATCACATCTTTTATTTGAAAAAACATCTTAGAGTGTCTCTCCGCCATATCTACCATTTAAAAAAAATCCTGAGCTTGAACACAATGAAATCGGTTTATTTCGCTCTATTTCATTCAAGATTGCAATATGGAATTTCTTGTTGGGGAGGTTCCTACATGTCTAATCTCCAATGTCTTCTTGTTTTGCAAAAAAAAGTTATAAGAATAATAACAAGTGCAAATCGTCTGAGACCCACCATGGAACTTTTTAGAAATTTAAAGGTACTTCCAGTTAAACATTTGTATTATTTTAAGGTTTTAAAAATTTTTTTTAATAAAAGTGGTTATTTGCAAAGTCCAATCTTTGAATCTCGTAATTTACGTAGCAACTCAGCTTCTTTAGTAAATATCCCTCCATTTCGAACAATTCATTACAGAAACTTCTTCACTATTGTAGCATGTAAGCTTTTTAATAGACTACCT
This sequence comes from Chrysotoxum bicinctum, assembly GCA_911387755.1. Lineage (NCBI taxonomy): Eukaryota > Metazoa > Arthropoda > Insecta > Diptera > Syrphidae > Chrysotoxum > Chrysotoxum bicinctum. The sequence continues at coordinate 23,732,573 of OU426990.1, read as the reverse complement.
TTAAGTTTGAAACTTTTAAGATGCTTACCAACTTACTTAAGACAAGTAAAGCTTTGGCTTCTTAATTTTAATCATGAAGAAATCAGGGTTCTGCTGTCCTACATAGCTTAATTCTCTAGCATTTATTGTTATCATTTCTATTGTTTTCTACTAGCTTAATGCATAATTTTCAATAAATAATAAAAACTTAAATCTTAATATTAAAAAAAAAAAAAAAAAAAAAAAAAAAAAAAAAAATATCTGTAAAAAATAAGAATAATTGAAATCGAGTCAAATCAATGTTCACCCCACATTAAATTAGTTCTTTTGCACATTTCTTTTAACGTTATATTACTAAGTAAATTATAAAGCAATTGTTTTTATTTTTGAAGTGATATATAAACTATTTTTGAATTAAATATTTGTATCACTACTTATTCTTTAGTTTACCATTAGATTTAATCCCTAATGTATAAATTTTTGAATAAAGAATTAGTTGAATTTGAATTTGAATTTGAAAGTTTTCCATAACGGTTTAAAACTTAATGATCCTGTATGCAAGGGTGTTTAGCAGGAGAAGACACAGAATCACCTGTTTTCTAATTGGGGCATCGATAGCTTATAATGCTATCGAAAATACTTGGTTGATTATTTGTTCATCATCAACAAATTGGTTCCGTATTTGAAGATCTTCATTAGTTAGTCATCAGAATCGGCAGAAATATTGTTCCTTTTTTTAAAGTAAGTCTTTCTTCCATCTATACTGGGTGTCTTCTTTGACTGAAAAATAGATTTCTTCAAACCTTATCACTCTCTCATAAATATGAATATATTTTCTATACGTTGTAACTTGTAATCTTGGTAATCTTCGCTATTTAAAATGTGAAACTCTTCGATCATTACTACGTGGTAATGGAAAATAGAAAGAACCGGCTTAATGGAGTCATTCTCTTTCGTTCTACAAGATTGAGTGGGTGTGACTAGTCTATTCCCAGAGGCGTATTTAAGGTTTTGGCGCCCCGGGCTGATAAATTTTGCCGCCCTTATTTAGAACAATGAAAATAAAGTAATAAAAAATAATAATAAGAAAACCCAAAGTGCATAGTATTGGATGTTTTCAATTTTTTTTTTACATTAACAATAGATTCGTTATCTTAATTTTTTGTCAGCTCAGCTGCTATATTTAATAAAGCTAAACTATTAAAGGTTCTTCGCTAATGCGAGACCTTAAATAGGTTTTTTTCGTTTCAATACAAAAAAACGATCTTTTTGCATTACAATTTGGCACTGCAGTGCAACCTCAACATATGGAAATGCTTCCTTTAATTCTTTTTCTCTTATATGAAGGTTAAGCTGCCTTAAGCTCATATTTTCAGTGTTGTTTTGCTCCAGAAAATGTTTAAGTAGACACACTCTTCTTGAAAATCTTCCCCAAGATCAACAGAGTATAATTTCTGAAGAGTGGTTGCATTTTTTCGAATTGCTTCTTCACTCATGTGATCAAGCTTAGATAAAAAAATAAAACCATTTGTTATTGCTTCATATGATGAATTTTTTCTCTTTAGCGCACTCAATAATTGGTCGCAAATAGGAATGAATGTATTTATTTTTAAATTTTTACGACCTCAAAAAAGAACCTCACCATCGCGACACTCATCATCTCGTTTTTTTTCTCTTGACGATTCTTTTTTTGGTCCATTTTGTAATTTTCAGGGGATTTGCTTTTTCCCAACTCTTCAAAAACATCAAAGCATTCTCGTTTTTCTTTCATAATACGAGTAGTTTGTTTAAATTGCTTCTGAATACACCTAAAACAAACCTTTTTTGACATCTGGAAGTATGCAAGAGGCATATGAATTTAGCACGATACTAAAAAGATAAAATAGGTATTCGACCATTTTAACTTTAGTAAAAGGTTAGAGATAGCATGGTGCTAAATTTGATTAAAATTAGCAAAATCGTCTTTTTAACCTTGTATCATACTAAAATAGTTTCAACATCGTACTAATTCGACTAAAATTTTGCGCCAATAGTTTTTAAAATAATACCTTTTTTTTATTTATCTATCATTATTAACTATTGTACAAAAAACAGTCATTAATTTGTTTCATAAGTCGTTCAAAACTATTGACGATAGGAAGGGTATTTGTATATAGGGACACGAGTCAGCTAAAACTAAAAAAAAAAATTGAGGCATGATTTGCTAGAATTTAAAATTTTGTGCGTGACCTTACCTTACATCTAAAATCCGGCTTGATGGATTTTTATATTTTTTTCTTAAATAAAAAGGGACTCTTTGTAAATGGTTTAGAAACAAAAAATTAAGATCCGTCCAGCCAAAGTTTTTTTAGTTCATTTTTTTAGAGCTACAGTGTTTTTTTTTTTTTGATAATGTTTTCGTTTCATTTGAATTTGTTCCAAAGAACAGGTACATGTCTGTAAATATTTTTATTATGAATTTTTATTATAAGAAATCGTAAATCGTAAAAAATAAGAATAGTAAATGGTGAAAAAAGTGAGTGACATATTACAGTGAACTCTCTCACAGCCGGACACTCACAGCACTGAAAAAATTGTCATGCTTGAAAAACTCAAAAAATCGCATTTTCTTAAAACTTTGTATTTTTTATTTATCCTTTAAAAATATTGTAAATTAGACAATTGTTTGTTAGGCGCAGCTTGAGCTCTTTTGCTTGTATGTTTTGAAAGTTCAATCGCTTCAAAAAAATATTATAAATTGGCTTGACCCGCCCCTAGCAGCCTTGCCGCCCCGGGCTGTAGCCCTTTTAGCCCTAGGGTAAATACGCCCCTGTCTATTCCATATATGATAATTTTTCAGGGAATTTTATTAGGTATCCAAACCAACCCCTTCGCTTTGTTCTGTTAGAGAACAATTCACTAGTCATAATACATTTCACTCCTTACCCTTTACTTCAGACACTTTACTCAAGTATGCACAGATATTAAACATTAGTTAATTTAAGAGAGTTTTCCCCTTACCTACCTGCTACCTCAAATGAAATTCTCGAATATTTAAGGAAAGGAGAGCCGTTCCATTTTATATTTGATTTATATACTTTGTGTTGCTTCAGCTGAGAGACTGCGTATGCTCTCTTCTTTTCACACCAAGATCTCCTTCTCTTCTTTTCTTATGCCTGGAAACATTTCTTTCGCTGCTCTTGTTTAGCTCTCCAGTAGATATCACTGTGGAAGAATAAAACTAGGTATTGTCAGTGCAGAGTGAGATATACAGTTCTATCAGTGTCAATAATGGTTATAATAAAAGGGAGAGGACCTAAGTGGCTGCCTTGAGGAACCCTAAGAAATGATTGGAGAGTGTTAATCTGAAACGAACTTAATAATAACGACTTTTCAGGTAAGGACCCACCTCAAGGAAATAGGTTTAAACTTTAATGTGAAATGTTCGAAAAGAATAAGTCAATAATTTATCATTACTGAATACTTTGTTTTTGGGGTAAGACTTTAACAAATTTATAAAAAAATCAAAAGCACCTAAATCCAACATTTTAATTTGAATTTCACTCAATTTAGCGATTCAGATTTTTTCCTTTTTTTAGAGAAAAACCTACATAGGTTTCCCAAAAATCTGATTTAATTGTTTAAAATTCATCACCATACCACGGGTTATTTTCCTTCGGAGATCTCCCTACTCCGGTGCTCTTTCAAGCCTCTCATGGCAGCTCTAGTCCCCAAACGTTAATTTTTTTTTCCGTTCGGTTTGCAATTTCTTTTCTAAACACAGTTAAAAGCTTACAGAAACAGCAAATCGGATCCACTTGAAGCTTACCACTAGGAATATTTGCAAGTCTGATATTTAAAAATATACCTTGTCGATTTGCACACGGTTCATTTTTCTGTTTTAAAGCTCTGTTTCTAAGCTCGTGAGTCAGGTGAAATAACGTGATTTTCCGGCACATTTTTATCGTCCAGGTGATATCTGTCCCAGTATAGTGAGACATAAGTTCCTAACTTTGTATCACCTTAAGTTAAAATTTTGTTGAAAAAAAATATTTTTAAACTCAAGGAATTCCTCAAAGCTCTAGGCTTGCATTTGTGTTTTTATAATTATATATTGTAATCACCTTCAAATAACAACAAAACTCTTGGTGAAATATGAACCTTTTAAAATACAAATGCAGACAATGTTTGTGCCAAATTGAAATATATTCTGTTCATCAATTGCATCAACTCAATAGTTGTCCCCCTAGTTTAAAATTCTGATTGTGAGCTCTCCAGTTGACAACGTTTGTTTTCAAAATTCTGCAAAACACTGAAGCTTTAAATCAAGTCCTCTATACATAGCCTCTGTGCATAAGCCTACGCACATTTGATATTGAATTGTAATCGTTTGAGAAAATCTCTTGTAATTCATCACATCTGAGTAAATACCTTAAGTCTGAGATATCTTAAAACAACAAAGCGACAAATATAAATCCATCACCATGATATCAGGCTTCAGGACTTCAATGATCCAGACATGTTTTTGTCTCTAGCTTTAGGATTTTGAGCTGCATGTTAAATGTATTTATGTGTTCAGTCTTGAAAACTGATTTCAGTTCAGATGATGGAAATCCACTAGGTATAGAGATATCCTTTATCTGAATTTTGTGGACAGAAAGGATGTTCTTTTCTTTTGGTCTTGTTGCCAAAAATGGCTTAAATCCCAATAAAACGGAAAACAACGTATTTATATTATCTTAACTGTTGTTGGTACATTCTTAAGATTCGGAGAGAGAAGATTATTCAAAAGTGAATTCGAGAGTAGAAATGATTTTAGTGAAGTCCTTTTACAAATTTATATAAAATGTATGCTCCCAGATGATATTTCAAGATGAAGGGATATACATACAATCTCATACAAACACATACAGATATGTACTCCTTCTCAGATGTAGTCCTTTTGAACAATAAAACTATCCTCAATAGCATAGTAAACATGGCCTCAAATATACTCCCAGATTCCCTTTGTCTGTGCCAAGACAATATAAATAAACTTTTGATCCTTTCCCGAGAAGGCAGCCCACATATCTATAGATACTGATGGAAGAAGACTTCCCTGTGTACGAGTATGTCTTCATCATAATCTCTCATGCGAAACCAACAAGAATCTTCAAAAATACAAAAACACACACACACTCGTTTATATAAATAGTTTCCTTGGACAATTATTGAAGGAAATTAAGTTCACTCCAAACACAAAAGTTGTTGTGTTTTGGTCTATATCTCTAAAAGTGTAATGTGCCATATCACAAGTATCGTAAAGGACATAAGGGAAGAGGCTGACACTTCACATCACTGATTGTACAACATACAGTGTAGATGAGAACAGACGGCGATATGGCGTCCGCCCACTCCCCAACTCCTTCCTGGTGAAATGCTAAGCCATCCTTTGGTATGTGGTGAGTTCTGATCCTTTCTTGGAATGTATGTGGGGCAAGGGGCGAAGACAGAAATACTCATGTCTAGTTATAGGCTCTGCTCTTCAGTCTCCAAAGTGAAAATGCCGTTAAGTAGAAGCACACTCTTGATGTATCCTTAATTTTTATTAGTTTTTCCATTGATTTTGTTTTATTTCTCTATTTGCTTTTATTTGAGTTTGTGTATGTGTTTGTATGGGAATTTAAGATCCTTTGTTTTATTAGCTTCATTTAATGCAAAAAGGAATGCGACGTCTGGTTGAATTTCACCAGTTACCTATGTTTCATTTATTTTTGACTAGAAACTGATATCGAAATATAAGACATTAGACTTGACTTAGTGAATTGATACCATAACTCGACATTTCCCTACTGAATATTTTAGATTTTATGTGTCTTATGGCTGTGGTTTGGCGTGTGTTTTTAGCATAATCATTTAATCGAAATCACTCATTCAACCGAAACACCACCCTCATCCGAAACCATCTACACTTTGCCAAACTAGGTACCCTGCTGACTAGTGCTGAACCGGCAACTGATCCGATCGAGTGATCATCCGGTCACTGTGCAACATGAGCCCAGTTCAAGCTAACAGTCCACTAGCTTGCGGTCTTAAGAATCCGATGGAGACCACGATCCAAAAGTAACCGATATTCATCCTACAGCCATTTTGTCGTATTGAGGAAAAAAAATAAGTCTTTGATCTTGATTTCCGAACGTTCATCAATGTTTTCAAAAAAACCCTTTTGGAATGATTATGCTATAAATTTGGCCAGAGCAGTGCATTTGCAGAGGATATGAATATGACTGTTTCCCTTTCTTGATGATCCCCACAGCTACGACAGTAACTCTTTTGAGGAACGCCTAGCACAGCCTCATGTTCTCCTATTTCCCAGTGTCCGCTACAGGAAGCAATGATCCTAGCTATGTCTTGCTTGGTTCTCCATATCAGATCACCGAAGTTAATGTTTAGCCATACGAACTCATTCTGGCATTGGTGGACGGACCAATTTGGATGATGATATGTTCAAATCAATCGCTTTGACAGCTGTCAGACAGTCTGTGATTTTAGCCGTACTCCAGTTCTGGATTGGATTTTGTTCGACTAACTTCCATGCTTCTCAGATTGCCAGTTATTGTTCGAAAGCTACTAGCAAATTGGGGTAACCGAAGGACCTTTAAGATATTTAGGACCCAGACAAAATTTTTTGCATCAACGTCACACTTCATCTTTGGGCCATCGGTGAAGATAGTTGTGTTGAAGCCTTTCGCCACGACGGACGTCATCATCCTTTGATAAAAACTTAACTTTATATCTTTATTTGTAGGTCATTGCAGGGGCGAAGGAGATATTTGACTTACTTAACGACTAATGAAGGGCTCCAGTCCTTTCTATTATTTTACAATTCCAAGTACGCAGCTTCCACTCATCCGTACCAAGCACTCAGGAATTGGCCTTGGCTTTGTCTTCGGAAGAAGTGATTTCCAAGCATAGTTATTCGCTGGATTTCTACAAATTTATCATTTGTGGAGCTAGTGCTTACTCCGAAAAATATGAACATCTTAACTAAAAGGTAGACCGATGTTTGTTTGAATGTTCGTTAAATGTACTTGGTCTTGGTTTCGTTAACTTCAAGCCGAACAAGTTTCGACTGATCAGCAATTACCCGGCGTAAGGGACCCTTTTTTTGGCGTTGGAAGCAGCCGATGTTGTAGATTTCATTCATAACTCTGCGAAGTTGAACAGATCTGTCGAAGATAATGCCTGCTATAATAACCACTACTCTGCGCCCTATCTTCTCTTTAACAACATTGCAGAAATCAAATAGTAGTGCATCAATTTGGCAAGCCCTGAACAGTCATATCCCATTGCTGCAAATTGTTGTCATACTTTATAATAGTACGCGAAATAGCGTAGTCTTTCACGTGATCAAGAGTTCGGCCAACGCCATATAGGAAGAGGTCCAGATGATGAATGCTGTTGTATCAATTTTTGAAGTGCATGAAAAGACAGTTAGATTTCACTTGAAATTCTTTCATCTTGTCAAAGCTTTATCAGCGATCTGTTGGTGCGGAAACCAACTTCAGATGCTGACAGGATATTTTGCTTCGATATAGTTCTTGTATGCATTGTGCAGTTCATGGTCCAGTCATCGGACATGATTCTTTCCACTAATCCTTGCTTAATGGTTTGCGGAATGCATAAACACAAATTAGCCACATTTGAAGGGCCCCACTATCAATATAAGACACGGAGCTTTGTTATTCTACAAATTCTTTGTTAGGTGCAGGAATCGAATTTTCATGACTCACATTTAGCAGCTGTCGTAACCTTAGGTTTGCTGTTTTGAACAGCTTGCGTTATGCGCCTAAGCCAACAGTCAGTTAAATTTTTTTTTTTTTACTTTTATAATACCTACGGGTGTTGTTTCCACTCTTCCTTAGCGGCTCTTGCTTTGTTTTGCCCTGCATCATTTTGGTCTTTTGGAATCTGGTATATCTAAGTACACACTGGAAGAAATGCACTATCCACCATAAGGAAGACTTCGGGTTGACCATCCCCATATTTCGAACTCGCTTTATATAGCATCATCATCATCATCATCGGCTCGACAACCGGGTTCCGGTCCTGGCCTCTTTCAACAAGTCTCTCCACCTATCCCGGTCTCTAGCCGACGCCATCCAGTTGCGCACCCCAAGGCTTCGGGCGTCCTGGTCTACGCCATCTCTCCAGCGCAAGCATGGTCTACCACGCTGCCCTTTAATAGAATCATGACAACCCACCTGAAGCTTTGCAAAGAGTCGTCCCGGAGAAGTGAGTCAGACGCTAATAAGAGTTTAGAAGGCTTTGAAATTTAGTCGCGTATGCTTTAATATAGCATACGTTTATTGGCGTCTGACTCACTTCTCCGGGACGACTCTTTGCAAAGCTTCAGGTGGGTTGTCATGATTCTATTAAAGGGTTAACATGTGGGCTTAACAGTTTCCCGATCAATTTCTTCGTCACTTTTTTCCTTCTAGAATTATGTTCTATCAAACTACATGTTCTTGCAATTTTAGTACCTACGAGTATATAGAATCATCTGGACTCTGGTCTATGGGGTGCCTGCAACTTTTTGGCGGAGAGATTATTCCCGCATCATCTTCCGGCGAATCCACTTATTTGATTGTTCTTTTTTATATGTGACGAAAGACGTTTAATAACCATGTCCATGACGTAGTAGTTAACCTCGGCCTGTTTCCGGTCATTCCAATCAGTCTCGTTCCTGATCATCCTCGCTATCCATCGTTCGCTGCTATATGAGCTCCAACCCTCTTGCAGATTCTGTATCGTAAGCTACTTGGACTCCTCGGATGTTGCTCCTACTCCAGTACTTCCTTACTACAGCTAGTAGGTCAATAAGAGTCATTGCTGTGACTTCAAGGACTACTGGTTCCGACACCGTCGGTAGGAGCTTGGTACAATAAGTGCTTCGCGTCTCTCTACTACTGTCATCTGCTTCTTGTAAAATTCTGAGCAGTGAACTTTTCGCTAAGGCATTGCCTGTATACTCTGGAGCGTTCGGATGTGCAAACATCCATGGCATAGCGCAATATCGTTTCATCAGAGAGTGGAGGTCTTAAAATGTTTAATCCATGAAGACTAAATAAATGCTGAGAATTATTCCCACAGGATATGTCAAATTGCTCACTGTTCTCAATCATGTTGAAAACAATGCAGATTCGAAGGTAATTAATAGTGTAGATAGAACAAGGGTTCTAAACAATTTCTCGTTGTATTGATATCATATCTCTCCAATAAGAAATCCTAATAATCGGCGAAAAATTGTCAGGACCTATTAACAATAACGTTTTATTTCTTCGCTTAAATTGGCTAACAATTGAACAGTTATAGCAAACCAAATTCTGCACCCCTGGTATATCATACCAAGCATACAAAGTGGTATTCTACGAAATAGTATGTCAAAGGCAATCAATCCCAAGGTAATCGCTGGCAATTATAGCTTTGTAAGAAAATCGGTAGCAAAGACACAACAGCCCTGCTTCCAAACCTGATGTACTGCACGTTGGCCGGTTTTGATGAAGATAGAAAAGCAGTTCTTGGAACTCACTTACTAGGCGGAGTGTTACCGTCACCATTCTTAGCTTGCATCGGCAGATTTGTTTTTCATTTAATACTGATCAAATTCTAAAGGGAAGCCCTTTTCTGGCATTTTGGTCTAGAATTTCGAATTTTGTGTTCCGGGTCTTCTCGCCATTGTAGAGAAATCATTATCCAATAGCCTCTTTCTCAACTGAACTTTTTCAAGTTGTAAACATGTTTACCCAACAAACCAAGCCTTAAATTGGGAGAGCCAGGTCATTGACATATAACCTTGGAAAGCAGACCTGGTAATTTGTTGCTAGTATAACAGATTACAAGGATATTAGAGATGCCGTTGTCCCATAAAAACTATTCATTTCCACCTATCAACCATTCTTGTTTTTTCCGCAAACCATTGCTTATCTCAGTTTAAGGTATTTCAGAGAAGCTCTAGTAAGGTATTTGACATGCAGACTGATGACGAATTTCTATACGCCATTGATTCATTCCATTCTATTCAAATCCGGCAAATGAAACTTCTCAAAAACTCCTGATGAAATCCACCTCACTATCGAGGGCGTTAGAGTACAATTGCCAATTTGGATTAATTTGATGGAGACCAAAGATTATGCCTGAGCAAATCAACATAAAAAGGGGCTACTAGTTTCTTAGATATCTCTTAGGGAAGTCAATTGAATGATTTATCAAGACAAAAAAGAAATCAAATAAAAGAACATCCCGACTTCCGAAGATTGTGTTTGTGTATTTGGATAGATTTGCCCAAACAAAACGTTTTGCAGGGTACCGGTACAGTATGTCTTCCATGGAACAACATCAAACAGAAGGGAGTCCTCAAGCTGGAGCCTGGGATACATATCCGATGCGTTATAGAATTTGTCGATTTATGATAAACAAATTCCTGGACTGAATTACACTCTCATATCTTCTATTGGAATACCAAGTCGATGAAACGAGCGAGAGTAAGTTTATTCCAGAGCTGGGAGCTGCTACCCTCTATAGAGCTATGGATACAGCATCGGATAGTTCAAGGTTTTGTTTATACGATAAAATTTAATTCGATAAAGAAGTCCCATACATCTGGCAATGGTGAGTTTATAGTTCTGGCTTTCGATGTAGCTTAGCCGAGAAGATCCAGTGCAGATGATGATTCTACAAGGATCAAGATTATGTTTATGCGTTCTTTTTATATTTTTTTTTGATTGGGTGCGGGAATAGAAAAAAAGTAATGAAAACGGCATTTTTACGATTGAAGCCAAATGTGCGAATTTTTTTTTTATTTTTCTTTTTGCATCGAGGCGCCTCTGGAGTTTATTTTAACAATATAAACAGAGCAGTTCGTGGAATAGCACAATGAGATGTGGGAATACATTTGGCATTTAACGCTACTGACTTAACGCGAGAATAATTGTTAAGATTGAGTTTTGTATTTGGGAAAATTTTATGTTTATGTTTAATTAAAAAAAAAACAAAATCCTTCAGAAGAAGAACCAAAACAACAACGCGAAGAACGATGGGGCATTGTCTTAAAATATAAAATTTGCATTTGGGAAAAATGGTGGAATTAAGAGCTTCTCACAATGGAAAGACTTAGATGAGCTGAAGAAAAAAAAATACACAGTATCGTACAAAATGAATACTATCACACAGCTTAGATATTAGAGAATGTCAGAAATTTAAGCAAATGCATGGAAATTCTGCTAATGAGAAATTTTGTTGAAAACAAAAATGGAGCAGTATAAAAATTCGAGGAGAAGATTGGTAATGTTGCACCAAGCTGAATTAATATTGGTGACATTTATGTCCTTCTTTTTGTTGCCGGATGGGTGGTCGTCTAACTAATGGGATGTTGATCAGAATGAACCTATGTGATATCTCCTCGTGGTGGTGACCGGTAATATCCAGGGATATTGGGAGAAGTAGCAAATAATCTCTAGGTAATTAAATCACAAGATTAAGTAACTCAGTTACAGAGGGCTGTCGTACCCATCGGGGTTCAAAGTCCACCATTTCTGTATACAGCTCTTGAAAAAAGATTAGATAAGCGCTAAGCATACAAAATATGTTGCTTCTTAAATGTTATTTCAATTGGTGAGGGTTGATTTTGGTATCTTGTGGTGTGGTAAACCTATAATAAATTCCGAACACTTGATCTGATATGCGGACCCAGCAAGACGTAGCCGGGATCATAGTCGTAGCTGCGTAAAGCGATTACTGGCCATTAGGAGAGCATGCAGTGAAGCTATACTCTGTCCAATAAAAATATGCAGTATCGGCAAGATAGGACGTTTACCTCGCATTCTGGCTACAGTGGATTGCATAAATCTGTCCTTCATTAAAGCTCTCACAGGGTTGTCGTAGTGTTGATTTTAAATGTACCCTTTTTTTAAAGCTCTAAAATCAAAAGCACCTCAACAGAAACCCAAGAAAAAAAAACTGAACAGGTTACCAAATGAACAAGGGTAACTCAGAATGCACATCAATATTTAATGGGGGTTGAAATTGAATAGCACCAACAGCCACAGGCCACAGCAATTCAGTGCACATGCACACTCAGATGTGCGGTCAATAGGACGCCGGGTCTGCGTCAGATGCAATCGAAAATTTACGGGCGCGCAAACACTTTTTTATGGAGGAGTTCTTTCAATTTAATATGGTGCAAACATATAGCACGCTAATGATTTTGAAAAGCTCTCCCATAAGACGTGTACTGCATATTTTTGTTGGACGAAGTATAGGCATTCCTCACAACACTCACTGTCATAACTGTGGGGAATAGCGGGTAAAAGGAAACAATCCTCCATTTTCGACGAAATAACTCTACGATGAACTTTGGTTACTTCTATGCCGAGCTCTCCGTTCGACTCCTTATAGGTCCCGAGCTAACGGACTGAAGCCGTGCGGGGAACCGGATAATCACTTAATCGGATTGGCTTCTTATTTTTCTTGCTTAGATATGAATTGGTTCAGGAAAGTGAGGTCCCTGTTACTTCTTTGGTGCACGAACGTTTAGCGTTTAATGGGTGACAAGTAATTAGTTGTCTTAGTCACCCAAATAAGGTATAAGCAGAACTGATAAAAATTATTGGCCAATTACCTGAGGAAACTCAAATAGTTAACTGTGATCTCGGTCCTGGGGGGTTACTTGACCGTTTTCGTTAAACATGAGAGAACTGGTAAGTAGAGTGAGAATAAGTCTTAATTTTCAGGTACTGAATCAACACCTACTTAAGTTTTGTTGCCGGATGGGTATGAGCACCTTTGAAAATGAAATGCCTATAAGACTAAGCGATATGCCAAAAATCTTTGCAGCTCCTGAATTGTTGATGACTTCTTGAAGGAGGTGATGGGAGTCAACTTTGGATGTTGATGGCTTGGTTCCATCTTCTTTGAAAGGATAAGCCACAGGATAACTTAGAGATGACGACTCGAGTGTATAGTTGGAAGGATTGATTGTAAGAAGATAAAGTACATTGGAAAATTAGCTTAAGTGACCTTAACTCCAAAGTGCGTTTCACCCAGTTACGCTTTGAGCTCATCAGTTATAATATGCTGTCATATTTTTCTAAGACACGAATATTGGTCGGGGTTTACCGACTCTTATAATTCTCATAAAGTCTCAGAAATTCTCAAGATCAAGGCCTCTATAAATTTCGTGGATGCACCTATTTGACCAATATTTTAGAGTCCAATAGCCACTATGACCAAGAACTTAAATCATCCAAAATATGTAAATATAGTCCTTCTAAACCGAGCAACTGTGTTGATCATGTTCTATTAATATTGATCTCACTTAGAAGTGTTGGAATAATTTTATTTTTGTTGTGACTCATTGAACATTGACATAAGGCGGGTTTTCAGACCGTATATTTAAAAGTAACAGGGTGATTTTGATGACACCTTTAACTTCAACTAGGAAGTCACTTCCTATATTACTGATCATCTGAAGTCCTCCCTGATGGGTTTTACCTTGTCGTGTGGGAAGGCTTGTGTCTATTTCTCCGGCATCCAGCTGGGGATTTAGGCAACTAAGAAAACCCAAAAGTGACCAGAGAAGTCACGGCCAAACATGAAGAAAAACGATTGAGATAGTGTTCTCTTTTACTATGATGTATACTGGCCTAGCAATCTATAGAATTGATTTTATGTTGGTAAAGTAAGATTGCTTAGGACTATCGTTCATAATTTGCTTTAAGGCGAATAAAGACTAAGTTGAATAATTAAGGATACTGGTTCTAGCTCAAGCTGTATCCATAAAAAATTTAGTACTACGAGTATATCCTATCTCAGGAAATCTGAGCAACTGATCTCTGGTAGTATTTATATAAAAGTCTTGGGCGAGTGATAAGGGGAAATCACTGCCAAAACATAAAGAAAAGCAATTGAGAAGTATTTGCTCGATGTTTTGGTTTAGCAATCTGGATAATTGATGGTCCTTCCCAATGCTAAAAGATTAAAAAAGATTGCTTAGGACTATCTTTCCTAGTTCGTTGCAGGGCGAAAAAGACTAATCGAGAATATTGGTGCAGATTGTGGTTGGCTTCGGTCAGCTATGGTCTGCATCACGGAGTTTTCTCTACATAAAACTTACTTAGAACAAAAAAATAACCCGAATTGGGTACCTCGAGAATAATGAGATTGAAAAAATTGTCTAATTTGAGCCCAAGGGTGTAAGAACCTTGGTCTCATTATTAATTGGTTAGGCCCTCTGTAAAGAGAGCACGAGGTGGCTTTGGTTATACCAACCAAGTCACGCCAATGGCTATTGTTACCAACAATAGTTAGATGGAAAAACACGGACCAAGGGTGGTACTGCCTACACAGTGCAAATTTGGAATAGTATGGAGGCTGGCTTGAATTCCGAGACTGACTGTACGAGATATTGATGGGTAGCAATGTCGAATTGGTTTGTTGAGGAATCAAGATCTGGTCCCTGCTGGAAAGGAGTTGCAACCTTTCTTCCATGATAAAATGCAACTGGAACTATGTCCTGGGTGTTTTGTTCAATAGCCGTTCATTGAACCCGATAGTGCTTGGTACGCCAAGTAGTGAGATTAAGTCTTAACTGACAGGTGCCACCACTATAAAACCTATCTACAGTTCTGATCAAGTTGAAGTACTTCATGTCATCGGAAGTGATTCTACTGGTCCGAAATTAATCGTTAAGTTGCTGAAATTAAAGAAAGGGAGCTTCGCTTCCATAACAGTAGAACTCTAGCGGATACCTTCGATATGTTAAAGCCTCTGTTCGCCCTATTCATATTGGATATAAAGCAAAAGAATTAATTATTGCAGAAATAAGACAAAAAAACTTCTAATCAAAACTCTATGAAATTCAGAGTTGTATTCGTATATGATGAATTACTGATCGCCAAAAATGATATTGGGCTAATTTTTTGAAACCTTATTTCACCCTATAAATAGATAAATTTGGAAAATAACTAAGTCTTAAGTTATTCTCAAAATAATACTTTTCGAATTAAAATATGTTAAAAAAAATCAGATTGCATCTTTGTTTAAATTACATTTCACATTACAAATAGTTAAAGTTTGAAAAAATAACCAAGGTAATCCCCAAATCCCATCATCTAACTATGACTATTCAAGCACAAAATTAATTTTTATACTCGGATTACATTCCAATACTGAACACTTTTCACTTAAATAATCACCATCACTTCACGTATTCACTGCTCGGCTGTTTCAAAGAGAGGTATGATTTTGCATTCCTAATAACCGAATAGGCAATGTACAAGATGGCGCAAAATTAATCACCATATATCGGAAGATGTCATAATTTTTGTAAATGGCGTCGTACGCCACCACCGGACTGGTAGTTGGGCCAAAGAACGAAGAAAAATCAACCACACGACACGGCCCACGCAATTGGATACCACCAGTCGGACCCTAAAGTGAATTTTAGTGAAGGACTTACCCATGTTCCCGTACAAAGTGCTAGCAGTACATTATTTAATGCCTACGGACCGTCCGTCGCGTGAGGATTACTGTCAATGTCAAGCCATTATCAACCTTGACATCGAAGAGTACGATTTTGTATAGAAAATCATCATGAGCGAACGAGGCGCATTTTTAATAAAGCGGTTACGTCAATAAGCAAAATCACGAAGACCTATTTAGGCCGTATTTGTTTGAGGACGTTATCGAAAATACGGTCACTGTTACTGGAAAAAGCTACAGGGCCATGATAAACGATTGCTTATTGCCACTATTGGATGAGCGGGGCTTGGTGAACATGTGGTTTTAACAAGACGCTGACCGCACAAACAGCACAAGCCACAATGGATATTGTAGCGTTTCCTAGTAATTTTCCGTTTTGGCTATTTGGCATGGCCAGCAAGATCGCCCGATTTAACTATCCCAGGCTTCCTTCTTTGGCTGTACTTAGGAAGAATAAAATTTCACAGGAATGCGAACAGTTATCACCGAAAATCTTGCTGATAGTGATGGAAAATGCGATAAAACGGGCACAAATGTGTATCAACACTAGTGGCAGCCACTTGGCGGGTATCATTTTCTCCACTTAACAGAAATAAAATGCACGACTGGGTCGCACGAACTTGCTCCTATGTAATAGACTAGGAATTTCAAAAACGGATGTTATTAAAGAAAACTGTTAATAAGGATAAAATGAATTTTTTAAATTCTTTTAGTAGTTAAAGATTAAAACAAAATGCTATGCAAATATGAATTTATGCAAAAACAAAAATTATAAGTCGTTGTAGTGGTTCCTTAAAAAAATACGCTTTTATGTACAAAATTTTAAAAACATTTTTAACAAAAAATTTTGGTACGCCATCCTTAAGATTTTATTATTGTACGAATAAGAGTCTAATTTCCAACAAAAAAAAATACCAAGCCGTTCTTGAGATATCGAATTTTTCAAAAAAAAAATTACTTTTTTTTCTAAAAATGTTTTTTTTTTTTAAGTTTTGAAATGCAATGTTTTTTAAAATTTTTAGGAGCTTCTTTATAAAAAATTTCATTAAAATCCGTTATGCTGACAATGAGAAATTCAAAATTCGAAAAAATCGTTCTATGGTAGGTACAGTCAGTAATATCTAGATTTCAAATTTTTTTTTATTAAACTATAGATCGTAAAAATTTATTAGAAGAAAAAAAATTTTAGCAAAATTCTCGGAACCGTTTTCGAGAAAAATACGATTTTCGAAAACCATTTTTTAAAATTTGTATGGAAGGTACCGTTAGTTTTAGATAAAACAAATTTTTTTTTCTTAAATCTTGTAGGTTATGTTAAGAAACTTTTTTTTGTCAAGTTTGAAAAAAATCGATCTTGGGGTTTTCGAAATATTGAGTTTCCAAAAAAAAAATTTGAATATTTTTTAAAAATCCAAAAAATTAAAAATTGAAAATTTAAGTACTTATGTAATAATATTCAAATTTTGGAGGAGCATAAGCATAAAAAAAATTTAAATCGGCTGTACCGTTTTCGAGAGAATCGAAAACAAAAAAAATAGACCAAGGGGGTCTACCAAAAATAACATTTTTTTGGAAATTTTTTTTCAACCATTAGCTAGTTTTAACTGAATGAAATTTTTCAAATTTTTTTTAAAAAATTCTGTGGGACAGTTTTTGAGAAAAAAAAAATATTTATTAAATTTCAAAAAAAAATCGTATGGCAGGTACCGTTATTTTTGGTCTTAAAAAAAAACAGAAAAAAATGTCCGGGGGGAAAAATTAAAACCCATATGTACCAAGTTTGAAGAAAATCGGCGGAGCCGATTAGGCTGTAGTCGAACCGACAGACAGACAGACAGACAGACAGCCAGAATTGCGAGACCCACTTTTTTGGTCTTCGCTATCATCGTAATGTCAACTTTGATCAAAATCTCGAGTTCGATTTTTTTTACGAATGCATAACTTGCCTTATAGTACCTATAAGTCGCAAGTAAAAATTTGAAAACAAAATATTACTGACTGTACCTACCATAGAACGATTTTTTCGAAATTTGAATTTCTCATTATCGGCATAACGGATTTTAATGACATTTTTTATAAAGAAACTCCTAAAATGTTTAAAAAACATTGCATTTCAAATTTAAAAAAAAAATTATTTTTTCAATTTTTGGAAAAAAGTCGTTTTTTTGAAAATTCGATATCTCAAATACGGCTTAGTATTTTTCTTGGAAATTTAATTCTCATTCGTACAATAATAAAAACTTAAAGTTGGCATACCAAATTTTTTTCTTAAAAATCTTTTAAAAATTTTGTATATAAGAGTTTTTTTTTAAGAAACCACTACAAGGACTTATAATTTTTGTTCTTGCATAGATTCATATTTGCATAGCATTCTGTTTTTAACTTCTTCTAGTAAAAGAATTTAAGAAATTCATTTTATCCTTATGAGCAGTTTTCTTTCAATAACATTCGTTTTTAAAATTCCTAGTCTATTACATAGGAGCAAGTTCGTGCGACCCAGTCGTGCATTTTGTTTTTTTTTTATTTAATGAAAAAGTAATTAAAAAATAAAATAAGAAAAATAATTTTTCGCCACCTTGTATATGTAGTTTTTGAAACATTGAAATCGTGCATCGATTAGTGTCTTCGCTAGGTCTATATCCAATTCAAATGGGTTAAATGTACCGATTCCGTATGTATGTTAACTCATGGAAAAGTTGCTTAATCCTATTTTCTTCAAACCTCCGTTCTGAGTTCCTCTCTAATCAAATAACTCGTTTAAATTGCAATAAAACAAACGATTCATTTCATTATTGATTGCACGAAAAACTAAAAAAATAAATTCGAACGATACATCGAAATGTTCCATAATTGCTTGGTATACACTTTATCCTTGTCAAATTGGCAAATGATAGCTATAGCTACACATTAAATTATATTCTCTGAGCTTATCATCCTCGAACATGTGTTCGATATTTCGAAAGGGTAAATTCGATAGACGATTGACAATCCGCCTGAGCCTAATACCTTGTGTCTTTTAGAACTTTTCGAATCGACAAATAGAGAACGGTACCTTCAGACCAAGTACATACAAACAAAAAACAACCAGCTTAGACCAACAAGGATCATCGAACCCATACAGTGATTTCCGAATCAACGACAACAGCACAACGATGACAAAACAAAAAGACCTACATAACTCAGGCAAAATACCATTTATCTAAATTACACACAACCTTAGACGATTTATTTTGATAGCACTCGCTTTGCTCTATTTTGAGAGTGTGTTTATGTTTATGTCCAACTTGTCCGGTGAAGGAACAAGGACGAGGCCGAGAGGTCCTTTGAATCAAAACCAAATGGAAATTAGCCTCATTTAGTCTCGGCCACCCACATTCCACAGAAAAAATATAAATAATTTAACATCAACGTTTAAATAGACGCAGGGTCGTCACTTTGAGGACACAAGGGGGAAGGTCTGCTCTTCCTCTATCGCCTCAAATATCCTTCCAATCTCGTCTTCCAAAATGTACACATTTTTCACAAAAAATACGAATAAAAGTATAAACAGAAAAGAAAAGAAAAAGGACTCGTAAGAACACTGAGAACGCCTTCTGTTTGTTTACTATTCCAATACTCCCGTTATCATTGTGAAAGCAAAATAATATCCTTTTCTGATTCTTCTGTTTATGGCCATTGGCAAAAGGACTGTGACTGTGCCGCTCTAGCCATGCTGTTCATTTCCAGTGAAGTAAATAAATAAGTAAATATCTAATAGCGTTTTACTTTAATTCAAGAAAATTGCCATCTTCATAGGAAGGAAGGAAGCCAGGGATGTTGGGGGATTATAGGGTCCGTCCGAGCCGAAGGATCTGCAGATGAGTCCATTATTATGAGTTAGTATATGAGTTTGCTGTTGAATTTGTGACACAAAACCGGACAGTCAAAGAGGTGATGGGAGGTTATGGATGGGGTATTAAGTCATAAATGTCAAATTGAAGGAAAATGGATGGAATGGCCGGCAGAATATGTTTTTTAGCACCGGAAGTGATAAGTTAACTCAAAATGCCAGAAAAATATGAATTGATATAATATGTACGGATAGAAGAGATAGAGCCAGAAATAAATGTTTGCATTAGAAAATGGACAAAAAGAAAAGGTAAAGTGGCCAAGGACCATCAGACACAGGGCTTAGAGAAGTGAAAAAGAAATTTAATTTTTTGCCTTTCTTTTATTGCAAACGGAATCCATTCGAAGGAGCCAGATGGATTTTATTTGACTAAGACTCTTCGCCGCTTAGATAAATGAAAAGAGGATGTTCCTTCAAATCAAATGTAATGGGGATCTGTGTGTTGACTGTAAGTTAACTTTGAAGCTGTTAAATGCTTTGGGTCGAGACTAAGATTTTGACAGAATAATTTATAACGTCGATGTTAAAGGTGCAGAACAGATCTCAAAAAGGTTTAATGATGGTGATAGATAGGAAGTGGTGGGTTTTCGATCTTTGAATGAATAAACAATTCTATTCAATAGTTTGAGTGAGGGTTTAATGGTGTTTTGGGTACACAATTTAAAATATAGATTTATAGATTCTTTAAATTTTTTTTGACAGAAGTAAGAGAAACAGGTACAAGGCCGGTCAAATGGCAGTAACGCCAACCCCTGTATCTTCAAATAGGTATAAAGTCTTGAAGTTGAAATATTTTGAGAATGTGCTTGCCAATTGAAAGTTCAAGTGACTTCAACTCCAAAGTGACTTCAACTCTAGGTTAGATCGTGGGCTCATGAGTTTGATGCTGTCGTACCCTTCTAAGACGCAAATATTGGTTGATGTTTACCGACTCTTATAAATTTAATCACTCCACTTGAACAGAAGTAATTTTCTTATTTTCTTCATCTTCGTTGTTATAATGCGATTCGACAGCTACTTATTCTCGCGTACATTTTACATTTTATTCTTGTATTAACTCAGTTTGTGTTCAAAGTTATTTAGGTAACCACTTGACTTTATTGAAATTTATTTTGTTTCGAAAGTTTGTAATTTCGATGATCACTTCTTTAGGGCTATGTTATACTAAAAGTTCAATTTTTAACCATTACATTTTATTATTGTCATTTTGACTATAGAAATCACTTTTTAGCAAATACAATAGAAACTCTATTGCGGCCAATGACTGCAACATAACCGGTCACAAAACAGTGTAAAGCACCCCGTTTATAATGAATCGCAATTTGCTAGAAGGAATCTGTTAAGCGAATTCTTGCGAAGGAACAAAATTTCAGTTCGGAAAACAGAAGGAACCAGCTTGAGCCGTATGACTTTTTTTAACAAATTGGAATTGATTGAAAAATATAAATTCTCGACAATGAACATCTGCAACTGTTATAATAACCACGTATTTATAGCTCAGGATTCGAGAAAAATTCTTGCATCCACATGCAACAAATGAGCAAGATCTGTGGCGATCTGGGAAGCGCGAAAAAGAGCGTAGAAATTGATCATGTGTGTAATGAGTACAGCTGGAAGATTTTGTGATGTTTTTTTTTGTTTCCAGCTAAGGTAGGTCAGCGGGGTCCAGGGTCAACCGAAGAAATTAGTAAAACTCAGCCAAAAGAGAGTTCAAAGCTCCAGTTCCAATTTGTATTTATTGAATAAATAGGTTAACAAAGTATTTCATATAAATTTACAATATTTTCGATCTATAATAAGCTAGCAAAGTATTTCATATACTTTAACAAAATTCACGGCCTTACAATAAGATAACAAAGTATTTCATATACACTAACGGCGTTGTCGGAGAAGAGGCTCAGACAGCGAAGATTGGGATAAAGTCCCTAGTCTTAACTACGGTTGCGGAGGCTTAGACAGTGAAGGTTGGGATAGAGTCCCTAGTCTAAGAAGAAGTTAAGGCAGCGAAGGTTGGGATAGACACCCTAGTCTTAACTACTGCGACGGAAAAGAGATTTAGACAGCGAAGATTGGGATTAGCGGATTGGCGGAAGCCAAAAGTTTCGGAGCTGCTACCTGGTATATGCGATCAGCAGTGTGCTTCTTATTGAGATGATCTTTACCATGCACACTGGATTGGTACACAAGACACGGTGGCAAGAAGAATCTGAATTTTAATGAATTCCCAAATCTTAATTCTCGGCTTGGCGGCAAAAACCAAATGGATTCTAAAACTAACGAACGAAATTTATTTGCTGACGTCACGTGTGCGTGTCCTCTTTTACATTTTTGCGTGGGCGCGTTGAGGTATGCAATACTTGCTTATGCGCACACTCTCATAATACTCAGCGTTATAGCAAAAAGCCCTAAAACTTAAGCTCTTGGTCAAGTAAATCGCACTTGTAATGTGACACCGTATCAGATTATTATCAATTTTGCTTATGTTGGCTCCGTTTTATTGAACCTAGAACCAGAATAATAATGTTTGTACTCCGAGTCTGGTGTTCTCTGTAATCCAAGGCAACCTCTAAGACACTGCCTTTCAAACACCTGAATCTTTTCCATTAACCTTCACCCTGCTATCAAGCGGGCTGCTGTAAAACAAGCGTTTCATCAAAGCAAAAGCTCCTCAGCCCTGGTCATATACAGTATTTGTATGTCTGTTGAAATAAAAATACTAATCCAACCTGTGTGCATGTGGCCCTACGATCAATAGCTTGCGCCAGTTCTTTTTCGCATCTCTTGGGGCTCCATGCAACCTTGGCTTTTGACAGTCGTATAGAGTGGTCGATAAAAATGTATTATGGATCATTTAACGCAGCAACAACCTGTTGAGATTCTTATTTAAAAAGTTGTTCTATTGAAAATACGCGGAGAAAATTACGTGGCTTTCTAGGTGTTATTCGTGAGCCGGGGAAGGCAACCATTTAGTCAATACGAGATCCCTTTATTTGACCCCTTCAAAGAAACAAAAACCTCGATGCTTAAGGACAATATTTGCAATGAAATTGCTGAAATTACAATAGAAGTCTGCGAAACTGTTATGCAAAATGTGCTTAAAAGAGTTGGCCTTTGAACCACGACTGGAGGCGCCCACTTGACATACATAAAATTGTATTTCGTTTAAAAGTTATTGAAAAAAAAAACAATATCGACCTGGAACATTAAACGCACCCTGTTTTAGAACAAAAACGAATGGATTAATGAAGATATTTTAAACGAGTGCCTTCCGCTCTTTGCAAGTCCAGCAAAACCAAGTGCTGAAGAGCCAGTTCTACTGATTCTCGACAACCCTAGAGTCACATATCACTGACGGCTTACGACTACTTTAAGAGTCATAATATCGTTATGATACGAGTATCTCACTGTTCACAGAGGATGCAACCACTTCCTGATATGTGGCAATGGTCAAAAAAATAACTCGTTTTGAAGTTAGTGCGTTGTTTTAAAAATCTTAGTCTAAAGTTGCTCCAATGAGTTACGGCATCTGTGTATTTAAAGCAACTGGTATCTATCCGATCGATCCAAACTTTTTACTAAAAGAGCTTTTCTGGAAAATGATAATACATGTTTTGAGCAAGAGCTTGAATACTATATTACTAGCACAACCACTCGTCATGAAGGGTCCTGTCGTGTTTACATCAAGTTCATATGTACAATTTCTAAGGATAATTTTTGCAAATTAAATTAGGTATAGTGCAAATCATGGAACTATTAATGTAGACTCATGTGCTCTAGAACTCCAAAATCATTAGAAAATAAATAGCATACGAAATAAGTAGCGTACGAAAGAAAACGTAGGAATGAATTTAAGTGCTCAGTTGAGATTCCAGCACTTAATTAGCCCCTAGCCCCTAACTCATGCTTCATTAGATTTCTGATTTCCGTTGTGGCTGTGCTATGTTGACAAACATAACAATCCACACTATTCTGTGATTTTCGGCGGATGCATTACTACTTGGTGGACCGTGTATAGATTAAGATAGTCCCTATCATCCAAAAATGGGCCTTGTCACTGAAATTTTGCTTTGTGAAGTCGGGGCTCGCTTTCCTATGCTCCAGAACCCAGTCAGTGAACACACAGCATTGTCTACGTCTGAAAAATTGAAAATGGGGCAAAATTAACAAAACAAACAAAACAACATGGCTTCCCTGAACTGTCAAAATCTACCCGTCTCTATATTGGAAATGCAACTATTGTTATTTGTTAAAAATATATCTGTGCTTCAAATCATAAACCTACTTTAATTAATGTGTAATTGTGCGTACTAGATAAATGCTTCTGCTTTGGATGTCTCCTGATATTATATTTTATTATCCTTTCTCTAAAAAAAAAGCAAAGACAACACAAACAACAAATAAAAAACACAATTCGTTCAACAAGGAAAAGAATAAATAGAAGTGTACGAGTACATGGAGTGTGTTTGACTAGGATTTCATTGAAAAGTAGAACAAACTGACATTTGCAGAAGGATGCACAGTTGGAGGACAAATTGAAAAAAAAAGAAAGAGAACGAGAAAAGATAGCTGCATTCAAAGAGTCCGGAGCAAAAAACTAGAAAACTCATCATTGGTAGTGTTTGTAAATAATTTTTTTTGTAAATCATTTCAAGAAGTAAGTAAGTATAAAGCATATCTACATACCATTCAGGGAATATGTTATTTAAAAGCTTATGAGGAATGCAATCCTTTGTCTTGACTTATCAAAATCTAAAAGAAGGAAACAAAAACTAATTTACATTACACCAGAAGTAAAATCTGAATCTGGATTTCAGTGCTCGGGCTTTTATTACAGAATTCGGCGAATGAGCTAAAGTGACAGTTGCAATTGATTTCTAAACTTTTGCTATTAGTGAATCCGACGAAAGAAAGTTGAACGAATGTCGGTAACATGCCCTGCACCACCGACATTTTGTTCAACTTATATGGTATTACTGAATTCGCAATCCATTCGCATTCATTACAATTTCTATCATTTTACATTCGCGCCAATTTCGAGACGAATCTGAAGTGAATTTTTAATTATACGAAATAAAAAATTAACAATGGAAAGCCCAAAAATGCAAGTCAAAAATTTATCATAATAAATGTGTTTATTTAACAAATTTCAATAGAAAACTGCCAACTAATCGGACACAATAAATTTAGAGAAATGGTGGAAATGATGAAGACGCAACCGAACATAGCACAATGATGCTTGTTTTCGCTGAAGCTAGCCATAACACGCCGTCTCCACTAGCGATAAATCCATCGCAATCGCAATAGCCAAAGCAGAAAGCAGAGAGCAGAAGAACTGTCAGATTTTTGTGGCTGGGCATTTCATCGCATACTTTTTTAGTATAGTGAATAATTTTAATGGATCAAATTGCAAAGCATTTCAAATTAGGAATTAATATAAATGAGTTCTATGGACAATTTCAAATCCTATTTTTTTTTATCTCAAGCAAAAGCTTTCTTCCCACATAAAATTCAAACTCAAACAAATTTAATTTGGGAAGGCCAGACGAATATGACAGTTCTCCTTGGTCCTTGCGATAAAGCAAGCGATGAATGGTATACGATGAGAGCATACTTTCTATCGCATACTTTGAAAATACAGCTGCGATGGCGGTCTCTACTTGCGATGATGAACGCATGCTTTAAAGCATGCTCTGGATTCATCGCTAGTGGAGACCGCATGTTACGTGAGGAGGAGAACTGTCATATTCGTCTGGCCTTCCCAAATTAAATTTGTTTGAGTTTGAATTTTACGTGAGAATAAAGCTTTTGCTTGAGATTTACGTTTTTCTAATAAAAATAAAAAAATAGGATTTGAAACTGTCCATAGAACTCATTTATATTAATTCCTAATTTGAAAGCCTTTGCAATTTGATCCATTAAAATTATTCACTATACTAAAAAAGTATACGATGAAATGCCCAGCCACAAAAATCTGACAGTTCTTCTGCTCTCGGCTTTCTGCTTTGGCTATTGCGATTGCGATGGATTTATCGCTAGTGGAGACGGCGTGTAAAGGACGAACGTGATCGTCGAACTTGTTCGTTTGCCTTATCCCCTACACGGCGAACACATTTGGCGAACATTCATTTCGTATTGATTCTTCACAGAGTAAGCATGTGTGATAATTGATAAAGAAGCGCAAGTGGTTACTCTTATCATCCGCAATACGAACTCGGCAAAGCACAGTGGTTTGGCTTGTAGGGGAGAGCGGAAAAAAGTTTGTTGAATCTGTTTAACGGACTTAAACGAAATTTGGCATACATGTTTAAATCAGTCTAATACATATTTGATCAAAATTTGGTTAAGAAAAAATCATTAGTAAAAAAGTTGTTGAAATTTTTCAAAAAATTTAGCTGAAAATTAAAAAATTTTGGGGGCAGAAATAAATATTTTCGCAAAAGTCGAATTTCTCAGACCTGGGTCAATGTATTAATTTTATTTTATTTTTAAATAAAGTTAAACATTTTTTCTAAAAATGATGGGCTTAACCAGTTCGTTCTGATAATTAGTGCCTATGAAATCAAAATTTTTGATAAACATCACTGGAGTTTTTGGAAACCGATTCAGTGAGACAATTTTGAACATAACTCCCACATCCGCAAGTATCTGCAATTGATTTTGTATGTGCTTTAACTTGAAAGTATGGAGCATACGCTGCTATACTTCGTTGCATAGAGTCTTTTGGAACTTTTTTAAAATCAAAAAGTTAAAAAAAAACATTTTTTTTAGTACTTATCATTTTTTTTTATTTTTTAGATAGTCAAAAATAGACCAATAAAATGAGATAAGAAGTGATAGAATTTATTTAAAAGAACTTCTGAAAAAGACATCTAAAAGTTTGTTGAAAATATGGTTCGCGACTTGAATAAAATTATTTTCTAACTTTGAGGGCTTGTAAATCAGAACATACAATATACATACGAGTATATGTTAAAAAGGCTAGATATGACTTTTTCCAAGGACTTTTTTCCGCTCTCATACCACTGTGCGACGTTCACAGCAAAAATAAGGTTTGCTCGCGAACATGGCCCTACACGGCGAACATCGAAGCCAACGAACAAGACAAAATCGAAATTTTTCGCCAACAGCGAACGGCTCGCGAACCAGCCCCTACCCTACACGAGGAAAACATAGCGAGCACGAACAAGTTCGGTGAGCATGTTCGTCGCTTAGGGCTAGCTTAAATGTTTGCAACTGACAGTGTCGATAGGAAAGTTTATAAATGATAGAGTAATTTTAGAAATCGACACTGTAGTTTATCCGGCGAATTTAATAATTAAGTTTTACAGTGGATGCGAAAGGTCAAAGGATCGAGTTGACTCACCACAATGATTATTATTTTTCTCAAATTGGTGATTCCTCTTCAAAAGCGTTGGTGATTTTGTGTTTGAAAGATCGAAAAATAAGATGCATACTTTGCGGAGAAAACACAATCTTCTTTCAATTCCAATATCACATTTGAGTAGAGATAGAGTATAACCACAGACAAGAGAAATATACAGATGTAGAATCGTAGAACAAAACCATGTTCAAAAAAAGTTTCAAATTTAGCATACCAAAATCGAAACCTAGCATACCTCATACTAAAACATGCCTGAGAAATTGACATCCTGCAAAAAAACTAAACATACCATTACGATTACACAAAAAACCAGTTCCTTCGAACTTCGAACCACAGCACAGTGACGGTCCACCGTCCACGGCACGTTCACGAAGACGAAGACGAACCATGATCAACGCAACACAAGAACACCATTGCTTGTGCGTTTGGGGGTTGATTGGAATTTTAAGAAGTAGAAGTAGAAGTAGTAGTAGTAAAATTGCCAAAGGGAATGGGAATGGTTGTGTATGTCTATGGAAATTTTTATAGCTTATGGTTCAGGAATGGTTGTCTACGGATAGTTTTTTTTTTCAGCATATATTATTTTGATTACAAGGTATAGTTTGGTTTTCAAGAACAAGGTATTGTTCTGCATCTCTATCTCTTATGCATTTCATTTTTGTAAATAGGTAGGTATAAAGTAGGTATTATCTGTTTAGATTTTTAAGGACAAAATAAAGTTTTTCTGCAACTTTATTTTTAATATTAAAAATGTTTTCAACTGATACTAGTAAGCACAGGTACGGATACCGTGTAAAATGTTGTATTTCCTCTTGTGGAGCTAAGAGGCAGGAGAATCGATCCACAAAATTTTTCAAACTTCCAGCTCGGGAGAAGAACGAAGTTCTTTTCAGAAAGTGGCATGATGCCTGCAATTTAAAAGATGTCCTCCATAAAAATCTTTATTTATGTGAAAGACACTTTGAAAAAAATTTAATATTAAAAAAAAATCTTAAAAAAGAGTCTGTCCCCAGCTTATATCTTAAAAATATTTTAAATTCGTTCGGTTCAAATATCGCAACCTATTTGAAACCAACTTTTAATACAGAAGGTTCTGATGTAGACTTAACCTTACCGGAGTTTCAATCAATATCAGACGAATATTTTCAAAAAAATGTTAGTACTGAATATTCTTCACAAAAAAATGACAAAGACTGCCAAGACTACAAAAATGAAATTTTAAAATTAAAACTTAAAATATACAATTTAGAAAAGAAGATAAAAGACATACGAAAACAAAGCAATTTAAAATATATTACCTTGCGGCGCAAAATAAATGTATTGAAAGTAGGAAGCTTGTCAAAAAAGAAAAATAGAGAAACAACCACGAAAACGGTATCAATGTTTATTGATTCATTGCCTGTGGTAAACAAAAATGCAAAAACTTTTGCAAAAAACCTATTCTGAAGACGAAAAATGGCTTTCTCAAAATATATTTTTTAGAAATGCTGCTCTTTATAACTTTATGAGGGAAACTCTTGAATTCCACCTTCCTCATCCCACTTCTTTATACAAGTGGATGGATATAAAACATCTTTCGCCAGGCTTCCACGAAGAAGTTTTATCAAAAATAAAGGAAAAAGTTGATGAATTACCTGAAATGAGTAAAAATGTAGTACTTATTTTTGATGAAATATCGATCGAGGAAAATGTAACGTATAATAAGTTTAAGGATAGAATTGACGGGCTTGTTGACTTTGGTGATGGGAAAAAAGAACCAATCAGAGGAAAAACTATTTGCGTTTTCATGATAAAATGTTTGATATTTTAAATGGACACCCACCGTTAGTTAAAAACAGCATTAATATAGAATTCTTAAATGAAGTGAAAGATTTATTAGCGTCATTACAACTTACTAAAAACACAACCGTTCATTGCTTTAAGGGAATGGTTTTAACTATTACATCTTTTCTTTCATTGGCCGATGACTTATTTACCGATTATCCCGATTTTTCTTATTTTTATTTGAACAAAATGAACCAGGATCCACTGGAAAATTTCTTTTCACATGTTCGTGCCCGAAACGCAAACAAAAGAAATTCAAACGTTTTTGAATTTCAATCAATTATAGCCAAGATTATTTCTTTGAATCTACTATTTGCATCTAAATTCTCCAACTGCGAAAAAGATTCAGATGAAATTCTTGATGTTGACTGGTCTGCAGTTGTAAATACAACATTTGAAAAGCCAATTTTGGATATCAATACAGCCAAAACAGAAGCAAAATTAAGTCCTGACTTTGACATGATCATTTGTTTTGATTCAGATGAACGGCCATCTGTCTCAAACACTATCAAAAGCATGTCCATTCGATACTTTGCAGGATACTGTATTTATAAGCTGTTTAAATCGATGAAAGAGCCATGTCGGAACTGTTCTCAAACATTACTTAAAACGGATAAAACACTAACCGAAAATTCTGAATTTCTTATGCACCACAAAGTATACTCAAATTCAGAATCAGACTTTGGTAAACTTTTTCCCCCGTCCAATATATTTTTTGAAATTTGTAAGCTACAAATAAATGTTTTTGAAAATATATAGGTACATCAAAAGTCCAGAAATCATCAATATAAAATCCAAAATAATATCTTTATGTATTACAAAAACAGATAGCTTTAATCCTGAGTGGTTTAAAGATCCCATTTGTAGTAAGCACCGTTTAGATGCCCTTTCATTTATGATACTAGTTTTGCTGAGAAAAAATTGTATTTGGACGAGCAAAAACACAAAAAAATCGGGGCAAAAGGGAAAAACACAAAACAAACGTTTTGAAAATTTAATGAATATTTAAAATTGGTATAAAACTGCTTTTAATAATTTTCTTTTCATTTTAAAAAGAAAGTTACAATTATACCTAAGAATATCCCCTCATAAAACTGCTTTGAATATTGTTATTTTATTACTACTACTTCTACTTCTACTTCTTAAAATTCCAATCAACCCCCAAACGCACAGGCAATTGTGTTCTTGTGTTTCGTTGATCATGGTTCGTGGACAGTGGTGGTAGTGGGGTGTGTGGAGTCACAGTGGTTCGAAGTTCGAAGGAACTGGTTTTTTTCTATGGAGGTATCTTAATCGTAATGGTATGTTTAATGTTTTCGAAGGATGTCAATTTCTCAGACTTGTTTGAGTATGAGTCATGGTAAATTTAGATTTTGTATGCTAGCTTTCAAAGAAAAAGGAAGTTTGATCATCTTATTAAACTTCTATTATCATACCGCAAGCGAAAAATAGTGTAACTGGTGCCATCTACATTAAGGAAGTGAACTAAACTCGATGTAGCCCATATTCTACATCTGTATATTTCTCTTGTCTGTGGTATAACACAATAATCGATTTTATCGTTGCATATTCTTAGGAGAATTTTGATTCCATCGAAATCCGTTTTCATGAAACCATTTTTTTTTCTGGGAGTGTCGGTTATTGTAATAGAAGGTGAGCGCCAACCCTTTTCAATTTCATTAATCAATATGACACCATACACAACACAGGACATCATCCGATAAACAACGCCACAAAATACGTAGTGACACGACCACGAAGTAAACCGCGTAAATTTACACCCATTATTCGTGAGGCCACACAGAGCGAGAAATATGGTAAGTGTCTTGTCTCCTGTGAAAGACCAAACAACCCATCGCATCGCCACAATGCCGTCATAACGACAATCCTGAATGTTCCTTTTGTTACAAAAGACTGGGATGGTCCTTTTGTATTTTGTGCCTCTCCTAGAAAAAAATTGATTTTACAGCATTTTGCGATTCAGCCCATCTCTGCTATGTAATATGTAAAAAGAGAGAAGAAGATTTTTAAAACATAGGTCCTGGTTTATCCTGTTGACTTCTTGTCCTGCAAATTGTTTTCCCATTCTTGTTGTTGTTGTTCTTGAGTTGTTTGGCTTTTAAGTCATGAAGAAAAATGATGATGATGATGATTTTTTTTTCGTATCGGGGCAACGACTGTGTCGACAGTAAAAACTCGATTTATGATTAAGTGTAAACGTGCCACGAGAGAATATTGAGTTTTCTAGCGTTTAAGGTGTAGAAATAAGAATGGATGTGAACGAACTCACGAACGATGGTTATAAATCGCGCGAAGATGTCGACGGGTAGGTATTGTAAGTAAGTGGGTAATAAAAATATCTGTTATAATATTCTGGATAACAAATCGTGCTTTTGCTGCATTATTGAACACTCTGGTTTATTTTTTTTTTCTAAGGGAACGATGTACTCGTATATTGAGTAATATTTTGAAAATGTCTACTAACACAAAAGTGAAAATTGTTTGGATCTTCTAAAAATGGAGACATTGCGACTTTTCGCTGGGTATTGTGGGTTGTAAGTTGTAACAAGAGAAGAACGACACAGAAAGCTCTGTATTTTTTTGATTTTCAAAGGGATAATGAGGAATATACCTAAATTGTGTCTCAAATGAAATCGTGCGTGGCAAGATTTATCACTTAGAACTCACTTTTATAACTGTTTATCATAATTTGTTCGACAATCGCTTAATGCTTGTTCGTAAATTGCTGTTAAAAAACATATTGTTTTTGGTCATGGGCTCCGATAACGGTGTTGCATTTTAAAGACCAAACCTAATCCCTAAAAAAGAAATCCAAAAGCCTTAAATCGCTTGAGTGAGCTTGCCATTTATGGAGTTTGAATGAATGAATGAATAAATTGGGGTATAAAAACACTGCGAACTAAAGATCTATTGTGTCCCCCATCTAGAACTGGATGAGATGGGCTCATCATTACAGTTCTTCCTCCAAATTTGTTCCTTTGAGGAATCGAAGTATTTGGAGTATATTAAAGGATGATAATTCACTCTCTTTTATGTGGTGCTTGCCCAGATACCTATGCCTTTGATGCACGAGTGCATCACATTTCCCCAGTATGGTCAGGTGTCTCTTCGTGAGTGTTGCAGAATCTGCAAGTCCCGTTGTTCACCAGGCCAAGGATGTTGAGGTGTCTTCTCAACATACAGTGGACTTTGAGAAGCCCCGTGAACCGTGATTTTCCTGAGATTGTTCCTACTTAAGCTAATGCAGGTTAGAAAACGCTCTCGGTTGTAGTCCCGAGTAGGAGTTTTGGCTGTCTCAGCTTAGGGAGTTCTTTCCAGATTTTTGATCTTTTTGCCTCCTCTTCTATTTTGATTTTATTTTTGATCACGTTTTCTTCTATTCCGCAGTAGTGCTACGGCCCTGTTAGGGGTGTTGATGCACCTATTTTTGATAAGGAGTCTGCCTCTTCGTTGCCCTGGACACCAACGTGGCCTGGTACCCAATGAAGTGTGACAGTGTTATTCTTGCCCAGTTCATAAAGCTTTATCACGCATTCCCAAACAAGTTTGGAACTAATGGCGTAGGAGCTTAGTGCTTTTAGTGCAGCCTGACTGTTTGACATGATGACAATGTTTTGGTTTTTAAATTTCCTATCGAGGTTTCTCCCAGCACATATGCCTATGGCATTTACTTCTGCCTGGAATATGCTAGTGGACTGTCCCATCGGTAAGAAGAGTTTAGTTCTAGGCCCAAAAACTCCAGCATCAGTCCGTTCAGCTGTTCTCGATCCATCAGTGTACCATTTGATAGTATTTTCTTTAAGACTGTAGTTTACTGTTTCGCCTACCCAATCTTTTTTGCAACTTAACTCAGTTTTGAATTGTTTTTCGAAGTTATATCTTTTGATCGTACCACCTCCACCTTGATCGTACCATCCTTGGCAAACCACATTATGGCCCCCTTAGCAGCATTTTTAATGGCCACGTATTTATGGAGTTTACACGTAACCGAACTTTCCTTCAATAGGTCTACTGTTTGACTAGCTGCGCGGTATGTGGCACCGTCTTCAAAATAGTGCAAAGGCGAACTTCATTGACCGTAACATAGCAGTCATTTTAATCGACGTGTGAAATGACACTTATTATCACGAATATTTTGCTTATGAACAGGATTTTCGTGAATGTTTCGGAGAAGCTTCGGTGTTTTAAATGGTCTTGAGGCTTCTTAGTTCTGTGGCTATTTTGATCTTATATGATTCGAGATAAATTAACCAAAATGTTGACCAAGAGACTTTAAACTCCGGTGAACAGCGTTGAGTCGACTGATTTAGGGTTTCGATATTTTCAGTACCTCGAAAGGTGGTGTTGTCTGACTAGCACAAACACATTTAATATAGTGAATATGACCAATAAAAGTTATTTACTAACATGAACAGTTAGTTTGTTAGTTAGTTTAGTTTGATGATTGAAAGTTGCTACCATGGACTAAGAATTTCGGTACAAATAATCTCCAAATGTTGCTCACTCATGAACTTCACCATTATAAAAATGTAGGCTTTGACTTACGCTTTGACATATATACAGATCTGAAAACTGAAGTTGTGTTCGGAAACACGAACATACGATTTAAGTCCTTATACATTAAATTCAGGCCGTTGTTTTCAGATTCAAAATTTCAGTTTAAAAATTCCCCATAATCTACCAAGCACCATAGCTTGTAGCTCTGAGTTTACATGAGCAATAACTGGCAATGTTGTATTTGTGCATATGATCTGACGGAGGAAGCTTACCCCCAAATGGCTTCTCAACCCTCTTCGAAAATGGCAAGTCAGGAAGTTCCGAAAGCTAGTGAGTGTTAAAAATGTAAGTGCATTCCTAGAAGCTAGCCAGTGCTATGACTATGACCCATGTGGTCCTAAGGTACATATTTAATAGCCATATATTAAACTCCTTTAAAGGCGTTTTTCAATTGGATTTTTGAGATATTAGATCTGTGAAATGCTTATTTATTTATTTTATTTTATTTATTTATTTATTTGAAGGCGTTCACATTAAGAAGTACAATCTTATAGATATAGTGATGCTTAAAGATGCATTTAACAATTTAAATTCAAGCTGTTCATTTATAATTAGGAAAAATAGTACAAATAGATAAAAGGAGAGGAAAAAAAGAGAAAAAAAAAGAAAAAGAAAAAGAAAAAGAAAAGGAAAAAGGACAAGAAAAAGAGAAAATAGCATACAAAAATTAGCCAGTGTTTTGAGTGAAAAAGGACCTAAGCTCCAACCTAAACCTATTGGTGCCACCGAAACCACGAACATGCCTTGGTAAAGAATTCCATAAGCGAATAGAGTTAACAAAAAACTGCCGCTCAGATGTAAGACAAGAGAAACGAGGTTGGATAAGCTGACGAGATCTCATTGAGGTACTATAACGTATCTTGTTAAGTAGGTAACTAGGCTGATTAGTTTGAATTATATTAGAGATCAGTATAAGGGATCTGTAACGAATAAGATGATCGTATGACATATTATAAAGTATTTTGGAGAAGTGAGAAATCCGATCGAAACTTCTTACGTTAAATACGTAACGTGCGATGTTGTTAAAAGCGATTTCCAAAAATTTCACAGCCATAGTTAAGATTAGGAATAATGAGTGTTTTTGCCAATAACATACGTGTTCTTTGAGGGGTAAATTGGTGGGACATCCAGAGCTGGCGAAGTGTTCCATAGACTTTTCCAACAGCTGTGTTGATATGATTATTCCATGTCAGTGTCCTATTAAAAACGATTCCTAGATTTCTTGTGGTTTCAACATATTCAATTTTTGAGCCCTGAAGGGAGATTTCAGGGAAGTAGGAAAGGTCTAATGGTTTCTTGCTTATGACTATGCATTTTGTTTTTAGTGGGTTAAGAAAAAGCCCATTCTTTTCAGACCAGGCGGATATCTTATCTAAATCAGTATTAATTGTATTTGCGCAGTCCTCTAGCAAGCCAAGGGGGCAACTCTTATACAATTGGACATCATCGGCGTACATTTGTACCGAAGAGGATACTAAAGTGGGAATTTCATTAACATATAATGAAAATAATAAAGGTCCAAGTATGGAGCCTTGTGGAACCCCTCTACTATTAGATAGAAAGCTAGAAATTTCATTACCTAACGAGATAGCTTGTGTTCTAGACGTCAAATAAGATGACATGAGTTTAACTGCAGATATTGAGAAACCAAATAGCGTCAAAAGTTTGTTACAAAGGTTGGTATGGTCAACCGTGTCGAAGGCCTTCGAAAAATCCAGTAAAACCAAAAATGTTATTTTGTCCTCATCCATAGACTCTCTAATATTGTCCACAACGTCAATAACAGCAGAGATACAGCTATAGTGCTTCCTAAACCCAGATTGCATTGGTGAAAGCAAATTATTGGTATTGATGTAAAAGTTAATTTGTTTCTGAAGCACTCTCTCAAATACCTTAGATAAATAAGGGAGTATGGAAATGGGCCGTAAATCTTTACTAGTAGGACTCTTACGAATGGGTATAATTTTTGATTTTTTCCATTGAGGAGGGTAGAAACCAGTGGTTATAATAAAATTGAAAACGTGCTCAAGTGCTGGGAGAAGTATAGGCAGGATAATTTTGATAAATTTTGGATGAATTTCGTCAAAACTAAAAGCATTTGATTTGACAGATAGCAAACATTCAACGATCTCAGAACTGTCCACACAAGAGAATTCGAAGGTGCCAGTTTGGGAAAGTTCATGTGCAGCATTCGAATAAAAAGGTAAAACATTCAAGTTAGGAAAAGGTATTGTAACAAAGGTCTTATTTAATTGGTTTATGTCCAGGCCATTGTCAACATTTTGTTTAATTTTACCCACTCCCAATTCTCTAAGGCTACGCCAAAGCTCGCTACCTTTCATTGATGGGTTAATTTTTATTTCATAAAATTTCTTCTTTTCAAGCTTAATTTTGGTTACAGCTAGATTGCGCAAAGAACGATAGGCCTGCAAATGAGCATCTAATCTGTAACGCTTCCAATCACAATATGCTCGGTTTCGTCTTTCTATAATTTGCCGAATTTCAACAGTGAACCAAGGGCATTGACCATGCCTAACACGTCTAACTTTTAATGGCACATGTCTATCAAAAAGAACACGGATATTATGATTGAGAAACTGAACTTGATCATATACAGACTCCATATAAAATACACGATTCCATTCAATACTTCGAGCTTCTAATTCCAAAAAATTATAATCAATGCTCAAAAAATCTCTGTATTCATAAGTTAAGTCGGGACAAACAACCGAAAAATCAAAAATTAAATATATTAGATCATGTTTTGAGAAAGCAGGGACTGACAACTGATCATAAAAAAGAACGTTGGTAAGGTCATTTACAAAAAATACATCTAAAAGAGTACTCGAATCTCCAGTAAAATGTGTTGCAGTACTAGTGTTCACTGGGTACAAATCAAGAGACCTCATACCTTCGATCATATTTATTTCCGTTAAAAGGTTGCTATTCAAGTCGCCACCTACAATGATTTTTGGATAGTTTAAAGAAATTGATTCTAAGAGTGCAAAAATGGGAGAAGGATCAATGTTTCTGTTGGGCCTATAGACAGATCCAATAAGAAGATTACCAGATGAAGATTTAATTTCTACGAAAACATAATCAACTTCACTCCCAATCATAGATTTACACTTCAAAAAACATTTCAATCCCTTTTTAACATATATTGCAGCAATCCGCCCTATTCTGTCCCCACGAAAAATGTTACATTCACCTTATACACTTCATCGTTGAAACGATCAGAGAACCAGGATTCTGAGACACAAACAACATCAACCGTAGAACCTTCAAAAAGATCTCTAAACTCATCAAGCTTAGGTAACAGACTCTGCGTATTCATATGACACACCCTTAAACCAAGTTTTTGGTTACCTAAAACTCTGATCATTGCTCGAGAGATTCCATTAACTCCGTGACTCATGGAATTTAAAAAATTATAATTCGATTGCATAGCAGTTATAAATTAATAAAAACAAAGGCAATGACATGAAGCAAGGTACAAATGACACCAAAAACATACTCAGAGGATAGGCTAAATTTCCAGTCATATTGGCTAAATAAAATGAGAGAAAAAAGGAGGAAAAAGAAAAAAGGAAGAAATAGAGCATAGTTTATAAGAAAAATATTTTTGAACAGAAATTATTTAAGCAAGTGAATTGAATAAATTAATGACACAATACAATTTTTTATAAAAGAGAGAAAAAATATAAAACTTTATAAAATTTTAAGTATAATGAAAAAGAAAGAAAAAATGTTAAAATAAAAAGTTTGAGAACAACTGATCATAAAAATTTAAAGCTGGAATCATCTTTGGAGGCTGGCAATATCATATAATTTTCCGATGTCATCTACTTTGGCTGCTTCATCGTTAGAGTGATGTTTGACAAATACCCCTCCACGCATAGTCTTAGTCGCTTATCATTTGTCAACAAGCTTAATGTTCACCGAATTCATCAATGTAAAACTACAGTATCAATGCGATTGTAAGTTTACGTAAGATTTTAGAAAAAATAATTTTTGCAGTTGAGAGCAATCGAAAAGCCTTTAAACGAATAGTATTTGAATTCGCACCTGAACTTTCACATAAATGAACAAATATGAAGTATGGGCCAAATACAAGTTTCTTTTTAAAAATGCAATTAAATGAACAAAATGGATTTTTTTCCTTGTATTATGGCTTTATTAGTAGGAGCAAACATTTCCACTATTTATGGAACACAACGTGTTGTTCAAGTGGCTCCCTCGGCTGTAGGCAATTGGGCCTTGAAAGCGAATAATCCGAGATCTTTGTATTTGTATAGAATTCTCCTCAGGCTAGTGCGTGAAATGTTGAGCTATTGAAATTGATGGCGATTTGATGTTCGTGAATTGAGTATCACACTTTCGGCTACAGCAGTCACATTCTCATCTGTGCAAACCCTAAGATGACGGGAACCATGAGTGTGGCCAAAACTTCTTTTCAAAAAACACACTGTTTGTCCTACACTGCACTCACTTTGGAAATAAGTTTTCAATGTTTCCCAACGTTATTCAAGTGTAAAGTTACTCATTTCGTTCCGCGCAGGTATGATACTGACTTTGTGTCAGGATTTTGAGCGGGACACAACTGGCAGTGTCAAAATAACCTTTATAATGAGATGGAGATAGCCAAAAGCCCCGATTTTCTTAACGACTTCAAGTATACCAAGATATGTAGTTGAATATAATTATGTCCTTTTTAGAATTGTTGTTTTTTCTTACCAATTTTTCCTTTAAATTTGTATAAAACGAGAACCTACTTGAATCAAGCATATATTAATTAATATCTTCTTTTTTTTTAATATATATACATAAACTCCACTTATATTTTCATCTTAGGTGGCATGGTTCATTTTTTATGTCCCACAAAAAAACTTCAAATTAAAAAAAGAATTGAATTTCAAAAGATCACGAGTCACGACTTCCAGCTCTGTGTTAATGAGTATATCAACTTTCATTTTTATCCCATCCCAAATCTTGTGCTCTTCAAGTCCACTCAATAAAAAAAATTCCTTGTAATTAAAATCAACAACTTCCCATTCCATTTGTCAAAATCTCACAAGAAATCTAAAAAAATAATACATCCTTAAAATAAAATTATTCAGTTCTCGAAAATTTCGCATAAACTTAAAGCCATTCATAACTTCGAACATGTCCCCCGAAAAATTAAAAATATTATATAGATAAAGAAAAAACAACGCAAGCCACTTGCTGAAGGCCTTACTGCTTTTCAAGTAATTTCACAGTACCGCACCATTGACATAGTGGTACACTCTCATTCACTGCAACCATATCCTTTTCTGATCCTTCACAACACCATTCACCCAATTTGTAGCAATTGTACACGTACCAACATTCATATTCCCTCTTGTACACCAGTTTTGTATGCAGTACAAACCACCGTCTTTGCCGCCAATGCCGGTGTTCGAACAATGTACCCGTATTTGAGTTCTTGCTACATAAGTGAGCCCCGTCCGACCATGCCAGCCCCACGCAATCCAGTCCACAGGACCAGCACACCACACATGGGCGGAGGATGAAAAATTGCGTTTCATTCATTTTTCTAAGCACACTTTTATCTTCAGCAATCATCTGCGAACGTGAACTGTATATGATGTGATGTACTGTCCTTAACTCAAGTCTTTTTTGTTCATATTTTAAGGGTACTGTAGGACATGGAACCGTAAAAATTAAGATTTTCGTCATTTAACTGTGTCTGAAGATCTTATTATAATGATATTTGCTTTAGCCATTCAAAAGATGCCCCATTTTCTCGAATACAAATTCTTCATAAGATTTTTAAACAAAAACCATCCCATTTAAGTATTGTTAATTATTTTCAAGAACTCTCGGTAACTACTCTTTACAGTTCTGAGGAGTCTTATCTTATTTTTTAACAAAAATATCAGATCACCAAGTGGTTTCGCATCAAGTCCACTGGAATATGGAGGAAACTGTTTGGTGGTTTCGTGAGGTAACCACCAGGCAGAAAATAGTCTAGAACTATGATTTTCTTAGTTAAATTTGAAGAAATGGAATTAATTTCATACGATCAATTTAAAATCTACTATTTTTAAGTCAATTTTACAAAATAGGTTGATTTTTTTCAAAGCAAAAACGTGCAACCAAGATTTGTATTTTCCTTCAACAACAATCATCGTGTATATCCTTTCTGTTCTTTCATTTAGTCTCTACATCTACTGAGGAGAATTATTGGGGGAGGAAGAACGATGGGGTATTGTTATACCGTAGCCCGTTTTTTTTTGTATTTGCCTTGAAAAACAAGACTACTCCTACATCCCTTATGTGTACTTCTTTTTCTATATTTTTCGTTTTTTTCAAAATGAATTTTCCCATAATGACACACAGTCAGTCGGTCGTCATTGTCACTCTTACTTTTCCTATTAACGTCCTTGTCCTTATTTTTATTTTGTTTCTTTTTTGGCAATCATATCACTGCATTAACAGACTGTATAGTAGGACAGTGACACACAAGAGTTAACATCTACGCCTATGCAGCACATTCACTTGATACTGGTCATTATTCAATTCAATGAGTTTAGGGAAAGTTGGGGTAGCTTCAATTTTGTGGCTTTGATTTTATATTCGGATTTCTACGACAGAGATTTTTACTTGCGACTTAGGCTAGGAACGCACTTGCGATTTCAATCGCGCGGTTTTGTAGTCGCAAAAATAGAACACATGAGCTTAAATGAGAATGAACGCACTTTATACCAACAAATCGTGACGATTTAAAGGTCGCGATTTGTTTCATTTTTCACTCGATGCGATTGTTGTAATTTAAAATGAAACAAATTCTCTTAAATGGATGTGCTCGCATTTGCGATTTAAATTACTACGACTTAAAAATCTTAGTCGCAACAAGAAAATATTATGCACGCACATGTAATTTTTAATCTACGATTTCTTAACCGCAAGGAATAAGACACAATGTAAATGCGACTTAAAAATCGTAGCGATTATAAAAATGAAACAAGTTCCATTTTTCAAGCGATTTTTCTGTCGCTACTTATTTGTAGCAATATGTGCACTAACATAAAAAGTAGTGTGTTTTATTTTT
Source organism: Chrysotoxum bicinctum (assembly GCA_911387755.1). Taxonomy (NCBI): domain Eukaryota; kingdom Metazoa; phylum Arthropoda; class Insecta; order Diptera; family Syrphidae; genus Chrysotoxum; species Chrysotoxum bicinctum. The sequence goes on along the minus strand of OU426990.1, from coordinate 23,692,328 downwards.
TGCGAAGTCGCAGTAATTTAAATCGCAAATGTGAGCATATCCATTTGAGTGCATTTGTTTCATTTTAACTAACATTCTCATTTAAACCCCTGTGTTCTATTTTTGCGTCTAAAAAAACGCGCGATTGAAATCGCAAGTGGGTTCCTAGCCTAATCCTGCAAACACTTGCGATTTTTTAACAAAATTAATTCTTGTCAGTATAAAAATGGGTTTCATTAGGAAGTGTTGTGTAGTGGCTCTTTTGTTACGTTTAAACTCTACTCAAAAACGTAAAAAACGTATTGGGTGCATCCGGTTATAAGTGGCAGATACTTAACGGTCAGTTTCATAAAATCAAAGGACGACTGGTAATGAGAAAATTGTATCGAGGTAGTATAAGAGCAAAAGACATTGTTGAATGAGGCAGTTCAGCTTACCGTGTAAATAATCAGGCTGTTTTGTTTTATGTGGATTGCTAAGTGAGCGAAAATTTAATAAATTGTCTAGGCTACAAACAGTAATGTGAACAGCAAAAGAGGAAACGTGGTCATAGCGACGTAGATCATAGACATAACGGGCAAAGTTGTTATATGCGACATTTAATTTGCGGTTAGTTGTTGAAATTTTTTTTTTCAAAAAATTGTTATTTTCGGTATCCTCTTTTGAGCCATTTTTTTTTTTTTGATTTTTTTTTTTTTTTTTAAACTCAATATTTCGAAAACCTCATGCTCGATTTATTTTAAACTTGATAATTTAAAGTTTTTTATTACAATCTATAATATTTGAAAAAAAATTGCATTTTATCTCAAAATAATGGTACCCACCATACAAATGTTAAAAAATGATTTTTGAAAATCGTATTTTTCTCGAAAACGGCGCATTCTATAATTCGAAAACAAAAAAATTTAAATTAAAATATTACTGACTGTAATTTTGAATTTCTCATTATAAGTATAGCGGATTCTAATGAAAATTTGTAAAGAGAAGCTTCCAAAATGTTTAAAAAACATTGCATCGTCACTTTGATAATCTTCGAACAGCTTTTTTTTATATAAAAGTATTAGTCGGGACTTAATTCCTGTTCCATGGTTAAGTAAAATCGTGATATATGTAGGGTTGAAAAAAGTGTTTTTTTAAGTAGTCTGTTACAATTTTAAAAATTAATATTACTTGAAAAAATCTTCATAAGCATAAAATATTTATAACATGTTTTTATAAAAAAAAATTGGAACACAAATTTCAAGTTTTTAATATTGAAAATTTGTATTATTGTAAATAGAAAATATTCACAATAAACAAAATAATCCCCTTTTGCTATATCGGATTTGAATGTTGTCTGTATACAAATTTTCATTTAAATCTGGTTAGTTGCTGTCAGTAATGTCTTACTTTATAAAATTGGAATCGAATTGTAGATTGTAAAAATTAAGTAAAACAGAAAAATATTTATCAAAATTCAAAGTGGCGTTGTTGAGAAATATACGATTTTCGAAAACCATTTTTTAACATTTATTTTTAAATAAAAGAACGATTTTATTTCTATGTACATCTTGAAGAGAAAAAATTTAGAGAAAAAATTTTAACAAGAACGAGTATGTGTGGTTTTCGAAATATTTTCTGAAAATTTAAATACATAATAGATACTATTCAAACTTTTTAAGAAAAAGTTTTTGAAAAAAAATATTTTCAGAAATTTGTATAGCAGTTATTGTTATGTTAAAATTTAAAAAAAAATCTATCTAGATACCAATTATTTTTAAAAAATCTGCGTACCCGTTTAGATACTTGAATAGACAGACAGACAGAAATACTAGACCCACATTTTTCTCTTTCTTATCATCAAAATGTCAATTTTGATAATGTCTTGAGTTTGATTTGTTACGAATGCTCAACTTGCCTTATAGAGTACCTGATGGATCATCCAACAACAATAATTATCCAAGACATAAACAAAAAAAATATTCTAATTTTTATTATTGTATAAATATTTTTTACCATTTATTAGTCATTTAAACTTAGTAAAAAAATGTAAAATTTTGACGATTTTTTTATTTTTGGTATTTTGGTATGGTAATAGTTTTACCATGTGCTTCAAAACAAACTATTGAATTTGGTAGCACTTTTTGGCTTTTAAGTCCTTAATTTGTCGGTATGTTCAAAAGTATTTTTTTCTATGTTTATGTTTTTTAACTGACTTATACAAAATATGAAAATAAAACAATAATAATAATAATGCCAAATTTTACAGTTTGGGGTTTAAACTCGAGCTAAGTACTGAAACTTGGTTTTCAGTCAGTTATGTAGTATCTTGTCTTAAGTGACAGTTAACTCAACAAACTTGATAAGTTAACTTAAAATTAATTGAACAGACATTTCAAATAGATGTTGCATTGAAGGTATTAGAAAAAGTATCAAAATCGAATAGCAGCACTATGGAAAAGTCCATAATTTCGTCTTTCGATTTCGAATTCGATAACAGTTAAAGTTAATCCTCCACACTATGTAAAAACTGTTTCATGAGTTAACTCACGTTTGTCATCGTATTAACTTACCCCGTTTTAAGTCATAGTTAACTCATCACTGAAAAACCGGCCATAAGAATTTGTGTTAAGAACTCCTTTATACCTATATCGTTTTTTTTTTTCAAGAATGACTAAGTACAAGGTAGAACATTTCTACATTAATTCTTTTCTTGTTTACATTGTACAAAATTGCGAGCACGGTTTTTCAAGGCCCTACCTGTTCACTGGCCACTTACCTTACAGCTTGAGTATATTATGCGGTTCTCTCCTTCCCCTCATCGTCCAACCAACAATTATTCAGGAAATGCGGTTTAATTTTCATATTGAAAAACGAAAAACATAAGCACATACCGTCAGAGAGTTTTCAAAAACACACATTTTTCGAAGGACAAAGATGTAAACCAACAGATTCAAAACATCGTAGGTAGGTATAGCGGGGGAGCATTTACTTGTGCAAATAGAATACTTTACTTTACTAAAGTAAGATGGGGCGGTTTATTTTTGGGCAGCTCGTCCTAGATTCCCATACACAAGACAAGAATAGGTTTGAGAAGGATTTTCATTTCATATTGTAATTCTTTTGGGCTAGAGATACGTTTTTTTTAGAAACCCCCTTAACCATAACCATCAGGACAGGCGCCTGCTGAATGCTTTTGCCAGCTGTGTGAGTATATTTGTGTTTTTTTTTTCTTTTCTTTTGGGTGTGTGTGAAGTGTACATTTTAAAAAGCATACCGCTTTGGTCTTCTTTTCTCTTGAGGCTTTTTAGCGAATTTATTTTTGTTTTGTTGTTTGGCAGGAAAGATACAAAAAATGAAAATATACATTGGACGAAGTGAGAATGTACTCGGATTCTTGTTTGCAAAAAAAAAAAAGTAGAAAAATAACGAGACCACAACCGCACTTACGTTCCAAGGATCATTTTATCCTTGAGTTTCTTGTTGTTGTTTTTCTTTTTATTTTTTATTTGAAGAGGAAAGAATATGACGCAGCAACTAGTAAGGGCAGAAGAGAAAGAGAAAAGGTTAGAAGACATCACGGGATCAGGAACTCTATTTTAAAGAACTTTAAAACTGCCAGTGAGATATACATAGATAAAATGTTATCTACGTGACCTGAATGCCATTGGTTTTTCGGGAAGAATGGCTGGATTGGGCAAATGGGGCCAAACCATCAAAATGCTTCCTTTTGAAAGGGAGAGTAATATTTTAAGGGCTGCAGCAAATGTACGTCTACAAAGAGAATTTTTGCTGGAATATTTTATAAGAACTGTGATAGAACTAGGAAGTTTGATTTGACGAAAAATAATTTTGTTTGAATGAAACGTATATTTTAGGCTTTTGACCTTGAAGAAGTCTTCCATACCTCAGGGGACAATGAACTCATTGCATAAGAACCATTACTATTCTTACAATCCATTCTTAGTGGAAAGCTGTCTTAAATATAAAAAAACACGGCTAAACTAATGTGGTTACTCCAAGTCGACGTATTATTGAAAGTCATGCCAAGATTATTTGCAGTAGAGACATATACGTTTAGTGCATTATAAAGGACAACTGTCGGAAAGTGAGAGGTAGATTCAGGATTTTTTGTAATAACAATAAATACACTTAGACTATTTTGAGTTAAGTAAAAGGAAGTTTTTCTTGGACCAGTTACGATGTTCTCAAGATCAGAATTAATTCGGTTTACACAATCTTCAATAATTCCTTATGTGTAGTTGAGCGTTATCTGCATAAAACTGAATTAACACATGGCTGTTCGTTGATATACAAGGAAAACAGTATTGGTCCCAAGATAGAACCTTGAGGTACCCCGGGAGATACGGCAATAATATTTGACAAGGCATTACTTATGGAAACAGCTTATTCTCGACCGGTAAGATAGTAAAATAGAAGTTTCCTAGCAGTAAGCGAAAAATTAAACAGTAGAGAACAGAATGATAGACGGCATCAACTGTTCATGAAAGACTAAGCATTAAGAGTAAGGTTATTTGGTCTAATTTTATCAACAACTGTCAAAAGAGTGGTAATGCAGCTATGTTTGTTTTATTTTTGATGAACTTAGTCCAAAAAGCTATTCCGATACTTGCGATACTACCTTCCAAACGTGTATTCCTTTAAAAACTCTATTGTTTCTTCGAGTGCGAAAAAGCTCTTGGAGAAATAGTCTTCGTTTTTTAAGTAAAATTGGTCATCCTGAAAGGAGGTGGAAAATGCCTTTAGCTATATTTAATTTAAAAAGACTACAAGTTGGTATCGCTAGATCTTGTCTGTGTGACATAAAATCATCTGCGTTTGCTTTGAGCTGAAGTGCTGAAGTATCATGACTTTTTATTTTGACGTGTTTATTTTGAAATCCCAAGTTTCACAATACTGCTTAAGCTTATTTATTTGAAGCTGAAGTGTAACAGGATTATCCGTCAGAATAACTTTATCGTCGGGCGTTAAAAAGTGTTTTTACATTTACAAGTTTTTCGGTACATCGTCAATGCAAAAAGCGAAGAGAATCGGATTGAGAACATTGCCTTGTGAAACTCCTGTCTCAGTAACAAAGAAGTTTGACATCTCACTCTCATTCCAAACTGACGCTGAAGTGTTTGTAACAAATTTTGTATAGACGCTAAGAAACTTTGTATTAAAATCAATTTATATAAAAGTAAATTTCTATTGATAATGTCGGAAGCTGCTTTAAAATCTACAAAAAACTGCATAAAGTTACTTTTTCCTTGTTTTATAATATTCTAGCAGAGGTGCCTAGCTCAAATAATTTGTGTCGACCGTTGACAGTCCGGGACAAAAGCCACCCCCACCCACCTAAGATATTGTACAAAATTTGAGGAAATATTTTTCTAGAACTACATAATTTTCAACCAGAGATTAATCACCTTTTTTCAAAAATTGGGATGAAAATTCACTTTGAGAAAATAAAAATGATTTGTATACCAGTAATCAGAAAGTAGACCAAAACGGTATGTATAGTATAGGGCTTACGTTGGTTACGAATTTCTAGCACTTTATTTGTGAATTAAAAAAAAGAGTAAGGTTCGATTATGCAACCTAAATGGTTTGAAATTGGTTATAAAATGTCAATTGTATTGATTAATTGGACTGAACGAAACCCAAAAATTGATATTTAAATTTAAAAAAAAACTCTCAACGTACTTTATGATATTTCTTAGCATAAAGTGAATCAAATGGTGACTTCTTAGATTATCATTGCTCGAAATGCTGCAATAACTATTTATTGAGGAAGCTTTTTAGCCATATTATCTTGAATTGAATATTTGCAAAAATCAAATTTGAAAAATGAGCAAACTTTGCTTGATACGGTGGCAGCGCCACAGTGGAACGTCTAGTACAAAATTCCGGACATTGGGTGATTTTTTGTTTTCATTCTTGGAAATATATTTTGTTTGATATGCATGGAAAATTGTCGCCTCTTTTACATATAAAACAGTTTTTTTATGTACACTCTTTAATTTTCAAATAATAGGGACTCAAAGATGCAGTATTTTTAAAACAAAAAAAAATGCAATTTTAAAGCATTTTTGTAATTTGTTTTTCTCAGACCCTTTTTATGTTTTCTTTTCCAAATACATTTTGTAGGCATGCAATTGATTCATTTAAGCTTAAAAATTTAAAAAACTCTTTGAAAAAAGTTGTTTTAGCCTTAAAAAACTGTTTTTGTGAGTATTTTTAAAAAATCCTAATTTCAGGTTTGAAGATGTCTTTAAAAAAATGCTCAAAAATGCTCGGTTTTTGGGTAGTCTTAAATGAATTGTGCACTTATTTGGAGTCATATTTTCAAAAAATTGGAATCTCCCTTAGAGCTGAGAACTCTTATATAAAATACGTTTGTTAACTGGATAAGGGGGTAGGGACATCTTTGCATTATAAATAATAATAACTAACATTAAGAAATCTAAAACTATGAAACAGTGCATACATTGACATGAAAGAAAGAGGGAGGGGTAGGGGATTCTCCCTTTATCAATTAAACCTTATATGCTCTGTTTAAAGAGATTTTTTCCTTAGGTTATCATTATTGGTTATAGATTAAATGCTAAAACAAAGTATGGCTAATGGTTATTTTTTTTTCTCTTAATGAAAAAAAAAGCAATCATGTGATTTTATAATAATAAATGCCATTTTTGTTAAGTTTTTTTTTAACAAAGCTATAGTTTAGTACACAAATAATTTTGAAGCCTTCTACTACGTTAAAATGGTTGTGTTTACTTACGAAGATTTTGTCAACGTTTTAAAATCTAACGGGCATGACTTAATTGACTATAAATATTGTTATCCAAACAGCGAGAGTAAAATCTCGGGAAAAATTGGAAATTGAGTTTTTTTCGCCAGTTTTGTTTGAAGCTGGAAAATATAAATTTGTAGAATGCAAAAACGATTTAAAACGTGGCTTGAAACAGAATTCAACACACTAACCTTTATAAAAGAACCATCCCCATCAACCGCTAACAACACTAATGAACAGATTGATACTGAGCAACAAAAACAGGCGTAAAACCCAAGCTTTACGTCAAAGTACATGCAGCCCTACGCTTCTTTTTGTCGAAAAATGAAGCTGAAAGGTGAAGTTAAGCTTGATGCTTCAAAAGTAATAGATTTTTTAGTAAAATACCATGAAAAGGCAAAAGAAATTTTGTATAAACATATATTAACTAGAAAAATATTCAATATAAGTAACATTCAAATTAAAATACGAACGATGTCTCCAAATACATATTTAAAAAAAAAAAGTGCAAAAGTGCACATCAAACTTGTAATATGAATTAAGAGCATTAAATATTAATTGTTTTTCCTCCATAAAATTAATTTTATTTGACTAAAGCTAAAATTTGAAAAATTCTTAGTTTCAGGGGTTATGTTAATTTTTTTTTACGTTCCAGTTCATTAGTATTGTTAGCGGTTGATGGGGGTGGATTTTTTATAAAGGTTGATGTGTTGAATTTCGTTTCAAGACACGTTTTATACCGTTTTAAGATTCGCATTTTATTGTAACTGCATTCTACAAATCTATTTTTCAACTTCAAACAAAACTTGCGAAAAAACTAAATTAAGTCCAACTTTTTTCCCGAGATTTTACTGTCGCTGTTTAGATAACAATATTAATAGTCAGTTAAGTCACGTTAGCCTTTAAAACGTTCACAAAATCTTAGTAAGTAAACACAATCATTTAACTACTTAGTAGAATGCTTCAAAATTATTTGTATACTAGACGATCGCTTTGTTAAAAAAAAAAAATCATGATTACTTTTCTTTAAAGAGAGAAAAAATAACCATTAGCATGAGAGCCATACTTTGTTTCGCCATTTAAAATCATCTTCAAACCTAAAAAATACTCACAAAACCAATTGCATACCTACAAAATTTATTTCGAAAAGAAAACATAAAAAGGGTCTAAGAAAAACAAATTACAAAAATGCGTAAAAATTCAATGTTTTTTTTTTTGGTTTTAAAAATACTGGGTCTTTGAAAATCACCCAATGTCCGGAATCTTGTACTAGACGTTCCACTGTGCAGCGGTGTGAGACAGTTCATGGGTAAATTGGCGAACCAAACTAAGCTCATGACAATTGAAAACTGGCAAATCACCTGTCACAGAAATCAGCGGTTCCACTTTTTGCTTTTTTATAGCACAAAAAAAAACTTAACGATTGTATGCATTTTACTAATTTCTCCATCTTGTTTTGTTTCATTTTATTTGGTTCAGTCTCGCAAATTGATGTTCGTGTATAATTGTGGCAAACTGTTTTTGATGACAAACTTTCAGATATCTTAGATGCCATCCTTGGTTGGAATCTGTCATTGTATGACTGGACAAAAGAAAAAATTTTAATGGTCTCAATAACCCTTGAGCGCGTGTGAATTATAAAAAAATATTGATAAAAGCTGGTTTTCGAAAATCGTATTTTGGCTCCCAGAATTTTGATAAAAATTTTAAAAAATCATTTTAAAAATTCTAAGAGCAAGTTTGCAGTATCCAGTTCAAAATTTATTCTGTATATAGCAATTCGGAAATTCTTCATGTCAAAGAATCCGAAACAAGTTTTTTTGGTAACTCTGAATATCGGTATTATGAGATTAATTTGAAAAAGAAGCAATATTCTATAATAGCTAACTGGTAGTGTTCTAATTCTACTATAAATAGTATTGGGAACTTTCGAATAAAAACTATCGACTTATTCGATAGTAGTACAATGTTCTTTTATTTCGTAGTTCTAGTGACCTTTTTCACTCGATATTGCGTCCAATGAACGATTTCAGTATACATTTTTTTTCAATTACTTTTTTGAGCCGATAGTTGGACTAAGCGATTCTGTGCATTTTACTAATTTCTCCATCTTGTTCTTTCATTTCATTCGTTTCAAGGTTGCGCGTTGAAGTTCTTGTATAGTTTTGGACAAATACTTTTAGATTTCCATAGATGCCATCCTTGGTTGGAATCTGTCTGTTTATGTGTGGGCAAATAGAAGAGGAGTTCGTATCAAATAAGCCCAAAATATGCTATTTTCCGGAGCAGTAAATAAGATCTTAATTTTATCACCTTGTTTTGGAAGTTTTCTTAAATCCATCGATATATTAGCCACCCTTTGATGGAATTCGAAAGTTAATGCCTTGACTAGTAGTTACCCGTAGGACCTAAAATTGCTCTATTTTGGAGCATATACAAAATCTTATTTTTCGTTTTAATTTTCGTAGGTTTATAAATCCATTGGCATTATTGAAATATAAGCATTTAAATCCAAGTTCTACTCAACTGAATGAATTCGTTTAATAGTTCAAATCAGTAAATTGTTTACTGTTTATTGATTACGATTGCTCAATTCGTTTGATAGTGCCCATCACTAAATTTCTAACTAATCACTGTGACGTCCTAAAAAATCTGCGTTTTTGGTTTTTCACGAAAATCAAAAATGACAGAAATAGGTTTTTGACATTTTTTGCTAAAACTGTCTTTCTTTAATAGCTCCACTATTTTTAATATGATTTTGTTTGAAAGTACTACTAAATTCCACACATAAGATTACGTTCCGAGATTTTACAAACAACTGTGAAAAAGATAAAAATTAGATATAAATAATTTGTCTTATGTTTTTCTCACACTTTCCAGCAGGAATAAAAGAATTTTAATAACTTAATACTTTATGTTTTCACATTTAGCCTTCAACCACTGATCAAGTTCATCGGATGAACTCGAACATTTCTTATTTACCACTATCAAAATTGTGCTGTACGCTACCTTAAAATGTCCTATCCTGTCGACAACCGTTTGAAGGTTTTGTTTTTAATTTTTTTCCACTAGAATGTATGAGATTAAGCCTCTTATGAAAGTGTGAATCTAAGGCCAAAACTTCAATTGTTATGCAGAAATTAGTATCAGGAGAAAACTTTCAAGAATGGTTACTGCGGTGTTTTAAAATAATGAATATACAATTGTTTAATCGAAAAAAGTGATATGTACAAGAATGCCAACTTTTTGGAACAAAAGTTATTCTAAAAACTCAGAAGCACTGTTTTAAGAATTTAAAGGGTCCTTCCACATTGAACAATGAACATGCGGCACACACAAAATAATTTTCCGATTAATTACAAATTCCATAAGCCAAGCTTTTTTGGCATTTAACTTCGATTAATGGTCACCAAATACCACCAAATGGTCCTTATGTTATTATCCATTAGGACTCCAAAAACCCGCATCGGAATTGTCTATACTTTATCATCAAATGGCAGCCTAGACCAAAAACGCAGTGCCATTTCTATAGGTATAATCCTTGAGGCCAATTTAAATTCGGTTTTGAGAAATCGTATACATATGCTCAGATGCATTGTGCTCAGTTACACATCTAGCAATTGTTCCTAATTTCAACACCAAATAAATTGAAATTTGCATTTTCAAAATGTCGTTTTGGAGGCACCATATCATCGTGCATCAGATGTCCTAGCTACATTTTGGAAGCGACCTTTTCCACATCCGATCTTTGTCATTAGAGTCACTTTCGTCATTGTCAATATATATAACTGTGTATCGCGTAGTCGTCGTCGTCGTCAGTTGTCCTTGTCGTTCTTAAAAATATATAGGCTAAATATTTCTACTGAAGTGATTTTGATGAACGATTCGACGGTCCAGTGAACTCCATCTGAACATAAGACTCCATCCACGTTCCATCTGCAGAGGGTCGAAACGCAGGTTATGCTTCATAACTTTTCATCATATCCGCGGATACAATTACCATGGGGTATAAAGGAAATCACGTTGTAGCTCGGGGAGTCCTACCAACTGGCACTGAATTCACCCACAAAGTGCCACACAGACGACGCATATCTGGAATGCACACGGCATTGACTGAATTTTTATGGACCCGTCCTTGCTGACTGAAATGCCATCCCCTTAAAATCCCTTTGACTTAATGCAATCTCCTGGCAGAAGCTGTAGCTCGGCTTAGCATCAATGTAATTGGAAGGGAAATACAAGCATCGACACACTTTGTTCGCAGAGAGCAATAAAATCCGCCAAATTCAAATCTGAAGCATAGAACAGGTTCCCCTATGGGATGCGACCGAAAGCTGTAAGGGATTGGTGATTCTGGGATGACATTGTGCTGGAAATTAGAAAAGTTCCATTCGTAGACTCTTGGCATAGAGCATGACCTACTATCGAAGCGGACCAAGTATGTAAGTCCATACTTATCCGGTGTGTATATTCATTTACAAAAATCAATGACGAAGGATAGGCTGCAGTTTCGCAGGCATCAGGCCAGGTCAGGACACAGCGGAATGGAAATGTGTTTGCACATTGATGACATCGTCAGGAGAATATGAGGTCAAAAAATGTTGGCACGGCTATATTTGTGCAGAGATAGTGAAACCACGCAGCAGGATATAATAAATTCTCGTTCCTGATGGTAAGGCTCACGCAGATGTTTGTTATGCCCTTCTGTTCATTCTGTGCTTCGCTGATGGATGAAATGTGAAGGATGTAAAGTGCATTCCATGAAACCAAGGGATTTCATTACAAAATTTCGTTGCCTATCTCGGGTTTGGACGGAGGGTATTTATTTACAAAATGTAGGTTAGACGAAGTGAATGTGAATATAACTGCCCAAAAAATATTAACTCATATTGATCCAATGAAACTGGGACAGTGCATTGATAAACCTAATGAACAAAAGCTCTTTGAACTTTGATTGCGTAGGAATGGTTGTTTGCGTAAATTATCAAACAGAGATTAATGTACCAATGATGAAAAGCTTTGAAATAAACGGAATTTTACTGACCATAAAACATTAGACTATATCCAGAGCTAAAAACGACATAATGTAGTCGAATTTAGTGATGGGCACTATTGATAGTTAGTAACTTACTGGTTTGAACTATCGAACGAATTTATTAGTTCATTCAATTAAAGCACAATTTGGATTTAAATACTTATTTTTTTAATAGGAATAATGGTTTTAGGAACCTCTAAGGATTTCTAAAAAAATTTGCTTTATGCTTCGAAAAATGCAGTTTTAGGGCCTGCGTCCTACATTTGAAACGAAATATTCTATGTACGTCAAAAAAGGATTTGTCATCTATTTTTGAAGCCAAGAATTATCAAATTCCATCCAAGGATGGCTACGATGTGGATGGATTAAAAAACCTCCAAAAATTGCGAAAAATTTGAGATCTTATTTACTTCTCTGGAAAAGAGCAGTTTTTAGGCTTTGAGTGAGATTTAGAACTAAATTCTCTATGTAGTCAAAATCGAATTCGTCTTCTGTTTGTTAACCTATTAACTGTCAAATTCCACCGAAGAGTGGCTATGATACCGATGGATTTAAGAAAATCTCCAAACAAGGTGACAAAATTAAGATACTCCTTATTGCTCCTGAAAATAGAATTTTTAGGGCATATTTGCCACGAAATAATATATATAGGCCAGAATAGAACTCCTCTTCTATTTGTCCAGCCATAGACTGTCAGACTCCAACCAAGGATGTCATCTATGGAAATCTGAAAGTAGGTGTCCAAAACTATACAAGAACTTCAGCATGAAAGAACAAGATGGATAAATTAGTAAAATGCACAGAATCGCTTAGATCAACTATCGGCTTAAAAAAGTAATTGAAGAAAAAAATTATACTGAAATCGTTCATTGGCCGCAATATCGAGTGAAAAAGTTCGCTAGAACTTAGGAAAAAATGAAGATTGTACTACTATCGAATAAGTCGATAGTTTTTATTTGAAAGTTCAGAATTTTTATTCTCAACTTGTGATTTTGTTTTCCTTGACTCAAAGTTGACTGTTTCAACTTTCGATTCTCAACTCACCAGTTGATCCGCTTCAGGTTTTCTCAACTTCCGAAAATAGTAGAAGTTTAGAGAGAAAACTTGGGAGTTGATGATGAAATGATGCATTTCATTTCAAAAGTTTGTTTTTCAACAACAAAAAATAAAGAAAAATATTGGTTTACCTAATGTTCCGCAGCAAAGATGGTGCTAGGCTTGATTAAGGATTCACTTCCTGGCAACGAGAGACGGTAATAGTTTTAAATTAGCCGTGACCTTAAAACTTAAGTCCCCTTTAAAAACATCTCGTGAATTACGGCCAATCACACAGTTATTGGTAGCACTACGATTTTATGTGCTCGGATCAATCCAATGGACTATTACAGACTTCAGTGGAATAAGCATTTCCAGCGTGCATCACATTCTGAAACGAGTGTCGAAAGCAATTACCAATCTGGCACAGCGGTTTATTCGAATGCCGGCAACACACGAGGAAAAGCTTGAAGCAGGACGGGACTTTTTCGCTAAAGCAAAGTTTCCTTGGACAATTGGTGATTGTGCAACTGATTGCACACATGTCCGAATTCAATCACCAGGTGGAAGTGATTCTGAAACCTTTAGAAATCCCAAGGGATGGTTTTCTCTAAAAGTGCAGACGGTGGCCTCTGCGAATTTAAAAATAAATGATATTGTAGCTCGCTGGCAGGTATTATTAGTTTTTTATTTATATGAATAACTAGCGGCCCGGTACGTGCTTCGCTACGTATAAAGTGAAATAATAAAAAAAAATTAATTGCAACATCAAATTCATTTATTCAAACAAAAAAATATTTTATTAATTGCTAGCTATTTTAAAACTTAATCCAAAACGTTTGGATAAACAATAATCTTTGTTTTTCCATTTTGGGCATGAATAAACAAACGGCTGGGGGTACCGACTCTGGAACAGACAACATAAAGTTGACCATGTGAAAAACATGATTCCTCCAAATTAACTCCACAAACTTGAAGTGTTTGCCCTTGATCCTTGTTGATGGACATCGCAAATGATAAACGCACAGGATATTGTATTTGTAATCGTTTGAACTCAAATGGCATATCAGTTGGAATCATAGGGATACGTGGTATCAAACAAACTTCTCCTTTTGATTTAGCAGCTAAGATCGTAGCTTTAATCAAATTTGGCAATAACTTTTTCACTGCCAATCTGGTGCCATTACACAGTTTTGGTGGATTAATATTTCGCAATAATATAATCAAAGAACCAACTTTCAGATTCAAGCAATGCGGTGGCATACCAGCTAGTTCCAATGAATTTTAAAATTCAATTGGATAGTTCATTGCCTCATCTTGATTCATAGCACTGTTGATTACCACGTAAATCTTGCATTGTTCGATTAAATGCTTCTAGTGATTTTTTATTCGCTGTTGTACACTCATCCCATAAAATAATTGGCGTTAATCGCAGAACTTTTGCCATAGCAGAATTTCTCGAAATATTGCAAGTTGGAGTTTCAATCACCTGTACATTCAATGGCAATTTTAGTGCAGAGTGTGCAGTCCAACCACCTTCTAATAATGTAGCAGCAATTCCCGAAGATGCAAGTGCCAATACAATTTTCTGTTCCGATCGAATAGTTAGAATAGCTAAAATCAATGACATAACGAACGTTTTGCCTGTACTACCAGGCGCATCCAAGAAATATAATCCACCTGCATTATTGGAAACGGCTTGCATGATTGTGTCATATGCGATGAAGTTCCGAAACATGTTGCAATTGCTCATTTCTGCGATGAAGTACAATATCACGGGATTGAAACTGATCACCAAGAATTACAATTGCAACCTCATCAATTGTGGGTGCATTGAATCGCCTTGCATGCTCTCCAACAGGTGTTCTATCAGCCCTTATTACAATTTTGTGATTATCAGATGGCATACGATCGAGAGCAATTTTGAACAATTGATCTAATGTGTTATGCTGATGGAAAAACCTTTGTAGCTCACGAATAATTTCTCGTCTTGTATTCGAAACAATTGCACAACGTTGATCCAATTCACGATTTTCATCACCAATACAATAAATTTGCAAAAATTGATGATCAGCGTCGAAGTATGGTAATAACGAACCAGCTTGATGATAAATCTGGCCCTGAATCTATAACATGTATGCAATTTTAGGTAGATGTTGGATCAGAATTTTTAAAACTATCGAATACTTTATGATTCAGATTGATATAAACATGGGACAATCATGTTGAAGTATTTACCTTAAACGTCGGCATAATTGTCTCTAATAATTTTAGTAGCACTAAAAGAGGTCATTTGAAATGCCGAATTGTGTTGTTGAATATGGATCAAAAAGTGATTCGACGTTTGAGATGTCCCAAAAATAAATGAATACAATGGTTTGGGTGGAGTTTCTAATGCTGGAAATCTCACTTTGCCATTAGCACAACACATGCCGGGCTTTTCACGTGGAAAGTTAGCCGCATCACAATGTGGACTGTTGTAATTAAAAGCAGCACGCATCATTTTAGCAAAAAGAGCAGCACGACGTATTCGTGATCGGCGTGCAAGGTTCAGTACAGGTACAGAGGGTCAGCAGATCTACATATTTCGTGCATTACGTTTACTGCGATGCATTAGCTTGTGCGCGTTCATCTGCAGTCTGTGATCGACTTAGTAATGCCACATCATTTGCATTACGCGTTCGCCGACCTATATTTGTTCGCCCGGCTTGTGACATTATTCCTTCATATAAAAAAGAATAAATCAAATTAAAAATATAAGTTTCAATTTGACAGCAAAATCCCCACTAACAAAATGATCCGACATTTATTGAATTCATTTGTTACAAAAAATGTGATAAATGAAGAACCACTCGACCGATTTTGTGCAAACTTCACATAAACCATCTACTAAATAGTCCAAACAAAGCCATAAAATTTGGTTTGGATAGGTAAGCCCGTTCTTGAGTTATAGAAACACAACGAAAAGTGGCATTGATTTTTATAAATATATATAGATATAGATATAGATATAGATATAGATATAGATATAGATAGATGTATTAAGCATTAAGTACAAACAATTGCATAGACATTAATATGTATATTTTTCATAGGGCTCAGCACATGACCAATGTTTTTTTTTTAACTTATCGAAAAGATTTGAATAGGTAAATTTGGTCACTTTATCATCATTGCCGACTAAAGCTATTCAAATACAAGTTATCTTACAAAATCTTTCATAAATGTCACAAACGCTGATGAGAATTTCTACAACGAATTGCAGATAGATACTTGCAATTGACTTGAGCGTTCATACTGCGTTTGGAAAAGCAGATTTCCAGTGTTGGCTACCGACCTGCTCCAGAATTACCCGAATTTGCTGATTTAGCTGCCACAAATGTACTATCAATAATACCTTTGGGAGAAATGCAACATCCATGACAATCATTGGTTCTCTATTGGTGACAACTAATTTTTAGCCCTAGGTAGATCGAGGAGAAAATCATTCATCACAAATATCACACAAAAACTCAATATGATTAACCGAATACATTCAAATTTAATTTGGAAAGTGACAGTTTGTATTTTATTTTAACAAGTATCGCAGGGATTATTTTCAAATCAGAAATTGATCAACTTTCGATTTTCAACTCGGGAGTTGAGAAAAAATTGTGTGAAGAAAAATAAATTTCAAATCGCGTTTCAACTCTCGAGTTGATGCCAACTCTCAAGTTGAGCAATAGTGAAGAAAATGGCCCTTAGCACACTACCAGTTTTTATATTATAGAATAGGTATTGCTTCTTTTTCAAATTAATCTCATAATACAGATATTCAGAGACATCAAAAAAACTAAGATGTCAAATTTGTTTCGGATTCTATATACAGAATAATTCTTGAACTGGATCGTGCAAGCTTGCTCTTAGAATTTTTAAAATGATTTTTTTTAAATTTTTATCAAAATTCTGGTAGGCGTTTTCGAGAAAAATACGATTTTCGAAAACCAGCTTTTATCATTTTTTTTTATAATTCACACGCGCTCAAGGGTTATTGAGACACTTAAAATGTTGAACATAAAAGTGAGAAAAAGGAGGTGTCGATAAACATTGTTCTTGAATGCTCACAATTGAAATGGTAAGGGAAAATCGTGGCAGGTAAATTATTCTATAATCCTGCTGTACGACTTAAAAAACGAATCTCTGTATTTGAGGGTACGTCAAAGTGGCCAGGCGTCCTTCATTTTGCGGGGCCGTCCCATATTTGACATCTCTATCCGACATCATAAATTGTACCGCAAAGTATCCCGCACTTACGAATTTGTCCCGTAAAAAAAAAAAATTAAAATTTAAAATTTCAAAATTTCCGAAGTAACATTGCCACGTTACACAATGCACTCTCTCTCTCTCTCTCTCTCACTCTCTATTTATAAGTGCTGTTCAAATAGTACGGGAGTTACATATGAAGTTGAACTGGATAAGTACGATGAACTTATCCGGAAAATAAACGAAAAAAAAAATATTGTTAAAACTGCTAACCTAGTGTCTGCAATGATTTTATTATAAATATGCTAACTGGAATTGGTAATAATGATATTTCTAAGAAACTTTATGTAAGCTTATTAAGTAATCGACAAGATTGCAAAAGAATTAATAAAATTAAAAAAAGTGTAATAATTGTGTAAAAATGGAAGAAAAATATGTGGCAGTCTAGTTCTGATTGTACGACAGGGAGATAGATACATGGTCAAATAAAAGCAAAACAATTATAAAAAAAATTGTGGTTGGAAGAAATAATTCAATTCCCGTGATGATATATATCTTAGAAAATTTAAATCAGCAATACAAAATAAATAAAATGCACGACTGAGTCGCACGAACTTGCTCTTATGTAAAAGACTAAGAATTTCAAAAATAATTGTTATTAGAGAAAAACTGTTCATACGCCTAAAATTCATTTTTTAAATGACTAAAACAACTCCATTCGTAGTTAGTGCTAAAAACAGGATGCCATGTGATTCAAGCAACTATTAGTTTAGAACAAAAATTATAATTCGTTGTAGTGGTTTCTTAAAAAAACTAAGTTTATATAAAATAAACAATTTTAAAACATTTTGGTACGCCAATTTAAAGTTTTTATTATTGTTCGAAAAAAAAATATTGATCCGTTTTCGAGATATCAGTTTTTCCAAAACAAAAAAATATTTTTTTTTTTTAAATTTAGAAAATATTTTTTTTTAAGTTTTGAAACGCAATGTTTTTTAAACTTTTTAGAAGCTTTTCTATAAAAAATATTCATTAAAATCCGTTATGCTGATAATGAGAAATTCAAAACTCTAAGAAATAGTTCTTTGGTAGGTAGATACAGTCAGTAATATCTTGATTTCAATTTTTTTTAGTAAATTATAGATCGTAAAAATTCATCAAAAGGAAAAAAAATTTAGCAAAATTCTCGGAACGGTTTTCGAAAAAAATACGATTTTCGAAAACCATTTCATTTGTATTGAAGGTACCGTTAGTTTTAGGTAAAACAAAATGTTTTTTCTCAAATCTTGTACATTATGTTAAGAAACTTTCATGTATGAAGTTTGAAAAAAATAGACCATGGGGTTTTCGAAATATTGAGTTTCAAAAAAAAAAAAATTGGAATTTATTTTTGAAATCCAAAAAATAAAAACTTGAAAATTTGAATATGTAATAGTATTCGAACTTTAGAGGAGCTTTATAATAAGAAAAAATGATCAAAATCGGTTTTACCGTTTTCGAGAAAATCAAAAACAAACAAAAAATGGTTCCAGGGGGGCTACCAAAAATAACCATCTTTAGAAATTTTATTTTTTTCAACCATTACCTAGTAACTAAATAAAATTTTATAATTTTTTTTTAAATTCTGTGGGACATTTTTTGAGAAAAAAATTATTTATAAAATTTCGAAAAAAAAATCGTATGGCATGTACCGTTATTTTCGGTCTTTGGAGAAAAAATTAAAAATGATATCTACCAAGTTTAAGGAAAATCGGCGGAGCCGTTTATGCTGTAGTCGAAAAGACCGACAGAATTGTGAGACCTACTTTTTTGGTCTTCGCTATCCCAAAAAGGATTTTTTTACGAATGCATAACTTGCCTTATAGTACCTATAAGTCGCAAGTAAAAAGGGAGTTTAAATAACTGCTGAAATGCAAATAGAATACCCTTTTAATAGAGGAAATAAAAATAAACTGAAAAAGCTGTATTAATAACAACATTTGAAGTTGTGAATTTTTCATGTCAGACAGAATTGGAATCTAGTCTATTGAATAGAAAACTCAAGCAATGAAATATTTTTCAAACATTTTATTTAATCAATGAATATAAGTTTAATTTTTTTTCCAACTTAATTTTGTGTAAATAATTTTTTTAAAATTATGATATAGTCTCATGTCCGTTTTTTGTTTCCTCAAGTGTTTCACAAGGGAGCCACTTGAGCCCACTTCTGTTTCTTGTTTTTACTATAATGACTTACCTAAAATTTTTCTATTTGCAGACGATTTAAAGCTTTTTCGCTGCATTAAGTATCCAGTCGATAGTCTTCTCTTGCAAAAAGACCTTCAGAAACTACATAAATGGTGTACTAATAATGAACTCTTTTTAAATGTCTCTAGTGTCAATTTTTAATTTTTGTAGGAACATCTCAGCAAAACAAAAACATTCTTGAAAGAAATGAAGCGAATTCTAAGTTGCAGCTGCACAAAGATGCGAGTTTAAAATTATTGCCAGATCAGAGTGTTTTAAAAATGTCTTATATCGATATAGAAATCCTAAGCATTTAGCAGCATTCTTCGTAGTCTCGATAATGTGTTCACTGTCGTTAACACACAAATTGTGTACTGGCAGATTTTCGATTTCTTTGATGCAAGTGCCATTAAAACTCAATTACATAGGCCGTACATTCTGCTTCAAGGACAACACATAGCATTGAGTTTTCGAAGCAACAAACTCCACCCAATTTTGTACACCCCATTTAACAATGCTGTAAAGTACCGTTGCAATTTCACTTTCGAAGGAGATGGACTTGAATTTGAGAACGGGGATGAAAAGCTGAGAACGGTGTCGGCAAGACAATTAAGTGGATTAGAGGTTTCAGACAAGAGATCATTTATAAAAATGAGAAAGAGTTGCGGAGACAAAACGGAGCCCTGGAGAACACCAGCATTTATTTTGTGAAGGTCTGACTTGAAACCATCCAACACTACATGTATATAACGATTTAGAATGTAATTTCTAATCCAAAAAATAAGAGTTTCGTTGATACCAAACGCACGCATTTCCGATTAGAGAGCCTGGTGCCAAACTCTATTAAATGCTTTAGTATTATCAAGCGCAATAGTATTACTTCCTCCAAAACAATATAAAGATCTGTTCCACTCTTCATTGAGATATGCCATCAAATCACCAGAGCAATTGCAGAGAAAGCCGTACCGGTCATTTATAAACTTTTGATCTTAGAAATATTTTTTGAATTGAAGACTGATCAGTTATTCTATGATCTAAGTTGACTTTAAATTGTAGTCCTTAGTCGTGATGATAATGTGAATGCTTTGGTCTGAGTTCGTTTCCAAGCTGCTTCTACCTTCCAAGAGTTCTCCATGCTATGAAAAGCTTCTCATCTTAGTCGTTTGAACTCGGCAAACTATTATTATGTCCCCTGCATTCCTGCCGACAATACACACACATGAATAGTTGATTGTTGCAAGTCCCTTAAACATGGTCCTCAACAATCTGTTGCCCGCCCGAACTTGTTTAACTCTTTTAAATTGTATTTATTCTATAAAATCACCTCGAACTAAACTCCGCAGGAAACCAAAAATTTAACAAATCCCCTTGATAACAAAATATCAATAAAAATTGCAATCAAAAAAGAATCTCCCTGCTTGCAAACAGTCAAATATGATTTTCATAAATTTCCACTTGTATGATTTTATTCTTGATATCTCCATTTCAATCTCTCTTGGTTTTCAATTCAATTTCTAAAAACCAAAAAAACACCACATCTGAATGCGTATATAATCTACATGTGTGTGCCTGGCTTGTATGTATGTAAATTTCTATGCAATATGGTTTCTTCAAAAATCAACTTTCATAAGAATTCCAAATGAAATTGTTCATTCTCAAAGGATATTCAGTGCAACAAAAAAACAACACAGAGCACAAAGACGTGAATGGAAAAAGTTTAAACAAAAGCATGCACCAATTATCAAAGAAAATTTTTTCTCCGCAATTATTGCTTCTTGCAGAAAGGAAAACAACAAAAACGACAAAATATTCCTCTGTAAGGCAAATTCATATTTTGTAATGTCTGTAGATACCTAATATGGCCATCCATCATGTGGAATCCTTACAATGTTTGGAGGAGTCAACAACAAGTTCACGAGTCACGATTAAAAGCAAACAAAAATGAAGGTCTTTGACAAACAAGGGAATCCTTGTTGACGAAAGGACAATAATTTAATGTAAAACACAAAATAAAAAAAAGGAAGACCAACATCACATTTTATCGTTTAAAGATAAATTAATTTTGTATAATTTATTTTTTATTTCTTTCTCCTTTTTGACATATTTGATTATCCTGCATCGAAGTCTTCGTCGGTCGTCGCCGTCGTCAGTCGTCCGTCTCGATGACATGCAATATATCCTTTGATGCAGAATTCTGGAAATACAATTTCAAGAAACAGGAACATATTCTGATGATGGATGTCCCCAGGATATTGCATTGCTTATTGAGCTGGAAAATTATTTACTACATCGCTACAAACATGGATGCACATGTATTTATAACTACATACACATAATCGGATGCGAAACAGCATCAACATCGTCCTTCGCCGGATACAGGTACGGAAATATAAATTTTCATTTTATTTTTATTTCCCTCATGTATGATTACCTCGCATAAAAATCAATCCCATACCCGCTTGCACATACCGTACATACATTATTCGTGTCGTCCACCATCCTTGCTATCCGTTGCGTGGTAAGATGTCGTATAAGGATCATTCCGTTACCGTCGTTAAACCGACCGTATAGGTATAGCAAAAAGGTGCCGTTAATGACAATTGCCAGAAATGTTTATGAATTGTGGAAATTGACATTTACCTAATAGCACATTATAAGCTCAATTTGAGCTTAATGTTGACGAATTAGATTAAACCGCAGGACCATGATTGGAAAATGTTCCTTCATGAGGACGTTCATACTTAATTTTGATCCTTTCGAATAGCCGTGATTGTGGATGTTGTGGATATTGGCGAAAGGCCGATAGGCCAATAAATATAAGTTAGTCGAGTGTGTGGGAAAGGTCGTCGATATACTCGTACGATAGGTACATATACTCAAAACTAGAGAGGGTATACTCTTAATCCTTTTAGGTTTTCAATTTTGAAATTGGAAACATTTCGAGCGATTTATGGTACATCCATTTAAGAATATTATTAAGCCACATCATATGCAGGATTTTTTTGAGGATTTTTGTGTGAGATAAACATTTTCGAGAGTGATTTATTTATGAAAATAACCATTGAGTCGGAAGTAATGGAGGCCCTTCTAATGGCTTTTCAATACAGACTTCTAGGAGGTTTTATTAAATTTAAGAATTCGGATTTGTTTTGAGAAAAAAGGATGGTGGTTTATTTATACATATTGAATTATGGCAACGTTTTTATAAAGATATCAGGAACTTCAAGGGGAGGGTTTAAAAAAATACCTGAGATATTGAATAATTGGCAAGGTGCACTTACTAATTTTTGGTTTTAAAGCGATTTTCATTGAAACAAATGTTGCTCTTTGGCAAAATGTCAAATTGACATTTATGTTCATATAAAATATTATACCTATAATATATTTTCCAAGCTCAAAAATAAAAGTGTATGTTTGTACTCTGGCTGCTAAATATTGGTGCCTTAGCACAATTGGGCACTTCGGTGTCAGTTAAAGCAACATTTCGAAGCGTTTGGCAATATGAGACTGTTCACTTGGTCTCAACAATTGAAGAAGACTTCTCACCAATATTAAGGCCGCTTAGGATGACGGTGACGGTGTGAATAGAGATGAATTATTTTATGACATGCATAGCTTTAATATGCCTGCCCAATTGATTAGACTTATCAGAATAATGCTAGAGAAAGCTCGCTGTTCAGTCAACATTGGAAGGGATTTTACTGAAACCTTCGAAACCTCCAGAAAGTTAGTACAAGGAGACGCACTATTAGATATACTTCAAAATTGTGCTTAAAAAAGTTAGTACACAATGCCCAAGTCAATGCGTTAGGCACTATCTTTCAAAGATCAACCGAAATCTTTGGGTTTGCTGACGACATCGACGCGACGTGATTAGAAGGACAAATCAAGGATGTCATTAGCATTGAATCAGCAGTAAACGGAATGGTCATTATCGAGAAATATAAGAAGTATATGCATTCATCAACAAGAGCCAGCTCACTCCATAGGCTTGGTCATATCGTGACAATTGATGTGTATAACTTTGAGGTAGTCAAGGAATTTGTGTACCATTTGTGTACACCGCTGTAAACTCGCAAAGGCGCTTCGGTGCGGAAATCAAACGTAGAATTACTCTTGCTTATCACTGTTTCTTTGGGCTAAGAAAGCAATTGAGAAATATAGTCTTAACGTGAAGAACCAAGGAGACGCTCTACAAATCATCATCCAGGTTTTTCTGTATTTCGCAGAAGCATTGGTTGAAGGCTCCCTTGCTATATTCGAGAGAAAAGTTTTACGTACGATTAATGGTCCTATTTGTGAAAATGGGCAATACAATGTGTGATGTACTCGTTCAGCGACATAAATCTAGTCTAACAAATACGTTTAAAATGGTTAAGATGGGCGGGTCATGTAGAGCTTATCAGTTGAAACAAATCAATTACACAACTACACTCCACTAACAAGGGAATACTAACAACAAATTCTAGATAAATTCAGACTAGAAGACTAAGTACAAAGAAGGGAGAACTGCACTTAAAACCACTCAAGGCCATCTATGGTGGGCTTTACAGCCGATTGAGAGATCGATCATCCTCTTGACGCTCGCCACCTTATATTAATAACAATGGCCTAGAACCGAGTTTACAGGATTCAAATAGGAACTGACCAATCTCCTTCTCCTGCCGTTCACCTGCAAAGGCAGTAGGAGATGTCATCCAAAAAGGATGCCATTAAACTTAGATGGAGGAAAATAATATTTATTAATTTAAAAGAGAGTATATTACGTAGAAATGTGCACTTCCTAGCTTTACAGCTCACGTATGGTTTGGCTGAAAAGTGCAATTAAAAACGGCAAAACATTCGACCAAAAAACAAAGTGCATAAAACTTTCAATAAGAACACATCGGGTAACCCAGTGCTGCTCAAAGTCCAGACCAGCCGAAGTACGGGCTACCTAATATTTTGCCAGACTCGTCTGTGATTTGCCGGATTCTTCCGTAATTTGCCAGATAGAAATTGCCACAAATCTCCCTTCTCTAATCTTCTTCTAGATTAGAAAATACGTTTTTGACCGTTCAATTCGAGTTTTAAATTTGATTTTCAAAAAAAAAAAATTGATGTACCACAAGGCTACGTTTTGTCCTCGAATCTCTTTTTTATTTCCATAAATGATCTCTTGTCTGAAACTTCTACCGCATTTCATTGTTTTGCTGACGCCATCGCCAATACCCTCATATTTTTTTTTCTACATTCTTCAACAGCTATATGGCAATTTCATTACATCTTAACGATCTTAACGTCTCCTTTCCGTGGTAGGACACGTCTAACTTTATATGCTCATCAGTTTAACCTTGAGCCTAGAGGTTTTTTCTTTAGCCGCAATACCCGAATCTGAATTATTTTAACTTTCTGAATTTTTCTCCTCATTGTGAATAACAAGCTTTCAAGAAATTTATATCTTCCCAACTTAGCATAGGCCTTTCGTAATGTAACATAACATAGGTAGTCATAATATTATGACAATTATTGGCTTTAGCTCTTGAGAAAACTTCATCTTATAAGGGTGCAGAACAACATCCTTTCGGAAAATTGGCCTTATCGATGCTCAATTATTCAGAACCCGCCCGCCTGCCGGCCATGAAATCAATTTTCTTTGTTCGGTTGCTTGACGGCAGGAATATTATTGGCACTTTGACCAACCCGTTGCCTAGGTTAGGTTAGGTTAGGTTGTTGGGCTGACAATTGATGTTACTATCGTCACACTTAGATCAATGTATATCCATTGTGTTACCCGTGAGTGTAATCACTCTTTCCTGATAAAACCTATGTGTTCTATTAATCAGTCAAGCCATTTTGAGACATTGACGAAGTTCAATATGTGTATTCCTGAAATATTAGAAATATCTTCTAGATTGTCAAAGAAGTAGCTACCAAGCCATTTCCTTCTCTGGTGGCAAAGTGACGGGCAATGACAGAGAAAGTGTGATGTGTCTTCATGTACCTCTTTATCACCACATCCTCTGCATAGGTCATCTGCACTTAGTTTCATTTTAAATTTATGGTATTTCAATAAATTATGTCCGGTGATTATGCTCGTAAGAGAGCGAAGGAACTTACTAAGTTGTATAATTTTGTCAGTCCTCTGCTTGTTAAAGCAGGGCCATATTTTCCTAGTAGTATCACAGGTGTCAAGTAGACTCCACCTTTCATTGGATTTCCTTAGGATTATATCTGAAATTTTCTGTTTAATGTTGCAGAGTGGGATGCTTACCATTTCTGCTTGACTAGCGTCGAGCGCTGTTCCCTGTCTTGCCAACTCATCGGCATTTTCATTACCTGGTATGCCGCTGTGTCCCGGTACCCAGCAGAGTCTAATATTGTGCTGCGTGCCAAGAACCTTAAGCTCTTCGCGGCAGCAGGAGACAAGCTTCGATTTTATCACAGTGGCAGAAATCGCTTTTATTGCCACTTGGCTGTCAATGTAAAAGGTGATATCAGCCCGTGGTATCGCCATCATTGATACCTATCTAGCAGCTGTTGTCACTGCCAGTGCCTAAGTGCCTAAGTGAGTTGTTTAGCTCAAGAGGTTCTGAGAAAAAGCCTGCACCAACACCTGTGTCCATTTTGAAGCCATCAGTATAGATTGCTATTGCTGATTCACTGGCGTAGGGTTGCTTGTTCAGCCATTCTTCTCTGCTTGGAAAGGCAGTTTGAAATGGTTTATAAAAGTCAAGTTCGGGTGTTGT
This sequence comes from Chrysotoxum bicinctum, assembly GCA_911387755.1. Classification (NCBI taxonomy): domain Eukaryota; kingdom Metazoa; phylum Arthropoda; class Insecta; order Diptera; family Syrphidae; genus Chrysotoxum; species Chrysotoxum bicinctum. The sequence continues at coordinate 23,666,308 of OU426990.1, read as the reverse complement.
ATAATCTGTAATGATTCTATCACCCAAATATTTCTGAAGAATTTGAGCATGCCCTATTGCGCTGTTTTTCCAAGTATTAGTCCGGCTTAGCCTTAAGGCGCTATATGCTGCGAATTCTTGTACGAAAAGGTCTAGGGGTTTCAGGTTGAGTATCGCCTCCAACCCTGCAGTTGGTGGCACCCGTAATCCCAATGCACGCGAGTCTCTTTACTTTTGCCAGAGTTTTTAGGTTCGTGCTTTTTACTTGCGACTTATAGGTACTATAAGGCAAGTTATGCATTCGTAAAAAAAATCGAACTCGAGATTTTGATCAAAGTTGACATTACGATGATAGCGAAGACTAAAAAAGTGGGTCTCGCAATTCTGTCTGTCTGTCTGTCTGTCTGTCTGTCTGTTCGACTACAGGCTAAACGACTCGGCCGATTTTCTTTAAACTTGGTAGATATCATTTTTAATTTTTTCCCCCCACACGTTTTTTTCTTTTTTTTTTAAGACCAAAAATAACGGTACCCCCCATACGAATTTTTTTCGAAATTTTATAAACATTTTTTTTCTCAAAAACTGTTCAATAGATTTTAAAAATAAAGATACAGAAAAATTTCATTTAATTAAATCTAGGTATTGGTTGAAAAAAAATTTCCGAAAAATGGTTATTGAGGGTACCCCCCATGGAACCATTTTTTTTGTTTTTGATTTTCTCAAAAACGGTTCAACCGATTTTGATCATTTTTTTTTTGCTAAAGCTCCCCAAAAACATAAATAGAATTGTGTACTCAAATTTTCAAAAAAAATTTTTTTGGATTTTTAAAAAAAACTTCAAAATTTTTTTTTCAAAACTCAATATTTCGAAAACCCCATGCTAGATTTTTTTTAAACTTGATAAATAATAGTTTCTCAAGATACTCTACAAAATGTGAATTTTTTTTTTTTATTTTACCTAAAAATAAAGGTACCTACCATACAAATGCTAAAAAATTTAAAAAAAATGGTTTTCAAAAATCGTATTTTTCTCGAAAACGGCACCTAGAATTTTGATAAAAATTTTTTTCTTCAAATTAATTTTTACGTTCTTTAATTTAATAAAACAAATTTTGAAATTAAGATATTACAGCTTGTACCTACCATAGAACCATTTTTTCGAATTTTGAATTTCTCATTATCCACATAACGGATCTTAATGAAAATTTTTATAGAGAAGCTTCTAAAAAGTCTAAAACACATTGCATTTCAAAACTTTAAAATAAATATTTTTTGAATTTTTGAAAAAAAAAATCTATTTTTTTTTCTTTTTTTTGAAAATTCGATATGTCCGAAACGGGTCAATATTTCTTTTCGTAAATTTAATTTTTATTCGAACAATAATAAAAACTTTAAACTAGCGTACCTACCAAAATTTTTTCTTAAAAAGCTTTTAAAAACTTTGTATATAAAAGCTTCTTTTAAAGAAACCACTACAAGGACTTATAATTTTTGTTAAAGACTAAAAAAGAATTTAAAAATTAATTTTATCCTTATGAACAGTTTTCTCTAATAACATTCGTTTTTAAAATTCCCAATCGATTACATAGGAGCAAGTTCGTGCGACCCAGTCGTGCATTTTATTTCCGTTGCATTCCACCATGCCAAATTACCATAGGTTAGTATTGATCTGATTATAACCAAATACATCCACCTGATAATTTTTGGACTAAGTCCCCAGGATTTCCCAAAGATTCTGTTACAGGAGTAGAATGCAATCATTCCTTTTTTCGCTCTTTCCTTAGTGTTAAGACTCCAGTTAAACCCGTTGCCTAACTGGCACGAGAACATCCAGCGGCAAACATTTAGACTCAAATTCATTCACAAGACTATGAACTGATTGTCGACTGCGACGAGAATTATGACCAAAAATTGGTATTAATTCTCAAAAAGTTGTCGTCACCAACTCATTGGTAACAAAATTGACTGTTTTTTAAATGTTCTTCGCCCGTGAATTTCAATATAATGAACTTTAATTTGCTGAATTTTTTCACATTGAAAGTCTAGTCATAAGTTTTACGATCCATTCACAATCAAAGTTCAAAGTTGTCAAGTACCAATTGGAAAACCCTTCAATTCGCAAATTTATTCATCCAAATAACTTATCAATTTAAACTCAACGCAAATTTATTTAACCCAAATGCAAATCGGTTTAAACTATAAGCAAATCAATTGTAAAAATGGTTCTAATCCCTTTAGTCCGCGCGGAAAAAAAATTGATGAGACAAATCAAAAACGGTTCAATCCTATTTTGAATTCAATCCAAACTGGACGATTCCCTGAGCATATTTCTACAATTCCCCATTTAATTTCCATCCAAAGGTTCAAACTATGCGCTTCGGCGCTTATTGGTCCACAAAGCAAGGCTGCCCATAGCCGCCATTTCTACCAACCTACACTAAACTGATTTCCTAGTAGTTTTTCTCAATTTGCGTTTGAGTTAAACATATTTAAGTTTGGGTTAAATCTGTTTTGGTTAAGGTTAAATTGATTTGCTAAGTGATTAAATAAATTGCGAATGTCATAGCTTAAGCTAAGACTGATATTTATTGACAGAATATTCTCACTTTCACCAAAGAGAATTCTTAAAATAAGAACTTATCAAAGCCTACTAGACATAGTAGTAAGACAAGTGATATTTGTGTAGCTTTTATATGATTAAGCTATTTTCAATTAGCCTAGAGCTATACTCTAAACATCTTTGGTTTGCTAGTATAAGCTTATTTTACTCTCTCAAAACTCACTTGGAAAATAATACTTATTGATCTCGAGGATCCGATCAAATTAGTTAAGTTAACCTATTCAATAAAATCTAACAAAAAACTGATATTTCTTTTCGATTTTTCAAGACAGAGAACACAAATGCAATTAAATCAAAACCAGTTTCACTAACAAATCTCATAATACCATCTAACATCAACTTACAATAAAATATCCTTATCTCATCATTAATATCCTTTTTCCGGCCACTTTGGAAAACAAAGACCTAAAACTCTCATCGCACATAAAATTAAATTGTCTCCAATTGCCTTCTGCTGCACTGAATATAGCCTCTGTGAATTCTTCATTGTTCTTCGTCCTTTTATGCTGCTTTAGTTTTGTTCCTACTACTCCTTGTTCCTCATTTAATTAGAGAAACGAAACTCTTGGGTCTTTCGTGCGGCACAAAACAAGACATTTCCCAAGCTGTTGCCTGCTTCTAATTCTACTATGCTGCTGCTTCTGCTGGTGCTGGTGCTGTTGCAGCACAAGACCAATTCGTTCGGAATTACTCAAGATACATCACCATCATCACCCAAGAGTTCCCTATGCAACAACTACTATTATTGTGTTCATAGAGTACGGGCGGTAGGTAGGTACACTAAGCTAAGATCCTGTTGGAGGATGTCTTCTTGTCCTCGTACTGCAGCAGCACCAGCCATTAAACACAAAAGGATCTTAATCTCAAAAATGTTATACAGTTATCATGGAGTATTTGTCCAGTCATATTTCTATCTGTTCAAATGTGCAATGTCTAGAGAGCTCCTTGTTAAAAGTACTGCAATCTTTTGGTAGAAGCCCTATTGCAAGATATCCTTGATACAATAATGGTCGGTTGCTGCTGCTGCACTACCTTTGCAAAGTCCTTTTTGGTCCTACTTCGGTATTGTGGAGACGAAGAAGTGTTACCCATTATTTTCTTTCCTGGCCAGTAAGATACCAAGTGGCTGAAGATGGTTATCAAGAAAAGAAGATGATGCCTTGTTGCCCCCACTACTGCCAGCCAAGTCGTGGTTGGCTCCAAGTAGACTGGGACGGATGAATGGTGCAGGCAAAAGGATTTTTATATTTTTTTTTTTCTACCAACTTGTCTTGGGTTGATATCGCGACGACAATGAAGACGACAACGACGACGATGATAGTGATAATGATGCTGATGCAGAATATTCCCTGGACCATGCGACTCCTTTGCCGTTGTACACAGCGCAGCGTCTCACTCCTTTCTTATTGTTTCATTGTTTCTCTAGTTATCGCCATGTCACTGAATTGTGTAAGACCGCAAAAAGGTTTCAACCAAAAATAAAGTGATTGTCTCACCGAACCGAGAAAAAATAGCGCACAGTAAGGTCGAATATTTTGGCAGGAGTTTTTCTACAAAAAAAAATATTCTCTCATTGGTAGTGAGGTTTTGAATGAAACAACAACGATCTGAATATGCTACCACCGAATTAATAGGCTGGAGTTAGAATTAGTTCATTAACCTGTGTAGGGTATCAGAAATGTTAGTCAATTTAATGCAAATGATAAACTAAAGGGTTTTCCAATAGGGAATTTCAAACTTTTGCAAATGATTGAAGCCATATTGTTAAAGCTACATCTGTCAAATTAACTGTCATTTATTTAATCTATCTTGCCAAACCAACAAGGCAACGCATAGCATTCAACAACAAGTTCATGAATAATGAACGCAAATGGAGAGGGGGTTTAAACGGCGCAGCGACCTAAAGATCTATTGCGCCCCCATCCAGAGCTAGATGAGTTTCTAACCCTACAGCTCTTCCTCCAAGTATATCCCTTTAATGAGTTTGATTATTTGGTGTACCTTCAAAGAGGATAAATAAACACTCTCTTCTACCTGGTAGTGTCTCACATACTTGTTTCTTTGATTTATTGGTGCTTCGCATCCGCCTAGTATGTGCTCCAGCGTTTCGTCAGGAGTATTGCAGAATCTGCATGTGGGGCTGTTTACCAGGCCAAGAATACTCAAATCCCGTCTTAGTTTACAGTGACCCGTGAGGACTCCTACCTAAGTTGACACGATCGTGTTTATAGTTTGCAAGAACCTGCCTCAGTTTTGGGAGTTCTTTCTAGTTTTTGGACTTTCTTCAAGTTCAAATGGTTAAATTGATTTATGAAAGTGGATATTTTGTTCGAGCAACATTTCAAGCGTTTCGCCCATTTTCAGTCGAAAAATCCTATTCATCAACGAGGGTCATTTCTGGAAGAATAGGTTTGTCGAATTTGGGAGGGACACAATTAACATCAGGTCCACCAATTTACAATTCATCTAGAGAAAATCACTGTTTGGAGTGGATCATTGGCTGGCGGTATTATCAGTCCATATACTTATTTGAAAGGGACGTTAGCTAAGCCATCACCGTCAACGGAGATAACGGACGGTTATAAGTCGGCAAGGGGATAGAGCTACTGATCATGGTAGGCGCAATGAATAGGGCTTTGATTTCTGACAGCTACTGATTGAAAGCACCTCGAAAAGAGTCTGATGACCATATTAGTTTCCTTAAAATAGCTGTAAGACTCTGGACTCTAACTTGTATTCGAACCTTCAATTCAAGTCATATGATTCAAAAACCTTATACAATAGGCTATGCAATAAGTAAGAGTACAGTTTAAATAAGTTAAAGTTGAATTCTTGACACTTCTCTAGCTTTGGTATAGACTGTGTCGCACGTACTTGCTCCTATGTAATAGACTATAGAAATTTTAAAATTAATGTTATTAGAGAAAACTATTCATAAGGATAACTCTGTTAGTAGTAAGAGATACAGACAGAATGAATATGTATATTTATTTTCTAACAACTAACACCACGCTAAATGATGACTGTGACAAGCTGATGTTTCCCGGTATCTAAAGGTAAAAAAAACCGAAGAGAAAAGGAATATTGTTACAAATGCTTGCATTAAGCAGTACTGATGGCGGAAAAAAAGCTATGCAAATTTATGAGAGAACAAAAATTATAAGTCGTTGTAGTGGTTTTTAAAAAAAAAATAAGATTTTTTATAAAAAAAAATTTAAAACATTTTAAGAAAAAAATTTGGTACGACAATTTAAATTTTTTATTATAGTTCGAAAAAAAAATTAAATTACAAAAAAAAATACTGAGCCATTTTTGAGATATTGAATTTTCCAAAGAAAAAATTAATTTTTTTTTTCAAAATTCAAAAAAAAATATTTTTCTTAAAGTTTTGAAATGCAATGTTTTTTTAAACTTTTTAAATGCTTCTCTATGAAAAAATTTAATTAAAATCAGTTACGTCGATAATGACAAATTTAAAATTCGAAAAAAACGTTCTATGGTAGGTAATATCTTATTTTCAAAATTATTTTTATTAAATTATAGATCTTAAGAATTAATCGAAAGAAAAAAAAATTTTTTGCGAAATTCTCGGAACTGTTTTTGAGAAAAATATGATTTTCGAAAACCATATTTTAACATTTGTACCGTTATTTTTAGGTAAAATAATTTTTTTTTCTCATTTCTTGTAGGTTATATTCAGAAACTTTTATTTATCAAGTTTTAAAAGCTCCAGCATGGGTTTTTTTTGAAATATTGAGTTTTCAAAAAAAAAAATTGGAAATTTTTCAAAAATTAAAAAGAATTTTTTTTTTTGAAAATTTGAATACACAATACTATTCAAACTTTTGGGGAGCTTTAGCAAAAAAAAACAATATCAAAATCCGTCCTACCGTTTTTGAGAAAATCAAAAACAAAAAGAATGGTTCCAAGGGGTGTACCAAAAATAACCATTTTTTTGACATTTTTTTTTTTCAACCATTACCTAGCTTTAATTAAATGAATTTTTTTCGAATTTTTAAAACAAAAATCTGTGGACAGTTTTTGAAAAAAAAATATTTATACAATTTTGCAAAAAATTCATTTGGCAGGTACCGTTATTTTTGGTCTTAAAAAAAAAAAAAACGTGTGCAGGTAAAACATTAAAAACCATATCTACCAAGTTTGAATAAAATCGGCACAGGCGTTTAGGCTGTAGGGGAACATACAGAATTGTTAGACCCACTTTTTTCGTCTTCGCTATCATCGTAATGTCAACTTTGATCAAAATCTCGAGTTCGATATTTTTTACGAATGCATAACTTGCCTTATAGTACCTATAAGTTGCAAGTAAAAACTACGCATCATATTGTAAAAGTCAAATTTCGACTATTTTTTTTAGAACAAATATTCATAACAAAATATTGAATCCTATCACGAAAAGTGACAATTGCGAATCGAGAAAATTATTGAAATACTCAAAAACTATATGCTAATATTCCTCAAGGTAGTTCTCTTGGTCCGATTCTGTTCGTTCTGTAAAATCATAACACACATCAATGAGAGAATACAACTGTTTTTTTTTTTTTTTTAAGCTCAGAGCAGAGAACTGAGCTGTCAAAAATGTTTGTGTTTCTTTTTTCAATCAGAGACAGCTCGAAGCGCACTATATGAGCTCAGAATGAAATGACCGACTATATGGAGTAGGAATCTAGGCGCGGTTAACTTCACTTGTTGGAAAAAACGGAAGATTTCATTGAAGAATGTCATCTTATGAGTGGATACTTGCACACAGGGGTTTTGACCTATGTCAGACGAAACAGAATCTAGAAGTTGGAGTCGAATTGTAAATATATACAACCAGAAGCAAACATCTTGCTGGAGAGAACCTCGAGAAAGTGTTCAGAGTTTTCTTTATCTTATTGGAAATCATCATGTGGCCTGGCGCTATACGGCACAAGAAACTTGACTCATTTGGAATCTACCAATTTAACATTTCGATAATTTATTGGAGATGATGCAAGTTACTGCTTTAGGAAGTCGACCTCTTAATTGTCTTAAAACCTTATTCTAAACCAATTGTTCGATGTGTGCTTGGTGCGGCAAAATTCCGGAGGTAATGTTTTGGTGGAGTGCATCGGTATATGAATCAAATTATCAACCAAGTATGGGTAGAAAGAAGCATGTCAGACTGAGAATCAGCTTCATTATCCGCCAGCTAAGAAAAGGTGATCCTTGGTCTTACAAGAACTATTTAGCTGTATTCCTGCTACAGATCGAAAAGGCCAAAAATTTTTATAGTCGAGAGTTATCATCTCTTCATTGACTTCAAAAGCCCCATGCGATACCATTTCTCATCAGGAGATATTAATGGGAATGACCGATCTAGATATCCCGGCAAAACTGATCTAGCTGCGACGAAAATACTTGTAGATGGTGTGATGTCCACCTTTGTAATAGCTCCTCTGAACTATTCTAAACATATTCAGAGTTTCGACAATAAGATTCTTGCTTTTAATTATATTATGCGGAGCCCAGGATCTTCCAGCTAAAGAGCACTTTTTGGATCAATTCTGCTCAACTATTGGGAATTTGGGTGTTCCTAACGTTTCGTAAAAGAGTCCCTCGTTTTGTTAAAAAAAAAACAGTCGAAACTGGTTGGTCTTGAAGTAAGCAAGGACAAGATCAGGTAACATGCTATTAACAAACAGGACAAAATGGCGCTATTGGTATCAACAACTTTAAAGTATATAGCTTAGGACTTTCTACTTCGGAGTAAGCTCTTCATAACTCCTCGAAGGATACCTTAGTAGAGATCTTATTAAGAATTGACACTACTCATTCGGTTAGGCGAAAACAGACTGGATTTTTTTTTTAAATTTCAATCGACATTTCCTGTTCTTCTAAGGCAAGGAAATTTTGTACTAAAGGTTAATTAATTGTATTCTGCATATTTCATTAAATTTGATCAATATCCTGTCAAAGAAATAGCTGATCCCAAATGCTGATGCTTGTAATTTAAGCTATCGGGAGTTTTTTCTCAATTTTCTGTTCAAAGTATCAGTTACTTTCGGGAATCGCAAAACACAATCAACAGAAGGATTACCATACAGCTTCTTATAAATTTCTGCATTCCTGAATTATTTATAAGACATCCTTACTGGCACCATTGTATAAACTACTAAGACTTAAGCTCACAAAAAACCACCGCCAAGAAGAGGAAATTTTATCCTCTTGGAAAATATTTCACTTTGTTCAGCTGGTTTTGGTGATACATTTTCTCTTCATTGTTTGCAATTGCAGAACTTACTTTCGCTTGTTCGTCTTCGTTGTCGTCGCTTAAAGATTTCGGTTCGTAGGGTAGGTAGGAGTACATTCCGATTTCGACAAGCTAGACGTCGTCTTCGTCATCATCATCTTGGTTTTCCGCGGAAGGATTTTTCCTTTTATGTATACTACCTATATTTATCAGCTGCACATTTAGTATGAAAAATGAAGAAAAGGATAACCGGCTGAAGGAATAAAGTTACAAAAAAAAATGCAGTGGCAAAATATTCACTAGCTGTGAATTGCTGAAGCAATAAATAAACACAAGCGAACATCCAGCAAAACTGCAGCAACAGCAGCAGTTGGGAAGAATTATCATTGCTTCCATGGTAGGGTTCAGCACTGAATTTGTAATTGGGACGTTGTTGGTTAATTAAATAGTCCTTGGAGTGTCCTTTCTGGCTAAATGTGTAAATGTGTTTCTGTTCCGCTCACTCAAATCCTCCAAGCGATTCGTTGTAATTTCCTGATTCCGTTATTTTTGTGTTGCAGTCTATAGCTACCGGGAGTTGATTTAATAACATCCAGGATAATTATGTGGAACAATAAATTCTGAAGGGAAATAGTTGTAATCGACAATTGTATACACACGAGTAGTCGTATATGTAAATAGACCAATAGTACACTCAGCCATGGCAGCAGAGCACACGTGGTCGATTTCGCATACACTCGAATTCCATTTGGTCCTTGTGTAAACATTAATCTAACAATGTTAACAGTTAAATCGAGCAAATAGCAATTTGCCATCATTCGCTTGCATGATTATAAGAGGTGCCTACTTAAACAAGACATTTTGCCCAATGTAATCCTTAAACATTACCCAATCCAATCGGTGTGGTGGCCGGCGCGCGTTGGCGACCTAAATTCCCTGACAAAACAAATACACCAGGACAATTAAAATCCATAATTACCCTCGGATTTTTGTCCCCATCTGGGTTCGTCATTTTCAAAGGATATGAGCAAATACTGAAAATACCCCAAGGAGAGAAGGGAAGTCACCGTTCAAATTACCATCCTACACTTGACTAAACAAAAAAAAAAAAAAAAATATTCCCTTATTATGGGAAAGAGACAACGTCAATTAGGAAAAGGACCTCTCTCTGCTTACAAATCCTTTAAGGACCAAAAAATGTGGCTTTTTAACAGACCCCCTCTCAAGGGTGCAAGATTTCATTTACCAATCTCCAACGATTCAACGCCGGACACACACATACATACACAAAACATTTATTAAAGAATCGTTCTTACTTTGGGAAATATCGAAAGAGGAAGAAACTATCTTTAACGACCACGACCAACATCATTCCACCGTCCGCCCAGTATCAGCCCCAGAGTAAGCTCCTGAGCATTCCACAGACCACGACTTTGAAATTAAATCAGAAATCAAATATCAATTTAAGGTTTTTCTTCCGTTTTTTTTTTTTGCTTGTTGGTTTATGAAAAAAGGGATCTTCCAAGGAGTCGATATTGGAAAGGAATGTGCAAGGTTGATTTATCCTGAACGATTGTGCGAAAAGGAAGGGAACTTTTGCCCCGAAAGAGAATAATAAATTCGTTATGGGCGAGAGGAGTCTGAGAGTAGCAGGCGCGGATACAGGATTTTACTTGGTTGGGGGCATTTTCAGTCACTCCATATGTAGGGCTCAGACATTTAGCTGTCTTTAAAAAATGTATGAATTATTTCGGGGAATCAGTGGGAGATATGAGGAACTCCGTATTTTCTTAGACATACAAAATTGTCTGTTTTAAAAAACATAAGAAAAGTGGGAGCGGCAGTAGGCGGAATTTCAAACTCGTATCCGGGTTTTTGTTAATTATAACAAAAGTTTCATCTTCCATCCTCTGTGAATAAGAATTAAAAATAATTTTATGAAAACTGGGTGTGGCAATTGGCGGAAATTTGCAGAGGCCATTCTTCTAAAGAAGAATATATTTTTAAGGGATACTTGAAGAAAGTGACAAATTCTAAAGTGAGTATTTTTTGTCACGAAAAACTGCTTCTCATTTTAGCTGTTCGGATCCTTCGGAAATTTGCAGGTCCTCTCTATTTTCTCCTAAAATACGCAAACTGAAATTATTGAAAGTTATTATAGTAAATTTTTATTCATTTCTTTTTAAGGGACTTTAAATATTGTACCTAAGTCTTAAGAGAAAGTACTTAACAAAAAAAATGTACTTTAAAAATGGTGAATTTAATGATGATTTTCTGAAACCCCTCCCGTGGATCCGAACATGCATCTAGGTGCCCGGATTGAGGGGCTTATGGGAGTTTGATTTTCCATTTGATTTGGATTTTTAATTTTTTTGCTTCGTGCTTATTTCTTTCCTTTTTTTGTATTTTTCAATTTAAATCATTGTGACTTGTAGCGGAAAGGAGTTTTTCACGGGTTGATGAGTAATGTCGGCGGGAATTAGTTTACTTATTGCAGTCAAGTATAACCATTCGCATCATTGAATTCAAATGAAATAATACTGCGAGTTCATGCAAATGACTATGGGTTATCAATTAATATTTGATGAACCTGTAGGAAATATAATAGTTTTTTTTTGTGGTTTCAATAAATAATAATGTTTTTGGTATTACTTTTTGAAAAATTTGAAATAAAACAAAAATTTTCAACTTAAATTGTATCTAAGATCCTTCAAGAAAAGACATTAAATAAAAACTGACTGGATCTTTCGACATATTGGCTCAAATAAACATGTAACTTTTCAAACAAAAACTAAAAAGTTGAACAAATTTTTTTATAAAAAATTGAATCAGCAAGTTAAAATACCCAAAACTAAAACTGCCGTCATGTGAAATCTTTAATGCAATAATATGACATATTTTAAAGTCAACTTTAATTCGCTTAAAGAGGTTGTCTAGCATTAGTTACAAAATGATACTGAAATCATGTAAGTCTCTTAGGTTAGGTGGTAATAATTTATTTTCGTAGCAGACTTGTTTATTATTCAATGTTCAAATATCACACGTCGCTACCTCAATTTCTCTGTATTTTCAAATGGACCATGGGATGTCACGGTGAAGTAAACCCAATTACTATTTATCATTTTGTTCATCATAATACATCAGTTGATATTCGGTCTTTATTGAAAATATAACAACAACTATACATATAGACAAAAATCACTCGTCCTGCCCAAAGCCAGATAACAACATAGAACCTTGTATTATTGATCATTTTAATTCCGGTCGCGAACTTGTCAAGTCCGGGATTGTTTATAGCTATTCCTTATTAAGACTTCTTCCCACCAGTGGTTTATTCGAAGCCCATTATCCTAATTGCAACTAGGGGCTTATGCTGACCCATAATGCCACCAGAGGCCTAGTACCAGCTGATCTTTAGCACCACCAGGGGCATGCCAATACACCAGAATGTTTTATCATTCTGTTTTAAAGTGTCGCTTTGATTCCGAACTCTAAGGTTTATAAAGACTAAGCTCGATAACACAATACCAGAATTAAAATTAGAACCCAAATCACCAGAATCCAGATCTCAGACATCATGAATTGAATCTTGAAGCTTAAATAAACAGAATACCAGAATAACTTTAGACTAAATCCAGTGTATCACCTGATTATTAAAATCAACCATAATACCACTTTCCAGATACCTCCGTCAAACACTTTAGTTAAATATCATTGTTTTTGCAAATATAAGAGAGTTGTCTGAAGTAAAAAATGTTGCTTAAGGTTCCAAATATCATTTCCCGTATTTTCTTCAAGACGAGCCTGTCGAGACCGGCCAACAAAACATCGACTAGAAAGTAAAAAATACATCACAAGATTTAAAGATTTTAGCAGATGAGCTGACACACTTGCAATTTCCAGATTGCTAAGAGATTTTTAACACTTGGACCTCTTCAATCGTTCAAGTTTTTCAACAAATTATAAATAATTTCATATTTTAAGTTAAAAAAATTTGTGTGGACTTAACAGCATTAAAAGTTAGTATGAGCTTACGAAGCATTTTAACTTGCGATTTATACTACAGTGAAAGCTCTAATAAGCGGACACTCATGGTCCCCCATTTTTTGTCCGGTTATGAGAACTGTCCGGTTAAGGGAAAGCAATAAAAAAAACTTTTCTTTTTAACTTCATATTAATTCCGATTAATATTGGATCTACGATCTACCTTGCCATTTTCCACGAACATCTTCTTTATTTCTTGAAATCTCTGCAGCTTATGTTCTTCCAATATTAAATTTAAAAAATTTTGCATAGATAAAATATTTCATGTCGTGGCTGAAAAAAAAACAAATCTTTTTGCCAAAGCGCGAACCAATAAGTTTTTGTTCCCCAAAACATTGGCAACTTACAACTTTTCTTGCCTCACCCTTTTTTACCTTTCTTTTAACGGACTATGCTCTAGTGAAATAGCCAGCTGCATTCCTCCCCTAAACAATTCAACCGTAATATTCGCACTTCTAGGAATGCCCATCAGTTTACCCTTGAGCCCAACTTCGGACGTACTGTGAAGTACAGAGATTCGTTCTTCTACGCTAATGTGGAAATCTTTGCCACGCTCTGTCTTTCCCAGTCATTGCTATGTTCAAAAATTCAAAACCAATGTACACCGACACCTCCTTTCTGAACCCTCCCTTTTTTCCTAATGCTCACACTGTGTCTCTGACATATTAAGGGTATACAAAAAACTTTTGAGTGTGATGAATGAGTAGCTGAAGGAAAGGAAATGACATGTGTAAAAATGAAACGCGATGAAAAAAAGGGAACCATACCCTCTCAAAATTACACCAACTACCCCCAGTAACTAACTCGGGAAATCCCCTAATAACCTTTCAACATAACATCGCACTGTCCAGTTATTAGAGCTTCGCATCCGGTTATCGGAGATTTTCTATAGATTTACTTACGTATTAAACATAAACTACTTAGAACAGATCTGCTGTTCTTTTCCGTTACATTTTTGAGAAAAAATAATCCTTTAATAAAATAATGTGTCCGCGTATGAGGTTTTCTATCTAAAATGGGCAAGAAAACGTGTCCGCGTCCGTTTATGAGAGTGTCCGTTTATAGGAAAGTTATTTGTATGAGATTTTCGAAAGATAAGTTCGTTCCCAAAAATGTGTCCGTTTAAGGGAACTGTCCGCTTATTGGAGCTGTCCGCAAGTAGAGCTTTCATGTATAAGGTACTCGTTACTATAAGGCAAGTTATGCATTCGGAAAAAAATTGAACTCGAGATTTTGATCAAAGTTGACATTACGATGATAGCTAAGACTAAAAAAGTGGGTCTCGCAATTCTGTCTGTCTGTCTGTATGTCTGTCTGTCGGTTCGACTACAGCCTAAACGACTCGGCCGATTTTGCTTAAACTTGGTAGATATCATTTTTAATTTTTTCCTCCCACACATTTTTTTTTTCTTAAGACCAAAAATAACGTACCACCCAAGGAACCTTTTTTTTGTTTTCGATTTTCTCAAATTTTTTTGTTTTTTTGCTAAAGCTTCCTAAGAACTTTAATAGAATTGTGTATTCAAATTTTCAAAAGGTTTTTTTTTAGATTTTTAAAAAAATTTAAATTTTTTTTTTCAAAACTCAATATTTCGAAAACCCTATGCTAGATTTTTTTTTAAACTTAATAAAAATTAAGGTACCCACCATACAAATGTTAAAAAATGGTTTTCAAAAATCGTATTTTTCTCAATAACGGCGCCTAGAATTTCGATAAAAATCTTTTTCTTTCAACTAAATTTTACGATATTTAATTTAATAACAAAAAAATTGAAATTAAGATATAACAGCTTGTGCCTACCATAGAACCATTTTATTAAATTTTGAATTACTTATTATCAATATAACGGATTGTTATCAAATTTTTTTATATAGATGCTTCTAAAAAGTTTAAAAAACATTGCATTTCAAAACTTAAAAAAATTTATTTTATGAATTTTTGAAAAAAAAATCATTTTTTTTTTGGAAAACTCGATATTTCAAAAACGCCTCAATATTTTTTTTCATAATTTAATTTTTATTCGAACCGTGATAAAAATTTAAGGTTGGCGTATCTACCAAATTTTTTTCTTAATTTTTTTTTAATTTTGTATATAAAATCTTTTTTTTAAGAAACCACTACAACGACTTATAATTTTTGTTCTTGCATAAATTCATGTTCACATAGCATTCTGTTTTTTTCTCTTAAGGAATTTAAAAAATTAATGTTATCCTTATGAACAGTTTCCTCTAATATCATTCGTTTTTAAAATTCCTAGTCTATTATCTACATGGGAGCAAGTTCGTGCGACCCAGTCATGCATTTTATTTTAAAGCGTTTTCAAGGTAATAAATATTTGTTGACAATATTCTGTAAATAATTGATAAAAACGCATTCTTCGTAACATATCCTAAATATTTTTTTTTTGTTAGAACTATTTTGAAAAACAGGAATTAAAAAAAAAATCGAAGTTTTCAAAAGTAAACGTAGAATCTGAAAAAAAAATAACATGAGTATTTTCAAATACGGACATATAGATTAGATTAGATTGCGCTATTCTGGTCAGTAAGCACTCGAAGGAAGGTATTGCGAGATTTTATATGAGTCAAATAACCTGACTCAGCTCGTTCACGAGCATTACATACTCGAATTCCAAAAATTCCAAACGTTGCAGGTCAATCCGCGAACACAATAGACTTGTTTCTTACCTCTGACCCTGATACACTATTATTGTCTTATCACCACTTGACACATCCGACCATTTTGTCATAATCTGCAAATTTCTGACGTCAACAAAACCCAGTTAGAGAAATAATTCCCAAGGGAACCGTTTGGCTATACGAGAAAGCCAACTGGAACGGTCTCAACGATTTCTTCAGGAACTTTAACTTTATTCTTTTCGGAATGAGAAATTTTATCGCGAATTCATAGTTCGGCTCGAGCTGTAAAGAGGTTATTTGGGTTAGAGTAGTAAGTTTTGAACCGCTCATTACAAGTTTTATTGGATTTGGATAATTCTAATTCTGAAGTCCATAAAATAAATGCTGGTATGCCACAAGGCTCCGTTTTGTCTCCGCCTCTCTTTCTGATATTCATCAATGATCTCTGAAACTTCTAATGCACTAAATTGTTTTTCTGATGAGTGATGACAGTACCATCAGTTTCTCACATTCGTTTTCAGATACATGTTCTTGTTCTTTGGATGTTGATGTAGAACGGCAGCATTTTTAAGTGGGGAAGAATAAGCCGCGTAGAATTTAATGCTTTAAAATCGCAATGATGCCTTCTGTCATTAAAGCGTTACTGGTACTGCAGCTTTGTTTATTGGGTTCTCGAATTGGGACTTCACAATTTTGGACTTTTACTGTGAACCAATGACTTTAAACCAATAACCAAACAAAAAGAACATTTTCATCATTAAAAATAATTAAAATTTATTAACAAAATTCCGAGTCGGAGATGGCAATTTTAAGAGCGTTACGCCAATTTTTGGTCGTAATTCCCATCCCAGAAGGCAAGCAATTCTACGTACAGAGAATATTAATAGCGTTCTCAAGAAAATGGGCATTTCTAAGACTATATTAGGGCAATATCTGCGAAAGAATCTTGCTATGAAGCGACGTAAGTTCTTTGATTGAGCTCTAGAAACGTTGGAAATTACATAGCAAATTCATCTTCATTGATGAAGCGCTGTTTTGGCTAAACGTTTTCATCAGTATACAGAATATGAGCTACTGCTCACGTTAGAACCACCATATGTCTCAAGAAACACCCCTTCAACCACATAAAAATTAACTGTATAGTCTAATTACCCTGCCGGCCGCTGCTGTCATTGGACCGTTTTTTTTTTGGTTTATGAAAATGGCCGTGAAGTTACAGTGAACGGAGATCGCCACGGAGATAATATGTATGTTGCAATGATATTTCTTTGGTCAATTGCATCGACTAGACATTAATGGTATATGGTATTAACGGGATGGTTAAACGGGTGAAATTAACACTTATTGCAAACCCAAGAGAAATGGTAAAGGAAGTTGCCAGCCTAGATCGTGTGATTTAACACCTATAGTCATTTTTTATCAGGCTACGTTAAATGACTTGCCTATGGCAACTAGCAGGTTTCGTTGAAGGCGCTTAGAGCCAATATTGATTTAGAGATAGCGGATGTTTCCGTCGAAGTGTGTGATTGCCGAATCATAGCAAATTGGGTTCAAGGAATCGACGGCTGCAACCGTCCAAGCTGTTGACAAATGAACGATATTTTCTCGAAGAAAGCCTAATTCAGCTGGGACCGTCCCCAATCAACACAAAATAGAGTTACTAAAGATTATTTCCTATTATTGAGTTAAATAACAGATCCTTCACAATTTCTTTGAGAAAAAAAGTCAATTTTCTTCGTCCGTAGTTTCATCCTTACATTAAACAGTCGCACCAGTTGGTTGGCTTATTCTGATTAACTCTTACAAAAACACTTTCTTCATCCCATCAGGTTGGCAGTGAGAATTATAAAAAACGAATAACAACTTACTATCTATAAGATTATATCCAACAAAACCCTCCTCTCTCAATATTATTAAATTCAAATCCCTGCATAAATTGTCGCCATTTTATATTCAATTTAAAGGAATAACATCTTCTCAACCGATTGCAAAAACACATTTTCCACTTCAGCGGACCTTCTCTATAGCGAAGTTTTTTTTTTTTTTTATATCTTATCTCCTCGCAAAGCAAGTCCAATACTTTTGAACTGACTGTTATATATCCTTAAACTCCTTCTCATAATCCTTACAATCGACTGCATATTTCCAATATAAATTTCAATTCAAAAACATTTTCTCAACTTTTTTGCTCGAGCTAAAGAAGAACAGAATTCAATATAAAAACCGAAACTGAAAGCTATCGTTTGGTCTGTGTGAAGAGTAAAAAGCAGAAAAGAAGCACACAAAAGAATACAGGAGAAATGTCATCGTTTCGTCCTGTGGCAGCCATATGTGACGGAAGGAAACACTTCAGTATTATTTTTGTGCACGTGACCCATTTCAATAATATTACGTCAACGTCAACGACGATTGCGAACCAGTACGAACCAATATACCTACGAAGTTAACAGCCAGTTGAATGGCACTTGTTCCTATCTCAGACAAAGTATAGGTCTCAACATATCATGACCGCGAGGAGGAAAGCTATGGCCCGCCTCTTTCAAAGTATCCTTTATGGGAATTCAAGTGATAAACACTATTAACTGGGACATTTCATTGCATACAGCTACTCGATGACATATCTCATTCGTCTAGAATAACGGTTCACATAGGTACTTTCAAGGTGACCATTTGATGGCATAGTTGAAAATTTATAACTTTAAAGACGAGTTTTTGTATATTTAGTTTAACGGTTCATCTTTAATTTTGATTTTTTTCGAAACCGGTTATTACGATCTTGACGTTCAATTAATTTTCTGATATTTGAAGATCCGACACATATAAGGTGCGCCATCTTTTACGTCGATATGTACTAAAACATTGAATAACTTTGACATTTATCAACCGATCGACTTGAGCAGAAATTTCAGTTTAGCACTGTTTTAACTATGAACCGTTTCACACCGAAAAAAACGCAACGAACAAGAAAGCGTGGGCCATCTTGTGGTTTCTTTTTAAATCATAGGTTATTTTGACACTGGCAATTGTTTCCCGCTCGAATCCTGGCAGAAAGTCAGTATCATACCTCCGTGGAACGCTTTACGTTTAAAAAACTTTGGGAAACATTGAAAACTTATTTTCAAAGTGAGTGCTGTGTATCCCAAACTCGTGCTTTCTGTACGCAACTTTGTGCAAAAAATTCGTTAGACTGGTATGTTAGTGGACAACACTCATGGTCCCCATGCGTCGTCGTATGGTGCGCACAGATGAGAATGTGAGACTCAATTCACGAACATCAAACTTGCTATCGATCTCAACAGCTAAACACTCAACAGCACTCACTATCCTGAGAAGAATTCTCCACGAAGATCTTCGATTATTTGCTTACAAGGTCCAATTGACTCAGCAATTGAAGGCTCACAACCATCCACTTCGTTATCGCTTCGCAATTTGGGCCTTAAAACAGCTAGAATTGGACAACGAGATTGGGCGAAAAATCATCTGTTCTAGTTTTCATCTCGGCGGCTATGTTTATAATCACTTTACAAATTTGCCATATTCGGAAAACCCGCACGTTATTGTTCAGAAGCCAATGCATCCACAGAGGGTGACAGTTTGGTGCGATTTGTGGAGTGTTGGCATTATTGGGCCATTTTTCTTCCAAAATAATGCTGGGAGCAATGTTTCGGTCAACGGTAGGCGTTACAGAGCCATGTTAACCGGATTTTTTTTTAAGGAAATTGAAAACATGTATTTAGACAATCTCTGGTTCATGCAGGATGCCACACCATGCCACACAGCCCATGCCACAATCGATCTTTTGCGCACCAAACTCACGAATGGCTGTTTTGATGATGTCAATTGGCTGCGATTTGACCCCTTTGGACTTCTTTTTGTGGGGAACCCTGATGGAGCAATGATATGCCAACAATCCGGAAACGATACAAGTGCTTAAGACTAATATCATGGAAGCGATCCGTGAGCTAGAGCCCGAAACCATCAACAAGGTTTTTGAAAATTGGAGTGACAGAATGCGCTCCTGCGAAGCTAGCCGAGGCAACCATTTAAACGACGCACAGTGGGTCCTCTCCATACAAATCAGTGCTCAAAATACAAATTTTAATTTTTGCCTTAAAAAAAAAATAAAAATGCATAATTAATATACATGTTATTTGTAAGTATTATCTTCCCTCTCTGTCTAATGGCCAAGTTACGGTACATTCAAGTTGACTCTTTGTCATTGGTTTTTATTAGACATGCGCAAGTTTTAATTTTGTGTAGTTTTATTTTATTTTTAAAAGTTAACTCCGTTAAACAAAAAAAAAATAAAAATATGTTGTTTGTTCAAGAAGGCATGTAGATTGCAAATACATTTTTATTTTCGATTGAAAGGTGTTACTTAGTGCATAAAATACATAAATGGATGACGGGTTTACTCACGGGCAATGAAATTTTTAAAATGATTTTTTTTTTAACTGGCGCAGAGAACTTTTAAATCTAAGTATACAGCATGAAAGAAGAAAAATTTGTTATTAAAAATCCGAAGACAGAAGAAAAAGTTAGGTGCGCCAGTTTGAAATATCACTGTTTGAGTTCGCGGTTGAATAAATAGATAATACAAAGGCCGACAAAAAATGTTGGTAGTGGATGTTTAGCTAAAATATGAGTATGTGGGTTTATAGGTATGTTTATCATGATATCAAATCCGAAAACTCCGGCAGGTTTTTTTTCTCAGCCTTGGGTAGGGGTGAAGTTCAAAACTATCTATTTTTCCTATCTTTGTTCCAGGAATGTAACCACTTATATAAATATAAAATTTAAATATGCAATTTGATGCTCTGTAATTAAACCTAAGCTACCATACCTGAATATTGACCATCCGACTGATAGAACTTAAAATATAAGCTTTTTAGTGAGTCATATCGATTTTTTTGTTAATTTTTTGCTTAATATTAGATCGGTTTTCAGATACATGCGGAAGAATTTAGGTGTTTTTTCCCAGAAACAGCTCGACTTTACGTGAAGCTCTGTCCTTAGTATCTCTTGACCACAAGTCTGCACCAAATCCTTATTAATGAAAGTGAAATAATGACTCATGCCCTACTTCCAATTAGCCAGTTATCCGAAGAATACCAGGAGGTGCGAAATAGAGATTTTCATATATCAGCAACGATTCAGCGGGAAGACATCACAAAAGAAAGAAGGATAACATGTGAGATGTTATAAATAGGTTGTTTATCTCTGCCAATCCCTTGATAACATCGCGCACAACGACAGTCATTTACCGAAAAATGTTTTATCCTGAAGTCATAAATATGTTACTCGAAGAACAATTGTTTTCTTAAAATAAATCAATCAATAACCTTGAAAATGTTTACTATGGTCAGAACTATATTCATTATTAATAATATTTTCATTTTCAACAGCAGTTAGTATCTATTTATAACAGTTCTTAGCATTTGAAACAAGATTTTGAATTTTGAGCACTGCTTAGTATGAAGGGGACCCACTGTGCGACGTTGTATTCCATAAATAATGGGAATGTTTGCTCTTACTAATACTCGTAAAACCATAATAAATTGTAAATTGTATTTACTCAACGTGCATAAGTCATATCTCCGACAACACTATTCCTCGCATGGTGTCATATTTTACTGGTGGTGAACAGTGAGAGATCGTAGACATGCCGTTCATCTAGACCCAAGACTTTCCAATGAACTGATTGAAGCGGTAAGAGGTAAGAGTGTTGCCGAGAACCCACGTGTTTCGTATTTTCACTACGTTCAGCATTTTGCCATCAGTGGAGCCACCTTGCGATGCATGTTGACGGATGATTTCTCTAAAGTGCAATTAATTTAAGAATATTGCCGACAGACCATCCAGATCGCTTGGAATATGGACCAACAATCGTAGACTGACATTAAAGATATGCGCACCCGTATAATTTCGTGCAGACTTATGAGTCCACAGATCAAACGATTTAAATATAAGGTTTTAAGGCCTAATTTATTATTACTACACTATTTTAGTTTCGAAATTAAACTCAAGTTAGATCCTGAAACATGTCTTGCAGCCAATGTAACTCAACAGCTAACTTTAACTAATTTACCGACATTTCTGAAAAATACGTGTAAAAAATCTTTTGAAATCGAAGTCTGGCAATATGGAAATGTCAAAGATGGTTTCATATCTTCCTTTCGATAGTGAAATTGCGACTTCCATAGTGTCTTACTGCAATTTAAATAGATTTTTCATAACTGGAAGTTAATCCTCGGCTGAAGAACTTCTTCTAAATTCCCCTCATATTTAATTCAGCACTGAAACAAAAATTAACTTTTAAAAAAACTAATAACAGTGCGAATGGTCACACTTTTTATTCTTCACTCAACTAACAATGTGTGATCGGGTTAAAGTTCTTTATAGTCATCATTTTTGAATGTCCCTTCTTGTGTGAGCAAGTGCCTGTCACCTGTGTATTTTATCCCTAACTGTTTCACTCTAGACCCCGGCTGCTGATGATGAAAGGACTTATTCTGTTTTCATATCTCGTTTTTTGAACACAAACAGATTTGAGGGATTATTAACAAATACAAAAAATAAAACGAATACGTTTATTTAATCAAAATCCGATTCGAACCTGTCACTGTGATTTGACAGCAGACTTGGAATTATTACGATATGATTGAGATTTTAGGCACAACAACGAATTGTTTCTGTCGATAAGTGACAACGGTTATGATTTTTCAGTTATGATTCCGACACAAGGGCTTCCAAATGTCTGTACCGTCATCAAGGGAGGAGTTTAATTTTGGGTTCGATAGGCGAACATAGCATTTTATGCACCTAACACAAGGTGTTCAAAATGATAGTTTGGAATGTCTAAATTTGTATGTGTTAGAATTGACAGCGCGATTGATTTCGGTCTTCGATTTTTTTGTTTGCTAAAGATGGATGAAGTAATTTAGTAATTGATATTAAAAAAAAACTACTAGTAATGAGGATGTACATATTTAAGTAGTCAAATTATGACTTCATTCAAAGTAATTTACTAGTGAGATATTCAAATAAATAAATAAATTTTCTATTATTTCCATCTTTAGAAAATAATAGAAAATGTATACAAATATTGTTTATCTTGTCAACTGGTTATTTAACAATGCAGCTAAAAAGACCAAATCAAAATGGATTGCCAAATTTTCTTAAGATTTTTTGAAGGGTCTTATAACATATGTTTTTGAACTTTCAGAAGCGATTATGGGCGGATTGTTGAACATACATCTGTCAAATTGGCTGTCCTTTATAAAGTCTGTTTTGCCAAATCAACATGGAGTGAACCACGAACTCAATGAATTTATTTAAATGCAGATAAATGAAGTTAATTATTAAATGACTGACCGAACCAATTTGACGAAACCTGCGCAACAAAACATTACAAGATAAACTCAAAAACGAGCTGTCAAACTATATACGAAGAGCTTTCACAACTGACATAACATTAAGTATACTATCACCAAGTAGCTAACCATTGAAGTGGGTTCAGAGTAAACAGATGAATTTTATTAATCTATTTCGATTAATAAGACGAAAAATAGGTAAGAAAAATGAATAACAAACAAGTTCAAGTACATGGTGTACTAGTTCTTAAAGTGAGCAATTAGTAAATTTCGAAACAATTTTTGTTTTTAACCTTTAAACAAAAAATGAAGGCCAGCAAAAGAACCAAAAATAAAACACAAGATTTTATTTTCCCAAAAGGCGACTTTAATTTGTTTTTATATGGGAAGTCTTTGAGTCGAAACCAATGGACTAAAACCCTTTTTTTTTTCAAATAAAGTTATTACAAAGAGATTATCAGTTAGAAAAGTCTTACAGTGAAGCTTAAAGCCAAGAACAAGGAACAGAAAAATTGCCATTATCGAAGAATTTAATCTATGGGTCACAATTTGCCTAGATAATATTCGAAAAATAACAAATAAAAAGAATGAAATCTTTTGAAACCGACACAAACAACCAAATCACTGAAAATCATTCTACTTCTTTTTACTTGCGACTTATAGGTACTATAGTTGACATTACGATGATAGCGAAGACGAAAAAAGTGGGTCTGGCAATTCTGTCTGTCTGTCTGTCTGTTCGATTACAGCTAAACGGCTCGGCCGATTTTCTTCAAACTTGGTAGATATGGGTTTTAATTTTTTAGCTTCGGATGTTTTTTGATTTGATTTTTTAAGACCAAAAACAACGGTACCTGCCATACGATTTTTTTTTTTGAAATTTTATAAATATCTTTTTTCCTCAAAAACTGTCCCAACGATTTAAAAAAAAAAAATCAAAAAATTTAACTTAGTTAAACCTAGGTAATGGTTGAAAAAATGTTTCCAAAAAATGAGTAGCTTTGGTACCCCCCTTCGGATCATTTTTTTTTTGTTTTTGATTTTCTCAAAAACTGTAGCACCGATTTTGATCAAAATAAATTCATTTTAACTAAAAATAACGGTACCCTTCATACAAATGTTAAAAAATGGTTTTCGAAAATCGTATTTTTCTCGAAAACGGTTCCGAGAATTTCGTTTAAATCTTTTTTCTTTCTATTATTTTTTAATATCTGTAATTTAATAAAAAAAAATTTGAAAACAAGATATTACTGACTGTATACCTACCATAGAACGATTTCTTAAAATTTTGAATTTCGCATTAGCAGCACAACGGATTTTAATGAAATTTCGTAGAGAGAAGCTTCTAAAAAGATTAAAAAACATTGCATTTCAAAACTTTAAGAAAAATATTATTTTGAATTTTGAAAAAAAAAAATAAATTTTTTGTTTTTTTGAAAATTCAATATCTCGAAAACGGCTCAATACTTTTTTTGTAAATTTAATTTTTATTCACACAATAATAAAAACTTCAAATTGGCGTACCAACATTTTTTCTTAAAAATGTTTTTAAATTTTCTTTTATAAAACCTTATTTTTTAAGAAACCACTACAAAGACTTATAATTTTTGTTCTTGCATAAATCTATATTTGCTTGAATCACATCCTATTCTTACCTTTAACTACTAAAGAAGTTTTTTTTAGTCATTTAAAAAATGAATTTTATGCTTATGAACAGTTTCTCTAATAACATTAATTTTTGAAATTCTTGGTCTTTTACATAGGAGCAAGTTCGTGCAAGATTGCATTTTATTTTTATCTGCGAATCCCCAATTAGACTCTCTTTCTCTTTGAATTTTCTTCAATTTTCTCTTCACCACGAATCACAATATTTTTTTTTTTTTAATCTTCGAAAATGTTCCTCAATTTTTACACAAAAACTACCTTTTCTCGTTTTGTTTTTAAGTTCTTCAAAAATTTGTATAGACTTCTCGAAAGTCTAGCTAAAACCAATCTCTGGCTAGGCCGTTCCATTCACTTACACATTCATTCAACCAGCCAATCCTTTTCGAGATCATCAGTCACGGGATCACGGCTTCCTGGAAAGCTATCTGTTCTTTTCGAAAGCCTCCGTTCTCGAATCACATCGAAACTTAACTCTCACCCACACATTCAATGATTCAGCAAGCAGCTGAATGACTTTCCAAAACTTTCTTAACTAAAATGGCCGAGTTCAGACCTCTTTTAAATAAATTTTTTCAAGAAAATCTAGAAGAACCAAACTGTGAAAAAGTTTCGTCTGAAATTCTTTTAGTTACTATAAATCATTCGCAAGTTATTCGAAGCGAGAAGCAATCTTTCAAAAAGCAAATCTATCGAGACGAAAGAAAATGGTATATCGGTTAAATTCTAAAAACTACTCGGCTTGCTTTTTTTCACTTAATACTAAAGAATTTTAAATTTCAAGAATTTACGAAAACGTAAGAACGACCCAAAACGGCAAGTAAAGTTCTTTGAACACGTGAACCAGGCACCTCAGTATGGTGCTGTTACCAAGAAAACGTGAAACTTTTTTTACCATCTGTCGCACTAGGTGTTTGTAAACATTATTTAAGCCTTTTGTAAAAATATGCCTTTTAAAATGCGAAAAAGAAGTCTTAAACGGAATTTCCAAATACGATTCCGAATCAAATTATTTACCATACGAAATCACATTTCAATTTCAAATAAATTTTCTCGAAATTTGGTAGGAATTCAATGTTTACGAACACACCCAAATCCGATTCCTTGCATTCAAGAACCAATCTGGGAGGGTGTGAATCTAATCCAAAATTTCAGATACTTTGAGTTGCTGTTTTATCAGCTGTATTTCTACAAGGGACATACAGTAACAGATAGCTACCCACATTGGTGTGATAACTGAATGTATAAAAATCAGACAAAAAACAAGAAAAACAAGTTATTAACATCATAATCAAATCCAAAATGAAATGAGTTATCATCAAACGAAATTTGAGCAAAATAACATTATTTTGGCTCTGATGAAAACGTAGTATGAGTCGGAAAGTACTCCATTTTTCTTCACTAAAAAAGTAATAAATTTCGACTTTCGGTGCGAATTAACTCCACTTTGAAAAGTAAAAGAGATTTCCACTCAGAGCAGATCTCCATGGAATAAATTTCTTGCAACGAAATTTTCTGTGAAACTAGTAAGCCGTGGTCGGAAAATTCAATGCTTTGAATGCTCTGCTCTGACCAAAAAAAAAGCGCCAAATGGTTTGTCTTTTTATATTTTGAAGACTGTGTTCATAGAGAATCTTCTTTGAGTGCATTTAGAGAGGAGAGCATTAATAATGAATTATTTGAATATTTTGTATGAACAAGTTCAGAAGTAAATATCAGTACTTGTGTTAGCAGTACGGCAGTATAAAGTTTCAAAAAGCAGTAAACATACTTCAATAGCAGTTCTTCGACAGCCCTTTAGCACAATGGTGGAAAAATTTATGTAGTGACAACAAACAAACATTTAATCATTGCTTAGATTTCTGCAGAAATCTATAGGTACTGACGAGTAAATAATTGTATGTACTCATCACGTAAATATTTGTGTTCTTTTTTCTATGATGAGAGCACCATTATGTAGTGAGTACAATAACTGTACATATATGCATTGATTACATAAATATACATATTCTATGGACTATATGTTGAATAGACAATTATATAGTGAGTACAGTTTACATGCGCTACTCCATGTAGTTCTTATGAAATCCTTTTTTTTTTGGATATGTAATGTAGTGCATACATTTTTGGTGCTCAGTGTAATGGATTCATCCCTTAAACCTTGATATTATATTTATTTTTTACATATGTAGGTAACTATGTATGTATGGCTGGGTTATCTATGATGAGAACATGATTATTTATTGATGAATACAGTCTTTTTGTAGTCACTACATATTTACTAATTGAGTACCTAGTCCATATATCTAACTTCCCGCTGCATAATTGTAAGTTGTCTTTTTTTCTCTGCTCTACTTCGTGTCTGAAATTAGATAATATCCTCAATTTTTTTTAAAGCATTTTTATCAAAGTTATTTTCATTTTACTATAAAATTGCACTCGTATCTGTACCATATGGCTTCAAGTTCAAAATCTGGTCATACACAAACTATAATGTTCTTGTTTGTTTTATTGGTCACATTTGATGCAACATGAATTTGGGGAACCTCACGAATTCTCTTTGAACAAAAAAACACCCGAAATGCCTTATTCCATCAATCAATTTTGATCAAATTATGCGCCAGCATACGATACCGCAGTGGCTAACAATCTTTTCAGGGACAACCACACACCAGCTGTAAGTACATAGGTACATGTCTCAGCTATTCATATCAAACTAACCGTAAATGATCAATTCATCTCTCCATTGACCACACGGACGCAATTTATCATTCCTCGTTGTTGTTCAATATTTGACCGACGACGACCGACGACCAGTAGATGTGATGTCTTCCCTCACTAGACATAAGTCTTAGCACAGTTGGAGGCCATCCTGAGTTCATACAAGGTACTTTGTTGTTGAAGAAATCGCATGCCCCCCACCTTACCAGAAAAAGGACAACAAATTCCTTGTTTCTTTCCTGAAAAATTGTCATCCAATAATAGACCATCGCACCACCACCACCACCAGAAAGAAGTATAGTGTCGAAAAGACCATTCCAGAACACCATTACCGCCACTCTAGTACCACATTTCATCTGCAGATCAGCCAACTTCTCATCGTCATTGGTCGTGTCGGTCATGCAAACTGAAAGGATAACAATCTTATAGTCCGTATATGCGGTGGCATGCTTATCACCTGCACACAATGAAGCCTCATCCTTCCTAGTTGTGGCACTGCAATTTCAATTGTTGTTGTTGTTTTGTACCATTGCCATTCAAATGAGGAGAATTGCGATGGCTTTCAAAGCAAATGCAAACCGTACCATACCATCAGCCGGTATTTAGGAATTTTGCCATTTCGAATTTCGAAGTCCAGAGCAGGACCGACCGTCAGTATAGTCCAAAGCCAACCAATGCAATGCACACACACTGAAACCGAAACTTCATCCTTGGCAAAGTTTCCAAGAATGCAACAACACACCGATGCATCTAGCCCATATGTTTCCTTTTCAACATTTTTCCAGGCAAGTTTTGGAAGGAGCGAAGGGCAAAGGGAGATTTAATGTGTGGAGCAATACGGAAGAGAAGGAGCTGACAAAGTTAACGAAATTCGTACAGAAAAGTCTCTAACGTTCCTGGTTCCTGGATGGTTAGAGTGTAGACAAAGTGCTTTGGGATCGAATTCCTTGCTACTACTCCGATTTCTTCCAAAAGTACGACCATGATGGGAAGGGATCGTTCGGAATGGGGAGAAGTTAGAATAGAAGCAAATTGCAAGAGCGCGGTGACCTATTCCCAAACATCCTGAATAAAATGAAATAAATGGATAGGTGCATGTATGCTATACATACATGAGTATAACCGCACTTAAATGTAGAACAAACTTTTGCTCAAAGGGATATCCATTATCCTTTCGTTGCTTGTACAAATTGGATGAATATATATGTGTATATTGGTTAGGGAAGTTGTATAGTCCTTTGCTGAGGTTTTTTGCTGGTGAGAACTTTAATGTGCGGTGAGTGTATGTTTGTTCTCAAACAATGGCCACGAAGCACTTGGCCGCTAGATAAGCTTTAGGCGGTTCAAGGACCTTCTTTTGATGTAGCCAAAGAAACATGAGAAAGGTTTAGATTTTTAATTCGATCAAAACAGTTCTGGTTGGAAATAAATTAGGGTGTAACCTCCCTCCTCTGAAAATTTATAAAATTCAATTCTTTGAGGGCCTTATCCACTTTGATGTCAAATCGAGTGGGTTTTAATTCCAATTGTTAACTTTCTGCGGGTATCGAAATATGTTCTTTGGTTTCGGAAAAAAACCTTATCTAAGCTAAAAACTAATGTCGAACTTTTCCACAGTAAAATGGTGGTAAACTATGTTTCTGCGAACACCATTTCTTCTCACTCCCTTCCTCCAAGTTCAGCATCGAAATGACTTTTCAATTTCTGTTCGATTTTAATGGGACATGAAAACGGTCCAAGGACCAATTTTTAAGTCGGAATGAACCCCTTCTTCCTCATACACACACACACACACATGGATCATTAGCCGCTCCAAAGGATAATCTTTCGGCGCTGCTGGGGAGCTCAAGCAAGCGAAGCGGCGAACTTTTTTTTCCATTTTTTCCCAGATGTGGCTGGTTGGAGGAAGTAGGACACATTCTTGGTATCGTTAAATACAAATTTCAAAAATGTATTTTCCCTCGCTCGAAGCAAATACATTTTTTGCTTCATTTTTCTTTTAATCCTGCGAGCTTGAATAAAGTTCGTCTTTTCTACATCTTCTTGGACTTTTTGGCCATAACTCGATGACTGATTACATTCGTCGTCAGTCATGTTAATCAAATTTATCTGTGCAAATATATCAGTGCACTAGAATTGGCTTAATTGGATTACAGAGAGATGCAAGGATGTAAAATGTATATCCTTATCCATTCATATACATGCAAAGGGATACTAAATGAAACGCGCAAAGCTGATGTTTTATATGTAGCTGCTGGCAAGTCCGATGTTAACTATGACAATATTCAATAAAATTTCGTATTACGCGATGCGATCCGGTGGGTGCGGTTTTGTTTACTGACAGAATAAATCAAGCTGAAATACTCAGTTATATTTCGTGCACCAATATCACAACTCTATGCTAGTATGTATGTATGTATAAAGAACTTAAGGGACGAACGAGAAATTTCCATTTTTCAAATAAATTTGACAGTTTGTCGAAATCAGTAGTTGAGTTGGAGAACTATCCTTAACTGACAACAAACTGACAGCAATGGAAGCTCTGCCTTATGTAGGGCACTATGATATAGTGATGGGGTGCAACTGTCAGGCTACAATTTAGCGCATTCGAAATGTTTACTCAACAAAGAGAAATTACATTCGAGGTAATTCACATTAAGTCACTATGGGAAAAGAAATATTTATATATGTATGTAATTATAAAGGATTTTCAAATAGGGATATGTCAATGTTGACAGTTGTGGCGGCAATGTTGTTTTTTTCGGACGTTTTTGTCTGCTATTTAGTATTCGGTCAATGTTGCCAAATTACCAGGCAACGTGAATTGAGCGGCACGTTCAAACGATGGAACTTTATTATCACAATGAGTGTTCGTTAGTTCAAATCAACCGTAATTCAAAGGATCGTCAGATCAGCCGAGACCATCGCCGATATATATTGTACAAAATTGCTGAAGATCCCGGGGCAGTCTATTCCTCCAGGAACATAAGAACTCGACTTTTGATATACTTCAATGCAGACCGTAGGCAACTCCATCTATCCGCTGGTCTGGTTGTGGTTAGTTTGTAAGAGGAAGTCTATTTGATGAATGGCTATGTTATAAAAAGTCATATATGAAACGGAGCCAACCCACACGAAAAACCCACCAAGAATCAAAAAAAAAAAAATTTAGTGATTTAATGATTGGTACGGATTTTGGCCCTGCTGCAACGTCATTGGTCCGTACTTTACAGAAAACGAACTTTGGTGAGGCCATCACTGTCAACGGCGGCGAGAGCGACGTATCAATGATAACCAACTTCATTCGAAATTAACGAAGAGGACTAAGATAACATATGGTTCCAACAGAAACGTTTCCTGACTTAACTGGTCTATGCCAATAAGTTGTAAATGACCGAAAGGCTGAAAGCCAATGTACCGCAGACACAGGTAAAATCATTCGGAAGTTTAATTTTCTGATTTGTGCCACTCTGCGAACCCACGATAAACATTTAGTGGAACTCAAATGACAATAATGGCATACACGGGAATTTTAAATAAAAAAAATATGCAAAGATGACGGTAATTCACTCATTCGAAAAAATGAAATTGAATATGTTGATCAAACATGATATTACAACGATAGGGAAGACGAGAAAATGGGTCTGCTATTCTCGCTACGTCTGTCTGCCGTCTTCAACCAAAATGGCTGGGTCGATTTTTTGAACGAGAGAACTAGGTTTTAGGACGTTTTCCCAACATAATTTTTTTTTATCGAAAAGTCTTTCTAATATTCATCAATGATCTTTTGTATGAAACTTCTAATTCATTTAATTAATTTGCGAGCGATAGTTAACTCAACACTCAGCCGCTCAACGTTTGCAGATTCATATTCTTGTCCTTCGGATGTGGATCTAGAACAGCAGAATATAATAAGATTTAGGAAACCGAACATCTTTCAGTTCTATGTGCCTCATGGACCATTTTGAATGGAATGATCACATATTCGCCAAAAACGCTGCTAATGAGATAGCCAGTTGCAATCGTCCCCTTAAACAATTTTGACGTAAACCGCACCAAACAGTGACACGTTGAGGATGAAGACGAAGAGGCTTTTCAACAATCATTCTTGTGTTTTCCGAGCTACAAACGTGCCAATTCTATTAACGTATAGCCTCCGAGGCCAAATGGGCCTCATCACTGAATATGATTTTCCGATGAAAATCCGGATCATTTTGATTTGAGTTCTTGTGTTAACTGAACTTTAAAAGCCTTAAGACCTAAGTCTTTATGCAAAATACGGTGTTATGTCTTTCGTGGAATGTCTAATTCCAAAGATCAATGAGAAATCGGCATACCTGGCTTTTCGTCAACTCTACTGGCTACAGCAGCAATATTCTCAGTTGTTCTTGCGACACACATGGTTTTGATCCTTCACATCACTAATTTATCCCAACAGCTCAAATTTGTCCACCAGTTTCACTATTGCCGGTCGAGAAGGTGCTTCACGACGACCCAAAGTGCTCTAGTCTTGCGAACTGTGACTGCAAAATGTTCACCATTTTTGTAGTGAATTTTAACAATTTCAATGCGTTGTTGAAGCCTGTATCGTTATACATTTTTAGTAATGGCGTAGTTTTTACTTCTAAAATGTCAAGAAATGACAGCTTTAAAAGTGACAACTGTCCAAATAGCAGGCGGTGAAACAATGAAACCTTTTATTCAAAAATCCTTTATTTAAATACAAAACAAAATTGTTACTAACGGCAGATCTCTTTAAAAATATGAATCTCCCTTTTTTATTGAAAAAATTGAAACGCAATATTTGGCACCTAACATTTCTGTAAAATTATCTATATTACTCCAAGAATTGTAATAGAATTTTGTCTGTATTGTTAAATTTGTACGGTATTCAAACTTTGATATCTCGAATTTTGTGTAACTCAATACAAACTATTTGACAGGAACCTTAAAAACTGAAAATTTATACACTTTAATATCTCGAACTTATATAACTCGAATTTCCTTATACGAGTAACTCGAACAAAAAAATGACAAGCTCATTGAGTGATTCGAATTTTTTGTGGAAATCTATATTTTTTAGAAGAAATCAAAATCACTTACATACATCATTTGAAAGTCGAATTCTCAGCTAATCAAAGAAATGTAAATAGAACTTGGAGTTCCTCAGGGTTCTGTAATGGGGTCAATTCTTTTCTTGATCTATGTAAATTCTTTATTTAGCTTGCCTTCAAAGGCCTTTTGACAGTTCTTTCTTATGAAGTTGGTTTTACTTGTGGCACTAACAGTTATCTGGATTTTTTATATAATATGAATTGGGATATAATTAATTAGTCGGGCATAAACTAATAATAAGTTCTAAGACTAAGGCAAAGTTTTTTTCAATTTTTCAGATGCAACCGAATGTTTTAAGTTTAGACTTTAACAATGCTAGTGTGATTTCTCTTCCATGCACTCTATATCCGTATTTTTTTCAGTGATAAATGTTTTATGATAGAAAATGTGAATGAATTTAAATACCTACCACTTACCTTTGACTCCATTATGAGTTCTTAATCACATTGAAAATTTGAGAAGTTATTTTCACTGCACGCTTAGAAATTTCTATTATCGGCGTAAAGTTTTCTTCTTTCATCTGCTTATAAAAATTTACTATATTGTCCTTCATTAAGAACTACAATATGGAATCGCTTGCTGGAGAGGAAGCCATAAAAATAAAATTCATCCTGTGATTTGATTACACAAGAACACGCTCTAAAAAATGGAAAAAACTCGCATCTTTCCTAATTTTCCTCTCTTTGAGGATTTAAACATTCTTCCAGTTTGTCATCTGTATTGGTATGAAGTTCTAATTGTTTTCTGTAGAAGGTCAGGCAATCTTAATTTTAGACAGATTGCAAAGTCACTATTTACGTTATAATCTTATGAACCAAGAGCCTATACCTACCGGCTTTTCGTAACTATTATATAGTTGATTCATGTCGGTTATTAAATAAGCTTTCACCCTCTATCAGAGGTATTTTATATATTTGTTTTTAAACTTTAAAAAAATGGCGTTTTCTTCTCTAGATATGAGGAGTATTGAATTTTTTCTTAAATTCTTCTGTCTGACAATTTGGTAAAACATTTTATTTATTATCAATGTCCTGAACTTCAAATTCACTTTATTTTCTTTATTTTGTATATTTTTTTGTATTTCTACTTTTTTTTTACTGAGGGTCACTCCATCCATATAAACATATTTTTTGAATTACAATGTTATTTTAAATGTAGTCAAAGTGACAATAATACAATCTTTGTATACAAATATCTTTACCATGAAATATTTCTTTTATTTATTAAGTAATATTTTAAAAATATTGTAATATAAAATAAGGAAATTAAGAAACAAAAACAAAAATCTAATCTATTATTTAAACCTTATAACTTATGTATGTTATTTGTATATTTGAACGCGCAATATATTTCAGACATTTATCTAATTT
Organism: Chrysotoxum bicinctum; assembly: GCA_911387755.1. Taxonomy (NCBI): domain Eukaryota; kingdom Metazoa; phylum Arthropoda; class Insecta; order Diptera; family Syrphidae; genus Chrysotoxum; species Chrysotoxum bicinctum. The sequence goes on along the minus strand of OU426990.1, from coordinate 23,632,549 downwards.
AATTTAAATATGTATTTTAATTTTGCAAATATAACTGACCCAGTTGCAATGATCCGCAATGTCCCAACAGTTTTCATCCTTATTGTCCTGGGTAGCTCCATATCCCTCGCGCTATCTGTCTACAATATGGACTTTTATTTATTGACACTCCCTTCAGATTGCATGTCTATAAAATAAAAATAAAAAAAAAATAAAATTAATAATAAAAAAGTTCACTCGATTCGAACTTCTCTGTTCTATAGAATATTTACCCGCACTTACTTGAGTGACATACTGCAATCAATCAATCAATCTATCAATCCAAAAGAGCATTTATGTGAAATCCTGTACAGGACATTGAATGTTGTGTACCAGCGGCGAGAGATATTGTGTGTTATTAAATTACCACAATGAAATATGTTCTCGCATAATTTCTGCATATTGATAGTGAATATGCTTTTGCCCTCTGCAATTTGGATAATCATGAGAATAAGAGCAAAATGTGGAAGCATTTACAAATGGACTAAGCGGTATTTGGATCCAGTTCGACCGCACATAATATTTGTTATTAATTTATTCAAAATAGATTAGAAATGGTTTGCATGCTAATTACAAAAGAGAATTATCGATTTCGAACTTAATAAATGGTTGTTGTTGGATTTTGGTGTACTTCCAATTTTTTTTTAATTTCGATTAACTGATGAATTGGAACTAGTTTGCGAGACTCAATTCGAAAATGTTTCATATTCAGTATTGAATTACTGAAAAATTGGATATGCAACTATTCAGATCAGAAAATTAATAAGACTTTAAAGAGATAAGATTGTTAGAGATGATTGTTTATTGAAACAAATTATTTTTGTATCTACTAATTATTTTAAGCTTTCGTTGTAAGTCTCTGTTTGTCAATGGTAGGTCCACAACGTCTACCCTTGTTGAATTCGTATCCTTTACCCTCTCAGCCTTAGAAAACGGAAATAAAGGCGAAGTTGTCTCAACCGATTTCAGTGAGGCCTTTGACAAAATCTCACATAAGCATAATTTATTCAAATTCTCCACCCTTGGGCTTAAACCTATCTTCTTAAGATGGATTTCTTCTTACCTGAAAACACAACACAGTTACAACAAAATTCAATCCAGATTACCTTCTCTGATGATTTCTTAGCTACCTCCGAAGTCCCACAAGGCAGCCACTTATGACCTTTACTCTTTATTCTTACTATTAACGATATTGAAATGGTCACAATTCACGACCTTGGTATTTTATGTAGTAGAGAGCTTAACTTTGTCACACATATTGACGAGATTATACTTAAAGCAAACTCTACAAGATCTACCGATCTTTATACATAACCTTTGTTCGTCTCCTTTTTGAATACGCCTTATGTCAAGTATGGTCCTCTTATCAAAAAATTCATATATCCTTATCGAGACCGACTTCTATCAATTAACTTGAAATCGCTGGAAGAATCAAGAGCAATAAGCGACATTCTCTGTTTCGGCTTCAACCTCAGTTCACCCTTCCTGAAACTCTGTGTTAATCATCCTTCCAATTCACTATAATCCTAAATTTAAGAGAATTTTCGAAAATCTGAATACCGAATATCCGTCCGACCTGGAGACTTGGAGTACCGGAACTCTTACCTCGCAACCGCATATTTCTTTTGACATTTTCTTGAGGATCGGCTTCAGATGTTCGGCTATAACAAATGAATCCTCAAAAATTTGTAAATCGTTGCACCTTCCTGGTCTTCCAATACTGATGTAAGGGAACCCAAACTATTAATTTAGTTATTAAAATGATTTAATAATATTATCTTAGGACGTTTTATAGAGTCGACATATTGCTTACCGATTGTCAATGACTTCTAATAACACCATTGTGTACCATCCTTTGTATGGCAGCCATCTTGACAGAGCTATTTTTGAAATATCCTTAGGTATGCGGATAAAGTTTCTTTTGCTTTACCTACCTATAGCACCAAAACATTGTAAAAATCCTAAGCTCTGGAATCCATTAACCATCTCTTCTAATTTTGAGCCGGTTAACGGATAGTTAGAGAAATATATCGGTACCAATTTCTTCCAAAGTTCTTGGTAAAATTTTTTTAAAATGCTGCAAAGAGATTTGTGATCTTTCCATACTCGCTTGAAGGTCCAAGGACATATAAGACTATTGCGATTTTTGTATTTAATGGAATACAATTTCGATAGTATTCTCGAAACTTTCTTGGTGCATTTTGAAAAAATCATTGTTATTTTATCTTACGTCTTTTTTCCAGAATAAAGTTATGTGAATCCACATTAAAATTAATTCGTAAATACTTTTAAAAAATATTGTTAGAAGCAAAACCAGACTTCTCCATACTGTTCTTGGACGCTGGGATCCTGAAAGTGTTTTAAGAATTTCACATCTCTTTACCTTAACATTGTTTGGTAATTTTAAATTATAAATTTTTAATATTCGAAGATCGTTATTATTTACTTAAAAAAAAAACTATAAAATGACAACTTTTGACATGCGAAATCCTTGAATCGGATTAAACACTTACATATTTGAAATCTCTTAATATTTTTTAAGGAGTTCTGAGATTTTCCTTTGGTAGGAACATCTAATGTCAAAATAAATCCCAAAATAAAACTCTTGGAAGAAGTAATTTTATCAAATCAAACATACTATATTTCATAGAATGCACCCTTTTAAACGTCATATTGACAAAAGGAATTGACAATTGAATGTTTTTATAATACAAACTCTACACTCAGAGAAAAACGTCCTGTAAAAAGTTGACAATGGGCCTGTTAATATTACAGGACAGAAACTCCATATAAAAAAAATTCCTGGCAAGAAATTTACTCGATATTTTTAACACTTTGCATAGTTTTATATTAACACTTTCAGATTGTCTACTTTTTTAAAAAGATTATTGGTTGATTTGGAAAAAGATCATGTTTTATTACCAAAACGGTAATGTTATTTAAATACTTAATATATTACAACTTTAATTCAACGCTGTATATGTTTACTTTGACATTTTTAAACAGATCACCTTTCAAATAATTCCCTCTAAATTTTTACTTGATCGCAGTTTAAAATCAAAAGTGCCATCACGGTGTTAATTTTACAGTGTTCATAAGCTTACGTCAACATATTTTAAGAGATCATCGTGTTCTTCTTAAAAATATGCAGTTATCTCATTTAACCTTTAACATGGTAACAGTTCTAAATCTATATTGTACAGATTCAATTCGGTCAAAAAAAAAACCTCCCATATATCATTATATTATGTACATATATAAGATTTGTTGTTTCTTTACATCATCACAGTGTTAATTCTACCTTATTTATAAGCTTATCTCTATATAGTTAAACAGATCGTCATGTTTTCATAAAAAAACTATACCGTTATCTTTATTTTCTCTTAACCTGATGCCAGTGCTAAATCTTGTCTTACACATTTTCATTCTATAGAAAAGAAACAGATTACCTTGTTGCCACATAAATTTAGCTGAAAGCTAATCTCTTTCTTTCATATGTATGAATGTATGCATCGTCTGTGGTTGATTTATTAAAGTGGCGTGCGTCGCGTCGGGTTGGTCGTTGGTCGTCGGTTTTGTCATAGGAGTTTCGTTTTTACTCTCATTTAGAAATTTATCGTGTCGTTTTGAAAAAAGGTGTTTATAATTACATAGATAATAATAATGGAGTCGAGTGAATTTTCCGAAGCCGAAGGTGAGTACTTATTGGAATACCTTCTGCCTGAAGACAGTGAAGAAGAAGAAATGCGGACCTCTCAAAAATTTGTGGTGCATGAGATTTGAAGCAACTCATAAGGTTTTTAAGGAATATGCACGTTCAATGAATTCACGCTTAAATGTTCCATGGAGTTTAGTTATAAAAGCTGCTTTAAAATTTGCATATAGCTTGAGCACTGAAAATTTTTTGCAGCCAAATTTACTAACCAACAGTAAAGATTTACTTTCCAGTAGTAATATTTTCAAATACCGTGATTTTTTTCAAACGAAATTTAATTTAAAAGAATTTAAGTTTTATAAAAAAGTAACATTCAAAGGAACAGAATACAAAAAGTCTTTTTTTTTAATTTCCAAAAAAAAAATTGATATACTCGTATGTTTATTTGAAATCGAAGACATTGTTGTAAAGTCTGATAATCTTTCCTTAATATGTTTTGAACATAAGGTTCTATATTTTGATGCACATTTCCAAGCTTATGTCATAGGAGAAGTCATAAAAGAACATTCTTTTTTAAACATAAATGAATTTATATCACCGCCTCTTCATGTTCACGAGCTTTGTAATTTCTTTAAAGTCATAAGAATAAAATCATTTAAGTAAACTTTTTTTTTTAATTTTAGTTCGTAGACTTAAAAATATCAACTTTATAAAATAAAAAATTGTGGAATATGTAAATAAAACTTTATATTTTGTGTATATTTAAATTCATTTGTTTATTTTATTTTGAATTTTGGAGCTAAATAGTAATATAACAGTGTACCGTGTTACAACAGTTAAACACTGTTGATTTAACAGTGCACCATATTACTTAAGCATCAATTTGACAAAGAATGTATAGTAGATTCAACAGGTAAGTATTGTAAATTAAAACTGAGGATGATGTGACTTTAACGTGGTCACAAAGTTAATGTCATGTAGATTCACCAGGTGTACCATGTTAATTACAGGTGAGCATTCATAACATGGTACCTAGGATCAATTTGAAAAAAAAATCTAGTAGATCCAACAGGAGAAACTGTTTTTATCGTGTTGATTTAACACTGATAATAAGTTCAATTTACCAAAGATCATGTAAATTTAACAGGACCACCGTATTAATTATTGAAGTTTTCATTGAAATTTAACACCATTAATCGTTTTATTTTAACATTTAATCTTGTGAAAAAGACCGGATTCCACTTTTGATATAACATCAAAAAAATGTTGCTTTAACGTTAATACTGGTTTAAGTTGACACGATATCAGGTACATGGGTCCAGTTTCTAATGGTGATATAACAAGATGAACAACAGAATATTCATGTAAGCTTCACACTATCTAATGTTAATAGTAAAAAGATCAAAATCTTGTTAAAATATGGTATCATGTTAACACCTTAACCCGATCAATCATGTTGAAAAATAATAACATGAGAATTGGTAAGATTCTGTTTGATTTTACCTGACTTTTTCTCTGAGTGTATAAACTACTGAAATAAATCAGCCAACAAGAAGACATAGCACTATTATTGGACTTGTTGAATTATTGATTCAAAATGGCTTATTTTTTTGGCCTTAAAGTCCACAAAAATTGCAATTTTCTTTCTGGCTACCAATATATAAAAATGAGCGCTGTTGGGGTTTTTATTTTGTTAAAGTGAACTACCCTGTCCAACGCAGCCATAGCTACTTTCGAAAGATTGTGGAGAATAAAATTATGCTATGATAATAGTTTTAATTTACTTACTCTTATTTTTTAACAACTTTATAATGAAATAAATACAATTTTTGCTCTGAAATTATTTTACCTCCTTGCATACAGCAAAAAAAAAAATGCACGACTGGGTCGCACGAACTTGCTCCTATGTAAAAGACAAAGAATTTCTCAAATGAATGTTATTAGAGAAACTGTTCATAAGCATAAAATTAATTTTTTAAATGACTAAAACAACTTCTTTAGTAGTTAAAGGTAAGAATAGGATGCCATGTGATTCAAGCAAATATAGATTTATGCAAGAACAAAAATTATAAGTCTTTGTAGTGGTTTCTTAAAAAATAAGGTTTAATATAAGAAAATTTTAAAACATTTTTAAGAAGAAATGTTGGTACGCCAATTTGAATTTTTTATTATTGTATGAATAAAAATTAAATTTACAAAAAAAAGTATTGAGCCGTTTTCGAGATATTGAATTTTCAAAAAAACAAAAAATTGATTTTTTTTTTCAAAACTCAAAAAAAAAATGTTCTTAAAGTTTTGAAATTCAATGTTTTTTAAACTTTTTAGAAGCTTCTCTCTAAAAAATTTCATTAAAATCCGTTGCGCTGATAATGAGAAATTCAAAATTTTAAAAAATCGTTCTATGGTAGGTACAGTCAGTAATATCTTGTTTTAAATTTTTTTTTTATAAAATTACAGATTAAAAAATAATAGAAAGAAAAAAAATTTAAGCAAAATTCTCGGAACCGTTTTCGAGAAAAATACGATTTTTGAAAACCATTTTTTAACATTTGTAGGTAAAATTATTTTATTTTTAGGTAAAATGAATTTATCTTTCTCAGATCTTGTAGATTATTTTTCCAAACTTTTATTTATCAAGTTTTGAAAAAATCGAGCATGGGGTTTTCGAAATATTGTGTTTTCAAAAAAAAATTTTGAAAGTTTTTTTAAAAATCCGAAAAAAATTCTTGGAAAATTTGTATACACAACAATATTTCAAACTGCTGAGAAGCCTTAGCGTAAAAAAATGATCAAAATCGGTTGAACCGTTTTTGAGCAAATCAAAAACAAAAAAAATGGTTCCAAGGGGGGTACCGAAACTACTCATTTTTTGGAAAAATTTTTTCAACCATTCCTAGGTTTAACTAAATTAAATTTTTTAATTTTTTTTTTAATGGTTGGGACAGTTTTTGAGAAAAAAAAAATATTTATAAAATTTCAAAAAAAAAAATCGTATGGCAGGTACTGTTATTTTTGGTCTTAAAAAATCAAATCAAAAAACATCCGGGGGTAGAAAATCAAAACCCATATCTACCAAGTTTGAAGAAAATCGGCCGAGCCGTTTAGCTGTAATCGAACAGACAGACAGACAGAATTGCCAGACCCACTTTTTTCGTCTTCACTATCATCGTAATGTCAACTTTGATCAAAATCTCGAGTTCGATTTTTTTTTACGAATGCATAATTTGCCTTCCAGATTATGTTTGGTGAAAACGTTGCATTGTCCCCTATTACACGATGTCTCACGAGACGAGGCTCACATAAGTGCGAAAAAGAAAGCAGATATGAGGAAATGAGAAGCAAAAAAATATTCCCGGTGAGTACCGGGCTGATTTTTAGTAGTCTCATTTTGACGTTACTTTTTCTCATATTCGTTTTATGTTGTGTTGTGCATTAAAAAAAACGAACAACTGTCAAATTTGAGACATGAGTCTATCCAACGTGTAATAGCTTTTGCCTCACGGGATACAAACTTAAAAGGAAAGTCAAAAATGAGACATGTCTCATGAGGCAATGTGTAATAGGGGACATTGCAATACAAAATTAACTAACCTATATTATACCCATACGGGCGGTGCTGAATGCATTCATTGCACTGCACAATCGGTTTTTGTTTGCTTCGTTTGTCATTAGTTAAACTTCTTGTCTCAATTTCGCTTCAGAGAAAAAAATAACAACCATTTACAATTTGAAAGGCAGTGTCAAAGTTAATCTCCTTGCTAATCTTTTTGTCCGGTAAAAACACTTCATAGATTTATTTAATCTAAACTATAAGACAATCCTTTGGTAGACATCAGGGTTGCAAAAAAGAGAGCCTTTAACATAGCTCCAACAAATGTTGATATACATAGATATAACAAATGTAGATAATAATAATTTGGTTCACCTTCAAGTTTTACTAGCAGTAGATTAATCTATAAATCGTTCCTGAAGATTTCCTGGCAATTCACAATATCAAGTCAAATTCAATGTTATTTCAGCTTAGCTTTTGTGTTTCAACCAAAGCATTTCTGAACTAACGTCAAAAATGGGATTATCTCTATTCTCACACCAGCTGCTCCCAAAACTCTTTGACAATAATAATAATAATTGTGCTTCGAACACTGTATCTTGGCGTTAGTCAGGTACGCCCAGTTTCAAGGAGAAGAAAAACAGCTTTAACTTTCACGATAATTGAAAACAAACAAAATGTGGGTGTAGAACGATAAACGGAAAGTCAATCATTTGCATGCCATAAATACACGAACCGAACCATATCATCAGCAAAAGAGTTCCTTTGGCTTTTGTGTTAATAATCTTTGATCTGCGTGTTTGGGTGTATTTCTCTCTCTCTCTCTTTCATTGGAATGCAAATTCAAGAATAATAACGGTATTCAAATTATACCAGAGAAGGGGTTTCTTTCTCTGAATGTAATCTTGATTTTTGACATGCAACTGCTCTTGAAGGTTTTGTTGTGAAGAACGTTACTCGTCTTATGTATATGAGATGTACTCGTATATTGATGTTTCATTAAGTGAATGTGGGATACCATTTTTTATTACACTAGGTCGAAAAGGGTTGCTTGAGCTTTAAAGGACGAAGAAGTGTTGTTTCTCCCTGAAACTTATTTTCTTGAGGCTTGAGGTGCAGCAAGAGAGATGAATGCAATTGAATGGGTTTTGTTCTATTCATGGAAAATTCTGGGTTTTCAAAATGTGAGGCTACATTCTCGATTTTCCTCTGCATCATGACTCATGACAGTTAAAATCTTGTTTGAGTCCCATTTTGTATAGAAATTAAATTCTCCATAAAAACTTAATCGTTTGTTTGAATTTCCCTTCAAGTTGATACCTTCTATGGCAAGATTCTTTGAATTTAACAAACGTTAATGAATTAATCAATTTCTTGTAACTTTTGGCTTATCTAATTAAAACATTTGAGTCTTTGATTAAGTTTTCAGATGACATTCATTTTCTTTTTGTATGGATGTCAAGTTAAACGACAAATAGTTTATGATAAAATACTATTCTGAGGAAATGAAGAGGCTAGGGTTCTATTGCGAAAGAAGGGAGCTTATGAAGGCATTATAACAGCACGATTCAGTCGCACGACCTTGCTCTTATATTTTAGAGGCATAGAATTTTAAAAATTTCATAAACATAAAATTAATTTTTTAAATAGCGAAAACAACTCATTTAGTATTTGGAGCTTAAAAGAGAATGCCATGTGATTTCTTACACAAATATGTATTTACACCGTTATTTTAAATAAGTTGTTAAATAAGTATGTACTTATATTAAAGTATGTATGTATATTAAATTTTTAAAACATTTTGAAAAAAAAATTTCGGTACACCAACTTCAAGTTTTTATTACTGTACAAAAATCTAAAAAATAAATTTAAAAAAGAAATGTATTGACCCGGAATGGCATCGAAATCAGTTGAACCGTTCTTGAGTAAATGGAAAACAAAAACAATGGTTCAGCGGGGTACCCTTTTTTAATTTTATTTTCTTAACCATTATTTTTTTGCTAAATAAATTTTCTTAAATTTAAAAAAAAATTATATGGAGCAGTTCTTAAGAATTTTTTTTTTGTAATTTTGAGAATATTGGTAAAGCAGGTACCGTTATTTTCGGTTTTAAAAAAATATGTCGGAGAAAATTGAAAAAGAAAATCAGGAGAGCCGCTAAGGCTGTAGTCGAACAGACAGACGGAATTCCAATGACCACTTTTTCGTCTTCTCTATCATCGCAATATTATGTCTGATTAAAATCTCGAGTTCAGGGTGTCCCTTAATTCGCCAAGGGTATTTTGGGATATGACTCTTGGGTATATTCTAAAAACAACATCGTTCTAGAGTATGGGTCTCACATCTCACTCCAATGTTGACATCGTTTTCCGGGAATTTAAGAAAAGGCTTACTTTGGTCTACCCTGGCACATGTGAACGAAAATTATTCTATTAATTCGAATGGTAGAAACTTTGTTTTACCCTATATTTTAACAAGCACTTATAACTGCTATTAAATTAAGTTGGCATCTTGTTAGATATCCAGTTTCTAAGCCTTTATTTTTTCGCACGAATTTTTGACAATCAATAACAAGTTTGCGAAATAACCCATAGGAAGACCTAAAGCAGGTAAAATTATAAATCCTTTCATCAAGAGCAAGTGATAGGTTAATGGAAGAACCAAATTCCAATTAATGAAGAGTCAGTTCAAGTACTCAGTGGAATCCTTCAAACACTTTGGGGATGTGTTGTTGAAATTGCTAACATCAAATCATAAGCCAAGTTTTGGAGGAAGAAAATAATGCTTGATGACTAAACTATTAGCTGTCTGACCTATCTACAAAAAAGGCAATATCCTGCAAGAACTCTCCATGGATATAACGAGAGGGCCATCTAGTGGTTTATTTTTAAATCATAGGTTATTTTTACACTGACAGCTGTTTCCTGCTTGAAATCTTGACAGAAAGTCAGTCATAGCTCCGCGGAAAGAAATGAGTCGCTTTACGCTTGAACAACTTTGTGAAATATTGAAAACTTATTTCCAAAGTGAGTGCTGTGTAGCCCAAACAGTGCGTTTTCTGAACAGAAGTTTTGGCCAAAATGAGGAACCCACCGCGGCTGCTGTACGCAAGTGACTAGTATGCTAGTGGACAACACTCATGGTCCCCTCGTTGTACGGTGCGCATAGACGAGAATGTGGCTGCTGTAGCCGAGTGTGTAAAACTCAATTCACGAACATCAACTCGCTATCGATCTCAGCCATTTATTCGGCAAGTACTAGTCTAGCTTCCAGGAGGGAAGCCTGATCATAGAACGATTCTTCAAACTTACCAATATTTTTGAAAAGACGAACAAATTTCAAGTCCAGACTCACTATCATTTCATCGACTTCAAAGCCGCATATAATAACATTAATTGTCAGGGGCTCTATATGGCGATGGCTTAACTCTGAAATCACGAAATAATGGATTCAATTGTGTTGCGTGACATTGGAAAATACGATGTGCTATATGCAGCTAGGGAATATATAGATATTGATATATATTAAATATACTTGCATAGAGTTTCGGCTAGGAGATGCGCTACGTAAGGTTAGGTTAGGTGGGGTGGCTTGCGGCAAGCCGTATATAACCTTACTCGGATCTCAATTGATCCATTGTGCTACACAGGGCGTGGTTAATGTAGGAATGGGAAGAGCAAGAGAAAGGAATTAGTGGAAGTTATAGGTATGGGGTAGTTCCCTGAACCATCTGGATTTCTGAATGAAGTTAAGGTTACTGGAGAGTCAAACGTAAGCCTACCACATTAAGATGAAACCATTTTTCGATCCAAAACAGATATTCGTAGAATGCAAGGACGACGTTATCGCTGAGTGCAGTATTTCTAATTTTTAGAGAATTTGGACGATATCGACACTATCAGTCACTCCCAAGGGACCTGGGAGATACCAGCATGTCAGGGTGATCTGGAGAAAGAAATCTCGAAACCAGAAAGGAATTATCGTAATGCAACATTTCCATCTATATTTGAAGAGTAGTAACTAATCGAGTAGAGAAACCGCAGACAAAACTTTCAAGACTGGACTTAAACGTAATTGAAACAACGATCTAACGAGATATAAAACTATAAGCAATTCTTTTAGTTGATATTATTTATTCTAATTTTTTAAAATTTTACCGAATTTCCACGTTATCAGAAATTAATTAATTTCATCTTCCCAACGACGACGTGAAGAAATTATACAGTTACATCTGATGAGGTGTTTGAAAGTTTAAACAGAATTTTCAAGAACACTCGAGAATTTGTCAATTGGCTTGTGCAAATTATATTCCCTTTATACCTGATGGCCCATTGAAGTGCGGCGCATACATCAGAAATTCATTCAGCAGCCACAATGACCACAGAAATATATATGGAAAACGCAAAAGAGGCTTATTGGCAGCAATAAAGACCAAAGTATTCAATAATTGCATGAAAACGCGATACGAAACGAAAATACCCACGTCAATGTTTCAAGTTAAGTTTTGTGGTTTTTCAATAACCAGCAACGAGAAGGACAGTACTGCCACTAGCCTTTATGCAATTTCGAAAAATGATTACTTAATCATATTCCAATAGAATCCTTTTCCTTGAAAAATTCAATTATTCTGTTAATCACATGTTGGAATTGCAATCCTCAAACCGTATTTAAACTTGTGTTCTACGTGAACTTAAAAAAAGTGTATTTTTTCCAGCAATTATATCATTTCACACGAATTGCTTGCAGGTGAGGTATTTTCCCCCCCCGCACACACATACACAAATCAAAAATCCATTCACCATTCTACTACTGCACTTCCTTTGTCACTTCAATTTACTGGATTACTTTCGGATTACTGTCATACTCGAATCGGAAGTGATTCGAAAAACGAAAATTCGCCCGAAAATTGCCAGGATATGTGTACCCACCGGTAATACGGGCTGCAAACAGCCCGTACACTTGCTCTCTCAACAACAACAAAAATAAGTTTTATCGTCTGGTTTTTTCGTTCCATACCCATCAGCCCGTGCTTCACTTCTTTGGTCCTTACTTTAAGGCTGCTGCTGCCATCAGCTATCTTTCTCTCTCGACAGAAAAACTTCAGCGAATCAACAAACGAACGAGAAAAGAAATCCTTGAGTAGATGTCATCCACAAGGATTACGAGAGTTTTATAAATTTTACTGCCTTCTTCGCCATCTTTTCTTTTCATATTTTTTTTTTTTTTTTTTTGTTGTACGCGGAAGTTTACTTTTTGAATGCAACTTTTCTCTTATTCAAGTTTTTTTTTTATTTTGCAATGTTGTCCCAAAAGTTTTGGGCCCCTCCACTGCCCTCGCTGCCGCCCTAGTCTATAGTAATCCCTCATCGAGTTCCTTGGAATTCGCTGAAATTTTCTTTTATAGCGGAACGGTTTTCCATTTGTTTGAAGGGCTTACAAAAAGTGGATATATGTTCTGAACCTCCCTTTAGGTTGTTTTTATGCCACTGGCAGTAAGTATTTAGCCTTCAAAAAAATATTTGTTCCAAACTTTTACGACCATTTGATGGAGTTCCTTCCAATATTTTCTCGAAAAAACTTTGACGGATATCCTTATTTTTACACTAATTACTGACTTAAGAAGAACTTATTTTTTGTGTCCTGACAAATTCGGAAAATGTAGTTTTTTTTTTAATGAATTCAAACTTTTCAAATGTTCAAGGCAGCGTTACCCTTATGCGACTTTAGTCGCATTTTTGCGACCTTTTTTGTGCTGTGCGACTATGCGACGACCTTTTTAAAATTGTTTAAAATTGCGACTTTTTCTTTGCTTAAACATTTACCATCAAACTTTTCTGAGAATGTGTGAGTATGATTGTCTTTGCTTTGTTCTTTGTTTTCTGTTCGCATTCTCGTTTTCGAAAGTAGTTTTTGTTTTCCCAATTCCCACCACGGGGGCGCTGTTAGATTGTTTTTTGTTCTCTTACGTGTTTGGCACTGACGACTGACACTGACATTTCCTGGAATTTCTCCTTACCTTTGTGCTTTGCCTGTAACATGTAACATGCCGCATCGTGGAGCAATGGGTTGCTTTGCAACATTTTTTTATTAGGGCTAAATTTGAAGAAAGTACAAATTCAAAAATTGATATTATTCTCGAAAATTTGAACAACGAAAATTTAGTTTATTTAAAGTTTCTAAAATACATATATTCTTTCAAAAATAAATATTTTAAACAAAGTTTTTCAGAGTGAAACATCACAAATTGCTTATTTGTGCTCTTATATAGAAGATCCTCTATTTATTATTTTTCAAAATTTTTTATTGAAAGAATGTGTTCTTGGAAAATCTATTTCTGAGATTGATTATCGAAACGAAAATTAGTTTAAAAAATTATCGGCATGGAAGCCGAAAATTGCTTAAAGGATAAAAAACTCACAAATTTTGAAATTATTTGCATAAAAAAATGTACTTCAATATTATTTGACGCTTTGCTAAGAAATTTTTTCAAGATTTAATGTTAAAGATGAGAAGCTTTCTATTTTAAAACATATAGATCCAAAAATAATTAGGTCAAATCAGGATTTTAACTATTTTCGGTTGGTTTCAAATTTTAATAGCTTTACAAATGAGCCAGAAAAAGTGGTAGATCAATACAAACACCAAGAGCTTCAAGCGTTTGACAAAAACTATGGCAAAAATTTTGAAATTAAAAATATAGAAGAGTTTTGGTACAAGGTTGGTACTTTAAAAAATAGTTTAGGTGATAATGATAACCTATACTTTGACCTTTACGAATTTGTTTGTAAAATTTTAACGTTGTCACAGCAGCGCTTGCGCTGAGCAAGTTTTTTCAAAGCTTACGCTTATGAAAAATAAATTAACAAACCGTTTACAAAGGGAAACCTGCGAAAATATGTTAGCTTCCACAAATCTCATTCACTGTGATATAAGTGACTGGGTTCCTGAAAACAACCTAATTAAAAAGTATAGAGAAACTTTATTAAAAAAACGAAACATTAATGTGATTTACATATCTTTTTAGGTATTTATTTTAACTTAAAACCCATACATACATATTAATTTATGTAAAATGAAGTCTTTAAATTAGGTTTTTTTTTTTTTTGTTATTTTTTAATGTATACCTATCTAAGTGTTAAAATAAAGAAATTCAAAAAAATATCTAAATTTTTTTTCCTATAGTAAAAAAAAAATAATATTTAGGTACGCGAGTTTTTCTTTCAATTGCGACTTTTTGTTCAAAAATCCGACTTTTTCAAAAAATTCGAATTTGCGACTTTTTTTTGTAAAAGCGACTTTTTTCTGCGACTTTTTGAAAAATCCCAGGGGTAACCCTGGTTCAAGGGGTTAACTCACAAGTTGAACGAAGAATTTGTAACTTAACGAAACAAATTCTATCAAAAATTGGTCAATTAATCTGGAAGTGACAGTAGGAATGAAAAAGGAGAACAAAAAACCTTCAATTGATTACCTTAATGGGGATTTCGTTTTTGTTTCTTTCTCACGTTTCACGTATAATTTTGTAGTTTTCGAAGGAGGTCTAAATCACTGGCGACTGCACTTCATTTACCATTTTTGTTCGTGAGAGTTAAGTGAAAAACTATTGCGCTGTTTTTTTGTTTCCCAGTTTAAATGTGAAGTGAAGTAGGTGCTGCAAACAAGGATTTGTGTTGACACTTTGTCATACTTTTTTCGCCCCGGGGTTTTTTTTCCCAACCCAGCCGGGGTAATAAACTAAAATGAAGTGGCAATAAAATGCGATTTTATGAGAAGCTTTTGAAGCTCCATATGCTTTTTTGTTGTTGATATTTTTATTGTCATGGTTCGTCGTGTGTAATTATGTCCACCCATTCACAGGACAACATAAGGTTGAGTTAAGTGCATATGGTGTTAGGGGATTTTCAAGTCCTGGAGAGGAGGGATAAATATTGTGAGTATGCCGGGAAGTATTTTTCGAAGGGCACATGTAGCATCGATATGCTGTAAAATTTGTTTATTTTATTACCTTCGATGGACACATCATGATAATTTGTTTCTTTATTTTTATAAATTATTTTATTCGTAAATTGTTTAACAGTTTAAATATTTAAAAGTGTGCTTGTATGTATGTAAAAATAAAACTCCTTTACTTTCTAAAGAAAATATTTGCTACTATAAGAGATGTACTTAATAAAAGAAGTTCAGAGCATAGCTCACGCCGTTCTTTTGTTCCAAATAATCCTAAGAATATGTTGCTGCACCACCTGTAGAGATTGTATTATATATTATAGTACATATATAGGTATGTATGTATCCAACAAACAAGAGCATATTGCAACTTCGATTGAACCAAGCTTTACTAGAAGTTTTCGCGAACTTTCTAAAATGGTATATAATAAAAGTCGTAGTCAAGTATGAATATTCCAGTTCAGTTTACTATTAATTAATAAATTCAATTAAAAAGCTCCACTTAAATAGAAATAATTTTCATTTCTCTATTGAATTAATTAATAAACTTATACTCAGGCACATGTTCAATTGTAAAGCTTTTAGAAGAGCAGTTTAGACTTAGATACATTGAGACAAACTCAAGTCACTGTTCAATAAAGTGCATTCAATCTTGCAAACTCGAAATTTTTTACAATTCGAGCTATGGAATATGAATTTAAGTGAGAAAAGAGAAAAGTAGGAATCGGTAAATAACCTTAGCTTAGCTCCATTTATGACAATGTTATGCGTACCAAACCAATGTCTAAGAACCACTAAGTCATAATTAATATCAGTTCTTAAGTCTACAATAGAATTATGCGAATATGAACAACTAATATTATCAGCTAAATCATGTTACAGAACTTTTTAAGTCAAGATAAAAGATCGAATTTATAATATTAAAAATATTATGGGACCTAGAACCGAGCCTTGCGGAACGCCAATAACTAACGGGTGATTTTTTAAGAGCTTGAGAACTTTTTTTTAAAAAAAAAACGCATAAAATTTGCAAAATCTCATCGATTCTTTATTTGAAACGTTAGATTGGTCCATGACATTTACTTTTTGAAGATAATTTCATTTAAATGTTGACCGCGGCTGCGTCTTAGGTGGTCCATTCGGAAAGTCCAATTTTGGGTAACTTTTTCGAGCATTTCGGCCGGAATAGCCCGAATTTCTTCGGAAATGTTGTCTTCCAAAGCTGGAATAGTTACTGGCTTATTTGTGTAGACTTTAGACTTGACGTAGCCCCACAAAAAATAGTCTAAAGGCGTCAAATCGCATGATCTTGGTGGCCAACTTACCGGTCCATTCCTTGAGATGAATTGTTCTCCGAAGTTTTCCCTCAAAATGGCCATAGAATCGCGAGCTGTGTGGCATGTAGCGCCATCTTGTTGAAACCACATGTCAACCAAGTTCAGTTCTTCCATTTTTGGCAACAAAAAGTTTGTTAGCATTGAACGATAGCGATCGCCATTCACCGTAACGTTGCGTCCAACAGCATCTTTGAAAAAATACGGTCCAATGATTCCACCAGCGTACAAACCACACCAAACAGTGCATTTTTCGGGATGCATGGGCAGTTCTTGAACGGCTTCTGGTTGCTCTTCACTCCAAATGCGGCAATTTTGCTTATTTACGTAGCCATTCAACCAGAAATGAGCCTCATCGCTGAACAAAATTTGTCGATAAAAAAGCGGATTTTCTGCCAACTTTTCTAGGGCCCATTCACTGAAAATTCG
Organism: Chrysotoxum bicinctum; assembly: GCA_911387755.1. NCBI lineage: Eukaryota > Metazoa > Arthropoda > Insecta > Diptera > Syrphidae > Chrysotoxum > Chrysotoxum bicinctum. Next base: position 23,615,616 of record OU426990.1, on the reverse strand, counting down.
ACGTTGTGGCAGATCGTTCGGCTTCAGTTCTTGCACGAGCTGTATTTTATACGGTTTTACACCAAGATCTTTGCGTAAAATCTTCCATGTGGTCGAATAACACAAACCCAATTGCTGCGAACGGCGACGAATCGACATTTCACGGTCTTCAGCAACACTCTCAGAAACAGACGCAATATTCTCTTCTGTACGCACTGTACGCATTCGTGTGGTTGGTTTAATGTCCAATAAAGTAAACTGAGTGCGAAACTTGGTCACAATCGCATTAATTGTTTGCTCACTTGGTCGATTATGTAGACCATAAATCGGACGTAAAGCGCGAAACACATTTCGAACCGAACACTGATTTTGGTAATAAAATTCAATGATTTGCAAGCGTTGCTCGTTAGTAAGTCTATTCATGATGAAATCTCAAAGCATACTGAGCATCTTTCTCTTTGACACCATGTCTGAAATCCCGCGTGATCTGTCAAATACTAATGCATGAAAATCCTAACCTCAAAAAAATCACCCGTTATTTTAACTTTTTATGTTCTACCCTTAAAATATGAACAGAATTATTTGATAATGAAACCTCTATATCCAAGTTTTTCAAGTTAAACTAGTAACAAATCATGATCCACAGTATCAAATGCCTTGGTTATATCAATATAGAGAGCAGCTGAGACTGTTCTATTGATAAGACCCGCACAAATCTGGCTACAAAATTGAAGAAGTGCATCTTCCGTTGATCTCACCGATCTAAATTCATACTGATTATTACTAAAAAAATTTACTCGGTGTAAATACGATACAATTCGGACTTTCATCACTTTAAAACTAAAAGAGATATTGGCCTATAGTTATTAAGATTTTTATAATCACCTTTTTAAAAATAGATATAACTTTTATTTTTTTTTATTTTTTATTTTATTTATTTTTTGTGATTGCTCAACAAACTGTAAGATATAGAATCTTATAAGATAGTAGTAAGCTAATTTTACAAAAATGAGCCAAAAAGGTTACTTTAATTAATAAAATTGAAAACATTTAAACATGAAAAGGATACAAAAAATTAATTTAATATAACTTCAGGCTTAAATTCAAATTGAAAAATGAAATTTTAGCACTTTTTTAATGATTGTTGCATTTTGGTTTTCTCTTATATTACGTGGTAATGAAATCCAAAGACGGACAGAATTAGCGAGGGACAATCAACTGATGAGATCTGTGCGAGGATGCACTTATAATTTTTTCAAAACAGTATTGTGGCTGGCGTTTAAGAAGTATATCAGAGAACAAAATTAAACTTCGATAATTGATATAGTTTTCAAATGGCATATTTAGTATGCGCGAAGCAAAACCAGATATCCTGTCATATCTATTTAGCCCGAATACATAACCTATGGTAGAATTGAATGCGACACTGAGTTTACGCCTGCTTATATAATTACAATTACAATAAATTTTACAACCATATATCAGGATAGGAATAATCAAAGTCTTAGCAAGGAGAAACCGCGTTTTTACTGGAGTAAAAACTCCAAAGTTAACGAAGTGCGCCATATACCTTGCCAACAAGCCCATTAATGTGGTTATCCCAGGTCAGAAAGCGGTTGAAAGTCACTCCAAGATTTTTTTTTGTTAAAACGTACGATTGGAGCATTGCTCAAGACAATCGGTGGGAAATACGTACGATCAATGGATTGTCTTGAAATGACAAGGCACTTAGATTTTTTAGGGTTTAAAACGACCATTCAATTCCGACAAATTCACCACTTTCTCAAAGTCCTCATTGACGCAAAATGCCCCATGCTCAATAAGTCCTAAACGGCAGCTAAAATAAAGCTGAAAACAAAGGGGGTCCAAGAATGGATCCCTGAGGCACACCAGTTACAAGTGGCAAGAAATTAGATAAGCTATCTCCAACTTGCACTGCTTGTCTTCCGGATGAAAAATTGAAATTTCGCATGAGTTTTCTACACAAATTGATAGCATCAAAGGCCTTTGAAAAGTCAAGCAAAACTAAAAAAGTAATCTCATCTTTATCCAATGCTTGCCTCAGGTCTTCAGTAACTTTCAAAAGTGCAGTAATACAACTGTGCTTTTTACGAAAACCAGATTGCTTGGACTAAGCAAGAGATTGCTTTGGCAGCGAGATAAGCATTCATTTGTTTTTGCAGAATCCTTTCAAAGATCTTTGACAAAAATAGCAGCATGGAGATAGGCCTAAATTCATCTTTTTGGAATTTTTAGGAAGTGGTATGATTTTGGCAACTTTCCATAAGTACGGGTACATGCCAGACATCAAGATAGTATTAAAAGCAAAGGTTATATATGGCAACACAATTGGCAAAATCATACACAAGAATGAAGGATGGACATCATCGAGCCCAACAGCCTTTGACTTAATAGAAAGAACACTTTCGACGACATCAGCACTTATTACTGCGGAAAAACCAAAGCCAGGGGCATCGCGATAATCAATAAACGAAAAGGAGTTTTCGACACTATCTTGGGAGATCTGCCCCGATGGAGCGGATACAAATATTTTGCTGAGGATGTTACCATCGATATCCTCAGCTGGTCTGATTTTTGTCTTACCTATCCCAATATTATGAAGGTTTTGCCAAAGCTGACATCCGTTTAAGGATGTGTTGAGCTGTTGAGAGAAATGATGGGATTTGGCTGTACGTATATCAGCTACAGCTCATATTCTTTAGATGTTTTTAAGCCGTTTGGAAAAAATCCATTAAAAACACTATTATTAAAAATTTAGGAACTGTGCTATCGGGCAATGTTTTTTATTTCTTAATTAACATTTTTTTTTAATTATGGTTCTGAAACATTTAGCTAAAAAAAAAAACAATTTTATCAAAAAATATGATTTTCGCAACCTTGGCGTTTTTCTGCTTCAATTCACCAGGGGAAATCCATTGTATCGACTATACCTTGGTCTTTGGTGTGTTGTGGTGAATCCATGTTTCATCCACGGTTACGAAACGTCGTCTTAAAAACGCGGTCGAATTTTTCTTGAACATTGCCTAACAATCTTTTGAAGTTGTCAAAAGATTCCGTCTATTGCGATTATGTGCAATGGTGCCATCCATCTTGTCCAAATATTTATGTAAAATCGATTCATATAAGCCTTCTTTAAGCTCGCGCACCACAAGCCAGTCGTACATTATCAAACAGTGTTATTTTTTCGACTATTTCTGGTAAGGTGGTTTCGATTGGGCAACCAGAACGTTCGACGTCACTTTTAATGGAATGAGTACATTGAAATTGACTTAACCAGTAGTGAATGCTTCCAATCGATTGTGAATAGTCCCCATAATATTTGTCAAGCTTTTGCATGGTTTGCCTGATGATTTTTTCTCGCAAGAAATAGTGTTTAATGAGCACTTAAAATTCACTTTTGTTCATTTTAAAGTAGACGTCTTTTAAAAAATGGCTACCACAACAAAACTATTTGACAGATCTGTCTGTAAATTTTAAAGATGCTTCCTAATAAACAAAATGATGGAAACCATTTAACGAAATGCTCAAACGCGTTTATATAAAATGGCTGCCACGACAAAACTATTTGACAGATCTGTCTAAAATTTCGGACGATGCCTCCTTATAAAAAAATGAGGGATTTCAGGTGGCGATAATGCCATTTGTTTCAATTTTCAGAGACTTATTGACCCACCAAATGTTGTACATTATGTAATGTGTCAAACTATTTCCGAACTTCGGCCTCTGTCAAAAGACAAACGTCTGTCATAAAGCAAAAATCTGTCGGTTTGAATAGATTAACTCACATCCTTCTAAAAAATTATCCTAAAAGAAACTAAAAACGAGAAACTTCATATCATTCACGAGAGTCCATCTTCTATGTATGTAAAATATCGAAACCATTGATCACTTTCTTACCACCGCTCGTTGTTGCTATCTCATTTGGTATTATTTGTAAGGATTTTCAATCAAATTTAACACAAAATGGAGAAACTGCTGTTAATACCGCAATCGATATGTGAAAGGCATTTTTATGTACAACAAGAAGAACGGCAAAAAAAAAAAAAAAACTAAAAAAGATTCTTAAGTGGACGCACTCAAAACAAAGCTCCCTCCAGGAAATGAATGCAAACAAAATGCATATAACGAACCTTATAGGGAGTTCCTATGGTTTTGTACAAATTCCTTAAAAAAATTCAATGATTAGCAAAGAAAACCCATTGTTGAGTGAAAAATAGTTTTCTAAGGCCTTTTCCTTCCCAATGGAATATTGTGTTCTCCGGAGATATCATGTACTTTTATACGAGTGTGTGTGAGCGTGTTTGGCAAATAGTTTTATCAAGACTTTCCTTCGGAAAAAAATCATAAGATTTTGTATTTTTTTTTCTTAATATCCTAGGTCCTCTGCCTCTACCTCAAAGAATGTTGGATGTGGTGGTGGTGGTTATTTAATTTTATGCTATGCAACTCAAAGGATTGAGTTTGCTCAAGTACTTGGAAGGTTGAATTCTGTGTTATATTTTTTACTTGCGATATAGGTACTATAGGGCAAGTTCTGCATTTGGAAAAAAAATCGAACTCGAGATTTTGATCAAAGTTGACATTACGATGATAGCGAAGACGAAAAAAGTGGGTCTGACAATTCCGTCTGTCTGTCTGTATGTCTGTATGTCTGTATGTCTGTATGTCTGTACCTCGAACTACAGCCTAAACTACCGGACGTATTTTCTTCAAACTCGGTAGTTAAGGGTCTTCGGTGATTCCCTAGAGGAGAAATTGAAATTTTTTTTTTAGCTCCAAAACTAAGGGTACCCCCCATACACCCGTAATGCAAAATCTTATTTATCTCAAAAACGGCTCTAACGATTTTGATAAAAAAAATTAAGTGTGATATTATGGACATAGACTATATTTTGGTGAAAAAAAAATTTGGGGGGAAATGTTATTAGGGGTACCTGTCATAGAACGGTTTTTTTATTTTCGAATTTCTCACCAACGGCTTTAACGATTTTAACCAAAATTTTTATGCAGGAGCTGCTTTGCATTTGAAAAAATATAAACCAAAAATTTTTTCGAAAAAATAGTTTTTGGATTTTTAAAAAAATAATACAATTTTTTTTTTGAAAATTCAATATCTTGAAAACCGATACACGATTAAATTTTTAAATTACGTTTAAAAATGTATTTTATTAAACAATAACAATTTGCATATCAATTTTTTTTATAAAAATTTTAAGGAAAATTTAGTACACAAAAAACATGTTTCAGTGTGTCTGTATGTCTGTACCTCTCACTACAGCCTAAGCCCCGAGACCAATATCTTTCAATATCGGTAGTTAAGGGTTTTCGGTGATTCCCTAGAGGAGAAATTGAAATTTTTTTTTTAGCTCCAAAACTAACGATACCCCCCATACACCCGTAATGCAAAATCTTATTTATCTCGAAAACGGCTCTAACGATTTTGATAAAAAAAATTAAGTGTGATATTATGGACATGGACTACATTTTGGTCAAAAAAAATTTTGGGGAAAAATGTTATTAGGGGTACCTGCCATAGACCCGTTTTTTTAATTTTCGACTTTCTCATTAACGGCTCTAAGGATTTTATCTCAAAATTTTTAGCAGGAGTCCCCTTAAGTTTAAAATAATATTGTATATAAAAATATTCGAAAAAATATTTATTGGTTTTTTTTTGAAAAAAAAAAAAATTTAAATCAATATCTTCAAAACCTATGAACGATTATTTTTTGAAATTATTTCCTAAGCCCAATATTATTAAATAATTAAAATCCGCATCCCACATTTTTTTCTTGAAAAATTTTAGAGAAATTTCTTATATAAAAAATTTATTTAATAATAAAACGACTTTTTAAGGTTTATTTGCATAAATTCATACTTTTCCGGAAACACGACGGCACTTTTATGCAGTTGAACATTATTATCTCATTAAATCCATGTTTTATATTTATAAAATGTATCTTAAATTCCAAAGTACTTTTACATAAGAGCAAGTTCGTGCGATCCAGTCGTGCATTTTATTTTCTCTCTCTTTCTTTTAATTTTAAATACAAAAAAAAGTCCTGTTCGTCTTTCTTAAGGATGTGTTTACCTTTAGGCAAAATTGTGAAAGTCTCTGATGGCTTTGCAGTTTGTGGCAAAGAAAAGTTTGTTTGAATGAGTTGCAATTTAAAGTTCAAAGAAATAATGAGAATTTTTAGTTGATGACAGTCAATTAGTATTTGAGGGCTTGAGAGATAAGCATGCTTTGTGTGTTATCCTATAAGCAGTGCAGTGCATGCACTTGGTTGATGTAGATTGAGGAATATTATAAAACCTCAAAAATTTTAGGTAAGCCAGAAATTCTGTTCAAACAATTTAACTTTTAGAAAGTGGTCAGCTAAGGATTGTAACAGAGAAAATTAGAATGAACATTTTTTGGATTAACGACATTGCAGAGCTTAATGTTTTAACAAACCTATTAAGGCCAAAATAGTGTGCGTGTGCTATCTCTTTGACCAAGGAATCTCTTAGAATAGACGGATTTGCAAACGGGAGAATTTCTACTGCTTCAGATATTTAGGATTCTTGATGTGAAATTCTAAGGGAAAAGATAGTCTTAGCGTGTCGGCTAAATGTGTAAGATTATTAAGACCACTTTGACAACTTTTAAAGGAGAGGAAAAATAAAATGTCATTGTTTACAAAAAGTCGATCCAGTAACATTAAGTACTGAGCAGATGACGCACTGCCGCCCGGTTATGCAAAAGTGCTTGCGAAATTTAATTTTTGGTTTTAATAAAATCATAAGATTAGAGTTTAAACGTTTGGTGAAAAATAATCCTTGACATATTAAAGAAATATTAAAACACTTGTTTCCACACATTATTAAAAATATTTATTGAAAAACCTTAAAAGACTAACGCGCGGACTAAAATGTTTTAATATTATAGTAGTGAATAAAAGTACTCTTTCCAATTATGTTTTATACTAACATAATTTATTTCTAAAAAAAATAAATGAAAATGTTAAATAATTTCAATACTATAAAAATTAAGCGTCACATTAAAACTTGCAAACTTTTTAATTCAGCAATTAAATATATATGGAAATTTAAAATAAATAAAGATATGAAAATTATTTCGGTTTAAGTGGAGTGATTGAACTTAAATCAATTAAAATCAAAGCACCTTGGAGTTGAGGTCACTTGAGCTTTTAATTGGTTGAAATTTAAAATATTTAAGCGTTTTGGCTTATTGATGTCAAAAATTGTGTATTTATCTCATACCCGTCCAGCAGGTAAGCAGTTCAAAAGAGAAACATCACCCAAGGAACAGCCCTATCCATTGGTTTGTATGTGTCAATTTTTGGGTTGGTCTACAATGCAAATCTTTTAAATTTACTGAATTAGCGGGTGAGAAAAAATTTCGATTTTTTTAATTTTTTTAAGTTTTGAGTAAAAGAACTAGGAGAAGAATGCAAAAAAAAAAACTTCTTTTTTTAGTGATAAACTTGTTCTAAAATTAAAATAAAAACAAATAAATATTTTAATTTTTTATTTTCAATTTTGCTAAATTTGTCGACTTTAAATTAAATAGAAATAAAATGCACGACTGAGTCCCACAAACTTTCCCTTACATATATCAAGGACTAAGAATTTCAAAAATGAATGTTATTAGAGAAAAACTGTTCATAAGCATGAAAATGACTTAAAGAAATCCTTTATTAGTTGGGGCTAAAAACAGGATGCTAAGTGAATATATGAGTTTAAGCAAGAACAAAAATTATAAGTCGTTGTAGTGGTTTCTTAAAAAATAAGCTTTTATATACAACATTTTTAAAACATTTTTAAGAAAAAAATTTGGTACGCCAACTTAAAGTTTTTATTATTGTAAAATTAAAAATTAAATTTCCAAAAAAAATATTGAGCTGGTTTTGAGATATCGAATTTTCCAAAAACAAATAGATTTTTTTTCTAAAATTAAAAAAAAAAAATTTGTTAAGTCTTGAAATGCAAAGTTTTTTAAACTTCTTATGCCGATTATGAGAAATTCAAAATTGTAAAAATTGGTTCAATGATAGGTACAGTCAGTAATGTCTTATTCTCAATTTTGTTTCTTAAATTAAATTATAGATTGTAAAAAATAATCGAAAGAAAAAAATGTAGCGAAACTTTTGTACTACACTGTACTTTTTAATATAACGTAACTACATATTAATGATATACAATGCAAGAAAGTTATTTTACTTTTTACTCTCCTAAGTTAGTCTGCCATAGATCGTCAACAAGTCAACTCGAATAAATTATTAATCTTAAACGACTATTCGACTTTTAATTATTTTTAGCATATATCTAGCCTTCGGTGGTTAATTCACTAGTTTAGACTTAAGCTTAATCTGATATTTTTATATCAGAAAGCTAGGAAGTTTTGCATATTTCTAGGAAAAAAATTAACAGAATTCTTCGAATAAGACCTAGTCAAAGCCTTCTAGATAGGAGTGTAAGAATATTTATATTTACTATAACCTTCGAACTTAAGCTATTTTTAATCGCACAAATTAAAGCTTAGGCTTCTTATAAATAGCGATTACTATACTCTGTCCAATAAAGATAGGAAGATAGGACGTTTGTCTCTCATTCTGGTTGCATTGCCATGCATAAGGGTGTTACCTTTTAAAGCTCTCACAGGGATTCCGTAGTTTACATTATAAATCGCCGCAAATGAGAGTAAAAAACGCGTAGGGCTACCGTCTGCCGATTAAAAACGACTGAAAACAATATTAAATTTACCTTTTCCCACAACACCAAGCCGTAAGATAATAGGCGCGTTTTTTTTTTTAAGCTGAAAAGCAATACGACAACACTCAACATACTCATCTTCTTAAAATGTGTTCTCAAAAGCTTCAAATCCCAAAAGCTCCTTAATAAAAACCACTGAAAAAGCTCTTTGCTTGCAATTGAGAATGATGATGATAATTCTGTTTTGATGTACATAAAGAGCGCACGATCGTATTGAGTGACACTTGAGACTTGACAGTTTGACACTCTTGACAGTATCTCATCCAGTGTTGCCAGAAACACCGATTTATCGTATTTCTCCCGATTTCTAGACCTATTTCCGATACACCGATTTTTGATGTAAATAGTGCACTTTCTCCCGATTTTCAATTTAAAAATACGTTCAGATATTTTCTCCGCTCTTGAATGAACATAATTTATTATTTTATTGAAAATTTTGGCAGTGTCTAACTTACGGTTTTCTCTTTTTAAATTTAGTATGAAAACATATTCCTTGCAATTTTTGTTAACGTCGTTGTCATTGTCTTTCTTCTTCTTCAAAATAGCTTTTTTGGCCTTTAGTTCACAAAAATTAGCGTTTCGTCCCGGCGATCTTACATGGACTCATCAGTTGTCTGTGAGGAACTTGTCAATACGCAATTTTTGTTAAATTCAATTAATCTTACATTCATTTTTTTAAAAAATAACATTGTGAACTATACCCAACCAAGATTAAATTTCTTCTTCTTTTTTACCTTGTTTGATTTGGTGTGGGGCGGTGCGTGTCGGTAGTTAAGTTCTTGTTAATATTTTCAATTACACTAATAATATAAATGTAGATCCATTTTCTTTATCTTTTAGCGAAATCAGACTGTACCTACAATATAATAAGCAATGATAATTTGTACCTCGGGAGCGATGTTAAGTTACAATTGGACAAAAATCTTATTTCAAGCTCTGAAGTTGAACGATTTAAAAACAACTGTATAAGCTTTTACGTTGAAATTTGCAAGCAAATATTACATAGGTTTGATTTTAAAAATAAAAATTTTCAGGCTTTGACCTTATTAAAACCAAAACAAGCTGTAAATAAACAAATTGACCCACTTAGTAATCTTTTTAATTTATTTCCTAATATTATTCATTATTCTGATATGCAGCAAATCGATTGTGAATATAGAGAAATAAGTAATCTTGACTTTAAAAGCATAATATATGAAAGCTTTGATATGTACTATTAAAATTGAAATATTTTGGAAAATTGTTTAATCAATTAAAAGGAGCAATCAAAGTTTTGCCTTTCCATTGATGGCTAACTTTATTTTATCGATATTAACATCACCAAACTCTTCAGCTAATGTTGAGAGAACTTTTTCTCAAATAAATTGATGAAAAAAAATTTATTTTTAAATAAGTAAAATTATTTCAGCTTCTAATTCCCCGATTTCCCGATTTCTGATGTGGAAATCTCCCGATTTCCAAAAATATCTTATGGCAACACTGATCTCATCAGCAGTGGGATACGACGGTCTTGTTGGGGTGTACAACTTTTTTCAAAGAATTACAACAACAATTCCTTAAGAAAAGTCAGTGACTTGCTCTTTTTTTAGTGGCATTTTTCCTAACGCATTGTAGTGAGGGTGCATCAGGCGCCACTGCTTTAGAAAAAGCTCTCCCATAAGGCCTGTACTGACAATTTTTGTTGGACAGAGGATAGCACCATACATTCACTGCTAGCCTACCACGGAAACCCTTGTTTTGATGAGATTCACTAAAAATAGTTTTTAAGTGACTTCTTTGAAGCGTTTTTTCAATTTAACGAGTAGAGAACGAATCTGTTTTCAGATACAAACCTTACTGGGTGGTCTAAGTTAGTGCACCAAAATGCTTAGGTCCACTCCAACACCTCTTGAGTTCTCGTCCACACAAATTTAAGTGTAAATAAATCATCAAACGATACTTAACCGTAATCATCTCTCATTCATGGCAAATTTATTTCTATTCCCACAACAGTTAAACGTAAACATTATTATGTGTAATCCCCTTGGCTGTTGGTTGTTGTTGTGTATGTTTGAGTATTTGTATCCTTTTTTGCGGCTACATTCACTCAGCTGTTGGAGGACGTGTGATTATGGCACTTTGTGTGTGCAAAAGGATACACTTCAATACGTACTCGTATATATTTGTACAGAGGTTGTTCTTTACTTCTATTTTAACCTCTGCTCGCTCTTATATCTGTGTTTAAGTTTTTTTTTATTTTTTTTTTTCTCACCACACAGAACCATCATAAAGTACACAAGAGCTTCTTTTTATAAATACCGCTGGTACTTAAGCTTTAATTCCACATTTACTAGTACTGTACACGTCTGGAACTATGGAAGAATCTTTTATAAAATACTTTTTTTTTAAATCGAAAAAAAAAAAAAAATTAAACCCGTACATGTCGGTCGGTATAGTAGAAAGAATGAATGAGAGAAAGGATGATGATTTAAGTCTACGAGTAGATGGACTCCCAGTTCCAACCAAGTGAATTGCTTTCAAATTGCTTTCTGATGGACACAGAGGCTGGTCGAGAATTCTTTATCATTTAAGGATAATATTATTTCTAATCACTCTTCAGAGGGACTTACATGAGGATGATGGGTTTTGTGCAAAGCAACTATGAAAAGTCCTCTCAAAGAGTGCATTCAATTGCGACAAGCGACACTCAAATTAGGTTGAGTCTCTTGCTTTGATGTGGAGAAGGTCCATTCGAAAGAAATTGAACAGATAAAGTAATTTACTTTTCGATGATGAAACGATGCATGAGGGCTTGAGGAAAATGTTGATAGGTATGAGCTGAATACAATGGGGTTCAAAAGTTTACAATTATAGGATTGAAGTGAGTTAATTCAAGCAAAAGGATAAATAAGATATTAAGATTTTTTTATCTGGTAATACATACCTCTTGTCAGATAATTCAGTTTGAATCTCTAGCTTTGAATGTATAGTCCAACCTCCATCTGAATACGACTCATATGAAATATTAACTTTCTTTTAAATGCAATTGTGTTTCGTACAACATCTGAAAAATTTTTCTGGGCGGTGGTTTTATGTGATTTTGTATTGCGAACTTCCATTTCTGTTTGTTTATAGAAAGTTATCTAACTTACAGAATTTCCAACCTAAGCTGAAAAGAAATATTCTTCATAAGTTTATGAACTTTCTACTCTTGCCTAAGCTCGAATTAAAAAAAATCATTGGTCCCATGAAAAACTTCATTAAAAGTATTTATTGTTCGTTGTCTCAGCGAAAGTGCATGTACTCACTTTTTCCCTGCCAATAAAATAAAAATAAAATATTTTTTCAACTAATTATCATTGTTTCAACGTAACATTTCCCACTCATTTATAAAATTGGAATTTAAATATTTATAGGTTTTGTTCATAATTGAAGCTTCTATTTAAAGAGAAACCCAAATTAGGTTTCCACAAATTGAGGTAATTGATGATTTGAACTAGCATTTATCGAAATCAGTTGAATTATTGTGAGCCACCTTTTCAACACACAAATTTGGTTCAATTCAATTTCGTCTTATTGAACATATGATTACGTTGTCATCCAGAGTTTTCATCACACTGAGGTACCTCGGTTCGGGATGTCATTGTTCATGTTCAGTGGTCATCCTTCTCAAGAGCTGATTCGGGTGGTCGATGATGTTTCGCAATAGTTTCTTTGTTGAATGTACTAGACATTTGTCCAGTGGGATTAAATTCTCTTCTGTGTAGAGATGCTCGTTCCTGCAGTGTTTATATCGTTGATGGTCAAGGTAGAGTTCAGCGCAGATCCTCAGTATCTTCCTTTCGAATAGTTGAAGTTCGTTCATAGCTGTCTTCGAGATGGAAAACCAGCCTGCGAAGGAAAAGCTGACCACTGGTCGCAGGAGCTACTTGTATAGATTAATGTCTTTGTCGGTTGGCTTAGACCGGATCTTCTTTTCATCGATGGGTGCAAACGTGTGAAGGCCCAGCTGGACCTTTTCAGCTCATTTCTTGATTGCAGGTAGGACCTCAGCAACTGGTTGAAGTGCACTCCCAGGTATTTGACGTCAGGGATTCTCAGGACCAGATTACTTCAAATGGGTGCGGTGCACTGGCCCTACCAGTCGAAGGTCTCCTGAAGCAGACAAGTTCCGATTTTTAAGTGTTGATCCAGAGGCCCTTATGCTGGTAAAATTAAAAGAATATGTTGATGCGGTTCCTATTTTACGGACATTGATTAGTGGTGGAATTGATGTGGCGTAGGTGAGCGAGTCATTAGCATACAGAAGGTTCTCGCATATAATTGCAGAATGTTGGTCGGAAGTCATCAAGTTGTAGACGAAGGGGCCTAGTTTAGAGGCTTGGGTAACTCGAGCTTAGATGGTTTTCATTTTTGACTTGCAGTTCTCTAGTTGGAAGAAAAATTTCCTGAAAAATATAAAAGAAAAGAGAATTTTTATTAATGGCCGTTTTTTGTTCCCTTCATTTAAATAAATGTTTTGGAAAACATCAACAGTGAACTACGTACAACAAACAAAATAAACACAAACACATTTTCTGATTTTTTTTTTATTTAAAAACTGTTAATAGCTATTTTCAATTACTACTTTGCGAATATTAGTTTATGAGAATAATGCTTCCCTTAACTAATCGAATAAACCTATTTTTACTTGCGACTTATAGGTACTATAAGGCAAGTTATGCATTCGTGAGTCTCGCAATTCTGTCTGTCTGTCGGTTCGACTACAGCCTAAACGGCTCGGCCGATTTTGTTTAAACTTGGTAGATATCATTTTTAATTTTTGGATTTAAAAAAAAATTCAATTTTTTTTTCAAAATTCAATATTTCGAAAACCCCATGCTAGATTTTTTTTAACTTGATCAAAAATAGTTTCTCAATATAGTCCACAAGATGTGAGAAAAAAATTTATTTTACCTAAAACGAAAGGTACCCACCATACAAATGTTAAAAAATGGTTTTCAAAAATCGTATTTTTCTCGAAAACGGCGCCTATAATGTTGATAAAAATTTTTTTCTTTTAATTAACTTTTACGATCTTTAATTTAATAAAAAAAAATTTAAATTAAGATATTACATACCATAGAACCATAAAACCATTTTTTGAAATTTTGAACTACTCATTATCGACATAACTGATTTTAATAAAAATTTGTATAGAGATGCTTCTAAAAAGTTTAAAAACATTGCATTTAAAAGCTTTAAAAAAAAAAATATTTTATGAATTTTTGAAAAAAAAAATAATTTTTTTTTTGGAAAATTCGATATTTCAAAAACGGCTCAATATTTTTTAACGAATATACTGAGTTTTCAATAGTTGCGATAACAACGATAAAAACGATATCATATAAACTCTTTAACCTGTTTTTTAGAAGCATAATAAGAACTTTTCAAAGTCCGTTATACCTTTTTAAAGAAAGTCGAACATCAAAGAAAAGGTTCTATGAAAGCCGCCATTAATAAGCATTTTCTGAGACAAAATTGGACAAAAGCTAATCCTAATTAAAGTATTCTACAGAATTTTAAATAAAAAGTTTTGTACGATTTTGGAAAAAATAAGATATTTCAAAATACATAGTTGATAAAAAATGTTCATGGCAGAATCCCTTACTTTTGACCATTTACACTGTAGTAAATCAGTGAGGCAGACTGATAAACAGACGGACAGATTTTCAATACTCAATTCATTCAAGTTTTTTAAAGCATCCATAACTTGCTAATTAAAGCTCTTAGCATAATGGTTATTTGTTGAACTGTTTCCATCTGTTTCCAATCTTCTATCTATCTATTATATTCTATCCAATAAGTGGAGACAAGTTTGTGCTGCACCTGCCCAAAGATGTTAGTTATACTCGAATTTTGGACTTATAAACTTATAAGCCAAATCAGAAGGAGTGAAAAATTTATTAAATCTATTTAGAAATCCTTAGTATTTAGCAGCATTTTGGACGGTCTCGAGAATGTGGTCATTCCAACGCAGATAGTCGTTGACACACATACAGAATACTGAGAACTTTCGGTTTCTTCAATGCAATTGCCATTCAAGGACAATGGCATCAGGGGTACATTTTGCTTCAACGACAATAGACAGCATTGAATTTTCGAAGCATTAACGCATTTTTTTAGGAACAGGATGGAAAAATGCTGTTTTCCATCTATGGAAGATTCCAGAATAGTAGGGACAATTGACAAGCTTACGCATTGGTTTTGCCAGCGATGAAGAACACCTCTTCAGAAGAATGGGGGTATACCATCAGGACCAGCGGATTTGTTTAGGTATATCAAGATCTCGAAAGGCTCTTGCAACTATTCGAGTGCGGACAAATACCTGTCCCATTGAATGACTTACGTTCTCAAGTATTGGAGGGGCAATGTTACTATCAGGCAACGTAGGGCTAGCATAAAAATGTGCTGCAAGTTTATTTGTCTTATCTAAAGAGCTAGTCTTTTTTTTCATATTATACGTGCCCTCAAGGGATTATGAATATCCTTATAATAATAAACACAGTGCGAACAATTAGGAAAGTAGGATAGGATTAGAAAGGAGATACCGATGGAGAGGTATATCATTGAAGATGAGCGTTCGAACTGAAGGTGAAGTTGAATTGTTAACGTTCTTGTCAAATGACCAGAAATTTTTACTGCCTTTGGGACATTTTTTGCCTTAATTTCTGGTCTTGTAAGAATTTGGTTCTTTTTAAACAGCGTTGAAATTGTTTCTGACTTATTTTTAATTTTTCCGATTTTCCTCAGTTGGCTGGTTCCTCTTATGGAAGAGTATGTAGTGTAGCTACTTAACCTACCTTAACCCTACGAGACAACCTAAACGAAAACATTACAAACAAATAAAATAAAAACAAAAACAAACGAAAACGAAATAAGCATGTAAAATTTGAAAATAAAATCAGATTCATTTTAGTTATACAAAGTGTTTCTCATTTATGGCAGAAAACCTATGGCATTTTTATGCTCTGCCCGTCGAATAGATAATTAGATAGTAGGTACTTTACAAGTAACAAATCCTCCAAAAGCATTTCTTCACTGGGGAGCTGGATTTTTTTTTTTCACAAGTGTGTTTTGACAAAGCCCAGAGCCTCCAGCTCTGGTGCTCTCTGTTCATCGAAGATTTTTGAGGACTTTTTTTTCATAATTTGCACACACTCAAGGGGTTATTAATATCCCTTAAAATAATTATAACCGGATTATCTAGAAAAAAAATGTCCTGGAAATGTTTTCCGCTTTTCAAAATTTAAATGAAGTTCGAAATTTCCCTCGAACATTAATTTAACATTAACATTAACATTAACATTAATTTTCATAATCAATTCGATTTTTGGTAAATTGAAGCATGGTTTTTCAGTTATAACAGAAATAAGACGGAACTAATGTTCATCAATGAAAAAAAAAAAAACATAAAACAATAATCATCACTCGACAACTTCAAATGAAAATTTTCCATTTCCCTTAATTCCAACTCTACAAACACACAGACTCATACATACATTTAATCACTTTATTTAACCATAAATTGTTTACACTTGAGGGAACAATATTAAGTTTCAATGAATTCTGACAATACTCGTAATTCTCGGATAAACTTGTATTTGAATTCAATTAGAATAACATTAAAGTTGCATCACATCACACTTCGTGTAACACTCACATTTATAGCCGATAGAGTTGCTATATCTTAAAGATTGGTATTGAATACACACGAATCCTGTTTTGTAATTTTGTTGAGAATCAAAAATCTATGTTTCTCCATTTGTTGAACAACAACAACTTGTAGATATGTATCTACATACATATAAGTACTCGCAAGGAGAGGTCTTTTATAAATTTATTTGAATTTAAAACCCTTTTAACTCAAACGTCCTAGAACAAGACAAGTACAGCTATAAAATTAACCTGCATTTGCCAAATACATAATTAACCCTATAGTGAACCGAAAGTCTGTATATTTATGCTTAGTTCAGTGTTTCAGAGTTTGTTCACGTTAAGGTTGAACATTGTTTCAAGTTTGAAAACAGATTGGTTACAATGTACTTGGTATCGAGTTTGGATTTCTTGATAATTTAGGAACAATGCTCAACTTGTGTTGATAAAGTGATTGTCTTCTATGAACTAACATGCAGAACCGGACCAGATCAAAATCGGAGCCCTAAAACCAAACTTTGACTTTTTAAATCAATTCCTTTAAGCTGCGTCACATAATAATGAGATTAAGACGATGATAAGATTTTAATCTGTTCGAATAATCTTTCTTATTGTAAACGTTTCAAAGTTGACGTCTAGAGTGTCATTTGTATAGAAAATAATTTCAGAATATGCTTTTCTTCTCATTTAAGCAATTCAACTAACTCTAAAAACTAAAAGCAACTTGTGGAACAAGTTAAATAAAAGTGCACTGGCCGCTGTCAAAACAAATCTGACAGCTGACTATTTTGTTTATGAACACGTCCAGATTATAAAACGATTGTTCAGTCGATCCAACTTTGTTAATTTCTATCCATTTGAATCGGGTTGGGAAAGAAGTTAATTAGCGCTGTTGATCAATATGTCTAAACTTACTGAACATTATAGATTTTGTTGATTTTCACAAATCAACAAAATGTGAAAGCTTTTTAGGAGTATCCAGAAATGAAAAATAACAACATCAAATGGAAAAATGGAAGTGAATAATGCTTTTTCTTTACAGGTGTTGTTAAGGAATGTCTTTTTTATACCTTGTGCTTTAACTTGTTCTAATATGTGCCACATTTTTCGAATCACAACTATTTTTTTAATCAAACAAAGGATGAAAAGGAATTAGGTTTGAAATACAGGGCCCATATGCAGTTGTTTGCTTTTTCCTTATCGGCACTACACCACTGCCTACTTGAGTTCTTATTCGTTTGAAATGGTCTTTTTCGTATACATTTTTACAGATACAACTTGGTTTTGAGGATATCTTTGAGGCTAAGAGTATGTATGGGTACTGTGTCTCAAAGGACCAAAATATACTTAAACTACACACACTCATCGAGAGTTGGTAATACGAGTAAAGACATTGAAACAACATGGGGAGGACAAAATTGCATCTAAATTCAATTTCATGTGGTTAAGTGTGCTTTGGAAATATTCTCTATGACACAAGGATATGTTGGTCGAATGGTCAACAGACCATTGGACAGTGAGGGCGAATAGTGTAAATGAAATTATTTCTATTTGTAAAATTTTGAAAAAAATTTCTGTTTCAAGGGATACCACAAGGAAACTATCTTGGACCTGTAATTATTGCTTTTAATATTACTGATAATGATAGTCACATATTATCTGGCCCCCGATGCAATTTTCATGAGAGGTGGCAGCTTTCCATTATGTGCAATTTTGAAGATAATGTTTTCAGACATCTAGACAAGCTCTTCGACTTTCGCGATATATTAGTTTTCGTCCTTAAGACTAAGGAGTTTTGAACTGATTTCTTTTGCAAAGCTAAAGAAGCAATGGTTTTCTAGAGTAATTCTTCATCGGTGTCCTCTAACTTCTTCGAAATAGTTGCTATTAATAGTAACATTAACAGATGTTTGATTATTATTTGTCGGTAGCATGTACTAAATCAAAGTCTCCCTTTAATTGAAGACCAACAAGTTCCACTTTCATAAAGAATGCTATAGCAGAACGTTGGGAAGGGCTGAAGATTTCGATATCATCTTCATACCCTAATATTTGGGCGAATTGGTTGTAAATACTTACCTCGGTGGTAAAGCCTACTGAGCGCACCATCTTCTCTTGAACAAGGTTGAAGAAATTCTTGCTGAAACCCTGTGTATGTTTGAAATACTTCATAAGTGCTTGTTGCACATTAGACCCCGTTTTTTCGAATGTCACGTGACAGAGCTTGATCAGTTTTTCCGGGACCTCAAATTCGGCCATCACTATAATAGAACTTCTGATCATGAATGGTATCATATGCGGAATTTGAAGTCAATGAAAAGATGATGATTCTTGACTTTCAGGACTTGTATCATTGTGAAGATTTGGCCTTTGGCCAACTGTGGGGCCGAAAGTCACTCTGGTATTTGTAGACTTGTTGCAAAATGATTTAAAGCGCTCACACAGCACGATAGAATCTTTTATGCGATTTTAAGAAGGGATATGTCTCGAAAGTTTTTGGCAGGACATACATATATTGGTGCTCAATTTTTATAGTGCTGCCTTTTTAATTAAAGCTATAAGTATCTCATAGTTTAATCTGTCCCTTCTATCCTGAGTGGTAGAACGGGCTCTTCTGTGATTGGAAGTGCCATATTACTCGTTTTAAATTCTCGTATAATGTCAATTTTTCATTTTAACGAATTCATCATCACAACAAGGGTTTCTTCTCTGGGGCGGTTGGTGATTTCGGCAGTCCTTTTGATGATATTGTTATACTGTGAGACAGAATATTGACATCTATGACAGTTGAATTTACATTGGACAGCTTCTCGCGGTTGTGCGAATCTAATAATTCTAAGTGATTTATATATATTTCATGGGTGGCTTAGAAGTTCCGCTCGTTAGACATTCGAGCTCTGATTCTTATCACATCTAGAATATATGGTTAAAATCGCCGATTATCCTCGAAACGTGCCCATGCCTAAGATAGGAGATACATGCCTTGAATCTATTAATTGGCCTTCGATTTGGTTCGTAGTTTGACTGTTTGGAGAGTCACAGCTTTGTGAATCCTTAGTCTGCTTATTGCAGTATTACAGTTAGCTGGAAATTTTATTAGGCGGAAGTTGTGGTAAGAGGAGGCTGTGTTTATCAAATAATCCACTAAAGATGTCTTTCTTTCCGAACATAGCCTTTAAGTCCCAAAACACAACTTTGATAGTTTCAGTTTCATCAGTAGAAGCGTGTGTACATATTGAGCTTATGTTTGAAAGGTTGTTTTAACGCTCATATTAGCCATTCCAGTCTTCGGCTTTGAGTCAGTAACTATGTTCTTAATCACCGATGAATCCGCATCCTAACATGTCCAATGTTTTACCGCAGCTGTAATAATTGGAATAGTTTTTTCTTTTCATCGTACTTGGTACTTATTCTATCCATCTTCTGAATTACAATAATATATGATCCTTACCGCATGACGATAGATTAAATTTTTTGATTAGCACCCGTTCTTATATGTATGCCCAAATAGCTCACACACACCACTGTTGATTCTATGGAGATAATTTGTCCGTTGTCATCATTTCAAGAGTGCTTTTATGGGAACACACTTTCATTGCAGGGAAATCAGTAATGACATCCCTTCTACTTTATTCCGACCTTTCGACCATGGAAGTCCCTTCTGCAGAAACGAGTTCGGAAATCGCATAGGTTTCATCGTAGGTGTCCCCGAAAGTCCTTCCGCTGCGCCAAAGCTTGCCCTATGCAAGTGATTTCAATGTTACCTTAACAAAATTGCCAATATTATTTTACTCTTCTATGTAGATATAATATTCTAAAGATCATGATTTCTCAGAACCCAGAAATCCAACCATGACCTCACTGTAATTGTGCATCGAAAGGCCTTATATAAATGTTCACTGGGGCGTATGCGTATTTAAATTTGCCTTTAGACAACCAAAGCAAATGCATCAATCAAGAACTAGAGAGCCTCTACGATGCTACTTAGCAACCTACTTTTGTGAATTTATTTGATATATAAGGTGCTTCAGCATCATGCTCTACATTCTAATCAAAATTTGATTTCAATCAAATTGCAAATTAATTGATTTCAGCCAAAAGATGTGTTTTCCAATGAGAATTTCGGTCACAATAGGTTAGATACATATGTATATAGTGTGGGTCTTAAGTGGCAAGTAATGCCCAAGATTTTGACACCGAACAGAAACGAATGTATTGCTCATACAAAAGGTTAAAGTGTCATTAAAAATGGATTCTCAATCGGTTTATCAACAACTAGGGTAGATATAAACAGTTATATTTGGTCACCAAATTCAGGAAGACACAACCACACACATGATCAATATTTCACATACGAGTACCTTTGCTGGACCAATTTGAAGGATTGACTTAGTGAGTGTGTGAAACCAGCCTTGCATAGCCATCAAAAGCAAAGCCTTGAGAGACTTCGGTTTTCAGTCAGGAAATGCCATCTGTCTATCGTTCCATAATCGAGTTAGGGTTGATGTCAAAGTATCGGTCTAGTATATTTGGATGGTTTGGTAAACTCGTTATAATACTCATAGACTCTCAACATCAGGCAAACCTAAGTGATATCCACAGAATCTTAATCCTTTTGATTGGAATTTGTTCTGGACTTGTCGGTTGGTTGGTTGTTGGATTAATTGTTTTCTACGAAAAGGACACGAATATGGTAACCAATATTAGGTAAAATGTTGACATTTGATATGAAACCGCTTCTTGTGGTTTAACAAATATCATACGCAGGTATAGTCAATGAATGGAATAACAAAAAGCGAGCAGAATTGTGATAATTTAACCTAAAATGTATGTGATATATTTATGTACCTCGATCCATAAAGCGTAATTACACCTAAGCAACTCCTTAAAATATGCAAATATATTCGAGAAAACCATTAAACCTCTTCTACTATGAAACCACACCTATTGCCTAAAAGTAGGCAAATGTTGGCGAAAGAAATCACGACTTCCTTAATCACCTTTTTCAAAAACCCAACGCTTTGACATTAAATCACGCGATTAAATCGATTCGAGCCTATTGCTTAGCCATAAAAATGGCAAACGACACACAGCAAGGGCATTAAAAGAGATTTATTCATTTGACAATCGCACATATTAAGTTGAAATCGCTCCATTAAACCGCTTATTCGATGTTCTCTTTGGCACTGGTGTTGGTGGTGGAGGCCGCCATTAAAAAAAGGGGTGCAAACAACCATCTAATTATACCCAAAAAAAAATATAGGCTGGTGTGTCGCCTGTCAAAATGTCGTGCTCCAGTCGATCAAATGACGCGTGATCTGTTAAATAAAATAAATGGCTCCATTTACATTTTGGTGAGACTATAAATAAAAATAAACAAAAACAAAAAAACTCCGCGAAATCATAAAATAAAAATGCAAACAAAGTGCTAATTGGTCAACTATCTATAAAGACACATTCCACCACAGCACAGGAAGGACGACATATTGCCTGGATAGTTGTTTTTGTTGTTTGGTTGTTGTTGCCCAAAGCAATGGCAATGGAAATGCCGGCGGCGGCGGCGGCGTTCGATGTTTCGCCTCCTCCGCTTTCGAAGCAACGCCAACGCAAAAGCACTAGCAGCAGCAGCACTGAGCTCAGAGTCCATGATAAACGTTCCGAAAACGATCCATAAATTACGAACGTAACCAATGGATAGGATAATAAATCAATTAAGCGAACACAACGCACGTGTGTATCTGTATATGTGTTGCAAGGATATACGGATAAACAATAGGAATGTCATTTTGTTTGTCATAGACCATTATCGCTGTCGTTGTTCTTGATGTGGTTGGAGTTTGTATTACTCTTGTTGTTGTTTTAACTGTTGTGTGTCCTGCCGTTTTCGTGTGGCTGATACTTGCTTTTAAACGGGATTTCAGGGCCGGATTGAAATAAAATGTACACTACTCATATGTAACACATTTACAGGTGATCTGACACCTGAGTGGTGTTTTGTTTCATCTTTTGGATGCGGATCCACACCACATAGTTTGCGCCACCATGCTGTCAAAATAAAGAACTCACTTCAATAATGATATACGTTTGAACGAAATCAAAAATGGTGACCTGTCAGTTTTACAGAAAATATGCCAGAAAAGAATGACAAACGAGCCACATCAAAACTTTGTATGAGTTCCAATATTATGTAAGCAGAATATAACTAACATTAATTAATTTGGGGGTGGCCGTGGCGCGATGGATGTGTACTCGCCTGTCAACCTCATGATGACAGGTTCGATCCCTGCCGTCGTCTATGTCGCTTTAATTCCATTAAAAACCTTCTAAAAATTGTCATCAATGGGTTGCTGGTTTACTCATTACATGTTGTTCAGGCATAACACTAACAACATGTGATTGAGTTGAACTAGTATGCCCAACAAGGATGAACACGAATAAAATAATGTGAATTATAAGCGACATAGAAATAAGACACGGCCTTTCTCCGCTTTAGCTCAGCCGCCACCCTGGAGACAAAAATATCTGAGACAACCACCAACAGTCTCAGAACATCGTGCCACACATCTTTCCTATCCTTCTTTCTCTTCATTAACTTCACGCCCGCGCTGTGTTGAAACATTTAAAGGGTAATCATAATCCCTTGAGCGCGGGTAGATTATAAAAAAAAAAAAAAAAAAAAAAATCAATGCGAATATGCAAGATGGAAGTTGACATCTTAAACGTCAGTTACATGTTTGTCAGTTTTTAATTTCGAAACGGTTTCATGGTAACAGGTCTAGAAAAAGTGTTAGGCCTTAGTTTTTGTTTTTAGATCGTGAACGCACTTTTTATAATCTGTAGCAACCCTGAAACAACTGTCAAAACTTAACATTCGTTATTTTCATTTGTTTATAATTGGTCGCATTCAGGATTCACTTGGATAGGCTATGTCGGATAGTTTAGTATCCACTTGTTTTATGAACGACCAAAACCAGATTGGATAGGTTTGGTGTCAAAAATCAGCTGACAAGCAGAAAATTAAATAGAAATATTTTTCTGTCAACAAATTCGGTGAGCAAATTAATATGTTTTAATTATTTATTTCTTCAATAATTATATGTATTAAAAAAAGGAATATTTGATTAATTTAATAAATATTAATTACTTTAAATGTTTCCTTTCTTCGTGACCTTTTCTTTTTATAAAATTATGTTTGTCGTTAAGTGGGCTCGATATAAATAATGGTAGTACACAAAAGACTGCACTAACTCTCCATTGCATAGAGGAAAATCATCGCCCTGATTTCAAAAACGTTACAATTTTACAATCAGAAAAGAATTACAGTAAAAGAATGTTACTAAAAATGTTACATATTAGAAATACCGAAAATAGTATTAATAGACGTTCAGGTTGTGATAGACTTAGTAGTATTTACGGTCAATTTATTAATTATCAAATAATACGAGTATCTTCATAAACAAAACTCAACTATTGAATATATTATACGTACATACTCGTATATACATCAAAATTTTGAATTTATTTTCAAAATGAATTATTTGAATTTTGAAAATTCGAATAAAAAAACTTTATTTTGTTTGAAATAAATTTTCAAACGAATTTAAAAGCAAAAAGAGATATGTATAAAAATACAAACTAAAAACTTTTAAAACGCCTTATAAAGATTTTTTAAAAAACTACCACGGATATAAAAAACAAACAAGCAAATAAGAAATATTTTTATTTATTAAAGTTGTAAGTATACCCTTTTGAATTTTGATGTATACATATAATGTGTAATGTTTTTCAATTTAAATTTTATAATAAATAGGATAAATATGTCTGAAGAAGGATGTAATCACACCCGAAACGTCACAAATAAAGAAAAAAATAACAAAAATTGACCTCGAGCCCACTTAAGGACAAACATAATTAATTACTTTATTTTTTAGAAAAAAGAACAACTTCTTCCAAATATCAAAAACTCAAATCAGATTTGTATTAAGCTGTTTATGAAGTTCCTTATAGGATAGCTTTGTATTCCAACATTTTTCGGATAGTTTTAAATTTCTCTTTCGACAATAGCTGTTGTTTCATCAGCCGTATTACAACAACATAAATAGAAGGATAGAATTCTGAACGTGGCCATTGTAAGAAAAAGCAGAAACGAGTAACAACTGACAATACGAAATGACATTTGGTGAGCTGTCAAACAAAATTATAAATATACACCAATGTATTTTTCTGTATCAAAGTGGTAAAAGTGTGAAAGTCTTGTAAGATTTCAATAAATACATTTTGTTTTGAAGTGTAAAAAAATGTTACACTTTTACAATAATACAAGACTATCTACCACTGTTAAATTTATAAATGACAAAATAAACTTTATAAATAAATTATAACTTGTAAATTGTTTAATCATAGTACAGTCAAACACTCTTAATAATTACCTTTCAAAGCTTTTTGGCTACTACAGTCACGTCCAATATTAATTATTTTAAAACTTATTTAAGACTGAATAATTTTTTAGACAACAAAATTTAAATAATAAGATAGATTATAAATTAGAAATAATTTGTAAAGTCATATCGAAATAAAAAAATACGTACAAAGTATACATCTGATAGGGTCCCTACAAAATACAAAGAGCCCATGGCAATAACCAACTTTTGCTAAAGCAAACTCCAGCTCTGTTAAAACATGGACATGTTATATGCTTTGTTTAATATACTTGAATTACATGCAATTTGGTTTAACTTTACATTTTGTCGATATACGTGTACAAATGTACATATAAGTCCCAATAGATAGATACGTACAAGTTGGCCATCAAAATTTAATTAAATCTAAATGCAATTTTACTTTGAAAATAAACAAGTGATTGACTTTGGTAGGCATTCTTGCAGTTAAGAACAATTAACCTAATTTAAATTTTACTTTGAAAATCGAAACTAGGAGAATTTCAATTATTTTAATTTCTTCATACTCATAGCATTACCTTAACAAAAGCTATCTCTTATTACAAACTTATTTTTTTTCTTAAACGTTCTGAGAATGAATGTAAAGAATTTGGCAATAGAGATTTTTGAACTTTGACAGATGATTGCGGCCATATTGTTGAAACTACATCACTCAAATTGGTTGTAATTTAATTATTCTGTTATATTAATTAAACAAATTTAGTTATGTAACCAGCACAAAGTTGGCATTTATTCGAATGGTTTTAATATATTAAACCTCACTTCGAATTTTAGTATCTTCCTCAATACCATAGTCCAAGATTGAAAATTTGAAGCTGGTATCAACTTTGTAATTTTACTTATTAGCCCGATATTTAGATCTTTCAAGCCCCATCTTCGATGTCTCTATTGGGCCCCAGTTATAGCTTTCATTGAAATACATCGTTGGAACAAATCAGTGGAATGCTGACTTAATTTTTTTTTAAAAAGCAAGCTAAAGCAATCATTGAAAAATTGGTTTCAGTAAAAGAGCCTGTCAGTGGCTGATTACAACCAATTCTATGCATTTGGCGTTTATACTCGTAGAGTTGATCGTTGAAAGGAAAACTAACATTTGAGAATAGAAAGAGAATCGAACACATTCAGTGAAACGATTGTGTTCCATATTAGATAAAGAATCGAAAATCAGCTGTTCATTGAAATTGATTTCTATCAGTGAAATAATAAAAGTGGATTTAAAAGAAAGTTTAAATCACAATTTTGTATTTTATAGAGTAAACAAATTCTACTACTCATTAGCTTGATTTTGGTACCAATTAAAGCCATTCGAAATATATGGAATGTAAGGTGCAGTCTGCTCTGGCCAAATTTATAGCACAATCATTAGGAATGGCATTTTAACGACATTGACGAACTTTCGGAAGACGTGATCTCTTTTCTCAACGCGACGAAATGGCTCTAGGACGAATCTCGTAAACTTCTCCGTGTGGTTCTTTAGATCCCGAGCTAGTGGACTTAGGGCTTTGTCGGAAGCTTACGGTGCGGGGGTTCGGATAATTACTCAATCAGATTGGCTACTATTTCATCAGTACCAGTCAACAAGCTACCTAGTTTGGCACAGTGTAGATGGTATCAGATGAGTATGGTGGTATGACTGAGTGGGTGATTCAATTTCCGGAAGATGGGGCAAAAGCAAACACATAATAAGAGGCATCAAAACCCAGATCATTTTCCCTATTTTAACTCAATCCAAACTAGATGGCTCGTTGAGAATGTCCACAGTTTCCCATATCAATTCCATCCACAGGTTCACACGAGTTATGATATCAAAATGGCGTACTTCAGCGCTAATTGGCCCACATGGCTAGGCTACTAGTGGTCACCATTTCTCCCTACTTACCATAAGGTGCGGTTTCTGGTAGGTGACTACACAGCGGAGGTAAATTTTACACGCTGAACAACGACACACATAGAGTGACGATAAGTAAGTAAGAAGAAATGGAGTGAAGATAGAAAGAAAGAGGAAATAATTTTTGTTTCATAAAGGTGATCAGACTATATGGATGTGTTCTTTGATAATGAATGAATAAGGCTGATCGTGCTAAAAAGTGAAATTATGAAAAATTGCTTTAATCTTTAAATTTTTGCAATAAAGCACTGGAAAAATCGTTCTAGAAGAATCCCAACTTAAGAATTGTCTACATTAGGTACATTTTTGCAAAAAGTGAAAAAAAAAAAATAAAAATACAT
Source organism: Chrysotoxum bicinctum (assembly GCA_911387755.1). Taxonomy (NCBI): domain Eukaryota; kingdom Metazoa; phylum Arthropoda; class Insecta; order Diptera; family Syrphidae; genus Chrysotoxum; species Chrysotoxum bicinctum. Next base: position 23,588,479 of record OU426990.1, on the reverse strand, counting down.
TCTATACGTTTGTTTATGAAAAAATTTTAAAACTTTTGCGAATAATATTTTAAGAACTATTTTTTTATTTTATTCGCAAACAGACGTTATGTCATATTTTTGAAAATTAAAAAATCTCTAAATTACTTTAAAGCCCCTTTTAGACGATCATTTCAGTTTCAGTTTCAGTTGAGCTATCAGTTAAGCTTTCAGTTAAACTGATGTCTAAATACAAAAACTGAAGCGTTTAACTGAGACTAAAACTGAAACTGATGAAATTCCCATAAGTTTTCAGTTCAGTTATCAGTTAAACTGATGTGTAAATACTTTTCAGTTCAGTTGTCAGTTCAGTCGTCATTTCAATTTTAGTTTGCGGTTTGCGACAAAACTATAGCTATTGCAATAAGGCTTTCATCGTCCATTACGCAATGTATTTCCTATGATTTTCGACTGCTCACAAGTAAAATGACAGCTCAACTAAACACTGGACTGACGTCTAAATACATTGCCTTTTTTAACTGAACTGACAATTCAACTGATAACTGAAGGAACAACTGATCGTCTAAATACACTACGTTTTTTAACTGAACTGACAACTGAACTGATAACTGAAGGAACAACTGATCGTCTAAAAAAAAAAAAAAAAACTGACTTAAAACTTATTTCCAGAATTTGTTAGGAAACTCAAATTGAAATTCAAAACCGTTTCAATTCACCGTGGTAAAGGAAAAAATATCAAGAGTTTTCTTAAAATTTAAAGAAATTCTTTGAAATTAGTTCAGGTAACACGGTGTCATTCTAAGACTATAGTAGCTTCGTTTAGATGATTAAAACGGTTCTGCGTTTTAATTTAAGTTTTCAAACTTATTCTGAGAACCATTTTTAATTCAAACAAATATTTAAAACAAAAATTTTATCTTAAAGTCATTTTAAGATTTGTTCATTTTTAAAAACATGCAAAACTACTTTAAAATCAACATTTTTTATTAAAGTTTCAGCTAAAATCGAGACTCAGAAACACCTATTGAAGGAAATGGTTTTGAAATGACAGCTATTGTTATACCTGGCACTTTCTAGCATCCAATGAGCCTGTGTAATTACGATTGGGTTTTTATCATCGTTACGTTTATTTTTAGTTTTTGACTTTCAAAAACATGCATATATATTCACCAAAGAACTAAGAAATGTAGGCTTATCAAAATTTTACTCTTCTCGATTCCTTGAAAATGGTGGCTGGTATTCGTCGGTAAAGTGAAGTCAGTCAAAACACCTTGGTAGAAACTATAAAAGAAAATCTAATATCTTACCATAAAATATAAAATAAATGCAAATTTTTACCTTAGGGGTCTTACAATAAGGGCGGGTAGATTTTGAAATGGAATAAAATAAGCTGTGTGTGAGGTGTTATCAAAATTCTTTCTTATTTGAAATTCTCATGTATGTCATTACCTATTTAAATGGCCGACTCGGCTTATTACAGTGTCATGGATCCAAGTATTGCAATTTTAAATAAATCTTTCGCATAGATCCGGCTGAGTTCGCCTTAACGGCATCGGTCAATTGTAGTTAATTTGTATAGATCTGCCACTTCAGGAAACCCCACAAGCCTATTGCCTAGACCTTGGTGCCGATTCACGCCACTTCTGTGAGAGATAACCTAAACCTTAAATCGTCCATGCAGAATGTTAATCATGGCGCCCGCTGTTTGGCATGTACACTGAACCAAAAAGGTACATAATATCAATTAAAAATTTAATTGCGACAATGAACTTTTTAATTAAAACTCGTCCAATAAACTAGTTTCTTGCGACAATAAACGGCTGTTTATTGATTTCATTTTTCCATAATTTTTCAATAAACTGTTTATTGATTTTAAAAAACGTTTATTGATTTTTAAAAACGTTTATTGATTTTTAAAAATGTTTTTTGAAAGAGTTTATTGGCGCAATAAACCGTTTATTGCGGCAATAAATGGTTAATTGCTATAAACGGTTAATTAAAAAACTCAGTTTATTGGCGCAATAAACTCATTTATTGTCGCAATTAACTCAGTTTATTGGCACAATTAACCGTTTATTGTCGCAATAAACTCATTTATTGTTGCAATTAACTCAGTTTATTGGCACAATTAACCGTTTATTGTCGCAATAAACTCGTTTATTGTCGCAATAAACTCGTTTATTGTCGCAATAAACTCGTTTATTGTCGCAATAAACTCGTTTATTGTCGCAAGAAACTCAGTTTATTGGCACAATTAACCGTTTATTGTCGCAATAAACTCGTTTATTGTCGCAATAAACTCATTTATTGTCGCAATTAACTCAGTTTATTGGCACAATTAACCGTTTATTGTCGCAATAAACTCGTTTATTGTCGCAATTAACTCAGTTTATTGGCACAATTAACCGTTTATTGTCGCAATAAACTCGTTTATTGTCGCAATAAACTCAGTTTATTGGCACAATTAACCGTTTATTGTCGCAATAAACTCGTTTATTGTCGCAATAAACTCAGTTTATTGGCACAATTAACCGTTTATTGTCGCAATAAACTCGTTTATTGTCGCAATTAACTCAGTTTATTGGCACAATTAACCGTTTATTGTCGCAATAAACTCAGTTTATTGGCACAATTAACCGTTTATTGTCGCAATAAACTCGTTTATTGTCGCAATAAACTCATTTATTGTCGCAATTAACTCAGTTTATTGGCACAATTAACCGTTTATTGTCGCAATAAACTCGTTTATTGTCGCAATAAACTCATTTATTGTCGCAATTAACTCAGTTTATTGACACAATTAACCGTTTATTGTCGCAATAAATTCATTAGTTAGCGCAATGCACTCAATTTATTGGCGCAATTGACTGTTTATTGCCACAATAATCGGTTTATTGTGGTAATAAATTCATTTATTAGCGCAGTAAACTCGTTTATTGCCGCAATTAACTAATCAATTGGCGCAAAGAACTCAGTTTATTGCCACAAATAACATATTGATAAAAATTTTAGTAAAAGATTAAAATTTCTATTCATTGATATAAGTATATGTACATATATAAATAATTAAATTATTGATATATATAAATAAATAAAATGTTTAATATATTTTTAAAATTTCTATAAATAATTTACTGTGGCAATACGTACATGTTAAATATACTTACATTTTATTTCCAACCTTTTCTGAAATTTTTAAGAATTTTAAGTTCAAAAATGAAACATTTTAGTTAAACGTTATAAGATATTTTATTAAACTATATTTATATTATAATATATTATTATTATTATTATTATTTATTACAATATAAAATAAATGAACATTTTAATATAAGCGATAAACAGCATTAGCTACCAGAGGCTTTAAGCTGGACAAAAATTTAAATTACTTTGGAGCAAGTAAACTTTTCATACATGTACTTAAACGAATACAAACTATTCTTTATATCCTTTTTTATAAAAAGTTACAAAATTTGGAAAAGGAAGTCTTAAGTTAAAAATGAAAACTCTTGAATCAAATCCCACGTTGAAGACAACAGTGGCACTAACCAAAAAACCTACACCCGTAATATGGTTGTAAATTATAAATTAATAGGTAATAAAAATTGAAATTCGATATTTTATAACCCAATTAAAAAAAGTTTTGGTCATTGATAATCATGCTTACCCTTATGACAGAAAGAAAATTGACAAATATTGTCAGATAGTTGATAATCAAAATATAAAAAGATTTCCCTAAAGTTTATAAGATCTTTACCCACCAAAATAATGAAGGGTTGCACATTGTCTCCTTTTTGTTGCAGGTACTGGATGTGGTCCTCAGCTACCTGAATTGATTCCGCCACAAAGATAAAAGATTCCTGCGAGTCCTTGATAGTTGGTTTTATTGATGTCTTCATTCCCTTGCGATCTTTTCGCACGAACTTATGTGTTGGTACTAAGTACCCGTGAAGTGCCCACAAGAGAGCAGCATCCCGACAATCTGAAAATAAGAATGAAAACGTGGATATAAAATTTTGTTATAAAATTATGTAGTACTTAAATAAAACTAGAATAGTAGATATAAACTTTTGTAAAAGATAAGATAAATCGGGTCAATAAATGGGAGCCAATCTCGAATTTCGCTATATCGACCCTTTTCCTGCATTTTATCGTAAGGGATGTTTTAGAAAGAAAATAAATTATTGAATTTTGTTAGTACCAATTGAAGCCATCAAACCTGTTGTCATGTTGCAGCTAAAGCACTGTAAATATTCAATGCTGACCTTAGACATAAGTGGTTATATGGATCAGAAGTAAAATTTTGTTTTCTTCTCATATTTTTTTTGTGTCGCTTACGATAATTTGGTGGAAAGGGTTCGATATTCATTGATGTATAAAGGAGAATGAATATGATATACATAAGTCTTTAAGTGTTACACCAATGTGATGCAACCCATAAAATTATGCCCATTCTCCTTTAGTACCTGTCATTTTTAATACGGAAATAAACGATTTTCGTTTTTAATAGGCAAAAATAAAATAACTACATAATATTCAACTTACTTTCTGGAATATTATCGGATGCTATCTTCTCCAGAACGCCCTTAATTGTTTTCTCCTTAACCCGATCTTCCGTTTTTAAAAATTCTCGTGTCTTAGTAAAAACTTGTTCCCATCGATCAAGGAGAGAATTATGACTTTTAAACATGTACGCGAAATCCATGTCCACCTTTAAGAAAACAAATTAAAATATTTATTCATTGAGTGTATTTTTAAAGCCAGCACTTTTTATGAAATGATTCTAAGAAGTTCCTAAAGTTGGAACTTGCATCAGGAAATTAAGAAAAAAAACTTTTGAAAGAAGTACACATCTACTCAAGTTTGACTTACAAATCGAAAGAAAGAAGGAATTTTGTATTGGGGCCATTTCTTAAAAATGTCCGATGTTGTTGTAGAGTTTTTTATATCCGTGAGTCTCAATTTGGAATACGCTTTCCAGCACCTATCAAATTCCTCGGAACTAAGGTTGTCAAATCTTAGTGCTTGATAGCACGTTTCAGCATTTTCTTCTGGAACTGAAAACCATAAATATGTACTTATTAGTTTTTTTAAATAAATTAATAAAAATAATATTCAAGCTCCTGTTTCTCATCAAATTACATCAACTATTTCAGAAACCAATAGTTTCGCTTGATTGAAATTGGAAAATACTCATTGATGGTAAATTAGTTCAGAAGGTTAAAAATGACTTCGTGAAGTTTCATCGGACTCACATATTGTTTAGAGTCGTTGATGTAATTGATGTAGATTGTAGATGATGAGGAACAGGCCCCAGGTTTCAAAAATTAAATGCACGAAAATGGAATCGACTAGGAATTTTACAAAGGAATGTTATAAGCGAAAATTGTTCAAAAGGATAAAATTAATAAGTATAAATTCTTTTCGTAGTATGAGACAAAAACAGAATGCTATGCAAATATGAATTTATCTAGGTAGTGGTTTCTTTAAATAAATAAGCTTTTATATACAAATTTTTTAAACCTTTTTCAAGAAAAAACTTGATTTTATTATTGTACGAATGAAAATTAAATTTCCAAACAAAAATATTGAGCTGTTTTTGAAATACCGAATTTTCCACAAAAAATTATTCTTTTTTTTCGAAAATTCAAACTATATTTTTTTTTAAGTTTCAAAATGCAATGTTTTTTATTTTTTTTTAACCAAATCTATAAAAAATTTCATTAAAATTCCTTATGTCGATTATAAGTTATTCAAAATTTGAAAAAATTGTTCTATGGTAGGTACAAGCTGTAATATCTTAATTTCAATTTTTTTTATTAAATTAAAGATCATAAAAATTAATGTTAATAAAAAAAATTTATCAAAATTCTAGGCGCGTGCCGTTTTTTGAGCAAAATACTATTTTTGGAAACCATTTTTAACGTTTTTTAAAACTGTTTTTAAAAATCAAAAAAAAAAATATTTTTTAAAATTTTAATACACAAATTTGTTTGACTTACAGGGGAGCTTTAGCATAAAAAAAATTATCAAAATCGGTGGTACAGTTTTTAAGAAAATCAGAAACTAAAAAATAGTTCCATGGCGGGTACCCCCACTGACCATTTTTCTGAAATTTTTGTCAACCATTATCTACCTTTAACTAAATTAAATTTTTTTGTATCTTTATTTTTAATATATGTCGAACATTTTTTGAAAAAAAAAAATATTTATAAAATTTCGAAAAAAATTGTATGACAGCTACCGTTATTAATGGTCTTAAAAAATGTGTGGGGGTAAAACAATTAAAGAAAATCGGCGTTTAGGCTGTAGTCAAACAGACAGACAGACAGAATTGCGAGACCCACTTTGTTAGTCTTCGGTATCATCGTAATGTCAACTTTGATCGAAATCTCGAGTTCGATTTTTTTACGAATGATAAATTGCCTTATAGTACCTATAATACAAGTCGCAAGAAAAATATATCGACAAGTAATATTATGTAGGTAAATAAATAAATAAGACTTACCCATTTCGACTTCTGTGTCTGTGTCTACATCCACAGTTTTTCCACTCCTGGGCTTACTTGACGTTGGGGTATTCCCCTCTTCCCAGACCTATAGTACTCCTGCAAAATATTGAATATTTACTTTAAAAATATTGCTTTAAAAAAATTTTGTGTTTGACAAAAAAACTCTTCTTTTCCACTTTGCAAAACGAACAAAACTTTGAACGACAAGTGGAATAGTATGGTTTAAAAAAAAAATCGAACTTTCGAGCCTCAAAATGTATATGAAGCAGGGTTGCAAAATTTTGAATTAAAAAAGTCCATGTCATAAGTCTGTAGATGACTTGTGAATTAAAAAAAAATTAAATTCAAAAGTTAGTTAGCGACTTATGATTTAAAAAAAAAATAATTCACAACCTATTAAGTGGCTTGTAAATAAGAAAAATGTATTCTTAAGCTACTTGGTAGATTGGAAATTTGTAAGCTTGTTTTGACTACAAAAATTATTTAATTATTAACGAAACAAGTTTTTAAGCTTTTGGAGAATTGTGTGTGTTTTATTTTATCGATATTGCTTTTTATTCTATTGGGTTATAGGGACTGCATAATCGGTTACTCACACACAATGCTCCAAAAGCTTGAAAACTGGTTTCATTAATAATTAAATAACCAATTGTCAAAACAAGCTTAACGCTGGATGGTTTTAATATGCTATCACAAGAAAAATCAACAAAAAATACCCCAAATAACAAAAAAGCAAAAAACGTGTTCATACAAAAATCACACAAAAGTTATCCTTCGTCGTTTCGACGAACATACCTTTAAAAAAAATATTTTAATTGATCACAGGATACCATAAATCCGTTCACTGGTAGAGATCAACATCAACTGAAGTTGTACAAAGATTGAATTAAAAGGGATGAATAGTAAAAAAGAAATTATACAAAATAAAAAGGGTGTTCGTCGATTCGACGAAGGTTAACCATCCAGGGTTAATAATTTCCAATCTACAAACTATGTTATGAATTAATTTTTTTAAATTCATAAGTCACTTAGTAGCAGGTTGTGAATTAATCTTTTTAATTCTTTTTAATTCATAAGTCTTCTGATTTAATTTTTTTAATTCAAATGTCACCAACTATCTTGTGAATTGAATTTTTTTTTTATTCAGAAGTAACCCAATAGCTTGTGAATTAAATCCAAGCTTGAGCTAAAAAGTGACTTAAGCTTTTGCAACCCTGATATGAAGTAATGAGTTCTGATGTGATTTTGTAAAATATGTACGTAGTTAACTTCCCGAAGGACCACTTTCTCATATTTAAAAGTGGAAAAGAAGAGATTTTAAATTATTTCACCTCTTTGTAAGGTATTATAATTTATTAATAAAAATATAATTAAAATTAAATAAACTTGAATTGATTTCTTATAAAAAGGCTTACCAGTTTTTCACTAGGAAATCGTTCAATGATTTCCTTTTCCAATTTATAGCTACCACCTAGTTCAAGATGGATTTTATTCATGATGAAATACTGCGCTATAACACCAATCAAATGACTTCTTGCTTAACTTGACTTTAATTTTGTAGTTTTTTGTATCGAACCTAAAACTGATCAAACAATATTGTTTTGAACTTCTGATCTATCGAAAATCCTAAGAAAGAATTATAGAGAAAAAAGGAATAATTTAAAGAATGAAAGACTGTTGACTTAAAAAAATCTACGAATCATCTAGACTGTCAATTTTGGGAATTTAAAAATAATGCAGCATTCAAGTAACACATAAGAGTTTTGTATAATTTGTTTAATGGGTACTATCGCGAATAAAATTTCTCACGGATTTTTTCCCATCGTCGATTTCTTGAAACGTGAATTATTATGGTCGCAGTTTCTCTTATAATGCAATGACATCAAAAATGAATATACCATGGCAGCGGGACTGTCATTTTGATCAACCAAATTTGAGACTACAAGAAGCAGTTAAAAATTGTGAACATTTCCAATTTTAGAAGATGGGAGAAATTCCGTGGGAAATTTTATTCACGATAGCCCCGAATATGTACATACATATGTATATTAATAAAATAACTCACCTTGTCTATTCTTTCGATATTTAGTTTTCTATAATTTTTCAAAATTATCTCTTTGAGTTTTATTGTTTCTCTAACAGCTGGACTTGTACTTGTAGTTCGCGTACAATATGAAAATAAAAAGAAGAAAAAAACAAAAAGTTAACAAAAAATTAAAAACAATAAGGACCGACTTTTCTTACGTCAGATAAAAATGTCTGATAGAACAAACAAACATGGGTTAGTAAAAACGTGTTCAAACGTGTTAAAATTGAAAAATAGAAAATGCACAAATGTTTGTTTATTTTTATTTGTTAGATAGTTAACTGGAGATGGAAAAATCGGATCTAAATCTGCATCAATAAATAGTTTATTGCGGCAAATAATGGTTTATTGTGACAATAAATGTTTTATTGTGACAATAAATGGTTTATTGTGACAATAAATGGTTTATTGTGGCAATAAATGGTTTATTGTGGCAATAAATGGTTTATTGTGCGAATTAATTGTTTGTTTATTAACAGTTAAGTGTTTTTTTGTCAACCATTTTAAAATGGGAAATTATTATTAAAATATTCCCAATAAATCATTTTCTGACCAAAAGAAATTCAAATGCGGCAATAGTTAGCGAAATCAATTTTATTGTTCAACGTTTTTTTTTCAGTGCAAGGAAAAATGCAATACTTACTTATATGGAATTGAAATTAACCACTCGCACAAGATTTTTTTGTAACTTTTTGAATGTATTATATTTTATATTTTAATATTTCTACTACAAACTTATTAATTGTTTTATTTTTAACACAACACTTTGTATACTCTGTTATAAATTAATAGATATGACGTTTACTCACGAAACACACGATCACGACAAGAACTAGGAATAGACTGAATCGTCCCACAATTCTTATTGTGCGCTTGGGTTAGCTAAGACAATAAATGGTTGTTTGCGACAATAAAAAGTTTATTGCGCCAATAAACAGTTTATTGCGACAAGAAACAGATTATTGCGCCAATAAACAGTTTATTGCGACAATAAACTGTTTGTTGGGACAATAAATAGTTTATTGAAAGTTAACTGTTTTTTGATATGGCAATCTGGATTATTAATTAATAGTTTATTGCGACAAGAAAAAGTTTATTGCGCCAATAAACAGTTTATTGCGACAATAAACTGTTTGTTGGGACAATAAATAGTTTATTGAAAGTTAACTGTTTTTTGCTATGGCAGTCTGGATTATCAATTAATAGTTTATTGCGACAATAAACTGTTTGTTGGGACAATAAATAGTTTATTGAAAGTTAACTGTTTTTTGATATGGCAGTCTGGATTATCAATTAATAGTTTATTGCGACAATAAACTGTTTGTTGGGACAATAAATAGTTTATTGAAAGTTAACTGTTTTTTGATATGGCAGTCTGGATTATCAATTAATAGTTTATTGCGACAATAAACTGTTTGTTGGGACAATAAATAGTTTATTGAAAGTTAACTGTTTTTTGATATGGCAGTCTGGATTATCAATTAATAGTTTATTGCGACAATAAACTGTTTGTTGGGACAATAAATAGTTTATTGAAAGTTAACTGTTTTTTGATATGGCAGTCTGGATTATCAATTAATAGTTTATTGCGACAATAAACTGTTTGTTGGGACAATAAATAGTTTATTGAAAGTTAACTGTTTTTTGATATGGTAGTCTGGATTATCAATTAATAGTTTATTGCGACAATAAACTGTTTGTTGGGACAATAAATAGTTTATTGAAAGTTAACTGTTTTTTTGAAATAGAAATATCAATAAATAGTTTATTGTGACAATAAAAGGTTTATTGTGACAATAAATGGTTAGTTGAAAGTTAACTGTATTTTTAAATGGCAGTTTGGATTATCAATAACTAGTTTATTGCGACAATAAAAGGTTTATTGTGACAATAAATGGTTAGTTGAAAGTTAACTGTTTTTTGAAATGGCAGTTTGGATTATCAATTAAAAGTTTATTGTGACAATAAAAGGTTTTTGAAAATGGAAATATCAAGAAATAGTTTATTGCGACAGTAAAAGGTTTATTGAAATGCTAATTCGGATTTTTTGTGAACTTAAAAATAAATATAGAAAATAACTTCTAATTTTAAACATTTTATTTCAAGATCAGATCTTTCAAATAAAAGTTAAATAGAATAAGAAACCAAATACAATTAGGTAGATTAGATTTTGGAAATTGTTAATATTGGTCAATTATTTTATGCAAAAAGAAATCGATTCAAATTTTAAACTCGTTTACTATGGAAATAAACTGTTAATTATATATAAAATTACAACTGGGGCTTAGAAAATAATATTAAATTGTAATAACTTATTTATCGTCACAATAAACGATTTTTAATGCTTAATTCAATTAAAAAGTTTATTGGGACAATGTATGAGTTTATTGCGGTACTAAATAGCTTATTATTTTCCGATTTCGAATTCAATAAACTCAAATTAATTGTCACAATAAAAAGTTTATTGATTACGGAAATCTGAAATCAATAAAAGTTTATTGTGACAATAAAAACTTCATTGCGACAATGAAAAGTAAGTCAATAAACGGTTTTAAGAATTTTTATGACGATTTTTATTTTCAGTGTAGCGCCATCCTGCTGGAACCATATGTCGTCTAGGTCCTTATGGTTCGCCATTGACATTGACCGTCTCACAAATAACGTTTTCCAAAAACTGCGAACAAATGATGCCTTCTGCCCAAAATCCACACCACACGGTAACTTTGAGGATACATTATTACTTCGTGAACCTCATGTGGGTTGGTGCTGTCTCATATGTATATGCCAATTTAGCTTGTTAACACAATTTTTCTATCTCAAATTTGACCACCAAACGTTGAAGAGTCAACTATATGAAGGGCCACCATATCAGCCATAAAATGGGCGAAAAGCGGACAACATTTCCACTAACGAACACTCATTTTGATAACAAAGTTTTATCATTGTGTAACTTGCCATGGTGATTTAAAATCAGTAACTGAATATTAAACAACAGATTTTACAGATATCAGATATCATCAAAACAAAATGGCCACCACAAGCCACCAAAATCTTACCGCGTCAATTTAAAAATCCTTTATTTTGCTTTAATATCCATTTTGGTTTTTGTGATGTGATTTTTTATTTTGCCTCTTTTCTTTAAAAGCAGTGTTAACTGTATGGTTTTGACATTATTAATGAAGGTGTGACAAAAATGTGAATACATTATGAACAAATTTTATATATAAGAAACTTTTTGAAGTAAAACTTCTTTTCGGGCGTTCGTTGGAGGTAAAAAATGTTCTATGCAGCTGTCAGTGACATGTCAAAACGACGCGTTATCAGTCAAAGGCAGCGACATGTTTTTAGAATTCAAAATGTTTGTACGTTTATAGGTTAGAATCTTACAGAGGCTTTGCTTGAGGGAAAAGAAGTTTTACTTCTACTGCGCGTACGTCAGTACACACAACCTTTTTTTTTTATTAATAAATCTGGTGTAATGGCTTTTTAATTTTTTTTGTTCCAAGCTGCTTGAGCATAAGAGCGGGAACGTGCAATCCTATGTTCTTTTGTTTCATTTTATAACGATCATGCAGTTGTCAGGAAACCCCTTTTATTCTGATTAAATTTTGATGGAAAAGATGGATGCATGTAAGGAGAGTTCCTTTTTGTGATTCACTGAGTTAACTCCCAAGAGAGTTAACATTCTATAGAGTTATTCGTAATTCAATCAGAATTGGGATTTGGCTCAAATCAACTAAGTAACTCCCATTGTTTAGCAACTTAATCTCAATCGTTAAAACGAACTACATAAGTACCAGGAGTGGTAGTTCATGATGAGCTAAATCCCAACTTAATTTGCTCCAAAATTTATGAAATAAATTCAATCATTGAATTTGACTCTTTTGAGTGTTTACTTGTAGGCAACGAGACTTTGGCTATTGTCAGACGATTTTTGGATTTTTGTCACAAGTTATGCTCACTTGAAGTAGCCCGTTGCATTCCTCCCCTTCACCTGTTCACCCTCGATACCCGCTTTGCTACTAATGCTCATCAGTTCACCCTTGAGTCTAATTTTGGTCCTACCGTCAAATATAGAGATTCGTTTTTAGTCGCACATCACGGTTATGGAATAACTTTTCCGGAACGGTTTTCCCTTGCCACTTCAATTTGCAAAAATTCAAAACCAATGTTCATCAGCACCTCCTTTCTCTCATCTCCTATTTACCACATCGCCCGTGCTGTATTTATAAGGGTCTCTTAACATACCCTTGATCGCGTGTGAATTATTAAAAAAAACGCCCTGCTCTTTCGAAAGACGTAGGCTCCATCTAGAAGAGTTCTACTATAATTATTCTAGCGACCAGCAAATATAGACACTAGTAGTCTCGAATGCTTCCTTAGTAGCTATAAGTAGGTAGAAACTCTACTTGGTTCATGTGATATCACAATGGACCAACTAGTGGTCTCAGTGTGTCAAGAATTCACGCTGACAGCCACGCTAACATTACCTACCTAATTCTTAGGATCTTGTTTCAAGTCCAGATGTGATAAGTTATTATTTTCTGCAAGTTCTTGAAATTTCATAACACCAATAAATGAATGAAAGTCTCATAATAGCTCCTCAACTTAAACATATTTCTTACTGAATTCCAAAAAAAGTATCATTTTTTCTTATGTACTTATACTTAAAAACTCTCGAACTCCGCCTTCCACCCCCGTTATCCCTTACAGCCGTCTATCACTACCATGCATTTGCCGCAACTATGTATATAGGTATATATAACTATATTCAATTCGATTCTCAATCAAATTTCCTACACACCGAAAGATTCAATTAGCCCAAGGCTTAAGCCTTTGTCGTCGAATCGACAATCAAACATTTTGTATCTTCTTTGTAATTAGTTAATTTTATGGTCGAGGGAGATTTGGTAAATGTTAACGCCGCAAAGGCATAACTAAGCTTGGCGCAGGCATTTCATCCAATATAGAATTTTGTGAATTCGCTACAAGATGTGTCATCATCATTCATACCAATCAAATCAATTTGGAACTAATTTTAGACCAAAAAAAAAAGTTTACCACTTTGAGCCCAATTAGAGAACTAATCATGGAGTCCTTTCAGTGGCGATGGCGTGTTCGTACATCTAAATCTAGTCACCTCTACCCCTTACCTGTCTTACTCTCTGTGGAATCAATCAAATTGCCATTCAAACGCATACACCCACGAACAAAATAACTAGCACAGGAGCAGGATATTCAATTGACTGCCTTTCTCAAAACGTCCGTCGTCGTCTACAGTCTACGTCGATAAATATACTTTGTCGTCCTTGCAGTTTGGCGAATCCTTTATCCACTGTTGGCCAATTTGGTCGCCCTTCTTTTCCATGTTAAAGGTATCACCCGACGACCGACCAACCGACCGACCCAAATGGTGCGAATGTCGGGGTAGTAAATTGATTGAACGTGTGTGCCGTGTGTGACTACGGCTAATACGTCTACCTGGGCTGTCCTCTGTCCGTCCGTAATTTGGTGGCGCCTAATTACAATGAAAGGATTCGATAAATTGGAAATTACGTAAAATAGGTGTTAATTGAGGCCGTCAATTGGCGAAAGATTGCCAACTGTTAACTAAATGAAGCGTGATATATATTTTGTGGGTGGAAGGATGGATTTATATAATTATTGTTCTATACATACATACACCTTTTCTATATGATACAATTATTATTCTTTGTATTATAATATTTGATTTGATCCTTGAATTCCTTTTGATTATATTCCGTTCAAATGCTGTTGTAAATGTGCGTGTTTGGGCGTAGGAGGGTGTCACCCCTCAAAAATGGATTTAATATAGAGAGGCGTTGGCCAATGAATTAGTGGTAATCATTCAATTGTGGCTTTGATTACATGATGTGTGAGAACCGATTAATACATAGGTACAGTTATGCGGCGTGGAGAAACATAAATACCTTCATATGTAGGTATACAACTGGTAGCCCATATTCTGCATAGGTAATTGACATAATGAAATTGTGGGATTGTCATTGATTAGGATGTGAGTTCCAATTAAAGGCTTTGGGATATAATTCCAGTTGACAATTACGTAATATTAATTGAGGAAGTCCTGATTCTTTTAAGATTAAGAGATCGGCTAGTTCTGGGGTTTAGGAAAAAGAAGACAAATAAAATTATCAAACATAATGTTAAACTCAACATCGTTCGTTCTTGTTGATTCTCACTCAATTTATGGGTTTTTTCAGTGATAAATAATAAACAAAGAAACTGAAATCATTTTGTCAAAGGACTTTTATATGAAAATCAGATAAATTCAGTTTAGGATTCTGCCTTCAAGACATAAGACATAAGAGTTTCTAACTATACTTTTGGGAGTTTTCAGCCATCAGCTCAAGTTTTTGAGAGATTCCCAATAGAAAACGGAGAAAATCGTTATTCCGCCATTTAAAAACAAAAAATAACTTTTTTCCATGGGTACTGCCTTTTGTGAGGAAGTGACAGGTCCCCCAAGCGTATATTCTTATCTTCTGTCGTGAAAAATGCTTATCGTCTAAGTCGTTTGGAATCGGCAAAAAATTGTGAGTCCCATTCAAAAGTTGACGGTTGTAAATTATATGCACTCGTCCCCTATGAACTGCTGCGCCTTTGTTTTTTTTATAGAGTTGGTATGTTCAAGCAACTAACTTGTGAAATTTTTCATTACTTCATCTCTTTGCAAATCACTTACAAATTAACTTATCTTTCAACTAATTTGATATGTCACCGTGTCGGATCGATCATCGCGGAGCATAAGACCTGTTGGATTTGACTTTTTCAACAAGGAATACTATTTGATAAAATTCATTGATGTGAATTCAATTACACCGACTAATCGTTGAAAAGCCGGAAATAGCTCCAGATAGTATGAGAGATCGGAGAAAAAAGGAAGTGACACTAAAGACATGTTCTAGGAGCTCTCGAACAAAACATGACAGTAAAATTATCCTAGGAGATTTTACGCCAAGCTAGGAAGACACGACTGAAAATAACAATAGAAAATAACTGATAGTTTATACGCAGTTCAAACATCTCGATATTCACAAAGGGAAGTGGAGATCTCCTGATCAATCGAACTTAAACCGTATTTACCACTTTGTGATCAATACAAGGTACATCTCCAGTAAAGAGGATGTCCAGTTTGACAATGAGTGCCGGCAAGCGCATGCAGTTAGACAAGAGGCATACAAGGCACCGCTGCATAGAAAAACCACACAGTTCTTCGCGAGCACAAGACAAGAGAGAAACACCGGCTTCTAAGAAAGAAAAACTAGGATTATGAGAAGCGCCCGATCGAGCAAACACAGGGATACAATATCAGGAATGAGGTTTGTAAGTTGTGCCAAAAAGTAAAAAACATCACAAGGCTACAATCCCTAATCCGAAGCCTGTATGCACAATCAAGGGAATGACATATTAGAACCACAGTCAATGCTGAAAATAAGGCAATGCCATTTTTCCAAATTGTATAACGGCGATGACGAAGAGAATTCTGCTGCTAAGGAGATAATACCATTTGACTTAAGGCGAAGTAGACCAACAATACCGCCCACCCGACCACGTTGAAGTGAAGATATCTACATTGAATCTCATTTCCGGACTGTTCAAAGTGGCAGGACATGACTAGGCTGGGAGTATTCTTCATCAAGGTTGTAGAATATCTCACCGATGCATTTTATGTTCAAAATGTCGTGAGAATTTCTTCAACATCGTTGTGGAAAAAGTTGTGCAAAACTACCACGTCAATATTATGCGGATTCGCCGCTGGCTTTGAAATAATTGGAAGACCAGAACATGATGTCAGTGGACGCTTGTGAGCATTGAAACCGAAGCGAAGAACATGTGTTTAGTGGCCAATGAGGGCAAGACCAAGTATTTGCTGTCATCAAGAAAGGACACGCAACACCAACGTCTTAGACAGAACGTCGCCACAGATCGATTTAGTTTTATGGTAGTTAAGGACTTTGTCTACCGCTATTAGTTCAAGCAGCAGCGCTGAAATCAATTCATGTCAATCGCTGCTTCTTTGGACTAAGAAGGCAATTGATAAGCAAAGTTTTTTTTCGAACAATTAAAGAGTCCATTTATAAGACTTATTATCTCTTACCTTGTCAAAAATGGATGAGCCGAAAAGTTCTCAAGGTGATTTTTGGTGCCTCCTCAATAGATTAGAAGAGCAGAAGAAGATATAACCACGAACTGCACGAAATGTAAAGTAAAACTATCCTAGTCAAGGATTGAGATGTCTAGGTCATGTAGAACGAATGGAACCAATTACATATTTTAAAGCTTTGTAGCATTATGGGAATTATTCCATCAGACCTGCGGACTTAAGTATATATCTGTATAAGAATAACCACATACCTCCCTATCTTTGATACGAAATGCCATGCTGTGCACCGATGATTCGCTGGAACATCCTGAGAAGTGAGTGTTCAAAAGTGACTTGAAAGTCTCATAGAAGTCTGTTGAGGTTTTGTTCCACTCCGAGGAGTGTGAACCTTTAACATGACTCTCATGAGCCTAGTAGTATCATTTGTATACTCACTGTCAGTATAAAATTTCGGCCATAGTGCTTATTTTGCAGTTTTCTGGAAAATTTGATAAAAAAATTATAAGATGAAACTAAAATTCTAACTTATCCTCTAGAGAATTATATGCAAATTTCGTATAGCAAATCCATATGTTGAAGTAGAGCCTAGCTCGATTAATGTATGTCTTCCATCCTAACGCCCATCTTATAGACTTGATCCGTGAGATCAAGTTCTTCTTTTGAGCCAGTCATGCATATTTCTTTTTTACACGAAACCAATACTAGCCCTAAAGAGCAAGTAAAAATACAATATTAATTGAACATTACAAGCAACTATACCACAACGTTTTAGACATTAAAATCCTCAAGGCTCTTTTCATCAGCTTTGCGGATGCTTGTTTCCTTCCAATTTGCTTCACTTTCTTTTCAAAAAATGTAACAATTATCCCAAAGAAGAAAGGGAACATGGAAAGAATCCAAAAGAAAGACCAACAAAGCCTTTTCTTTTAGTTCTACTAAAGTGAACGCCAACTTACTTCGTCCAATAAAAAAATGCAGCAAGAATTTTTTTGTATCTTACTCAACCAACAACCAATCTTGCTTTTCCCATCTTTGAAAAAAAAAGTCTATCGCCTAAGGCTAAGACCAGCTACTACTTCATAACTAATTGTTCCCTATTTCTCCTCAGACTTAATCAATTGCAGAAAAAGAAAGCAGCACCAGAGTAGGATAAAATAATCCCGGAGATTCCTGTGTACCACCTTTTGTGTCCAGGAGTCGGGCTCGTCATAGGGTTCGGTTTCAACTGCTTTGTTTGCCATAACAATAATAATAACCATGTTACCATAACCATTGAGGAAAACTTTATGGTAGTTCAGTACACCAGTTGAAGTTGGAAGAGGCGAGCGGGGCGCACCAGCAGTAGAAAAGTTTTGTGTATTTTTTTATTTGTATTTCTATCTTTTATTGTTATTATTGCTCACGCCCCAACTACCCCCAAACTTCCCTCCCTTTCTTTACACTAACCCCAACCTGGAAAAAAAAAATGAAAACCTTTTTCCTTGAAGGAAAACGAATTGTTTTATGTTTTCCATTTCTTTTGTGGGTCGGTGATGTTTTTCTGTTATTTTTTTTTTATTCTTAATTTCATTGCTCGTCTTTTCCATTATTGTGTAGATTCTCCTGGCTGATACGAAAAGTCCTAAGATCTCAACTTCATCTCCCGAAACCGCCCATTCAGCCTTCAGATGGTAATTACTTCTTGCAAAAAGACTATACGAAGCCGATGGTTGAATGAAAAAAAAAATATATAATAGCAACTTTTTATTCTTAACCCTGCGGGGGCTATATCCTAAAACATAAATGCTAAGAAAAATTAATTTCGTAAGACTTACATTTTGCTTAAGAGAACTTCAAGAAAGCGACTCCTCTGATGCCTGCATATCTACAGAATAGAATGATATTACATTTAACTGATGTAGTCAAAGTCCCAGTGGAGTGATACAAGAATGCCGGATTGAATTTTGCCAAATGAGGCCGAACAGAAGAATCATAAATTCTCTACGATTTTTGAGGGCACGTGTAGCTATCGCCAGGAGGAACGAAAACAAGATGTTAAAAAATTTAACTTTAAAACGTAATTCGTGTCTTTTTGGTCTTTAAATTTGAACAGAGTGTCGGAATGTTAACCATGGTAATGAAAATTTCCTTACATAATTTTGAAATGCATAAAGTAAGTTTTATGAATGTATTTACATTTGTAATGGATAAAGATCTGAAGAAGTGGACTTCATTCGAAGCCTTTACGGTGAGAAGGGTACTTTTCTGAGATGCTTTTCAGGTTTTTGAATAAACGGGTTCTGTCAAAATTACTACCAATTAAATGTTTCTATGGAGGTTCCAACGTTGGTAAAGTTTTGTAATTTTTGTTAAATAGTACACGTAAGAAAATGCATGTTTTATTGAAAAGTGTATAAGTATTTTTCTCGTTAAACAGCAAAAGTGTCGATAAATTAGCCAGCAATGCAAATGAGTATTCAAGTGAACAAAAATTATTAACATTTTGATGGCGTTGAACTAATTTGTTGAGAAATATTAATGACTTGAATCTTTAATGTCGGTAAAGTAGATCGTTTTTCACTTAGAAAGGGATGTGCTCCCTGGAAAAAAAGCATGTCCGACTAAAATCTCATAAATTTGGATATTTTAATTTTTAATTTTCGCTTGAGAAACGACCAATTTTCATGATTTCCAGTAAAAGATTGCACTCTGTATAAATCTGAATATTGTTCAAACATCAAATTCTTCCGTAAAGAGCTATATAAATGAGTAACAAACTTTTCACCTGAAAAATGACAATTTTGATTGCTTGCGGTAGAGCTGTGTCAATCTCAATTGTTTCAATCTTTGTGACCCATTCACCAAAAAGATTGATTGATCGCAATCACAATAGGCCAAAACAATCAATCGTATAGTGTCAATTTCTTGCCACTGAAAGCGATGAACATTAAGTGAACAAAACGAACGAAAAAATGTTGTTTTGTTCATTCAACTTGTTCTCAGTTATTTCAAAATACCAAATAGGAATGGAAATGAAACGGAATGTATATTCTTCAAGTTTCTTTTTGAAAATGCAATAAAATGAACAAAATTAAAATTTTTCCGTGTATTATGGTTTTATTAGGAAGAGCAAATATCCCCATTAAATATGGAACACAACATGTCGTTCAAGTGCCAGCCGGCAGGTGGCTTTGCAGTAGCGTATTCTGTCACTCTAAGCTAAGAGAATAATCCGAGCTCAATGTACAAAATTCTCCTCAGGCTAGTGCGTGAAATATTGAGATGTTGAAATCGATGGCGACGCGACGGCGAGTTAATGTTCGTGAATTGAGTCTCGCACACTCGGCTACAGCAGCCACAGTTGTTGTAAAGCTAAGTGTATACACGATTGATAGATCTTGCAATATTGTCAGATCTGTCAGTGAAAAACATGCTTACAATGTCAGATCTACAACTACACGTCAGACAAATTTTCTGACAATTAATTGTAAGAAATCTAACAATCATTGTGTACGCTAGCTGAAAATCGTGTTATTTTGCAATTAATTGTCAGAAAATGTATCTGACAATAATTAATTGTAACACATTAAATTCTAAGGTATTTGATAATCGTGTAAACTAGGGTTGCCAGATTTTTCTTGCACCTTAGGTGGGACAAATGGCTAAAAAAAATGAAAAATCCCGGGATTTCAATATATTGCACGGGACAAAATAAAAAATAATAATATGCGTGTAAATCAAAATTAATAAATTCTTTTATTGGACCTTATTCGGAATTTAGCCCCCCCATCAAGTGTTTGCTGTTGATAAGAAACATCAAATTATGGAGGAGAAACACTTTTTTATGGGATATTTGCTTTTTTGCTTGCTTACGCATTACGGCGTATAAACAGTGAGATATGTATGGGGGGCGTGCTGCCCCCCTGCAACCCCCCCTGCTTGGGCACACTATAGGATTTGGGGTAGGTGCGCGGTTGGGTGTATGCGAGGTTTCTTTTGCATTTACAGAATCTGGACTTAAAGAATCTTTGAATTTACCCTATGGCCTATATTAATTTTTTATACTTCACTTTTTTACCATAAAAAAGTGTTTCTCCTCCATAATTTGATGTTTTTTTATCAACAGCACACTTTTTTATCGATTCATTAAAAAAAAGTGCATTTTGGTGGGGGAGGAATTCCGAATAAGGACCCTTTTATTAATTACTAATTAAATGACTTTTTTGTCATTTGTCATTTTGAAATATTTTTTCTTTTGTCAATTTTAATGACAGATGTCAGTTTACAAAAATACATTTTTCGTTCGGGAAAAAAGCTGCCCCGGCGGGACAGATGAATTTATGTCTGAAATCCGGGACGTCCCAGGTAAACCGGGACGTCTGGCAACGCTAGTGTAAATACAAAATTTATTGTCAGACCTGCCAATTTGTATCGTTGTCTGACGTTTCTGACAATGAAGAAATTGTAAGATGTACGTTTATAGCATCATACAATTTTGTTATTGTCAGACAATTTGCAGCAAAGGTTCAAATAAAGCAGTTTCCATAACCAACACAAACTACTGACAATTAGTTGTATGTGTACACGGTTGGTACAAAATCTACCAATCTCTACAATTAATTGGTAGGTATTTAGTCAGCTATCTGTGGTCTATTTCACCAAATTACAATTACAATCACAAATTTGTAATTGTTACCTACAATTGCAAGTTTGTAAACTGATTTTCTGTTTCACAAACTACAAACATAATTCCAACAAATTTGTTGGAAAGAGAAAAGATTAAGGGAAATTGTATTTGTTATTTACAAATAGAAGAAAAAGCCGTTTCACCGTTTAATTTGCAAAGTTGTAAATAACAACTGTTTCTGTACAAGTTTGTTAGCATTCGACACATCATAACAAAAATGAATAAACAAGATAAAATTTTTATCGCCGATTTAATTCGTGATAAGAAAGATATTTTATTAGAAAAATTTTCCGATATCATAACACATAATCTTAAAGTTAACGAGTGGCAAAAAATTTTCAACAATATAAAATCTAATAGTATTTTCATAGATAAAGATTGGAAATACCTAAGAGATGTCGTGTGGCAAAATTTAAGACGAAATACTGTGGTAAGTAAAAATTATTTGTTAGGTAGATTATATTTACTGGCAATATCAAAGAACCGTTCACGAATGCTTTCGTGTTCTTCTGGCCAACGTACAGTATTTTCAAAGAAAGTCTCAACAATGGCAGAACAAACACGATGGACAGTTCTGCATACCGTAGATTTAGATATACCGTGCATGTCTGCAATCCCGTGGTACTGTCCACCATTTCCAAGCCAATGTAAGGCTGTCAGAAATTGTTGTGTCGGTGTTAGTGAAAAGTTTTTTTCAGACTCATTTGCAATACGAGGTCCTATTTGACTTATTATTTTCTCTGCTTTAGAACGTTTTAACTGAAACTTTTCGTTGAAAACAAAAGCATTTGAAATTTCATAGTTAATTCGCGGTCAATATATTTTTCTTCGTCTATTAAACACAAAATCTACACTTATATCACTATCGGTGCTACTATGCCTTCGACGTAAGGTTTTTTGGGTTTCAAATGCGACTTTTTCCGAAACTTACAAATTGTTATCAAATCGGCAGACGATCTTTCTTCTGCAAAAAATTTTCAGTAACTGAACAAATTTGTAAAATTTCGTGATTCCGTGAAACAGAAACTTCCAAAAAAATATAAATTTTAACAAATTTGTACTTGTAAGCAACAAAAAAATTTAGTTTTGGTGAAACTGAAATAATGAAATTTCTACAAATTACCCTTTGTAAACAACAAACACATTTTTGTAATACAACCATTTTGTGAAACATAAAAAAACGATTTTTGAACAAATTTGTTAAAAAAGTGCTTGTAATATACAATTTGTAAGTTGGTGAAATAGGCCACTGAAAATAAATCGTCAGCCAACTTCTGACAATAAATTGTAGGAGATTGGTAGATTTTCTACCAACTTAATTGTCAGCTCATTGGTAGATAATTGTCAGACATTGTCAGGTCTGGCGATATTGTAAGATCTGCCAATCGTGTACACTTGGCTTAACAATATGATTTTGTACTTGCGACTTATAGGTACTATAAGGCAAGTTATGCATTCGTAAGAAAAATGGAACTCGAGATTTCGATCAAAGTTGACATTACGATGATAGCGAAGACTAAAAAAGTGGGGTTTTTTCCAAATTTTATAAATATTTTTTTTTCTCAAAAACTGTTCGACAGATTTAAAAAATAAAAATACGAAAAAATTTAATTTAGTTAAAACTAGGTAATGGTTAAAAAAAAATTTCCGAAAAATGGTTATTGAGGATACCCCCCAAAGAACCTTTTTTTGTTTTCGATTTTCTCAAAAACGGTACAACCGATTTTGATCATTTTTTTTTGCTAAAGCTCTCCAAAAACTTGAATAGAATTGTGTTTTAAAATTTTCAATTTTTTTTTCTTGATTTTTAAAAAAAATTTCAAATTTTTTTTTTTCAAAACTTAATATATCGAAAACCCCATGCTAGATTTTTTTTAACCCTCTACCGCATACGGACCCATATATGGAACACCATATTCAACATGATTAAAATCTATTATTTTTGCACGAGTTGGACAAAAATGCAATCTAGTATTAAACTAGGCCTAATTTACAATGATAAACCGTTTTTTATTTTTCGCGAGCTATCTGTCATTCGCCAATAATCTCATTCTTCAATCACCACGTGTCAAGTGCATTTCAGTGAAAAAAGTTCAATTTTTGAAACTGTTTTTTTTATAATATACAGGTAAGTTTGGCCAAATAAAAAAATTATTTCTTATATATTCATAGTTCTTTTCTATGATTATAATCTTTATTTTGTGCTTATATAAGTAAATATGCCTTTTTTTTGGCTTTTTCTAAGAGACCATATATGGTCCTTCATGCATTCCAGGCTTTTTACTTTCTTTTTGTTTGGACCATATGTGGTCTTACATACATTAGTGACTTTAACTGATTGAGTGTTGTAAAAATGTGTTTTTGCTTGTAGGATGAATTCAAAGAGTTTTTATGGCAGTAATAAACAAGCTCAATCTGAATCCCACTAAAACAAAAGCCATGATCATTGACAAAAGTAGAAGTAGTAGTGAAGAACTACCACCACTTTGGCTTGGTGTATATTTTACCAAAAATCTAAATTGGGATGTACATATTAGGAAAACAGTGTCCAAGATCTATGGAGCCCTCCGTGGCCTCAGTCCAACTTCTGAATATCTTCCTACCATTGTGAAGCAGCTTAAACTTGTGCAGTCTTTTGTACTACCTATAATTCTCTATAGCTAAGAAATATTTGCTAACATAGACCATGAATCGAAAAGAAAATTAAATGTCGCATATAATAGCTGCGCTCTTTACATATTTGGTCTGAAAAGAAATGAACACATCTCGGCTTACACCAATAAAATAATGGGCTGTTCTCTTACTTCGCTGTTAAATTATAAAACTGTACTACTTTTGCATAAAATTATACATACGAAGGAACCAGAGTATCTTTTTGATCTCATTCATTTTGCTAGTAGTAACAGAACACTCCAGCTAATTTTCCCAAGATACAAATTTCTTGTAACATCTAGACAGTTTTTTATACATGCTATTTAATTATGGTGGAAGTCATTTAAGTTACGGAAGTCCAGCGCCATCAGAAACACCAACTCGGCCTAAAACAACCACAGCAAAACGAGCTAGAAACCAGGACTATCCCTTGACCTCAGTTAGAACTGATAAAGTTGACCACATGCCTGAATGGCAAAAAAAACGACAAAAATGCAACGTTTGTCAACTAAAAACCTTCACTAAATGCAGGAAATGTAATGTCTTTTTATGTTACAATGATAAGAGAAATTGTTTGGTTAAATTCCACGAATAAAAGATATTCATGGTTTGGCCTTTAATGCTTAGTGTACCATATATGGACCCTTAATTTTTTGATTGAAATTGTCTTTAGTGCATGATGACCCATATATGGGCTCTTAATGTAAAACTATATATATATGTAAAAAAAAAAAAACTATGTAAAACTTTTTCTTAAACGTAAATAAATATAAATTAATGTTACACTTTTTTTTTTCATTGAATTCATAATTCATGCAGTAGAGGGTTAAACTTGATAAAAAATAGTTTCTCAATATAATCTACAAGATGTGAAAAAAAAATATTTTACTTAAAAATGAAAGTACCCGCACCATACAAGTGTTAAAAAATGGTTTTCAAAAATCGTATTTTTCTCGAAAACGGCACCTAGAATTTTGATGAAAATTTTTGTCTTTCAATTAATTTTTACGATCTTTAATTTAATAAAAAAAATTGAAATTAAGATATTACAGCTTGTACCTACTAAAAAAACATTTTTTCAAATTTTGAATTACTCATTATCGACATAACGGATTTAATCAAATTTTATAGAGATGCTTCTAAAAACTTTTCAAAACTTAAAAAAAAAGTTTTTTTATGAATTTATGAAAAAAAAATAATTTTTTTTTTGGAAAATTCGATATTTCAAAAACGGCTCAATATTTTTTTTTGGAAATTTAATTTTTATTCGAACCATAATAAAAACTTAAGGTTGGCATACCAAACTTTTTCTTGAAAATCTTTTAAAAATTTTGTATATTAAAGCTTATTTTTTTAAGAAACCACTACAACGACTTATAATTTTTGTTCTTGTATAAATTCATGTTTACATAGCGTTCTGTTTTTGTCTCTTACTAATAAAATAATTTAAAAAATTAATTTTATCCTTATGAACAGTTTTCTCTAATAACATTCATTTTTAAAATTCCTAGTGTATTACATAGGAGCAAGTTCGTGCGACCCAGTCGTGCATTTTATTTTGTTAGGGAACTTCTAGTAGAAATTGTTGGGAATTTTTAGTGGATTTTTTCTGAATTATTGCTTTTTCGTTTGTTTAATTTGTGCAATCTTAGAAAGAACCAAAAAATATGTTTTTTTAAAGTCCAGTTACAATTTGTAAGGAAACATTATTTCGAAGCGACAAATATAGTATAAGGCTAGCCTTGCACTGGCAACTGTGATCAAAATCAAATATGTAGTTTAATCACCAGTTGATAGAGTACCGCGCACTGGCAACTCTTTACTCACGCTCACACTCTTTTTCTCTCTTGCGCTTATAGAAAACAGCTCAACTGTTGCGAATTAATTATAGGCAATCGTTTAGCTTGTGTCAAAACACAAACTTTTTAGTTGCTTGAATCGAGTTGCTCTAAGTGCGCGGTGTCCCATATAAGACCATATGTTTCATTTTAGCAACTAAACAGTTGCTAAAAACTGAATGTGCGCGCCTGGCCTAAGCGTTCGTTGCATTAAACGGCCGCCTTAAGAGCTTAACAACCAACGAGTTGTAGATATTCCTATACATAGATATTTATTTTAAAAATTAAAGAAATATTCCGCAACGAAAATCAAAATGGCAGGATTTAATTTACCCCAAAAGGATATTATTGCCTGAAGCTTGGACTGAAATGAAAAATATGCCGGATTGGCTGTGGGGCCATCATCATTCATTCCATTGGCCTAACCATTTGCACAATATTTTGGGGGTCCGGAAACCAGGGGTGATATGTATATTTACAGTTCACATCCGGTATGGGTGAGCACATCACATACTAGTATAATAAATACCCCCCCGAAACGGTTTATTGTTATGCTACGGTTATATATGTACATTGTACATACACATGATATTCTGTAGGCAAAGGAAGAGAACCATTGTTATGCAAGGATAACGCGCGCGATGACCTCATCGCATACATGAACGATTATGTACGAGAGTATCATCATCTCGGAGCCGACCCATGTAGTGTAGAGTTGTTTGCCTTCGTCCAGCTGTTCTGTTATCCGATGTAAACGATTTAATTCAATTTATGGTATTGATAGACAAATTTATTGCTATCAGCCATATTAATCGGTTCCACGGACGACGACGCTCTTATAGTGTGTAATTGAATTACAGCACCACAAACGGAAATGTCCAAATACAAATGCACACAGCAGATACGTATGTGTTTTGTGCGTATATATGTTGTATCTACGGATGTGCCAGGATCGATCAATGCCCGATACAGTGGAGTGAGATGAGTGATAGTAAATTTATGCATGTAAATCCTGTGTAATTACTGATTTAGGGTCGAATTTATTATGGAACCGATAGCAGAGATGAAGAACGGGGATTGGCAAATTTCAATCAAGATTCACAGATGATTAGCAAATTGTTGGTTTGACCATAGATCACTTTTACGGATGTGTTGTCGGTTGCTGGATGATTAACATCTCTGATGTCTCTTTGTCTGTCTGAGAAAGGGTGGGTGGAATTATTTGCTATAGGATATGAGGTTGTGCTTACAAGCAAGTTTAAAAGATAACATCACAAGGGTGCCATCATGCCTTCGATTAATTGCGAATTATTATGAGGAAGAAATGTTCACCCATTCAAAATGGATGTTCATTTTATTCGCCTGAAATGAAGATTAAGATACCATGACACTTGTTTGAGGTTTATAAGTTTCGAATGGTTATTTGGGGGCAGTTTTAAATTTGGGGTTACATCATTCGATGACAAAGTACCTTCGTCATAAGTTTGTCCTTAGTAATGGTTTTGGTAAAACGTATTTATAGAGTTTGTTTTTAAGATGGGTGCTTCAAAAAGTTTGACGAAAACTTTCCAAAAACTACAACAAGGTTAAAGAGACGAAGCGCCAGATTTAGAAATGTCAAACTTCAGACTTGCCATAGGCCACAAAAATCTAGAAAGAGAAAATCGAAGATCGAATTCATTGGCTTCTTTGATAGAAAGGGAATTGTTCAGAAGGAATTTGTTCTCCAAGGACAGACAGTCAACCAAGTTCTTGTGAAAACTTCGAAATAGTGTCTTATGACAGACCAGGTATTAAAAACAGCATGGTATTGGAATCATGAAAACACGTCTTGCCAATTTCAATTAGTCAGTATTTGGCAAGCAGAAATGCTCAAACTTCCCAACCCACCCGTCCAATTTTGAAATAGGGTACACGGCCTACTGAAGGCGATTCCAGTTTCCGAGTTCCAGAACTGCTAAGAACAAAAGAATCTGTAAAGATTCTCCATGCTGTTATTTAGAAAAAAGTACTAAAATTAACCCAAAAGTATTAAAAATATTTGATCATAACTGCGAAACACTACTTCTTCGTCAGTTCCAGAAAGTGCAAGCGATTTCATGTGACAGTTCGTCTATCGTACAAGTACCATACTAGTCTCCTAACGAGTAGATGGAAAACAGATAAAGGTGAATCTTCTTTTCTAAGCAACTATCATATAACTTGGGTCCTTTCTTTCCAGGGTCATGGAAACCTTGATTCACTTAAATATCTTGAAGAATGAATATACTACTGAGCTACAGAAAAGCTTTCGGATAGCAATAAGTAACTCCAGCCGAAGTTATACTTTTAGTAGAAGACCGTCACCATCAGGCTTTAAATATATCACTCAATATAAATGTGTGCAATTTCAGTTCAAATGAAAAACTTGAATTCAATTTTAAAAAATGTAATTTTAATGAACTACTCAATTTGTTGTGTAATGTTGACTGGAATCAAATTCTCTTAAATCGTAATATTCATAATATGTTTTTACGAAGCTACACCATAATGCAAATCTTGCTATAATTCTAAAACTCCACCTTGGTTTGAGGCTCACTTAAGAAACTTAAAAAATAAAAGAAATAAAGCATGGCTTAAATTCAGTTAAACCAGAGCTGATGATGATTTCAGGACTTACTTCGAACTTAAATATATTTTCACTGTTTATTTCAACACTCTTTACTCAGATTATATTTAAAAAATTGAAGATGAGTTAAAACAGACCCCAAAAAACTTTTTGGAATTTCGTGAAAAGTAAAAGAAATGTTGATGGCTACCCTAACTCAATGTCATATAATAACACAACAAGTCATGACTCCCAAATAATTTCAAATATGTTTGCTAATTTCTTTTCAATATTCCGATTCGTTCTTTCCTGCCCAAAATTTTCCACACCTTAACTCACTTAACCTTACCATATTTGAAGATTCAATTGTTCGTAGCGTCTCAGAACTTGACGACTGTTTCAGCCCTGTTCCTGATGGTGTATCATCTTGTGTGTTAAACAAATGTGTGTCCTATTTATCCTATCCTCTTTTTGTATTATTCAATGAATCTCTTAGGTGCTCAATCTTTCAATTATTATGGAAAGGTCCTTTAATTATTTCAATTCATAAAAAAGGGTCTAAGAATGAAATCACGAATTACCAACCCATCGCCAAACTTTCTGTTATTCCCAAACTGTTTGAGTCCATTAAATGTAATATGTTATCCTTTTACTGTAAGTCAATCATTTGTGACAATCAACACGGTTTCGTCCAAAATAAGTCAACTATTACAAACCAACTTCATTTTACTTCTTTTTGTCTTGACTCCTTTGAAAATCGGAAATAAGTAGATTGTGTGTTCACAGATTTTAGTAAAGCCTTCGATAAATTGTGTCATAAGACTTTAGTCCATAAACTTAAGGCCTAAGGATTTAATGACAAATTCTTGACGTGGATCTCGTCATATTTAAACAATAGAAGTTATAGTGTTACTTTTAGAAATGAGCTCTCAGATCAATTTTACGTTAACTCTGGTGTTCCACAAGGTTACCATTTAGGACCCCTATTATTTATCTTATATATAAATGATATAACTTCCGTGATAAGAAACTCTTCTGCTCTAATATATGCCTATGACATTAAAATCTTCAAAACTATATGTTCAATTAATGACTGCTCACAGCTTCAAGAAGATCTACATAGATTTAGGGAAGATAGATCCCTACATCCTCAAGCTCCTTTACATATCTTTTGTCTGACCAATACTTGAATACGGCTGCGTAATATGGGCACCTTACTATTCAGTTCATATAAACAGACTTGAAGGTATCCAAAAAAGGTTTTTGCGTTTTTGTCTTCGTTTTTTTCCATGGTCATAAAGATCCACACTAACTCCATATTCTCACAGACTCTTGCTTATAAACCTCCCTTAACTTTCACAACATAGACAATATCTCCAGCTTTGTTTTATTATAAAATTAATCAATGGTTCAATAATATCTCCATCAGCTCTGTATCGTCTAAATTTTAACTATAGTCAAACTAGCATAAGAAGACAGTTGCCTTTATGTCCGATTTTCAGCAGAACAAACTATGGTGTGAATAGCCCTCTAAGTCAATTGATTTCAGTTTTCAATAAATATTATTTTTTAATTTCTTCTATAAACGACAATGTCAAAAGTAAAAAATTTAAAGAAAACTTTTTTAACATACAATATTGTAGTTATATGTACATACATATTTATTTATTTTGTAGGTAAATTATTTTTTAAATTAAAATGTATGTAAATAGCTATAAGTTTTTTAACATTAGACCATTAACGGATTAAATAAATATTATATTTGACCCCGTATAAGTCCACTACTTGACCTTATAGGAGATACTCGTATACCGAGCGCAAATTTATTTCGCCTTTTGGTAGAGTTTGACATCAAGCTCTGTTATCGAAAATGCATGCATTTGATTTCCAAGAATTATAAATGCTTCGCTGGATTATAAATTACGACCAAAACTGATCAATATAAATTGTATTGAAGTTTGAAGTCTGAAATTCATAAAATAATTCTGGTGTGCCTCAGGGCTCCGTTTTAACTCCGACTTTTTCATATTCATAAAAAATCTTTTGTCTGATACTTCTAACCTAAAACTTGTTTTGCTAACGATAGTATCCTCAGATTTGTACAGATTTTATAAATCTACATCCTTTTCTTTCGAATTTGGAACTGAATCGGCTGGCAGCTCATTTAATTGTGAACTCAATACTCGTATAGAATCAACATATTGCCTTAACAATTCAATAATGTCTCCTGTCGTTAAAGTTCCCCTTGTAAGAAATTCGAAAATACTATTCTGTATCTAATTTGAAGTAAATCAGTCCACCCGTTAAGGTTCAACCAAAGACACACATACATAAAACAGTATGATGAAACCCACTTTATCCTTATGCTAAATTAGATAAGAAGCAATACATTGTTCGAATGAGGGGGAAAGGGAACGACTTTACGTTTCAGTTTTATAAATTCGAGAATTTAAATATAAAACTATTGGCTTAGTTTAAAAAATGTATAGTCCCACTTACATTTTTTATCTTAATTCTCTATGGAATAGATACAATTTGATTTTGGAATATTGCTTCTTTATTTCCTTCAATACAAAACATAGACTAACTTTAAAAAATTGATTACTTCTATAAAATACGAGCTTAGTTTCGAAATTCCCATGTAATCATTTATGGGACTCTGTTCATTTCAAGATCCTTCAATTACATTTGGTAGATTTGTATTTTTCAATGTCATTCAATAGCTGTTTCCATAATGACGAAAATACGATAAACTCTTCACCTTGGAACAATAAACATACTGTTATCTTCTTATTTTCGAAAAAATTTCTCGATACCAGCTATTTTAAGATAAATTTCTCAATTTTGAATTCCTCCATCCATTCGAACGTCATAATACCACCGAAAACCACTCTTCACATTTATCTAACTTTTCATACACGCTCTAAGAATCAATCTATGTCCCCATCGGCCAAAATAGCTATACCAGCTTCATTCAATCTCTTGAGATATGTACGTGTGGAAATCGATTCGACAAAAATCCATACAAATTACGCAAATTCAAATTCAGGACAAATTTTCTAAAATCAGGACGTCGAAACACATTCGCTATCCAAAAGAAAAATCTTACGGGTTGCGGAGGAGGCTGATGAAGAAAATTGTATGAGTACACCGAAGCGATTGCAATTTATCACATCATGTCCTTATTTCTTGTGTGCCTGTGCCAGAGTGAGAGAGAGAGATGAGAGAGTTAAGTTGAGTATAGCTGGAAGCAATTTCCGCCGTTCGAATGTCAAATTTATTTGACAAATAGTACCCACTTTCCAGGATGCGATTCTTTTTTAACTGAACTCAACTCAACCGAACATGTACAACAAAAACACATATTCCCATCGTGGCATAAACAGACTGTGACAGGAGTTTTATCAATTTTAAATGGTATGGGACCTGGGAGAGTTATCCTGTTTGTTTCCTGTCGCTGGGGGTGATACGGTTTTGCTGGATTTATTATGACATTTTTTTCTTCTTCTTCTTCTTTTTTAATCTCTTTTTTTTTACTTTTTCGTTCCATTAAGTATACTCATTTAGCAGCAAAGGGGGCTTTGAAGAACCTTAAGCCCGGGTTATACGGGTTTGTAATTGTATAAGATGTTTAGTACGTTCGCGTGTTACTCACACCTGCGTTAAATGCGTGAGTAAGAGTTAGTAGATGTGCTGTGTTAGTGTATGATTGATGTTTTGTTTTTTTTTTTTATCATTGTATTTCCTCGAGCGCAAAAGAAGCAAATGACAGAAATTTAGAGCTTAATTTTAATGGAAGGGTGTTTGGTATTTAATAGCTCGCGAAATATACAGGGCCTTATGATGTACTTACTATGTACATAAATACATATATGCGTGGTGGGCTTAAAAATTAAAATGTAAATCTTTTTTTAACATTTATAATATTATAACAATACATCATGATTAGATGGAATCATGTTAATCATGTTATACAATTCTTTGTATTTTTGTAAACATCCTTAAATAAATCCTAGTATTCATATCATTTAAAGTCTGGGGATGTGTTCGAAAAGTATAAGTCACTTTATGTCAAGTTGATTTAGAACTGAGTTCCTGTTGAAATATTGAATTGGCAAGAAAACATTTTCTACCAGAAACAATATATTTACTTTTTGTCTGAGTAGTGAAAAATAAGATTCTTGAGAATTTCAATTTGCCTGAGTTATAAATTTAAAAAAATATTAATTTAAAATAATTTAAATTTAAAAACCAAATGAATTTTAAAATTCGCTACTTCACTCTAAAATTAATAAAATGCACGACTGGATCGCACGAACTTGCTCTTATGTAAAAGTACTTTGGAATTTTAAATACATTTTATAAATAAAAATTTTCAAATGCATGGAATTGTCGTCTGATCTCCGGAAAAGTATGAATTTACGCAAATAAAGCTTAAAAATCGTTTTATTAAAGTAATTTTTTATATAATAAATTTCTTTCAAATTTTTGTAGAACACAATTTGGGATGCCAATTTTAAGTGCTTAGTAATATAGATTTTAGGAAACAATTTCAAAAAATAATCGTTCACACGTTTTCAAGATATTGATTTTTAAAAAATAAATTGGATTTTTTTTTTTTTCAAAAAACAAAAAAAAATATTTTTTCATATATTTTTATATACAATATTATTTTAAACTTAAGGGAGCTGCTGGTAAAATTTGTTAGTTAAAATCGTTAGAGCCGTTGATCAGAAATTCGAAAATCAAAAAAAGGGTTCTATGACAGGTACCGTTAATAACATTTTGCCCCAAAATTTGTCTTACCTATATACAGTGTTCATGTCTATAATATTACACTTAATTTTTTTTTATCAAAATCGTTAAAGCCGTTTTTGAGATAAATAAGATTATGCATTACGGGTGTATGGGGGTTACCGTTAGGTTTAGAGCTAAAAAAAAATTTAAATTTCTTCTATAGGGAATCACCGAAGACCCCTAAGTACCGAGTTTGAAGAAAATAGATCCAGTGGCTTAGGCTCTAGACTGAGGTACAGACGTACAGACATACAGACATACGGACATACATATGTATGTACATACAGACAGACGGAATTCTCGGACTCACTTTATTCGTCTTCGCTATCATCGTAATGTCAACTTTGATCAAAATCTCGAGTTCGATTTTTTTTCCAAGTGCAGAACTTGCCCTAAAGTACCTACATCGCAAGTAAAAATATGGTTCTTCTATTATGCAGGATTTTTATGATTGTCAGAATTACTGTCTCAAATCTGTCACAAAAATTATTTCTTTATGACATATATTTACGAGTAGATGGAGCGTATGTTATGAGGTTATCAAGGAAGAACCATTTAACACTGACGTCTTGGGTAGAACATTATATTAGTTTTTTAGACGTTAGACCTCGATTTACACTCAGACGATACAAGCAAGGCGATCAAACGATAAATAACTCTTGGCAATTACTGCTACTTCGAACTAAGAAGAGAACTGTGTAGCGAATTCCTCTCCCAAGCAACTTAAGTATTCAAAAGGCCCTAAGATGACCGAAAAACGCTAAGTTGAGGCTTATACAGCAATTTGTTTTTAACGAAATTAAATAAAGTGTTGCAAGTAACAATAAATTGACAGTTCCTGTGTATTCCGCGATTTTAAAGCCGTTTTTCGTCAAGCGCACTGGGTCAGAAGGTTTAGTCCTTCGCAGGTGCCGTACTTAATACTTTCCATGGAGAAATTCGATTATTGTTCTGAAAGTGTGTTCTCTTCTAATAGTCATTTTCTATGATTTGGGCCAATATGTTGTATTTCATCGCGAATAGTAGAAATTTATAAATCCATCTGAAGATCGAATTAATTTCTTATATACTATGGCACATTTACAAATGATCTTAGCAGTATATTTTCAAAAACTTAGTAAGCTATTTAAATTAGAATTTCGAGTACAACCCTTAAGTAGTTATGTATGTATGTATTAGAGAATGTATACATACATACATTTAGGTTGTTCTCGATAGAGTTATTATTCAACTCTTCGCGTTTCCTTTTAACATGCGGTTTCCATTTTAGTTTCTCGTCTTTTTGCCTCGTTTGCTAAAAAGTAAATTGAATGGTATTGACAAATCCTGGTAATCTTTAAAGTTTTTTATACGTAAATTCCATGTGCACTGGTTTAAGTTCGTCGATCGCTACCCACCATGTTTTTGTCCCATCATTGAAGTCATCAAGAGCCGTTTGTAACTTAATTGCAGCTTTGTTGGTCGCCCTGTTCACTGCTAGTATTGTAGTGCCATCAGCAAACGTGGCTACAATAGAATAGAAGGTACACACTTGAACCTAGCACACTTCGTTGTGGTACCCCAGCCACTATTCCTTTAAATATTATTTTAGAATTTCATAAAGTTTTTCAGTCATAACGTCTTAATTTTAAATTTAGGCCTTCGTACCATATGATATCAAAAGCTTGCGACACTTCTAAGAAAACTCCCGAACAAACTTTCTTTTCTTCAAGAGCGTTCTCAATGATATGAGTGATGATGACGTGAACGTGCTTGAAGAAAAGAAGCTTTTTATAAGACACTAATGATTTTGGTCCTGATATACTCCTATGGTGGATAGGCGCTAAATCTGTCAAAAGTTCATGAATATACCTCAGGTTTTTCATCATACATTTGTAGGTGAGAAATGTAGTAGAAGATACGCCCACGAACTGTTCAGTGACATCGAAAAACCAGAAAAGAAAAATGGCAACAATTCAGACGGCTGGATCATTTAAAGATACCAGTGCTTTAACCCGGAAAATGTTTGAATCCATCGCCGAGACACAGCGCAGTATAGAAGAAGCCTTCGGATCAAATGGCGCAACAAGAATAGAAAGTCATCTATCTTGATGTGTGAAACTTGAGACATCTAGCTAGGAATCGAGCTGTCTGGATACACCTTGTTGGTTGAGACCCTAATACACTCCGAACTGAAGCGCCACCTTAAGTTAGTAACTTTTAAGTTTGGCCATATGGCCTATCTAAGAAGCAGATTAAGAATAGGTGGATTTTATTAAGTCCAACAGACATCTTCAATGGAATCCGACAGTAAGATAAACTGGCTTACCTTTTCTTGGAGAACCAAATAATAGCTTACGAAGACTTTATTTAGATTGACACCATGTGAAAATTCAGCCCAACCGGATGGCTATGCCCTTAATTTTTTGAAGTCTTCTACGTTCTTCAACTTACTTCTATACTTTGAACTTATTTAGTAAGGCACTTACTTATGGTGGATTCGAGATTTCTACTTACTTAACCGGCTCCCGATCCATGGAGGGTCTCTGCCTGAGTTATTGCGGTCTTCCATCGGTTGCGATCCCCCGCGAGCTCCCTCCAGTCGTCGGGACCAAGCGCTCTTGCGTCTATAACCGCCTGGTCCCTGTAGCGGAGGTTTGGTCTTCCTCGTCGTCTCGAACCTGGGGGCTGGGATTCAAAGATTTTCTTGGCTGGAGCGTTGTTGTCCATTCGCTCGATGTGACCGAGCCAGTGTAGTCGACGTGTTTTGGCTTTTTGGACTACATCCACATCTTGGTAAAGCTCGTATAATTCACGATTGAATCTTCTCCTCCATTCGCCCTCTTCGCATATAGGACCAAATATCCGCCGAAGAATTTTTCTCTCGAAAGTGCCCAGTATCAATTCCCCTTTTTTACTTATCGTCCAGCACTCGGCGCCGTAGAGTAGAACTGGTAAATTTAGCGTTTTGTATAGCGTGCACTTTGTCTTTCGAGAAAGGAGTTTTGAACCCATTTGTTTGGCCAAACCGAAGTAGCAGCGGTTTGCTAGGGTAATTGTTCGTCGAATTTCCACTAAGGTGTCATTCGTGGGATTGATGTTCGTTCCGAGGTAGGTGAACTCCTTGACTACCTCGAAATTACTGCTACCAACAGTGACGTTTTGTCCTAAGCGATGGACAGATGCGGCTTTGTTTGTTGATAGCTATTAGAAATTGAGAATCCTTATTTGTTTTGAATAAAAGAAATATAGAAGTTTATAAAATATTTTATTTAATCAAATTAACTTAGCTGCGACTTGTCACTTCTAAATAACACAACGAATGAATGAACAAAAAAAAAACTTCAAAGATACACGCCAGACAGATCACATGCACAGACACACAATTCAGCATATAGTGTGATCCCGCTTTAACCCATGTTGATCTACATGCCTTTTGCACTTACAGGATTTCATATAATATTCTAGATGACATATATAGATGTACGAGTATATACACTGAAAGAAATATTTATCTTAATGATAAATAACATACAATTCCTGTAACTCCAACACACCTCCTCAAAATGCATAGAGATCATAAATAAAGATAAAATTACAATTAGAAATAATTCAAATTTTATAATAAAAAAAAAAAAAAAAAAAAAAAAAAAAAAAAAACTTTTATACATATATATGACAAGCCGAGCATTCTGGGGAATATTACAATTCATGATCCAACATTTGTTGCAAGGATTGGGAAAAACCCAGAAAAACCCAATCAGATCAATATTACTCATATACAAACATAAATATATATATATATAGCACATATGTATTTTTAATACAAATTAATCAAACCAAAAAAAAAATTAAAAAAAAATTTTCGAATCTTCTTTGTTCTTCAAAAAAAATTCAAAGATCATAAAGATCATACATATTAGTGACGAGAATCAAATCAGTTTAGTTCCGCAAGCAAACCCAATTGAGTTCTTAGATCGACAAAACGAGGTGCAGGTAAGGGTTTTGTAAACATATCAGCCAGTTGTTCACCTGTAGGAATATACTCAACTTTTATTAGTTTATTTTCTACTTGTTCCCTTGCAAAATGATACTTTATATCAATATGTTTAGATCGTTTATGACATGAGGGATTATTAGCTATGCTTATGCAACCTTGATTATCTTCATATAGTATTATAGGATTATTCAACTCAAATTCAAGACTATTAAATAAAGATTTTAACCATAGAGCTTCTCTAACGGCTTCAAATAATGCCATATACTCTGCTTCAGTTGATGATGCTGCAACTGAATTCTGTTTTCTTGTGTTCCAACAGATTAAATTTGTCTCAAACATTTTAAATATGTATCCCGTAGTGCTTTTTCTATCATCCCCACTTCCACCCCAATCAGAATCTACATAGCCAATCAACAAATTATTATATTTTGAGTTTACAACGTATGTCAGTCTTAAGTCAATGGTTCCCTTAAGATACCTCAAGACTCTCTTTAAGCACTGCCACAACTCTACATTATTTTTATGGCTATAGCGACTCAAAATATTAATGGTCGTACTCAGATCAGGTCTTGTACATATCATAATGTACATCAAACAGCCAATTAAACTCCGACATGGTGTGTCACATACATCATCTGAGTTCAATGCTTCAAAATTTAGTTTAGTTGGCAATGGGGAATTGACTGGTTTGCATTCATCCATTCTAAATTTTTTTAAGACATTCTCAATATAAGCACATTGACTAAGGTGTAATTGGTCATCTTTCCTATCTATTTTTATTCCAATAAAGTAACGAATATCTAATAGATCTGTCATTCTAAACTTTGTCATTAAATAAGATTTGAAATTATTCATTGTTTCAATGTTAGCTGTCGATATCACCAAATCGTCCACGTATAATAATACATATATATTTTTAAGAATATCATTCTTATCAAGAATATATATACAACGATCTACAGAAGAGTCAATAAAACCAATTTCTTTTAAGGCTTTTTCAAACACCTCAAACCAACACCTAGCTGCTTGCTTAAGTCCATAAATGGATTTATTTAACTTGCAGACAAAACCGTCACCACAAGATATACCTTTAGGAATCGACATATAAATCTCTTCTTTCAACGTGCCATTCAAAAAAGCAGTTTTCACATCCATGTGGTGAACTTGTAGATTAAATTGGTTTGAAAAAGACATTAAGATTCTGAAACTCGAAATTCTTGCCACTGGGGCAAAGGTTTCATCATAGTCAACTAAATACTCTTGAGTGAAACCACGAGCAACAAGTCGAGCCTTATATTTTACAGGTTTACCGAATTCATTGTGCTTTATGGTAAAAACCCATCTGCAATCAATTATATTCTTATTAACAGGCTTTTGTACAAGGCACCAGGTTTTATTAAGGAGATGTGAATTGATCTCTTCATTGACTGCTTCTTCCCACTGTACTCTATCTTTTCTAGTTTTAATTTCCTCAAATGAAGCAGGTGTGCTACTAAATAAAACATGTGCATTCATTACACAATTATTTATTAAGTCTCTATATGATATTGGTGGCCTCTCTTTAATTCTTTCACTCTTTCTAATCTCAACATGCGAGCTTTTCAATTCACTATCATTTTTACAAATATCTAATATCTCTGAAACATTATTCATAACTGAATCGGAATCATCTTTAAGAGCGAAGCCATCGCTTGGCTGCTTACCTGATTTTATTTCATCAAAATCCTTTTTCTTACTCTCATTCAGAAAAATAGGTTCCACGTACTCCATACTATCATTGCGGAGACATTCCGTACTATCATTCGGGAAATTTGGCTCAACATATTCCTTACTATCATTCGGGAAAGATTCTGTACTCTCAGACTGAACACATTCCTTACTATCTTTCAGGAAATATTCCGTACTCTCATTCGGGAAATTATTTTTCACAATTTTATTGTCCATTATAGTTCTAGAATTTGTCATATTTGTTTCGTCAACAATAACATCTCTAGCTACTGTAAATTTTCTGGATTCTTCATCCCATACCTTATACCCATTTGGCTCATATCCAACAAGAATTCCTTTCCATGATTTTTCATCAAATTTTCTCTTTCTTATCTTATTATGAACATATACTGTTGAACCAAAAATTTTTAAATACTTAAGATTTGGCTTT
Source organism: Chrysotoxum bicinctum (assembly GCA_911387755.1). NCBI lineage: Eukaryota > Metazoa > Arthropoda > Insecta > Diptera > Syrphidae > Chrysotoxum > Chrysotoxum bicinctum. The sequence continues at coordinate 23,549,080 of OU426990.1, read as the reverse complement.
CTACTATGCCACATTTCATATGGTGTTTTCATATTTTCTTTTAATGCAACACTGGGACTTCTATTAATTAAATATGTTGCCGTCAAAACAGCTTCACCCCAAAAAGTTTTTCTTAATTTTGCACCATTTACCATGGCACGGGCTTTTTCTGTTATAGTTCTTATCATTCTTTCAGAAACACCATTTAACTGAGGAGTGTGAGGAACTGTTAAATGGTAACTAATGCCTTTCTGAACACAATAATCTCGCATTTCATTCGAAAGATACTCCCTACCATTATCAATATACAAATTGACGATCTTTAAATTAAAATGGACTTCACTTTTAGCAATATAATCTTTAAAAACTGAGAAGACATCCGACTTGTATGTAATTAAATAGGTTACACAATAATGAGTAAACTGATCAATAAAAACTACATAATAATTTTTACCATCTATGGTAGCAGGTGTAATTGGACCACACACATCAGAGTGAATAACAAATAATGGTCTGTTAATATAATCCTTATTTTTAAATTTATTAAAAGGAAGTCTTGCTTGTTTTCCATTAATACAAGCCTCACATATTTCATTACTAGGGTCTACCTCATTAATAAGATTTATATCTTCAAACATATTTTTTCTTTTTAATTCTAAAAATTTCCCTTTGCTAATATGCCCTAGTCTCTCATGCCACAATCGATATTCAATAATTGTATTTGTATTTGACATATATGCTTGTTTATATACTTTAAAATCAACAATAGGCACATTGTTTTCATATTTACCAGTCATAATTATTTGGCCATTCCTGTGAACTTTAACACCTCCTGGATGAAATTCAATAGTCATCCCAGCATCTTGCATCCTTTTGACAGAAATCAAGTTTTCTGGAACATCTGAACAAAACAGCACATCCTCCAGAGTAATCTGGTGCAGAAAATCATTACAGAGTCTCACAATACCCTTCTTCTTCGCAAAAATGTACTCTCCCTGTTTTGCCACCGCTATCTTGACAGGCGATTCCAAGTTAATAAAATCAATAAACAGGCTTTCGTCATTAATAAGGTGATCAGAAGCTCCTGAATCTAAAAGAAAAGAAACTTTGCCTTGTTTTGGACATATTAATTCACGCCGCAACATAAAAGCAAACCCTCCTTCCGGCTGAGCTGTTGCCATTTGTGCTTGTTTATCTTTTTCTTGATTTTTATTTATAAGAGTCTTTTTATACGCAAAGCAATTCTTTTTGATATGGCCGGTCTTGCCACAATGATGACATTTTATTTTTTTATATAGCTTTTGTGTGTTATTTTTGTTTTTATTTTTAAAGTTGTATATTTTATTCTTATTTTCGTTGCCTAAAACATTTGGCCGGTTATAATTTACGATATGCAATGCTTTTGAACTGGTGTCTTTGCTCATGGTTTTCAATTTAATTTCATGATCGAGTAATCTATTCTTAACAAATGCCAATGTTAAATTATTCTCAGACATTGTTTCAATAGCCGTAATTACTCCATCATAAGACAATGGCAGAGACAATAACAAATGTGACACTTTGTCCATTTCATCTATTTTCGCTCCTGCAGCCAGCAACTCAGTTATTAAATCGTCGAACAAATTGAAATGGTGCAGGAGTGGACAGTCCCCTTTCAATTTCAAAGTTAATAACTGTTTCCGAACAGATAACTGTGACGCCAAACTTTTTCTTTCATATATTGCATCTAAATTAGCAAATATTTGTTTTGCACTGCTGTCACTATTTGCAAAACTGAGAAATGAGTCACTTAAATATTCAATTATTATACTTTTAGCATTTCTTTCCATTTTTAGCCATTCTTCTGTAATTTTGTTTGGCGTATTGGTATCAATTACATTTAAAACATCAATTTCACTTAAAAGCGCTCTGACACGAAATTTCCAGATGGAATATTTTTCGCCATCAAACGGCTTAATGTTTCGCTTTCCTTTTTCCATTTTCTATATTCAATTTTCACAGAGGGCAGAACATAAACTGGGCCAATAACCTATTAGAAATTGAGAATCCTTATTTGTTTTGAATAAAAGAAATATAGAAGTTTATAAAATATTTTATTTAATCAAATTAACTTAGCTGCGACTTGTCACTTCTAAATAACACAACGAATGAATGAACAAAAAAAAAACTTCAAAGATACACGCCAGACAGATCACATGCACAGACACACAATTCAGCATATAGTGTGATCCCGCTTTAACCCATGTTGATCTACATGCCTTTTGCACTTACAGGATTTCATATAATATTCTAGATGACATATATAGATGTACGAGTATATACACTGAAAGAAATATTTATCTTAATGATAAATAACATACAATTCCTGTAACTCCAACAATAGCATATACTTTGTTTTGTCCTCATTAACTTCAAGACCAACACGTTTCGCCTGTTTATTAATAGCTGTGAACGCTTCTAGCACAGCTTGCTTGGAGCGGCCGATAATATCGATGTCGTCCGCATATCCAAGCAGTTGGGAAGACCTGTTGAAAATAGTGCCTTCCAGGTTAACACCACTCTTGCGCACTATCTGCTCCAGGACTAAGTTGAAGAAATCACATGATAGCGCATCTCCTTGTCGGAAGCCTGTACATGTCTGGGATAGCTCGGATGAGCTGTTACCCATTTGCACGTTGCACCGCGTATTTTGTAACGTCATGCGGCATAGCTGGATCAGTTTTTTCGGAATCCCGAGTTCCGACATTGCCAATAGAAGCTCTTGGCGACTTATGCTATCATAGCTTGCGTGCCGGTCATATAACCTGATGCCAGTTGTTTGGCTGTTTTATAGAACCGGCGGGTATTTGTGGCGGTGCTAGACTCCTCGAGATACCTGAGCTGAGAAGCTGCGGCTGCTCTTTTCTTTTTGTGCAGGGTTTTTTTCTCTTTCCTTCTCTTTTCACGATACTCCTCTTTTGCTGCTCTTGTTTTCCGTTGCAGCATTTGCACTCGTGCATTTTCCGTCTCCTGCTTCAATACCGCGCATTCATTATCATACCACGGGTTCTTTTTCTCAGGTGGTTGATAGCCTATGGTGGACTCGGCTATCTCCTTAATGATGTCGCGGTACTGTCTCCACTGGTTTTTGACGCTTGTGGCTGTGGGTACGGCAGAGAGTTTCCCGGTCAATTGCTCACTGTAGTCTCTGGCTTTCTCAGGTGTGCTAAGGCATGCAATATTGAATTTCTTCCTTTGGGCGGTCCTCATTTTCTTTTCGTTGGACAGTCGGACTCTGAACTTTGTCACAACAAGAAAGTGGCCAGAGTCCACGTTTGCAGCTCGGAAAGTTCGCACGTCCAAGATGTTCGACGCGTGCCTTGCGCCAATTAGCACGTGGTCGATTTGGTTGGCGGTTCGACCATCTGGAGATCGCCAGGTTGCTGTGTGTATCCTTCGCCTGGGGAACCTAGTGCTACTTATCACATATTCCGAGCTGCAGCAAAGTCGATTAGTCGGAAGCCGTTATCTGTTGTCATTTCGTGGAGGCTGTGCTTTCCAACTAATCCGCCAAAGATATTTTCCTTCCCGACTTTAGCATTGAAATATCCGAGCACGACTTTGATATCGTACTCCGGACAGGCTCCGTAGGCTCCGTCCAGGAGGTCGTAAAACTCCTCCTTGTTAGATTTCTCAGCTTCATCGGTAGGGGCGTGTGCACATATTAGGCTGATGTTTTGAAAAGTAGCTTTGATGCGGATCACAGCCAGGCGATTATACTAATCGGCTTAAAATCGATGACTTTTGATCTGAGTCGATTTCTACGACGAATCCGCATCCTAACATGTGCATTCTTTGATGACAGCTGTAATAAATGTCGCAATCTTTTCTTTTCGCTATTCCTGATCCTATTCATCGCATCTCCTTGATCGCCGTAATGTCTGCCTTGTACCGCGAGAGGACAGATTCAAGTTTTTGAGTAGGACCTGGTGTGTAGAGTGTCCTTACATTCCAGGTGCATACTCGTAAATCGTAGTCCATTTTCGTTCCGGGTCTGGTTGCCATTTGAGGGGGGTCGTTATCCGAGGCTTCTCGCGTCTCTCTCATAACAATTTGTGTTTTTTACTGTGGCCGGGTCGTTAGCCCGACACACTAACCTCCAATCTGTAGGGCCATGGGTTTAGTGTTGCAATTGTTTCCTTGGTCAACACTCGCACTTACAAGTTTAGCAAGTCGTGACATAAAGCCAAGACCAGTATCCGGCGGTTACCAACGAGGAGGTATTGTAAGCACTTGATGTGTAGGAAAAGATACAGCTCGAAGCCCCCAGTTCCTACAGCATCCAACAACCGGATTCGAGGTTTCAGTTATCAGCAAAAAATTATTCAGAGTACACTTGCGAAAGCGTTATCTACAAAAACGTTTGAAAGAGTAAATGCTGCTAAACTTCATGAGACTCTGATGGAGTAATAGGCACGTAGCTTAAACGAATGTTTTAGTGCATTTTATGAATGTTGAAAGTGAAAAAATCTTGATTTCGTTCGAAAGATGAAGTAGACTAGAAGAAAAGAGCCTGGGCTTTTCTAAGGCTAAAGGTACGCACTTGTTTTTATATACGCAATTCCTTGCATCTATTATCTATGAGCTTACATTTTCAATGAAAATAATATAATTCATGGAGTATTTTAAATTTTGAAAAGAAAACAAAACGAGCTATGTACATATTCATTTACTTTATAAAACCTTATAAGTTTCTTTTAAACCCTCGCAAGTAGTACCATACAAACTCTCAAGCAATTGCATACAACAAATCTACTTCCATTTTGAACTAAAGTTTCAACCCTTCAGATGCAAAACGAAAGCATTTTACTTTAACTTCCTTACCTTAAAAAAAAAAACACATCTACGCACTTAATAAAAATTTAAAGTATTTGAATCGTTAAGGCTCTAGATTTAGAAGGTACCTTAGCAGAGAAATTATTAAAAAGTTCACACAAACATAATTTTTGTTTTGCTAATTGCTTTTCCGGTTTTCCCAAGTGTCCACAACATCATCCCTGAAGATTAACACAACCAACGAAACCTGCATCACCGTTGAGTTGTGTTGGTCGTCGTTGGTGCTTCGGTCCTTCAGCGCCTCAGTGGGTATATACTGCCTTCCATCTTTATTATTTCAAACCAAAGCCGTGCCACAAGCAAGAAGTGTTGATTAAAAATTCTTTCCTCATCACTGAATTTTCCTGCCCGCAGGGAGCTCTCACTTTTGTCTATGTTTATGTGCCAGTCAGAGAAAGCTTTGCCGCCAACTTAACGGTATTCTCGCAAAACCCGCATTTTACTCGGCTTCCACAAGAAAGAACGACACAAACACCGATGACGCGATGCGATGATGATGAAATTGACGTTACTTTTCTGCTCCGAAGAGATGTTTCAAAACACTTTCCTCCCTGCCACTTTTACTTTTTTTCATTCAACTTCTAGTTCAACAGGGCGCGGGGGAAAAGTGTGCGTGACTAACATCAACAGCACCGGATATGCATCCCTTTTTTTTTGCAAAACAGTATCCGTGTGTTCCAAAGAAATTAGTGCCAAGTTGGCACACTAGGTAAACCCACAAGGACACTAGCACATCATACGCTGCTTATATTTTCGAATAGCAGGCCACTACGACAACTTCCGTGCGTTGGGGGTTGGGACGTTAACGTTATGCAAGCTGCATCATCTGATAAAATACTAAAGGGAGATGTATCATGAGAAATAAAAATGGAACAACAGCTGCAGCTATGAAAGAAGAACTCCTTAGATGCATTTTAACTTTTCTATTTTCATCGTAGATAGCCGCGAGCCGATTGAAATAAAGAAAACACTTTTTTATAAATGGCGCCCAACGCGAGAGAGATGGCATTTAAAACAAAAAACTACCTAACTCGCTTTTATCCTTTAAGTAGAAACAAAAAAATTTAAAAACGAAACTTATACCCAGCTGAGGTGAAAAACTAATTTGTGGTTGTTTTCAAGAGCATCGACAACAACAACAATAACGACCGATGACGAGGACACACGGCAATATTGAAGAAAGAAATTTTCAAATTTGACCTCGTTAACTGGCATAGCGCGCGAGGTAGTTGTGATACTGTGCTCTAGGGGATTTGTGGCATAATAGTGGTCTGTTTTGACATGGATAACGGACCACATACACTCACACGATGTGGGGTGAACAAACAGGACTGCAAAACGGTTCGACTCCACTCAGAATTCAGGATCAAAATTGATGTGTTGGTGGTTAGGTATGACGAGCTGACACTGCTGTTGTTGTTGTTTGTGATGTTATTTAAGATGTGTTTGTGTGTTCTTTATGTTTATGTTATTGCTCGCAGGCTTTCCAGTATAATTAAATTAATTTCATTGAAAAGCAAACAAAATTCAAAATTTTTGCCTTTCATAGTTGTTTTCACGCTTTTTGTTTAAGTTTTTATTATTGTTGGTGCACGTGTGATAATGGGGAAATAATAATAATTTTTCAACGATTTTTACGGAAAAAGAAGGGGTTCTCCAGAGATTGCGGTTTATGGTAATTCATAAATCAACCGCATACACGTGCCATATTGCCTCAACAATTAACCTTCGGCTCAACAAGCTTTTGGCCCGTGGTTCTAAAATAAACACTTTTATAGAATTTAATGGCAGATGGGGGACCAGCCGAGGCCAACACACCGCAATTATTTGTGCGTAATCGATAATTTAAACGATTTTGCGGTTGGTTTTGTATACAGTTTATGTGAAAAAAGAGGCTTGGGTGCGGGTTGGTCGTTGAAGAATCAAACGATTTATGGTGTCAAATTGTCTATGCCATCAAACGATTTGATTTTGAATTAAATTTTATGTTGGTGGTTAGGATTTGGGTTTTATTTTTCTTTGTTCGTGGACTGGATTTTTATGAAGGATTTTTTTGAGAATCATATATATGTATGTAGGTAGGTATATTTCATGAAATCATTTTCTTCCTTGCAAACAATTTTGAAGGGCTCAATAACCTTTTAAAAATATTATCATTTATAAGCGAGATGAATTTAAATTTCAATACCTCTTGGATGATGATGACGATCAGGGCGATTACCCATAACAGTTTTTAAAATTGACATCTTTTGCCTGCATACATTTTCTACCCTACCAATAACAATTCGTAAAAGTGCAGAGAAATATGTGGCTCTTTGAATGTTTCTTGAATTTCAGTTTGTTTGAAAAGTTGATTTCCAAGTACTTCATTGATGATTTGACTATTACTCTAGTTTTCTCTGGAAACTTAAGTTTGATCTCATCACAGCGTGTTGCTAATGGTCGTCTTCGAATGACAGTCACTGGTGCTCAGAAGCAGCTGAGTTCGGCCTTTAGGCTGTTAATCGACAGTCCCGATTTAAGATAGTATTCCCATAGGTTTTTATTGTGCTCTTGATCTCTCCTGAAAAATCGGTGTCGTTCGTATGTGATGCAATCGCCCTAATAAAACTGCATTAGCTGATTGATCAGCAATATAAATGTTGAACAGCAGCTGTCCAAGTTGTGATTCTTGAGGGACTCCAACCTTGATTCCCTTGGTTGATGATACGTGTTTTACTACCTGTACATTAAAAAGTCTATGGGTTATGAAATTTTAATTATTCTTACCAAGTGATTAAGAAGCCCAAATTCAGAGAGTTTGAATAGTAGTCCTTTTACCCAATCGCTGTCGAAAGCTTTTTTTCGATGTCCGTCAATCACGATATAGTCCTTTTCTTGTTTGTTGAGTCATCACTATGAAGTCAGCAGTGGATGTAGGGTAGAGTGTTCATTTCGAAAGCCGTACTGGAACTCCGATATGATATCACTTTCTCTGCAGAAAACGTTGAGTTTCTTCAATATTAACGTCTCCAGTATCTTGCGCATTCAGCAAAGCAATGAAATTGGCCGATATCCCTCCACTTTTTCGCGATTGTCCTTTTTCGGAATACGGTCGATGTTTGTGGTCTTTCAGGCTTTATAGGGAAATACCTGTTGTTCAGACAGTTGTTTTAAGATTATAGTCGGCACGAAAAGACAAGGTTTTGGTAGATTTTTTAGTACGTAATTAGAAATCTTGTCGCTTACTGATGCTAATTTCTTGGAGTGGAACCAAAATAAGTATAGTTCAACCTGTTACAATTTTCTTTTAATGTCAAAAAATGATTTGACATTTCGTGTAAAAAAGTAGGTACACGAACCTTTTTTGATGTTAGCAAATGTCGAAGAGTCATATGAAGCTAGCACAATACTAAATAAAATGCACGACTGGATCGCACGAACTTGCTCTTATGTAAAAGTACTTTGGATGGAATTTAAGATACATTTTATAAATATAAAACATGGATTTAATGAGATAATAATGTTCAACTGCATAAAATTGCCGTCTGGTTTCCGGAAAAGTATGAATTTATGCAAATAAACATTAAAAAATCGTTTTATTATTAAATTAATTATTTATATAAGAAATTTCTCTAAAATTTTTCAAGAAAAAAATGTGGGATGCGGATTTTAATTATTTAATAATATTGGTTTTAGGAAATAATTTCAAAAAATAATCGTTCATAGGTTTTAAAGATATTGATTTAAAATTTTTTTTTTTTTTTTAAAACCCAATAAATATTTTTTCGAATATTTTTATATACAATATTATTTTAAACTTAAGGGGACTCCTGCTAAAAATTTTGGGATAAAATCCTTAGAGCCGTTAATGAGAAAGTCGAAAATTAAAAAAGCGGGTCTATGGCAGGTACCCCTAATAACATTTTGCCCCAAAATTTTGTTTGACCAAAATGTAGCCCATGTCCATAATATCACACTTAATTTTTTTTATCAAAATCGTTAGAGCCGTTTTCGAGATAAATAAGATTTTGCATTACGGGTGTATGGGGGGTACCGTTAGTTTTGGAGCTAAAAAAAAAATTCAATTTCTCCTCTAGGGAATCACCGAAAACCCTTAACTACCGAGATTGAAAGAAATAGGTCTAGGGGTTTAGGCTGTAGTGAGAGGTACAGACATACAGACACACTGAAACATGTTTTTTGTGTACTAAATTTTCCTTAAAATTTTTATAAAAAAAATTGATATGCAAATTGTTATTATTTAATAAAATGCATTTTTAAACGTAATTTAAAAATTTAATCGTGTATCGGTTTTCAAGATATTGAATTTTCAAAAAAAAAAATTGTATTATTTTTTTAAAAATCCAAAAACTATTTTTACGAAAAACTTTTTAGTTTATATTTTTTCAAATGCAAAGCAGCTCCTGCATAAAAATTTTGGTTAAAATCGTTAGAGCCGTTGGTGAGAAATTCGAAAATCAAAAAAACCGTTCTATGACAAGTACCCCCAATAACATTTCCCCCCAAATTTTTTTTTCACCAAAATATAGTCCATGTCCATAATATCACACTTAATTTTTTTTATCAAAATCGTTAGAGCCGTTTTCGAGATAAATAAGATTTTGCATTACGGGTGTATGGGGGGTACCCTCAGTTTTGGAACTAAAAAAAAAATGTCAATTTCTCCTCTAGGGAATCACCGGAGACCCTTAACTACCGAGTTTGAATAAAATACCTCCGGTAGTTTAGGCTGTAGTTCGAGGTACAGGCATACAGACATACAGACATACAGACATACAGACATACAGACATACAGACAGACAGACGGAATTGTCGGACCCACTTTTTTCGACTTCGCTATCATCGTAATGTCAACTTTGATCAAAATCTCGAGTTCGATTTTTTTTCCAAATGCAGAACTTGCCCTATAGTACCTATATCGCAAGTAAAAAATTGAAATTAAGATATTACAGCTTGTAGCTACCATAGAACCATTTTCTTTAATTTTGAATTACTCATTATCGACATATCGGACTTTAATGAAATTTTTTTGATTCTAAAAAGTATAAAAACCATTTCATTTTAAAACTAATATTTTTTTAAATGTTTGAAAAAAAAAAAAAATTTTCTTGCAAAATTTGATACTTCAAAAACGGCTTAATATTATTTTTGGAAATTTAATTTTCATTCGTACAGTAATAAAAACTTAAAGTTGGCATACCAAATTTTTTTCTCAAAAATCTTTTAAAAATTTTGTATATAAAGGCTTTTTTTGAAGAAACCACTACAACGACTTATAATTTTTATTCTTGCATTAATTCATATTTGCATAGCATTCTGATTTTGTCTCTTACTACTAAAAGAATTTAAAAAATTAATTTTATCCGTATGAACAACTTTCTTCTCGTTTTTAAAATTCCTAGTCCATTATATATGTAGGAGCAAGTTCGTGCGACCCAGTCGTGCATTTTATTTTTAAACGAATAGAAAAGGAGAAATGGTCATATGCAAGGAAACACGGAAAAAAATTTATAAAAAAACATACTGAAAAACTCACAACTACTCAATAAATACAGCTGTGTCAATAACTACACGCAAGTATCAATTACACCAGCTTGCTAGAACAAAACCATAAAAGTCCCTTCGATACTCGAAATCGAAAGTGTATCCGCAATAGAATTCTTCTTTAGCCTTTATATTCAGTTCTCCAACTGCTGATGTTGTTTGTTATTCCTTTATTATTGTAAAATCCTACTATCCTACGAATAGCTTTCTCAATAAAACACGGCTCATTATAACCAATTTTCTTAAGCCCACCTCATATGGGTATTAACGCCATGTGCTTCCAACAGAAAGGTGCTAGTTGTCTAACAGCTGACAGTACAATTCCTAATTCAATATGCATTTCCAAGTACTGGCAAGCTAGGAAGTCGTAAGCTTAGAGAAAGTTTCTGGTACAATTGTTTCTCTCCAGTTGAAGTTCCTTTGCACAGCACATAAGCGAAAATAATGTCTGCGTATTCTTAGTTTATAAATATAGACATGACAGCGTTTCTAATAAAATGTTGCTTTGGTGTTAAAAATTAAACTGATGCATTAATTTCAGTTTCTTATCTTTTATACCATTTTAGGTAAATTTTCCAAATAGGCCTTTTTACCCCAAACCTAACTCTTTTTGAGAACTTTTAAGGAAACGGGAAAGGAAATGAGAGTTTTGACAGGTATTCAAATAAACGAACAAGTTTTAAGACCGCTTTGCTATTTTGAAAAACATTTCAACTGTTGTAAGAAAAGTCTCCAAAATCAGAAAACCTTTTATTACCAGCTGCACGTTGTCCCAAAAAAAAAAACCAAACAAATAGTAAAAAATCCTTTTTTTTTAATTTTAAACGTTTCATGTTTTTTCGAGTATCCTAAGATCTATGGGGTTTTCCCAAACCTTGTCATTGAGTTTTATTTTTATCATTGTTACGTTCATTTACGAATAAAGGGACACCCTGTAAGCTCTAAGGTCATAGAAAATTGGACCTCTCGGATGCGTTCACAAATAATGTCATTAGTTAACCTCATTACAGGCAAGAAGTTCAATTTAAATTCTTCTCAACAGAAACCAACAAAATAAAAAGCACTGTGTCATTGTGTGTCAGCTACCTATTTTAGATAATTTTTTTTTTAAATGAGCTATAAGGAAAATTGGAACTTGTAAATGTAGTCATATAAAATTGATCTGCGCCAAATATTTTAAACAAATAACTCTAACCGAAAAGGTTCTAGTTCTAGCTCGAGTTACAGAGCTATACATACGACGAAAATTACTTTTTGGATTTCTCCATTACTACTCCATCGCATAAAATTGGGTACAGGTTTTTCGGCGGAATTTTGTTTGGCAATCCCAAGCATATGAAAACTTCTTTTAAGAAAATTTCTTGAAAAAAAATTCAAAAGATTTTTTTTCATTAAGTATGTAACATCCTGTCTGCAAATATCCTCCAACCGGAAAACAATTTAAAAAAAATTAAGCTCCCAACTTTTTTCACACTCTCCTATTTATGATCATCATTTCCCTTTAATTACCGATTCAATAGCAAATGAACACTCTATCTGTTCGAGTCTCTCTCTCCATCTCTATTAACTGTCTCACGCGAAATTCAAAACGGAAATTAATTGCTTCCATACCAGAAGTAGAGAATTGCGGTACTTCTTCTTCTCTGCTTCGCCCTCACTCTCCAACCAGGGTGCACTACTGACTGCCTTTATGGCTAATTAAATTCCAGCGGTTAATTAACAGCCAATTAAGCAAAATCACTTCTTCTTTCTGGTTTGTTTCTAAAGTCCTTTCCTTTCCATTCCATTCCCCCTTTCCACACATCTGCACCTCAGTATTCTTCGTTCATTTGATGGAATAAATATTGGTGTATATTTTTCTTACACTTTAAATACCAAAAGCATAATTTGTCCTTACAAGAAGAAGAGGCTTATTCCCTCCTCTTCTTGGCTACTTCAACAACGAGGACGACTTCGAGTTCGACGACGACGATTGGAAAACTTATCGAACAGCTATTCCGTTCAACGATCCGGAAATCGGGGGAAATCTTCTTTGCCAAATCCCGGTTAATGAAATAAATAAAAATAATAAAATCCAAATCAAAGAGTCCTTAGGTTCCGTAGGAAACAATTTGAAAATAATTACCGCCCATGCTGAGGGTTGGTTGATGCCGATGATGGTCTTGGTAGTGGTTTTGGTTGCCTCTGCCTGCCTAGCTGTTGTGTTCTTACCAGATTGGAGGAATATGAAGAAAAAGTGTTAAGGATGAAGAAGCTTTTTTTTTCTATTACTTCTTCATGCTGTTGCCTCCATTCTTGGTTGTAACTAAAAAGCAATTCATTATGCTCATTTGCCTATTCATTCGCGTTTAATACACATATACCTACATACATACATACATATTTATGATAATATGCTCTTGTAGGAGTAAAGGAGTAGATATTCCCATTTTTGTAATTTTTTCTCAAGGACTATTCAAAGGAGCAGCAGAGGCGAACACAAAAAATGAAAATATTTTCCTAATGAGTTGGAAAATTACATTGCATAGCATTCTATTGCAATAACAGAGAAGGCAACCAGGCCCAGGCTAACGAACTCAAATAATGTAGAAGGAATTAACATCTTTCCAAATATATATTTATGTACTATGTAGGGATGTGCGTCAAGTGTTAAAAATATCCAAGGCCGGATCAAAAAGGTATGCCTCACAAATGATGCAGGGAAATTATTTCTCGGGAATCTGCTCCACATGGCAGTTTATTCCACTTTTAGTGAGAATCTGTTCCTTTTTAAAAAAGGAGTCAATTTTAATTCCCACTTGGAGAAAGAATTTATACCACTTTTTAGTGAGAAAGGACTTCAGGAGTCAATTCCCACTCGGAAAGAGAATTTATAACACTTTTTAATGAAAAAGAACTTCATTTTGGAAAGTGACATAATCGGTGTAACGATCAATTCTGGAAAGGACCATGTCGAAACTCACCAGAACACATTTTTATTGACTTCAAAGCGGCATATAAAAGGTTCTCTTAAAGCTGTTGACCCCTGATTTATTTATTTAATTAATACTCTGGGCCCCTGGGTCTTCTGAAAGTCTTGATCCGCACCTGAAATGATGTTAATGTTATATCTTTATTTTCCAGAACGAATATAAAATTAAAATGAACAAAAAAAAGAACCAGGCCAATAGGCTGGTCGAGAGGCTCAAATCAGAAGCAGCAACATCGAATCTGAAAAAAAAAAGAATAAATTTTCCAAAGCTATAGAAAAGTGAAAAAAAAAATAATAAAAACAAAAAGAAACAACAAGTTGGAAATGGAAAAACGAATCCTTTTTGAGCATTAGGTCTTTGGTAACGAAGGCGGTGCTGGTAGCGGCACACTGTTGAAACTTTTTTCATTAAAAGTGTGAAATGGAATTGCAATTCACGGATGCTGATTCTGTGTATAGCTGAGGGGTGAGTGCTGAACCGAGTTATTCCATCAGCTTCTCAGATATCTCAATAATCGTTCGTGACATGAGAATCAATAATTACACTCTAGATGACGCTACGTGTTGAACCAAACTCTGATGCTCAATGGCAGAATAGCAGGTTAATTTTCGACATTTTTTTTTTCCTCAACTTTATGTTTTATTTTTCTACGGAAGGCGATTCATTCATTGCAAATGGTGGGTATTTTTTTTTTTATTTTGTTTGAATCATTTTCGTTTTGTTTTATTTTTATTTGCGGATATTAAAAAAGTTTCAATGACTCATTGACGTTTGAGCAGGAACGAGGAAATTTTATTGCACATCACTGGTTGCTTGCTTTTTGATAGCATGCTACCAGCAGAGAGTCGATCATTCCAAGAGGTGAGGTGAGATTTTATTGCCGAAGTTTATTTAAACATGCACGTCGCCGCCATATATATCTACATATGCACACATAAAATAGTTTGGGTTGCTCTATTATTGCTCTTATTTGGTGGATTATAGTTGAGTGTAAGTACTTTTTAAAACACTAAAAGCAGCCAGGGTATTGGACTTGTCGGAAATCGTCAGAGGAATCCCGTGTAGTTGAAGATTTTTCGTTCCCGAAAAGTTGTTAAAATGTTATTATCACTTTATGCGAAATATCACGCATTAAGCTGAAAGGTGTACTCTACGTTTAGACTGAAGAGCGGGATTTAACTAATTTAATCCCAAGTTAGGTCTTCGAAATTATCGCCTTAAATCTATCCCATATCTTATAGTAAAGGTGTTCTTATAAAATTCGTTAATAAATGATTTTCGTACCCCAGGGTAGACTTAGTTCGGATGTGTGGAAATTGAAAATAAGCGTGAATTTTACAAGGAGAAAAATAACCATCAAGCATTTGCCAATGTATCGAAAAAATTCGGAGAGAATAAAATGAATGTTACAGTTAAAAGTTTGCCATGACAATCTGTTAAACTTATGTTCTGAAAAGCCAATTAATTTTGAATAGAAAAAGACGGAGGCGATTTGATTTTTATTACAAGTAGTTTAATTCAAGAGTGTAACTAAATAAACAGCAAGAATATAGAAATGTGTTTAGGTATTTATAGAAAAATGTGATCATGTACTCGTAATATGTTAAAGTAATATTAGTTATATAAGTAAGGTGTGTATATAAATGTTATATGTTAAGTGTATTTGTTAAAGCATGTTGATTATGTAATAGACAATTCAATTTAACACGCTCCCTATCAATATGCTTTATCAAATATTATTAAATTTCAAAATATTTACACAATGTTCATGTTTTACTTTGGATAAACCTTTCGTTAGAAAGTCCGCAGCCATATTGTTTGTTGGCACGTATTTTATTTCAATTCTTCCTTCTTTCTGCATGTCTCGAGTATAATGGTACCTTATATCCACGTGCTTTGATCTCTCATGATGAACTGAATCCTTTGATAACTTGATTGCGCTCTGGTTGTCACAATAAATACTCGTAGCGCAATTAATGAGTTGATGAACTCTTAGTTCTTTCAGCATCAGTCTTCTGTGTACAATTTCCTTTGTAATCTCCGAAATCGCCATGTATTCCGCTTCCATTGTAGAAAGTGCAACGGATTTCTGCTTTCTGGATTTCCAACTAATGGGACCCTTGGCTAAAATAGTGACATATCCGGTGCAAGACTTCCGATCGTCGCGGTCACTTCCCCAGTCTGAGTCCACGTATCCATAAAGCGGTTGTTCTGACTTCGTGTATATGATTTTGTAGTCCAAAGTTCCTATCAAGTAGCGAACCACCCGCTTTGCTGCAGTCCAATGATCTTTTCCTGGATTCGCACAAAACTTGCTCAGTGTACTTGCGGCAAAAGCAATATCTGGCCTGGTTGCATTTGCCAAATATATGAGACTTCCTACAAGCTCTCTATATGGGTACTTTGCCATTTCTGCTTCTTCTGAAAAAGATTTTGGAGATAATTCTTTAGTTAATAAGTGGTTAGAGTCTATTGGTGTGGGTGATGATTTTGCTTCTTTCATTCCAAATTTGTCAATAAGTTTTTCAATATGATACCTTTGATGAATACAAACACTTCCTGTCGGATTCTCCCTTATTACTTGTATGCCCAAAATGTTATTAATTTCACCTAAGTCCTTCATCTCGAACTTTTTCGCAAGCAAAATTTTAGTTTCAATTAACAGTGGCAAATTATCAGATGCAACCATCAAATCATCTACATACACAACGATGACAACTTTAGCATTATTTTCAACCTTGACATATAAACAAGCGTCTGCAGTTGATTGTTTGAGGCCGATCTCTTTTAAGTACGCATCTAACTTTAGGTGCCACTCACGGCCGGACTGTTTAAGTCCATACAAAGGTTTATTAAGTTTGCATACCTTATCCTTACCGTGCCCAGTTCCAGGTTGTTTCGGCTGTTCCATATAAACTTCATCATGAAGTTCTCCTTGGACATAAGCAGTTGTAACATCCATCTGATGCAAGTGCATGCTCTCCTCAGCACATATAGCAAATAGTGTTCTAATAGTTTCATATCGAGCGACTGGTGCAAAAATCTCACCATAATCAACACCTGCAGTCTGTTCACACCCTCTAGCAACAATTCTAGCTTTGTACCGTACCTTAATGTCATGATCCATTTTCTTTATACAAAAAACCCATCGGTTGGACAAAACTTTCTTATTTTTCGGACGATCAATTAAAGTCCACGTATTATTCTTTTGGAGTGCTGCTAGCTCAATTTCCATCGCATCTATCCACTTTTTTCTATCTGGACTCTTCATAGCCTCTTCAAAAGATAAAGGATCGTTAGATAACGAATTCATTGACAAATTTACCTCATTTGTATTGATCTTGCAAGTTCTTGGAATTTTTGGCCTTTGGAACTTTGGTTTGGTTTTCTTATGGCTTGATTTTTCACTTCCTTCACTGTCTGGTTCATTTGAGGCAATATCGGATACCTCATCTTCATAATGTTGCTTTAATGACTCTTTAACGACTTCCGCCATTCCCTTTATGTCTCCTACATCACCATCAGTCCAATCGCAGCCGACATCGATTTTCAGTTCATCATCATCCATGTGCGTATCAGAAGGCGCATCAACAATTATGTCAGTCCCATCTTCACCAGAGTCTATATTCAACTGCATGATCTTATTGGAACCTAGCTTGCAAGTATAGATGTCTGGATTAATATTCTCAAAAAATCTAACATCACGTCGCTTTACTACACCTTTGGTCTTTGGGTCCCAAAGCCGATATGCTTTGGACTCTGCAGAATAACCTACGAAAACATACTCTTTGCCTTTAGGATCTAGTTTCATTTTTCCTGGCACCTTTTCCAACGCGACGGCCTTACACCCAAATGATCTCAAAAAGTTCACGTTCGGCTTCCTACCCATCCACACTTCAAATGGAGTTCGATTTACTAAAATACTTGTGGGACATCGATTCCAAATAAAAACTGCTGTGTTTATTGCTTCTGCCCATAAACTCTTCGGCAAATTAGCGTTCATAAGCATACAACGAACCATTTCGACTAGCGTTCGGTTTGCTCTTTCGGCAACACCATTTTGCTGAGGTGTGTAGGCCGTGGTTAGTTGCCGTTTTATCCCGTGTGAATCTAGAAATTCCGAAAACTCTTTTGACATATATTCCGTCCCGTTGTCAGATCTTAATCGCTTAATTTTATTACCACTTTCATTTTCCACGCGCATTTTATACTTCTTAAATTTTTCAAAGACTTCACTTTTGGATTTCATAAAATCGACCTCAATAAAACGTGATTTTTCGTCAATGAATGTGACAAAATATTTGGCACCGCTGAATGACTGTACACTAAAAGGGCCACAAACGTCAGAATGCACAGTTCCAAGAATTTCGTCTTCAGTTGTCTGAGATTTCTGGAATGGGGATTGCGAAATTTTTCCCATGCTACACACAACACACTGAAAATCATTACTACCCAAATTGTCATTTAATCCGATAACCAAATTGTTGCTCTTGAGTTTCATTAAATCATTAAAATTCAAATGGCCAAATCTCTGATGCCATCTTACGAGAGCAGTTTCTGGGCTTGTTTTGCTTTTGCACATATTGGTTTCTTTCTTCTTTCATTGGAAATGTTTTTAATACATACAGCTTATTTTTCTTATATGCTTTAAAAATGCATTGTTGCTTACTGTTCATTACAATTGCTGTATTTTGAACAAAATTTACTGTAAATCCATTATCGGTAACTTTTGGGACAGATATCAAATTATGTCGAAGATCTGGTATATACAATACATCCATCAATCTTACTGTTGATTCTTTGTTTATGTATAAAATCACTGTTCCACACCCGTGTGCAATGATTGTTTCGTTCCCTGCTGTCTTAATTATCTGTTTATCTCTGTTACACCACTGCACGAACTTTTTCGGATCACTGCACATATGTGCACTTGCCCCACTATCCAAACACCACTGAAAGTTATTATATAGTACTTCTTTTGCATATTGACATGTTAACATAGCGGCCTCAGATGCTGTTTCACTTTTGGACCAGTTATTTCCATACCTTTTCGCTCTACAATCACTTGCTCTATGTCCATGTTTACCACATTTGAAACAATTTCCATCAAATCTTAATACTGTTCGTGGCAGCCGTCTAAAGTTTTTACTGTTTCCTCCGTTATATATCTTTTGGACCGTCTTTTTCTTTCCTCTATTTTTCTCATCTATTAGAAGAGCATTTTCTGAAGCTGATGCTTCATCCGTTACTTGGTGGCCCCTTCGCTCCTCTTCCTCAAGTAATTTTGTTTTCAAGGCTTCTAATTCTGGAAGTTGGTCACGAGTTTCAATTGCGATGCAAAAATTTTCAAAGTCTTCGGGTAATGAATTTAGCAACATTATACTTATTAATTCTTTAGGCAATATTATACCAGCTTCTTCCAATGCATCGCTAGCACTTTGAAAATTTCTCAGGTGTTGGGTCATGGATTCCTCTTTTTTCTTTTTCATCTGAAAAAGGCGACGATAGAGAACAACCTTTCTTGCCGGACCTTTTGAAATGTGTTTTTCTTCCAAGAGTGTCCATGCTTCTGCTGCTGACGTGCATTTCTTTATATAAACCAATTGATTTTCTTTCACACCCAGGAAAATAATCGCGAGCGCCTTGAAGTTCTTCGTCTCCCACGTGTTAAGTTTCTTAACTTCAGTTTCTTCAGGTTTTTCCTCGGTTCCATCTACATGTCCCCATAAGTCATTACATACCAAAACACTCCGCATGTGGAGTTTCCAGAATTCATAATTACGCTCGTCAAGCTTCTCGATGAAACTATTATTCGCGATGTTCATTTTTCGATAAAGCGACACGGAAAATTAAAACTAATACAATTTAATAAAGCCGAAAATTTTAAATTAAATTAACTTATTGGCTCTCTGGGCCCATAACCTGTTAAACTTATGTTCTGAAAAGCCAATTAATTTTGAATAGAAAAAGACGGAGGCGATTTGATTTTTATTACAAGTAGTTTAATTCAAGAGTGTAACTAAATAAACAGCAAGAATATAGAAATGTGTTTAGGTATTTATAGAAAAATGTGATCATGTACTCGTATGTTAAAGTAATATTAGTTATATAAGTAAGGTGTGTATATAAATGTTATATGTTAAGTGTATTTGTTAAAGCATGTTGATCATGTAATAGACAATTCAATTTAACACAATCTGTAGAATTTCGACCAATGCGGGAGCTTTGTTTAATTCATTTCTATTAACATTTATCTTATAACTATCTTAAAAATTTCGACAAAAAATCATAAAAAGTAACCTACTTATCAATATCTTAGAACTAACTTACTTTTCTCAACGTTTGTTTTTTTTTTTTTTGTGCTCCACCCCTACCCCCCTTACCTAAAATCCACTTAAGCCTATGAAGTCGGTCAAGACATACAAGTCGTCAACTTTCCCTATCATTAGACAACCACCACAACTGGTTCCCCAGTCTCACCTTCTTCCTCCGGACGCGATCGGACGCAGTCCTACTGAATCGAAAACGTTCTGGTCGAGAATGCCTCCACTATAAAGGAGCCGCCACACAGTCCTTTGGCCGTCTTGTCGATTAGCGGAAACGCCATTCTATCCTGGACCAGCCCTCGACTCTCATAGTCGAGAAATGCATCGGGCGGTAACAACACTCTCATAATAATTGTAAAAATTAGGCTGTTGGTCGAGGGAATCGCTCTTGCAATATTACCCCGAATCAGCTTTATTAAAAACTTATCGCTTCTGTTTATGTTAGCTCTGTTGTATAGAACCTGGTTTGGAATAGTAATGTTTGTACTTCGACTCTTGTGTTCTGTGTAATCCAAGGCAACGTTTAAAACACTGGCTCTCAAACACCCGAATCTTTTCCATTTGAGATGGGCAACGTTGAACCACACCGGCCACCCATAAGCAATCATCGGCTGTATGAGGGCCATGTAGAAAATCACCTTCACCCTGCTATCAACAACACACTGCTGTAAAACAACTTGATTTTCAACTTCCCTTCATCGCAATATCGCTGAATTTTGCCGAAGTCACGCAGCAAAAGAATTCTGATGACCTTGACTTTTGGAGCTGTTTTGCACACTATTAGATCGTCGGCATACGTAACTGAGTTAGACTACCTATTAGATCTCTGGTGTAAATGCTGAATAGAATCGGTGAGTTGACCGCTGCTCTCTGAACTCTGACCGATCCGGGAGCTTACCATAACGTAACGTACAAGCTATTCAATGTGATAGAATTACCGACCTTTGAGTTCAAATTAATAATTATTATATGTAATTTCGTGACCTTTTGTCGGACTGCCATGTGACTGTGACAATAATTTATTCTTAATACAACAAAATGTTTTTCACAAGTAAATCTATGATATTGACCGAAAACTTAGGAGTGACAAGCCAAGTTAATTGTTGAACGCCAGACCTAAATTTGATGTAGAAACCAAGGAAGTACCTTTCAACTGCTTTTTGTGACTTTGCAGTTCAATTAACAAATATTTCCCCAAATTTCTGTGAAAATTAGTGATAGTTAGTGATAATTTTCCGAAAAAAAGATTATGAAAGAAATAAGTATGTTTGAGTTACTTGGAATTTTGTTTGCCTCCAAAATGCGGCTAGTGATTTATGGTGTTTCTGTTTGTTTTTTCACCTAAATTTTAATTAATCCAAACCATTCTTCCAAGGATTGTCGGTTTTTCTTGTGAATATAGATTCCCATGTGCACTTTTAACATATCGAAGTAACTTTTATTGATCACTTATTTGTTCTTAATTTACACCAAGTTAATAATGTTGTTAATGATTTAAGCAAAATTCTTGATCTTGTCTTTATACCAAATTGCGAATTCAAAGCTTCTGTCTATGAAATTATTTCTTTTAGTTTTCTAAATAATTTAATTAATCATTTAAAAATTAATTGCAATAATTCAAAATCGTTTAACTTTTCAAATATGATTGAGCTTGATAATTATCTTGAATCGGTAGACTGGAAAACTGAATGATTTAAACTGAAATTTAAAAAGTATGTTTAATCACTTCGCAGATATTTTGAAAAAAGCATCGTTTTGTGTGTGCCTTATAGGATAAAAAAGAATGTTTCCAAGCCTCCTTGCTATAGCAAAAGGTGGACACAACTGAAAAATCTAAAAAATAAATCTTATGCAAAGTTTAAAAAATCAAAGAATTTGGATGACAAATTAGAATTTTGAAAACTTCGAAAGGAATCCATTACTCTCATCAAATTATCGCACAGAAATTATGTCATGAATGTTGAGCTTCACTTGAAAACCGCTTGGGGTTCCGATATCTATCTATTTTAAAGGTGTAGAATTTACTGATGAAAATAAGACTCTTGAACTTTTTGCCAGGTTCTTTGAATCTGTGTATTCTAACTTGCAGGTAAACCTTGTCGTCCCTTGGTCCGAAGGTCGATATAGGATCAATGCAAATAGATTTCTTGCATGTTTTAAAAGGCTTACAAGGTCTTAAACCAAATGCCAAGCCTGATGTTGATGGTACTGCTAACCTTATCTTAAAAAGATGTACGAATTCACTTTGCCTACCTCAACGTTGAAAATTATAGGAATCTGCAAGTTATCGGCGATTCCCAAACTTTTAGAAAGATTAGTAAAAAATAAGCTCGATTTTCTGGTGAACGAATATATAAGTAATGCTCAGCATGGATTTATTTCAGGAAGATCAACTATAACTAATTTAGCACTTTTTTCTTCCTTTTTTGTGGATACTATCGAAAACCGTTATCAAGTCGATGCTATTTATACGGACTTTAGCAAGGCTTTCTATTCAGTTTGCCATAACATATTACTTCGTAAGCTTGAAGTATTCGGCATTCAGTGTATTTACTCCTTCTTAACCGGTAGGATTCAAAAAATAAAAGTTGATGAATGTACCTCCAGGCCAATTAAGCGTACGTCAGGTGTTCCTCAAGGCAGCCATCATGGTCCGTATGTTTTTTTTTTTTATATTTATTGATGATATTGTGAACTAAATTAATTTCAGCCAATGTATTTTTAAAAGTAGCGAGAGATGATGATTGTTTTAAGCTTCAAATGGACCTTGACAATTTATCCCGCTGGTGTCGACTAAACTACTTGAACCTAAATTTTCAAAAATGCTTCGTGATCTCTATTTCTAGAAAACAGTTTTTGTACGAGTTTTCATACTCTTTAGAATCAGATCGCAGTTAACTACAGAGAATTGTAAAAGTCAAAGAATTGGGTGTTCCAGTTAAATAGATTAAGCCGCCCTTCAGGAAATGCATATTAGCCCAACTTCGGACGTACTCTTAAATTCAGGGATTCTTTCTTAAGCTGCACAAATGTGGAATGCTTTGCTCTGCCTAATATTTTCTTCCCATTGTGAGGTTCAGACATTTTAAAACAATGTGCATCGATATCTCCTTTTAAACGTTCTCTTTTCTTTATTACATTTTAATGTTATCTATTTAGTGCGCGCAAAATTATGAAAAAATAAAATGCACGACTGGATCGCACGAACTTGCTCTTATGTAAAAGTACTTTGGAATTTAAAATACATTTTATGAATATAAAACATGAATTTAAAATGAAATTGCCGTCTGATTTCTAGAAAAGTATGAATTTATGCAAACAAACTTTAAAAAATCGTTTTATTATTAAATAAATAAATTTTTTATATAAGAAATTTCTTTAAAATTTTTCGAGAAAAAAATGTGGGATGCGAATTTTAAGTATTTAATAATATTGATTTTTGGAAATAATTTCAAAAAATAATCGTTCATAGGTTTTGAAGATATTGATTTTTCAAAAAAAAATTTTTTTCAAAAAAACCCCACAAATAATTTTTCGAATATTTTTAAACACAATATTATCTTAAACTTAGGGGGACTCCTGATGAAAATTTTTGGTTAAAATCGTTAGAGCCGTTAATGAGAAAGTCGAAAAACAAAAAAACGGTTCTATGACAAGTACCGTTAATAACATTTTGCCCCAAATTTTTTTTTTACCAAAACGTAGTCCATGTCCATAATATCAAACCTAATTTTTTTTATCAAAATCGTTAGAGCCGTTTTCGAGATAAATACGATTTTTCATTACGGGTGTATGGGGGGTACCCTTAGTTTTGGAGCTAAAAAAAAAATTTCAATTTCCCCTCTAGGGAATCACCGAAGACCCATAAATACCGAGTTTGAAGAAAATAGGTCCAGTGGCTTAGGCTCTAGATCGAGGTACAGACATACAGACAGACAGACAGACAGACAGACAGACAGACGGAATTGCCGGACCCACTTTATTCGTCTTCGCTATCATCGTAATGTCAACTTTGATCAAAATCTCGAGTTCGATTTTTTTTCCAAATGCAGAACTTGCCCTATAGTACCTATATCGCAAGTAAAAACTACATTATCTTGTCAGATGTGTCAATATGTCAATTTTGTATATTTGTACTTCCATTATTTATTTTATAGTATTTTCATATTTATGTTACATATTAGTTTCTCAGTGTCCAGTTTTGCGAACCCATCCCCTTCTCTTAATCTGCGTGCTTAATACAAAAAAAATAGAATTCTTTTTTATCAATTTTATTGATTACAAGTGTTTTCTTTGTCATTTTGCTGAAAAATAAAATTCAAACGAGATATTAAATAAAACAAAATCATCACCTTTTTCCATTATGGCGTACTTTACTTATCCTCACCCAAAAAAATTGGTTTTAAAATGATGAGATGCCCACATATACTGCTGCATTTTTAATACATAAAAGAACACCATTTCATACCCATCCCTCTCACCCGCCAAAAACCTTTAACCCCGATCTAAAACTAAGGAACATTTTGGAAAATGTTTAATACATACAAATATAGCTCTCCACCGAAATTCGCTTTGTCGGAATATTTTTTTTGAGTGAATTCTTATTGAATTCATAATTGATATCACTTGGATCCATAAGATACAGAAAATAATCAATGAAGTGTGAAACTATGAAAGCCTGGAAAATGAGAGCTCCCTTGGAAGTAATTCTGCATAAATAAGTCGTTAAGAGAGTTACAAATAAAAAAATAATAAAATGAGCAATAATTATATGAACCAATAGATTAAGCGCATAATTTAAAAAAAAATATATAAAGCTTCATCATAAAACTTACAAAAGCTGATTTTATTCTAAAGCACTTTGATTTTAAATGGCTGCCATCTCAATAACTACAACTGATATTACAGTCTTAAATGAGCTGATATTTTATCAAAATATTTAATTTAATATTTAATAGTTAATTTATTTTTTACGCTCTAGGGTGGCCGTGGCGCGATGGTTGTGTGCTCGCCTGTCAACCTCAATATAACAGGTTCGATTCCTGCCGTCGTCTATGTCGTCTTTAATTCCATTAAAAAAACCTATAAACTGTCATCAATGGGATGCTGGTTTACTCATTACATGTTGTTTAGGCATAACACTAACAACATGTGATTGAGTTAAACTAGTATGCCCAACAAGGATGAAAAACGAATAAAATAATGCGAATTATAAGGGGCATACAAATAATACACGGCAATTCTACGCTTTAGTTTAGCCGCCATCCCTGGAGATCAAAATATCTGAGACAACCACCTTCAGTCTCAGAACATCGTGCCACACATCTTTCCTATCCTTCTTTCTCTTCCGTTACTTCACGCCCACGCTGTGTTGAAACATTTGAAGGGTATTCATATTCCCTTGAGCGTGAGTAAATTATAAAAAAAAAAAAAGGTAACCTCCTTTCCTGTAAGGTTTTTGCCGCCTATTAATTTCTTCTTCCCAATCCTAAGCAATATTATATTTATTGTTCTTACATGAATAACTGCAAAATCTCGTGAAAATGTTTAGTTGGCAGAAGGGTTCACTTTTCTGTCAAACTGAAAACTTCAAAAGTACGCTTAATCAAACTAAACTATTTTACAATGTATGAAAACACAATCTTGCAGTTTAATCAAAAGACATCAAAACAAACACCTTCCTATCCATTTGAATTATTGCAACAATGAAAATTTAATTCAACTGTTTAAATGTTTGATCCAATTCCGTCTACAGCACAACAATCTAAAATTCCAATCATCTTCTACTCATTTCAAGTGTCACCCATAAACCTACTGACTTTGTTTGAATAGCAAAGTTTTACATTCCAAAGCTGTGAATACCTGTATGCCAAAACTGGATTCGTATTTTAACTCACATTTGCCCTCCTAAATTCGGTATCACCTCTCAATGGTAAATTTAAAACCATAAAATTTTCTTTTTTTTTTTTTTTTTGTGTTCAACTGCAAACTCAAAACTATTTCACTATGCGAACAATAAACCTGTCTCGTTGATTGATGAATTTACTCTCCAACCTTAGAGCAATGCTTCTACTTCCTTATCGTCGTCATTTCTTCGTTCTTCGATGTTCTTTGTCATAAAGCGTTTTCAACAAAATGGCAACACTAAAAGACAAATCGAAAACTTTTCAAATTAATTTAAAACAAGCCCGCACCGCCCGTTCGCTTTTTGTCTGTCAAAAACTCTCTGTTTTGTCAAGGTGATACCATCTCATTCCGCCAGAGGTCTTATAGTGGAGAGAAACAAAAAATTATATTTTACCAACTGCTATAAATCGTCCAGCATTCCCTTATACCTATCGCTCTACCTTTGTCAACTGTCAATTGTCGAATTTGTTGATTACAAAATCAGTCCTCCGAGAATTGCCGTACAAAAGAAAGGGCGAGAAGTTTGAAATTCTGTGTCTGCTCCTCCCGCCGCCGCTGCTGCCGTCCGTCATCCTCTAAACTTATTATCAGTTTCACCATAACCTTGGGGCCATATGGGGGTGTGAGGAAGGAAAAAGTTACTCTTACCTATCAACCTACCGTTGTTCGTTCGTGTTCCATTGAACACCGCACACAGTTGACAGTTGAAAACTTTGACGTATTCACAGAGATGAATCGTTTTTCAGAAGCCCAATCCGTGACTTTTCTCTCTTCTTTCCCTCTCACTCTAAAATAGTATCAGAAACGCCAGCAGTACTATTTCGAAAATCCATTTGCAAAACGTAAAACCGTTTAACTTTTCCGATACTTTGTTATTCTTTTTGTATAAAATTTTCACCTAAAAATAAAAGTAAGAGAAGAACGATGAAGATGCCGATGACGATGGCAATGACTATGACTCAAGGATGTTATAGAGAGAGAGCAGCATGAAAATGGTCTTTGAATATTGTTCTTCGATTTCTCGGAATAGTTCAAGGAAGAAGTTTTCCTTTTCGCTTCGATTCCTCTCTAGTACGAGAACACTACCGCCGCCGCCGCCGCACCATTCAAAATGATTCCATGTGTCTGGATGGGTAATGTGATGGAATTTATCCCCTGAAAACTCAGATGCTTACCTGGAATTTTGCTTTTCATTCACTCAAAGGAAAACGGAAAAGTTAAGTTATAAATCTTTGGTGTGGAAAATGATTTTGTGTAGAATCCTTTCCGGCAGGCAAATGATAAGTTATAATTTTGTTCTTATTTTGAGATTATAAATGAATATTTAACTACGTATCTACGAGTATCTATGGCATGGCTAGGGGTGTAGAGTGTAGACTTTGTCTTTTAGGATGTTTTTTGTTGAATTGAAGTACGTGATAAACTTTCTTAAATGGTCACCATCACCATGTTTGATGATTTCATATTCTTGTGTAGATACTTTATTATATTTTATGGATAGACGAAGCATTCTTCGAACGTCTTAGTCCACAAAATCATAAAAATTTTAATAAAGTTTAATTTGGTAAAAGAGACTTTGTAATATCTTCCTAATGGAAAAAGATATTTCACTTGAAAGTATCTACCATTTTTACGACATTACTGCAGAAGTGATTTTTGGTATCTGCGAATAATTTCTAATATTGGTCATGGAGAAACCTTCTTGGCAATGAAGTGTACCAGTTTTTCTTTCGAAAATAAGTGAAAATACGATTGGGTTAAACTGGGTGTCAAAATTAAATATCAAACAAATCAATAGCCGTGGTTTGTTGAGACGTCTCAAACCCGCAAGCCTTACATTTAAAATCTTCACGTTTAGTGCAACAAGAATTACTATACTATCGATTCACTTAAACAAAAATTTAATCTTATTTTTACACTTATTCTTCGAAAGCTATTTAAGAAAGCGTTCAAAAAACTTAAATATAAAAAAAATTTATAAAATCATGAACCTCTCAAATTAATTCGATTCAAGACGAAATATGCTCAAAAAAAGTGTGCGCTTCACCCTTCCACTTACAATATCAAGGGGTAAAAACTACCTTTACAACGATGTCAGATACTGCAAACATTTGTTATGGATTCTATCCAATATACATATTCTAATGAGAAATAGGGAAACCCGGTCCAAAAAAAATAAGAGTTTTGAGAAATTTTCTTGGATCTTTTATTAAAACCTAAGTATTTCTCTGTGTTTTTTATCTAGTGTGGTTAGGGGTAAGTGTGCGCACTTTCGACTTTCAAACATGATTTCAAGCGTAAAGGTGTGTCCGCACCAAAGAAACATTTCAGGAAACATTGTTTAAAAAACGTTTCTGAAATGTTTCCCATTTGCTTAAAAAACATTTCAGAAACATTTGAGAAATGTGTCTCATATGGTTTTTTTTTTGGTGTGGACGCTTTGAGAAACATTTCTGAAAAGCGTTTAAATTGAGCTGATATGTTTTTAGGGTTGCCAGATATTCAATTTTAAAGGATGTTCAATTTTAGGTAAATTCTTTTCAAAAAATGCGTAATAAACATAAAGTTTTCTTATTTTTACCTGATGAACAAAACAATAATAAAAAAAAAGTCATTAATAAGTGCACCCAAAAACACATACATTTTATGATACTTGGGAAATTTAAAACAGGTAAGAAATCGAATTTTGGGTTTTTTACCTTCTTTTATTGCAGCACTTGGCAATTGAAGTGCATAAGTTCGAGGCATCTGTTAAAAAGAAAAAACATTATATTTATTTATTCATAAGAAGAAACATATTGAGTTACGAATATATAAGGTTTACTGGTAAAAAAAATCCAAAAAAAAATAATAATATGGAGATTTATTTATATGAATTCCCAATGAATTTTTTTTTCATTTTCTATAGTGGTTACATCAAATTAAAACGAAATCCAGTAAAATTTTCATTCAAATATAAAGTATACATAGTATATTCAATAAATAATTACCACGCATTGCTTTATAATATTTTCACTGAACACTAACGCGTTCTTAAAATTGAGATATATTTTAGTAAAACTAACCTTTTTTGTTTAGCTTTCCTTGACAAAATTTAATCACAATAACAGCTGATCCTGGCACAGGCACTTGCTGAATTGTGCATTTGTACATACTTAATATTAATTGTCATTTTCGAGAAATTCATTGTGCGTACGTACACTTACCCTCTGCATACACTTACCCCAAAGCCCAAACTACCCTACATCAAACATATGATCATTTCATGAAATGGATAGTCAGTAATATACATACAGTTTCACCTTCGAAGAACAGAAAAATAATATGAAAAACTAAGAGTTCTGTCGAAAGAAAACCAATAAAATAGATTAGAACTGCCAGACAAACTCATTTACAAGGATAAGAAAGAATTTTGGAGTCAAAACGGAGCCTTGGAGCACATCAGTATTATTTACTTTTTAAATATCCTATTTTCATTTCGAAATATTGGAATTACTTTTGTCTATCCAAAATGCTTGTTCATTATTAATCACAAATCACACGTTTCGGTGATACATGCTATCGCTTTACCAGTGAACCTGCCGTCCTGGCGATCATTAAAAAACTTTAATTTTTCAGAATAGACGTTAATAATTACTAAACAAACTGTGACAAAAGCAAATTTTATTTTCATTTATTTTATTTATGGTTCTATACAATGTAAATTTAGTTCATAAATTATTACAACGCATTTTATAAATTAATAACATTTAGGTTAAAATAACCAAATTAAATAGAATGAGGTCGAAATATTTTTTGTAGACGCACTACACGAATGTGGAATGCCTTACCTGGCCCAATATTTCCTTTCTTTCGCGATATTCAGACATAAGAAACCAATATACATAGGTAGCTCAACAAAATATGGTGACGTCATTGTTGATTTTGCAGTTACCAAAGCCAAAAGGAGGGATTTTTAATAGCCGCAATAACTTAATATTAATAACTAGCGATGCACGGGAAGCACTTATTATCTATAGCCAGATAACTTCTGTCAGAATGATCGGAGCGGTCATGTGGCTAAGTCTTACCTGATATCAACAGAAATCGAACAGTGCCTTGCTACTCCCAAGTCAACTAAAAAAAAACACATTTATTCAAGCCAAATGCGAAATTATGTTTCTTTTGTGCAAAAAAGCAAACAAAAATTAAGTTGATCCGATGGCTGGGATAATCCTAAGATTTTCTGAAAATTTCATCAAAATCGGTCAAGATGTTTTAGAATTCATAGGATACATACATACACACACACACATCGATTTAAATATACAAATATTTATTTTTTGTTGGAAGAAAACTGTAAGGACTTGGAAAAATACTTTCTTTGTTTATATGAATGTTCCTCAATTCAGCAGAGTCTAAGAGAAGTGGAATGCTGATTGCAATACAAAATAAATTTCACAACTGAGTCAAACGAACCCGCTCTTATGTTTTAGAGATTAAAAATTAAAAAAACATAGCGTTCTATATAAAAGAATGAATCTTATAAACATAAATTATAAATTTTTTTAAAGGTTCATTTCATCTTTAGTAGTTAGAGCTGAAAAAAGGAATGACATGTTATTCTGTATACAAATATGAACTTATGCAAGCACAAACATTTTATAAAAACAATAAGTTTGTACCATTTGAAAATTTATTTATCAAAATTTAAAATGAATTCTACCTAAATTAAAATAGATAAAACCCAACCTCAAGCTTATTAATTAAATCAATTTAAATTAACATACTAAAAGTTTAAATCAATTTGCATTCGGGTTAAATTTATGTAAATCTTGTTAAATAAATTTGCAACTGGTATATATAATTTTTTTAAAACAGTTATAAGAAAATAAAATTGAGATGTCAGTTTAAATTTTTTTAAATTGTGTAAATAAAAAATTGCATTACGGCATTATATGGCATTTATATTTTCTTGGGCGCAGCATTTAATAATAATACTCATACATCAAAACAAATCACAGACAACATTATTTTAAATAAATTACACTTTCGCGACTTTTTTTTAATTAAATAATTTGTTGCATATTTAAGTAGCTTGATATATTTTCCTTAGTTTACACAAAATAAATTTCTAAACACGCGCATAAAAATATTTGACAACCAATTAATCCTTTGTCATTACTAAAATTACTCTACATTTTTAAAAATATAAAATATGCCATTATCCGAGTATTATAAATATATCTTTTCGATTCGAAACCTTTATTTAAATACGTTCTTTAATTTGAGATTAACATTAAATGTTTGACTCATGAATATTTTGCATGGGAAAATGTTTTTTCTTTTATTTTATTTTTTTCATCAATTTTCCAATGTTTTTAATAGTTATTCTTGTATTCGGGACGGAAACAAATACAACAAATCAAAAACCATGAAAATTGGTGCAGCTGTTCTCCAGTTATAGGTGTTCGAACAAAACTGAAAATACATTTAAATTTAAGAAGACCAAAATCAAACAAAAATATGAAATCGACTCTTATCTTCATGCCATTCATCAAAAGTATGTACCTATAACAAACTCACCTTAAATAACTACATAATATAATTAATTTTCAAAAGGCCCACAAAGTATTTTAATAAAAAGATTCACACATAAAAACATAAGTAGGTACATATCTTGTTACATATATTTTAAACATCATGATTTGCCTTTGATCTCAACTCACATTTCGAGTAGAAATAATTTTTTTATAAAATATTTTGATGAACCAAATAAGAAAGAAAAGTTAACACTTGATTTGTATCTCACAAATAATTTATATGAATCCATTTTTGGAAATCATCTTAGATATTATCGAACGTTAACTCCCCAAAATTGAACTTTTAATCGAATAACAATCTGTCAGCTCCAAAAGATTCATGTTTTGCATCTGAATTCGGTTAAGAATCTTAAATGTGGGTTGTTGTACGACTCATTGCTATCGTCTACGTCGCCACATTGTCTTTCACGTATGGATATGATGCTACATATATAATAATGGTGGCCACAAAATTGGTGAATCAATCTTTGAAAAATAAGTGATTTTCTGACCAAGTATGTCCATAAGGAGATCTTTTCAACAATGCTCATGTCTTAACTATTTGCAGGTTTTATTCCAAAAACTGAAAAATAAAAAAATTTCCAACAGATGTCATTTGGTCATTCTCTAATCTTAATATTTATTTATAAAAAGTGCTCTTGTTTTATGATCTATAAAACCAAATTGAATAAGTTGGAATCTTTATGGCTTATCCAAAAATATAATAACCTCTAAATACTTGTTTTTAAAGATTAAGACGTTAATAATATGTTTGGGGAATTAAAATTTATCGTTAAGTGTTTATTTTTTTTTTTTTTCAATTTTAATAAACAACTTTCTTTTCAAAATCAATTCAGGAAACTCATGATTGATTTTTAAAATATTTTAATTTAAACTACTTCGCTCAACAAAAACCGCCTTAAGTAATTCTTTTTTGTTTTAACTGAACACGTTTACTTAATTTGACATTCAGACCTTTTGGACACGAAGCGTCTCTCTCTCTCTCTAGGTGTGTAAGCTTCTCGTATTCGTCAAAGCACAAAAACTTCAAATAGTCGGACTTACAGTTTTAATTAATTTGTAGGACATTTCGGATATCACTGGAAAACCTGAAAATTCAAGACCGAATTACATGCCGTGGAACTTCAATTTCACCAGAATTACAAGTACTTATTACATTACACTTCTTTGGGAAAAATAAATTGTAGGTTGTCACTTTGACTTCTGACAAATCAAATTATTAGGTCCGTTCATCAGATTTGGTTTTGTTTGACTGCTTTTAAACGAATACTGCTTTTACACGAAAGCGATTTTTAATCTTAGTTTCTCTTTTGGAGTCATCTTCCGCCTTATGTAACCCCGCCACCACACACGTCTCTCTCCTACGGGCTTAAAAATCGCAAGGTAATATTGCTTCGTTTAAAAGCCGTAGAATCAATATTACCTTGCGATTTTTAAGCCCGTGGGAGAGAGATGTATGTGGTGACGGGGGTACACAAAATTGCTAGGGTTGGAAAAATAGCAGAGTTATCGTTCTTTCTTCTTTGTGGTTTTCTTTACTTGTCAGGTATGTTTCATTTCTATTTGGCGTTCGCTCAGTGAACTTCGATCTACTCACTAGAGTAAAGAGTGCGGAGAGATGACTCCTTTTCAATGAAGAAAAGTTAACTTTCATTAAAAATCGCTGTGTTTAAAAGCATTCATGCAATCGAAGGGAAGTCAAAAGAGAATCAAAGATTAAAAATCGCTTTCGTGTAAAAGCAGTCTTTGCTTTGTATTTTTTCACGAACTTTCATTGTTTGGACGTGTTCAGATGCACTTTTCTTTAATTAAATGCAATTATTAATTTACTAGTCAGTAAAACGAAAAAAAAAGGTTTAAAATTTTCGAAGAGCTAGTAAATTACAAAAAGTTTAACAAATTGCTAACTAGTAAAATGCCAAGACTATAATAGGTTGTTTAAAATTTTACTCCATTAGCTTTATGTATCTAAGACGAAGATGTGAATAAAAAACGGAAGTAAAAAATTCGAAGCGTGAGCTAATATTTTTTCGCCAAATTAATTAAGCTTTTATTAACATGAAACAGCTAGCTTTAGCTTCTAGTATAAACTATCCTTCTGCATTTACTTATTTTTATTCACAAAAATCAATACCTGAAGATTTCACAAAAGATAATGGCGCAAAATTTTTGTCGAATTAGTACGATTTTAAAATTGTTTTAGTATGATACTTTGTTAAAACTACGATTTTACAAATTTTAACTGAGTTCAGGATCATACTTTTCCTAGAATCTTATTAAAGTTAAAATAATTAAATAGTTATTTTATTTTTTTAATATCGTGCAAACTTCATATGACATTTTGACATTTACAAACGTCAAAAAAGATCAGTTTACTTAGTTTTATGCACGAACTATCTTTGCTTTAAGTGTGTTCAGAAGCAATTTATTAAGGAAATAGCATTGAAACCATACTAGTTAGAAAAAGTTTAAAATTAAGAAGGTCTTAGTAAAATACTTTAAAGTAAAGTAAATACTTAACACCACTATGCTATTTAAAATTTGTAACCAACAATTCTGCATTTACTCGACTGAAAAGAAGCCATTTTTTCTGCCACTATTGCCAAAAGCTTCAAAAATCTTAAGCAATTTTTTTTTATTCTTCCAAATTTACGTTTTTTCATTTGCAGATTTGTGTGAATTCTTAAAGCAAAGTTTTGACCCAGTTAGAATTTTAACCCCAACCTTTGCCAAAATTTTGATCATCTCGAGATTCATTTTTATTTTAGAATGCTCAACTTCAATGCTTATATTGGAAGTAAAATCTAAACTAAAACAAGAGTTTATGTCGTGATTTATATTTGGAAAAAATGTTTTCACAAATTCTTTATTTTGAGCATGGTTGTACACATCAGAAAATTAAATATAAAGTAAACCGATTATCTGAGAAAAAGAGCCAACAAATTCATCCAAAAAAATTACCTCCCATTATTGCTCATCTAGTGACACACATTATTGCATGTTCATTTAATTTTTTTCTCTTTAAATTAACTTCATTGAGCAATTTGAACGTCAACCGGAAATAATTAAAAATCAATTTCCTTTCCATTGCCATCACCACCATTGACTACTGTCACCATGACAGATAACTGCATTCGCAAACTGCTAGCAAACGCCACTGGCTCTCTGGCTACTCCTGCTACCATTGCCGGTGATCTTAATTACGATCGATTGATCTTCCAAACAGATAAACACTTGTTTTGCCGTCTATCTTGATTCTACTATGCATTCGAACAAAAGAAAAACGACAATGTGGAATCGCAAAACAGACGACAAAACAGAAATACAGGCAAGAAAAAAGAAACAAACGACACACCATCCCGCCTACTCCTGTTGCTGTTTTCAATTTTGCCTCCCAGGTGAACTTATCTACTCATAGAAACGGATTCATGAATGGATGAGTTCCACCGATCACCGCAGACTAAACACGCAAATCACGCCATCTGTAGTACGAGCGGACGACATCGATGCAGTTCGGTGCTTTTATAACCTGTACGCGGAAAAACCGGGAACGCGATCACAAATCCATTTTTGTTGTTATTGTTTTTGTTCATTGTGGAGGAGGTGGAGGTTGTTTTTTTTTCTTATTTACTTTACGTGTTCTTTGAAACTTTTTTGCGCTCAATGAGGGTTTTGCACAAGAACGTTTCACTATTTCATCGAGAGACGCGTTCTTTGACGGAAGATACTTTACGCGCTTCGTATTCCATGTTCGCCGCGTGTCTTTGTTGTTTGTTGTTTGTGTTTTGATTTGTGAATTGCAGTCAACTGTCAGTCAGAGTGCGGTTTTGATTGAACTGATTGAATTGCAGATTACCCTAGAGCCTACAGGCACACAAGTGATGAGTTTTTCTTGATATGTGACAGATGTACGCAATTTTTCAACAAGTGGGATTGTTCATTTTGAATGGAAATTATTGTTTTTTTTTATGTTTTTGTATTGTGCGTGTTTCACTGAAAATTCCCGTAAGCAAATTAAGATGCAGTGAATGAAAAAATGTTTGATTGAAAAGATGATTCAATGAATTATTTATACATTAATTTGTTCTTTGTGAATAAGAATTTTATTTAAATGGATTTCCACCAGGTGGCAATGATCATGGTAAGTAAAGAAAACATAATAGGCTTATTGCGATTGCATAGGCAAACATTCAAACATTGCGTGAATCTGTTTTTTAAATACAAGACAATACTTAGAATCTACTTATGCAAAAGTAGTTAGGTATTATGTATGTACATACATTTATACTTAGGAAGGGTTCTAACAATTTCGTAAGGATTTTAATTCAAGCTACAGATGACAACTTAATAGATTACGAGCAGGCTCTATTAGAGTTGCAGATTCGAAGTGGACTAGGTATAAAGGTTTTCAATGCACTATTGTATTATAGTTATACCTACTTATAAGAACAAAACCATAGACCCTCCGTACATGAGTTGACTAGCTGTTTTCCAACCAAAATTTCAAGCTGGTATTTAATGAGTATTTTTTTTTAAATCTGTTTTATTTATCCACTGAAGGCGAAGAATTCAAGATTATTCCACAACAGCTAGATATACATTATGTAATTATCCTTATAAGCGCATTACATTGTGATTACTTTTAAGGTTTTCGATTGGTGATTTAGAAACCTTCTGAACCCTTCCGAATGACAGCTCTTCAAACGCCATTAGTTCGAACTGTAACTATAGAAAGTACAATAATTGCATTCATTCGAAGCAAAACGTAAGTTGACAGTTGATGTATTTACATATGGCAGAAGACCTATACTTTGGAAAATTTTCTATTTTCAGACAAAAAAATAAATAATTCTATTAAATTTTTCAGAATTTGACATTGATGGAACTTCATTCTTGACAGATAAAATCGTTCGTTTCTTGTGCGATTTTTTAGTAAAAAATAATGCGCTTGCGATTTTTTCACATGAACATTTTGAAGAAAAAAAAACAGACATCCAGAATTTATTCTTCAAGTAGATAATTAATATTTTTCAAAAATGGAATTCAAACTGGCTTATAAACGGTGTTTGTTTTAGAGGTGGAGAACTTTAAATTGGCAACACTGTTTTCTTTGACAGCGGATTTTTAATACCTCGGTTGTTTTGTTTTGAGGACAGTTTGGTTTGGCAATTTATCATGAATAGATTCTCCATGAAATTGTTCAAATGTATTTTTAAAAACATGTTCCATTGCGAGGGATGTGCTCTTAACTTGCGTTTTATGGTGCATGTCTATCAGTGCGATTAATTCCAGAAACTATTGATCGATTTTGCAATACATTTACTCTAAACAATAACACGAATATTGTAAGACTCATACAGTACATAACAAGCGATTGCCGATGTGCAGCGTATGATGATGGAAATGTGCCAATTTGTCATCGTACTCAACAACTGAACTCATCCACTTTATGGAAAATTTTTTGTATGTAAAGCGGACCTACGGGCGCACCAGCTTCGGCAGCCACATGCCCGAAATTATATTCGAACACTAATGACAAAAAATTATCTTTTAAATAAAGCCAATTTCATGTGTACTAAAAACATTTTTCTGTGCTTTATTTCAAAATAAATTTCTCCTTCTCCGCCTCTTAAAAACACCCTTTATGAATATTGGCTATTTGTTTTTGTTTTTTTAATCTACACTTAGATTAATTCGACTGCTCTAGCTGCACACTTTCCAATAAAATACGCCTATTAGTAGGTATACTTAGCAGATTTTTGTCAGATTATAAATAATTTTCTTAAGGCTCATTTTGTTCACTCTTACAAAAAATTTGATATTCTTTTTCAGCAGCTTTAAAAACCACATTTGATAAGTTTCTTTTCCCTTTTCAATGAACTTATGTACTTTCCTCATAAAATTAATGAAATGTCAAGACATTGAATTTTAGTCTAAATTTAATTAAAATGCAACACAAAATCCACAAACATTGTTTAATGTCATTTAGAGGCTTAGCATAATGAAAAGTTAAGACATTGTTTTACTTATTAGATAGCTAGGAAGAAAGCTTGAAAAACAAGTTAAAATAACTCGAATAAATTTCAAAGCTAGGGTGCAAAAGCAGCAACATAATTCAAGGTATTTTTCAAGACTTCTTCGGTGTTCGGTGAGTAAACTTGAAACCCCTTTTTTTGTTCTTTAAATCAAACAACATAGTTTTTACTATATTTTGTTCTAGAACATAGAACTTGGTACACCAAAAAAACTCCACGTGATTTAAAAAGAAATGAAAACTCTTGGCTTAGAATTTTAAAAATTTTAAGGCGTTTTCTTTTTATTAATTTTCTAGGTTTAAAAATAAGGGTAGGTGTATTTAAAAATTGTTCAACCGTTCAACAAAATCTTGTATTTTCAAAAACGTCCCCCAGATTTTTTTTAAGTTTTATTAAATTTAATTTTAATTTAATTTAATTTAAATATATTTTTTTTTATATTTCCGACTTTCGAATTTATTTTATGTCGAAAAGTTTACAAGAAATAAAGCATTTCGAATAGATCGCATTGAAAAATCGTAG
This sequence comes from Chrysotoxum bicinctum, assembly GCA_911387755.1. NCBI lineage: Eukaryota > Metazoa > Arthropoda > Insecta > Diptera > Syrphidae > Chrysotoxum > Chrysotoxum bicinctum. Next base: position 23,511,335 of record OU426990.1, on the reverse strand, counting down.
CAAAATTTTCAAACCAAAAAAGTTTTTGATTTTTTTTTTAAATTTATATTGTTTTTGAAAACTCTTTTTTCGAAAACGATTCAGTCGTTATTTTTGAAATTGGTATCTCCGTCGTTGTATGGAAGACAATTGTAAAAAAAACATTAAGAAAAAACTGGCTTTCTCGAAAACGGCTTTAACATTTTTGATAAGAAGTTTTGTGTGCACTTAAATTAGTACGATCTACTACTGAGTGGAAAATACATTCACCTACAGCCATTAACAACTTCTTTTTTATGTGTTTAAGAATATGAATTATAGTTTATTTATAAATTTATTTTAGATAGAAGTTTCTAAAAAGTATATAATATTCCAAATAAAAATTATTTTTAAGCTTTTACTGTAACAAATAACAAGCTAAAATTTTAAGCCTCTTGAAGATAAAAGCATAAGTCAAATCTTCAAATCTTCTAGATAGTGATTAAATCTTCTTCAATTTTCCTTTAAATCTTCCATTAAGCATAGTTTCCCTCTCTCTCCTTTCCTCAGAGTTTCTCTCTTGTCCAGTACCTATTAGGTACAGGTTGTGTTTTCATATAAATAAAAGTGATAATTAAAATAATTTTACATGGACTCCAGATTAGATAACTACCAAAAAATCATTGAATTATTTTTTTTATATTTGAGCTTTAAAAAAAATATTTGACCTAACATCTTGCTTTCCCTTAACTTGGTCTCTACAAAATTTACATCTCCTATTTTAATTACGGTATTATCACAATAAGGTTTTTCGTATTTACTGATTCAAAAAGCTACATCAATGAACTTTCCCCAAGGTGAGTGCCTCATTGCTAGTCCGCCTGGTATACAACAAAAACTCACTCATCTCATAATTTCAGCCCACAAATTATTATTACCGGCTGTCCATCGGTATCGTCATTTTTACAAACATGTCAGTTCTCCACCCCCGAAGATTATATTATTCTCCCAGGCCATATTGCAGCCCCCCACAAAAAAAAATGACCGCACTAACAACTCTTGCTAATTTATTGAAATAATATGACACCAACTCTAATTTACGCCCGTTTGCCATTTTTGTTGTTTGTTCTATTACTGAAAATGCATACCAAAACAAGAAAGACATTTGCAAAGAAAAAATTGGAATAAAAATCGCAAAGAGGAAAAAATGAGCACAAAAAGAAAAATCTTGTCTCAATTTTCCAAAAATGGCTAAAATGAGTCGCCCACGCAATATCTGAACAGCACACCGTACACCCAAGACTATGGCTTGGCTTCGAAAGCGTGGTGCGCGGGAGACGACATTACAGACGCCCGCCACAAATCTGGAGGAGGCGGCTATAGCGTGTTCGCACATAAAGTTAACAACTTGACACCTACGCCACACGGCCATAGTGTTACTAGCTCTCCACACTGCATTAATGCAACACTGTCTCGTAGACGACTGTGGCAATCGTGGAAGCCCAGGAGACAGACGCATGGATACACAACCTCCTCCATCATATTATCGCTTAATACTTTGATTAATCAAGTGCGGAGCATAGAATCTTTGAAGTTGCAATGTGGTGCTGATTGCAACCAGTGGTTTCAATTATCCGGATTAAGTTCTGGGCTGTGATTAATAGTGTGGTCTAGCATTACGCCATAACGCACTGCGCAAAGTGCACTTTTTGAGTTAGCAAAAGCATCGCGAATGACTTGACTTTTCAAGTTCGATTGAAATTTGATATAATATTGACTAATGGATGAAAATTCTTGGGGCGGATTATCTTCATAAGGAATTGAAATTTTCATTAGTCATGGATGGGGGCTGGGGGGATTTATCCAGTTAAGAGTAGATCACGGATAACTTGTATCTATATGAAGAAATAAAAAGCCGTTATAAGCAGATTTGACATCTAAAATTACATTGAATTTTATTACATTTGAATACACCTGATCGTTGAAGTATGAAAATAAAAAAAAAAAACTATCATAAAATGTAACGGTTTACGCTTTTTCGTATGAAAAGAAAATACTTTTAGACTTTTATAAATACGAGCAGCAATCGAAAATTTAGTCCATCCCTATATCTCTCACCACGATCCCCAGTCAAAAACCATTCAAGTGTGATACTTTTTGCAACTGTGATACCTCAAACTGTGATCTTCACGAAAATGATCAATTATTTGGAGATTTTCAACAGCTGCGATGAGATAGAGAATCTCATGTTCACTATCCTTTCTGTTTATTTAAACAAAACAAATAAATCAATTCATCAATTGAGGTATTCACTTTCAAGAATTATGATGTCCGTTTTCGAAAACTTTAAATCAAATTCAATTTGATCGAGATTTTTGGACGCAGATATTGCTATCGTCAAACATGCTTGCACAAAATCTGAACAACCAACGTCAGTAAATGGCCATTTTCGAAAACGTCATTTGCGTCGAAAAGGCAATTCTCAGATGTTCTTAAACGTAAACAGCAAAAGTCAACTGTTCGAAAAATCTAACTGAAATTTTTATGCAAAAGCATTATTTTCGATAACGGGAGTTTGTCAGAGTCATGTTTGATAACAATATATGTATATGCGTCAGAAAATTGATTATTTGACGATCAAACTGACGTTGATTTGACATTTTCGAAAATGGCCAATTTTCTTGCAAACGCATTTGACATTTACGAATATGCTCTCCGGCTTACCAATATTTTCGTCGTCCACTCTATTTGCAATTGGCCTCGCAAATAAAGTTATCAAACATAATATTATTTTAATGTAAGTACAATTATTTTTTGAAAGATTTTCAATATCAAATGTTAAATTTATTTTCAGTTGTCCTTAAAAAAAAGGAGTTTGGAAATATTACTTTCATTTTTAATTATATTTATAATAAATTAATTAATTTTAAGATACTTTTTATTTTGTTTTTAACTTTATTCATATACACTGCCGCTCATCTGAATGGGTTCACTCTTTTTCGTAACTTACTGTAAGACTCTCTGCATATATGTATATGGCAATGACACGTCTGTGTTATGTATGTAATGAAAGAGCATTATTTTGCCCTTGGTTTGGGAGAAAAAAATTTCTCTTTAAGCTTACCGTTATTCTCACACGCTTGCTAAACTTAATTCATTAAGAAAAACTAACGTTTTTTTTTTGCTCATCTGAATAGGTTCAAAAGCAAAAAATGGAAGAAAAAAGAAAAATAACTGTAATTAAATGATTTATTTTGCCCATTAAATAGGTAGGGACATAATAATTTATATTAATTATGTGTATTGCCACTTTTTTTAAAAATTGTTTCGAAAATTGGATTTGGAATGGAGTCATGCAGTTTTTCTAGATATTGCAGCGAAATCTCTGCCCACGCTTTCTTAATTCCCTCGATTAAGGACAACTTGTCTTCATTTTGTCTCTCCGACTCATACACCTTACGGGAAAGAAGTCTCCAAACATTTTCAATTATGTTAAGGTCAGGTGAGTATAGAGGCCATACCAACACCTCTACATTTTGCTTCTCGATCCATTGTTTAACCGACCTCGCTGTATGGATAGGGGCATTATGCTGCTGGAATGGCAATAGTATTGGTTCTAAAAGGTTAGAGATTTGTGGGAAGACCTTTTCCAGCACACCTTTGTACACATTGGCCCTGAGTAATAGATCCGAATCTAGCCTAAGTTCGATTTTAACCAAACATTCGTAGAAATAAAACAAATTTCAAGTATAAATACTTAAAAGCGGCTTTCCTGTAACTAAGTTAAATTTAAAATGATAGAATCACAATAGAACTTTACGAATCTGGTTAATAGAAATCTGTTTGTGTATCAGTTCACAATAACGAAATTATGAAAATGAGTCACAATTATTGGTATAAATAAGACTTTTGTAAATTTGATCTGTTACTACGAAATTTTAAAAGCAACTTTTCTACATCTAACAAAAAGTGACTTTAAAACCGATTCTATGAATGTCTATTACTAAGGGCCATTGACATTGATTCGCTATGTAAGAAATTGCAGCTCAAAAGTTCCATAATATGAAATTGCTCCCCACACCATGACACTGCCTTCACAGCTATGCAGACGGCTTATATAATGTTCTTCTTTACGAAGGTCATGAAAGTAATAGTTGTAGCCATCTGGGCCCTCTAAGTTGTATTTTTTTCATTTGAAAATATAACTCGCCTCCACTGCGATTTTTACGACATGTATTTTTTGCAAAATTGGAGACGAATTTCCTTTCGTTTTTCCTTCAAACGTGTTTTTTCGGTATTTTTTTCCTTTTTAAATGTTTAGTACTCTTAATACCGCGTTCCACCGTCAACAAACTACACTTAACACCAGTTTTGAGTCTAATTTTTGACGCGAAATCATGCAAATTAGAAGCAGTTGTTATGATTGCGGGTCTATTGGTCATTAATTTGGCATTTTAAGTTCCAACTTTTATATTTTTCCCGTAGTTTTCGATGTTCCGCAAATATTTGCCGATTAAATTTTGGCTTCTTTAATTTTTTTTTTTACCATTTTTCTTTGGCTTAACCCTAATTCACGAAATGCTTTTATTTTGCCTTTCTCTTCGCGTTTAAAAATTTTCCGCGACCCATTTTCCTTGTTAAATGGTTTAAAACATTTCGATTTACCAAATAACTTAACTTTCAGTACACATCACCCGCGCACATCAATTAAAAATGATTTTTTTTCTTTTGAACCCATTCAGATGAGCCAAAAAAAACGTTAGTTTTTCTTAATGAATTAAGTTTAGCAAGCGTGTGAGAATAACGGTAAGCTTAAAGAGAAATTTTTTTCTCCCAAACCAAGGGCAAAATAATGCTCTTTCATTACATACATAACACAGACGTGTCATTGCCATATATATGCAGAGAGTCTTACAGTAAGTTACGAAAAACAGTGAACCTATTCAGATGAGCGGCAGTGTATATGACAATAAAATGAATTAAAAAACTATTTTTAACTTAAAAAATACATTACCTTTTGTTATTATTTCTTACAATGGACATTTAAGGAAATTTCAGAGAACATATTTATGGTAGTAAGTTCTACAATAATATTCGTACAATATACGAATGGAGCTGTATAATTTACGAATGAATTACAAGTGCATTAGTAAATATTACAATGATATTCGTACAATATACGAATGGCATTGGTAAATATTACAATAATATTCGTACATTGTACCAATAATATTCGTACAATATACGTTTGTTTTTCTACGAATATTAATAAAATATTAGTAAAATGTACTAATAAACGTCTATTTTACGAATACTATTCGTGGCTGAAAACCACGAATAAAATTCGTAGAATGCACGCATGAATTAGTAATATTTACACACGAAATTTTTTGAGTGTATGGAGGTAGGCCTCCCCTGGTGTTAAGCCAAAATAGGCAGGTACTCACGTAAGACCAAAGACAGTTCACCCAGAAGCTCAAAATTCATGACCATAGACAACGCTGTCGCTTGTTCGCTGACTTGGCTTCGGAGCGTTTGAAAGAGTACCGTAGTTTTGGCCGAAAAATCATCTTTTGCGACGAGGCTCATTTTTGCATGAATGTTAACAAGTAAAATTGCTGTATATGGAACGGCGTCAACACACACGAGGTTTCCCAGGTTACAATGCATCCTCAAAAATTACAGCTTTGTTTAGATTTTCACTGTCAATGGATCTAGACGACTTGTGGTTCCAACCGGATGGCGCTAGGTGTCAGGTGTCACACAGCGGAAGGTTATCTCTCGAAGGGGTGACGTGAATCGGAAACCGCTGACTTTTCTTTCGAGGTTTTCTAAAGTCACAGGTCTATGCGAATAAACCAAAATCGACCAATGCCCTTAAGATGAACACAACATAGGCCATCGCTCAAAATCAGCTGCATCTATGCGAAAGGGATAGTTACATTCCATTTCAACACCTACCAGCCCTGCAAAAACCCTTTAGTATCTTCCATAAAACCATTTCTACTTGCGACTTATAGGTACTATAAGGCAAGTTATGCATTCGTAAAAAAAATTGAACTCGAGATTTTGATCAAAGTTGACGTAACGATGATAGCGAAGACTAAAAAAGTGGGTCTCGCAATACTGTCTGCCTGTCTGTCTGTCTGTACGACTACAGCTAAACGGCTCGGCTGATTTTCTTCATGTTTTTTTCTTTTTTTTTAAGACCAAAAATAACGGTACCTGCCATACGATTTTTTTTCGAAATTTTATAAATATTTTTTTTTTCTCAAAAACTGTCCTACAGATTAAAAAAAATAAAAAAATTTCATTTGGTTAAACCTAGGTAATGGTTGAAAAAAAAAAAAAAATTTTTTAAATATTATTTTTGGTACCCCACTTGGAACCATTTTTTTTTTTTTTTTTGATTTTCTCAAAAATGGTACAACTAATTTTGATCATTTTTTTTACGTTAATGCTCCTCAGCAATTTCAATATTATTGTGTACTCAAATTTTCAAAAAAAAATTTTTTTGGATTTTTAAAAAAAAATTCAAATTTTTTTTGAAAACTCATATTTCGAAATACCTATGCTCGATTTTTTTAAAACTTGATAAGTAAGAGTTTCTTAAAATAAAAAAATTATTTTACCTAAAAATAACGGGACCCTCCATACGAATGTTAAAAAATGGTTTTCGAAAATCGGATTTTTCTCGAAAACGGTTCCGAGAATTTTGCTTAAATTTTTTATCTTTCAATTAATTTTAAAGATCTATAATTTAAAAAAAAAATTGTTGAAAACCATAGAACGATTTTTTAAAATTTTGAATTTCTCATTATCGGCATAACAGATTTAAATGAAATTTCTTAGATAGATGCTTCTTAAAAGTTTAAAAAACATTGCATTTCAAAAATTTAAGAAAAATGTTTCTTTTTTTTCAATATCTCGAAAACGGATCAATATTTTTACTTGCGATATAGGTACTATAGGGCAAGTTCTGCATTTGGAAAAAAAATCGAACTCGAGATTTTGATCAAAGTTGACATTACGATGATAGCGAAGACGAAAAAAGTGGGTCCGACAATTCCGTCTGTCTGTCTGTATGTCTGTATGTCTGTGTGTCTGTACATCGAACTTCAGCCTAAACTACCGGAGGTATTTTCTTCAAACTCGGTAGTTAAGGGTCTTCGGTGATTCCCTAGAGGAGAAATTGAAATTTTTTTTTTAGCTCCAAAACTAAGGGTACCCCCCGTACACCCGTAATACAAAATCTTATTTACCTCGAAAACGGCTCTAACGATTTTGATAAAAAAAATTAAGTGTGATATTATGGACATGGACTATATTTTGGTGAAAAAAAAAATTGGGGGGAAATGTTATTAGGGGTACCTGTCATAGAACGTTTTTTTTGATTTTCGAATCTCTCACCAACGGCTTTAACGATTTTAACCAAAATTTTTATGCAGGAGCTGCTTTGCATTTGAAAAAATATAAACTAAAAATTTTTTCGAAAAAATAGTTTTTGGATTTTTAAAAAAATAATACAATTTTTTTTTTGAAAATTCAATATCTTGAAAACCGATACACGATTAAATTTTTAAATTACGCTTAAAAATGTGTTTTATTAAATACTATCAATTTGCATATCAATTTTTTTTATAAAAATTTTAAGGAACATTTAGTACACAAAAAACATGTTTCAGTGTGTCTGTATGTCTGTACCTCTCACTACAGCCTAAACCACTGGACCTATTTCTTTCAATCTCGGTAGTTAAGAGTCTTCGGTGATTCCCTAGAGGAAAAATTGAAATTTTTTTTTTAGCTCCAAAACTAAGGGTACCCCCCATACACTCGTAATGCAAAATCTTATTTATCTCGAAAACGGCTCTAACGATTTCGATAAAAAAAATTAAGTGTGATATTATGGACATGTACTACATTTTGGTCAAAAAAAATTTTGGGGCAAAATGTTATTAGGGGTACCTGCCATAGACCCGTTTTTTTAATTTTCGACTTTCTCATTAACGGCTCTAAGGATTTTAACCAAAAATTTTTAGCAGGAGTCCCCTTAAGTTTAAAATAATATTGTATATAAAAATATTCGAAAAAATATTTATTGGGTTTAAAAAAAAAAAATTTCAAATCAATATCTTCAAAACCTATGAACGATTATTTTTTGAAATTATTTCCTAAAACCAATATTATTAAATACTTAAAATCCGCATCCCACATTTTTTCTTAGAAAAATTTTAGAGAAATTTCTTATATAAAAAATGTATTTAATAATAAAACGATTTTTTAAGGTTTATTTGCATAAATTCATACTTTTCCGGAAACCAGACGGCAATTTTATGCATTTGAACATTATTATCTCATTAAATCCATGTTTTATATTTATATGTATCTTAAATTCCAAAGTACTTTTACATAAGAGCAAGTTCGTGCGATCCAGTCGTGCATTTTATTTTTTTGTAAATTTAATTTTTATTCGAAAAATAATAAAAACTTGAAATTAGAGTACCAAAATTTTTTCTTAGAAATGTTTTAAGAATTTTGTATATAAAAGCTTATTTTTTTAAGAAAACACTACAGAGACTTTTAATTTTTGTTCTTGCATAAACCTATATTTGCTTGAATCACATGGCATCCTATTTTTACCTCCAACTACTAAAGACAACTTCTTTAGTCATTTAAAAAAATAATTTTATGCTTATGAACCGTTTTTCTCTAATACTCGTAACATTCATTTTTGAAATTCTTAGTCTATTACATAGGACCAAGTTCGTGCGGCCTAGTCGTGCATTTTTTTTTTTTTTTTGGATTTTCTCAAAAACCGTACAACTGATTTTGATTAATTTTTGTATGGTAAATCCTAAAAAGTTTGAAGAATTGGGTATTCAAAATTTAAAAAAATTTTAAAAAAATAAGTTTTGAAATGCAATGTTTTTTAAACTTTTTAGGAGCTTCTTTATAAAAAATTTCATTAAAATCCGTTATGCCGATAATGAGAAATTCAAAATTCAAAAAAATCGTTGTATGGTAGGTACAGTCAGTAATATCAAGATTTCAAAAAATTTTTTATTATGATCGTAAAAATTAATCAAAATAAAAAAAAATTTAGCAAAATTCTCGGAATCGTTTTCGAGAAAAATACGATTTTTGAAAACCATTTTTTATCTTTTGTATGGAAGGTACCGTTAGTTTTAGATAAAACAAAAATTTCTTTCTCAAATCTTGTAGATTATGTTAAGAAACTTTTATTTGGCAAGTTTGAAAAAAATCGAGCATGGGGTTTTCGAAATATTGAGTTTCCAAAAAAAAAATTGAAATTTTTTTTAAAAATCCAAAAAAGAAAATTTTGAAAATTTGAATATGCAAAAATATTCAAACTTTGGAGGAGCTTTAGCATAAAAAAAATTATTTAAATCGGCTGTACCGTTTTCGAGAAAATCAAAAACTAAAAAAATGGACCCAGGGGGGCTACCAAAAATAACGATTTTTTGGAAAAATTTTTTCAACCATTACCTAGCTTTAACTAAATGAAATTTTTCTAATTTTTTTTTAAATTTCTGTGGGACAGTTTTTGAGAAAAAAAAAATATTTATAAAATTTCGAAAAAAAATCGTATGGCAGGTACCGTTGTTTTTGGTCCTAAAAAAAAAAAGAAAAAAACATCTGGGGGGAAAAAATTAAAACCCATATCTACCAAGTTTTAAGAAAATCGGCCGAGCCGTTTAAGCTGTAGTCGAACCGACAGACAGAATTGCGAGACCCAATTTTTTGGTCTTCGCTATCATCGTAATTTCAACTTTGATCAAAATCTCGAGTTCGATTTTTTTTACGAATGCATAACTTGCCTTATAGTACCTATAAGTCGCAAGTAAAAATGATTTAAAACAATCATTTTTTTTAACTTAATATTTCAAACAGTTTTTTACATACAAATTAGAGAATTTTTTTTTTCATTTATCTAAAATAACATTACCCACCATACAAATGTTAGAAAAATATTTTTAAAAATCGTATTTTTTCTCGAAAAAATGCACCTAGAATTTTGATAAAAAAATTTATTCCGGTTAACTTTTAAAGTTAAAGGTACATTTGACACAAAAAAATCAAGAGCCGAAACAACAACCACGAGAACCAAGAAGAAAATAAGTTTGAAAAGGAGGATAAAACATATCAATATTAAATGTCAGGAAGCCATTCACTTCTGCGCATCCCCAATAGCACCAGTTAACATTTCCGAGTTTCCACCTAACACCTAGAAATTCATTGTGAACAACTTTCCGAAATCTTGTTTCTGCCATTTTCTTTTTATATATGACCCAGCCCTATCAGGAAAATTAGCCGAATAAAGTTTTTACTATACCTTCTGTTTCTTAATTTTATATTCTCCACCACTCGTATAAGTATTACAAAAACGAATGTTGAATTCATCTAAAATGAAAATTTTTCTTTAAATATACTTTTAACCGTTTGTTTTATAAGAATTCGAGCAGTTGTTTCAAGAAGCGGTTCTTTTAAATTTGTCGAAAGATATGTTGGATATGAATGACATTCTAACTTACAACCAGATGTAACACAAACTTTTGTGTTGGGTTAAAATGCTTAAAGAGAGCTATCGGCACTATACTTAAGTCTCATCATTCATTCGAATAGTGGAAAAGAAAATTCTCTATAAATCCTAGGTCGTTTATAAGAACATCATTTGGAAAAGTTCGACATTTTGCAATCTCACAATTTTGTTTTAAAAGAAAAACTCTGGAATACGTACAAAAATGTCATTGCTTGAGTTGTGTAGGTTTTCATCTGAATCAAAGATCTAAGTTTAAAGTAACATTATTTTCCATTTAATTTCATTTTAACTCCACCTACATATGTACATATATTTACTAGCCTCAATAATTAAAAAAAACTATCATTAAAGTTAGAAAAATATTATACTCGTATTTGAATGCTTTAAAACCTGGCGTTGCATAAATGTCCCACCTATAATGATGTGAAATGAAACCTCAACCCATTTATGGCATCCCTATATGCTATGCCTTTTGTTACATCTCTTCTAATCCAAAGCTCATAAAATTCCAATTTCCCTATTCGAATTTACCATTTTCCTAACCAATGGATTTATCGCTATGACTCTGCGTAATCCACCCAATTGAACTCACAAATCCAAAATTCAGCCTCCTTCTCACAATCGCATAGAAAAGGACTTTCATTTCACCAATTTTGGAATCACCTCTCATATTCCCAATTTAATCCCACAAATGAACATGAAAATGAATTAATCGCTTTTGCGTAGGCCTTCTCACAATCGACGACTATGTAAGGCAACCCGCGCACGAATTTGGCAAAACAAAACTTTTTAACAAATAAATCAACAAAATCGAAATAAAAAAAGAAAATATAAAACTCAATAACAAATATCTAAAAGCCTAAACGCAAACCTCCTAATTCCATATCTGCATTAGCGTGAGTACAAAGTAAGTAAATTCATATATACCCCTCACTGTAGCTCGTGCATTGCGAATGGAAATTATATTTTGACCATAAACCTCGTCGTAACGTCTCGTCGTCATCGACATTATAAAAGCCAAACTAAAAGTACCAAACAGCAGCAAAAGAAACAACAAGTATCTGTACACTCTGAGCCAAGAGAATTGCAAAAATTAAGTCGTCGCAGTCCTATCTGCTAGATGACTTTGCTTACCCTCTCTGTGGATTTGGTTAAAAGATTCCGTCTAAAAATTCCGCCCAAACACCTTCGCGCCATAATCCATATTTGGCTGGAAAGCATTTAATCTGTGCAAATAGTTGGGTTCTGTTTCGTCGTTGCTGGAGCTGTGTGTGACACGAGATCTCTCCTCGTAGTCCGACTGGTCACGTTGCAAATTTAAAACAACAAAGAATAATTGTCTTTTGAGGATTGTCCAAAATAATTCAAAATACAAAATTTGGCCTAATCATATGTTTTTTTCAATTTCATTTAAATGAAATTCTATGAATTCTAGTTCGAGATTGGTCTAAAAATTGGTCGGTGTACTTATTTTTTCTATTTTCCAAAAATTTTGAATTCCTTCATTTTGAATTCTCCAGTTCTGCTTTAAAAAAATGTCTGAATGCATTCAATGAGAACTGATATTTTGTAATTGTTTGAAAAATCAAAAATATGGAGGATCTTGAAAACTTAAGCTTCTACGCAATGAGAGCGAGTAATCGGCTCAAACAAAGTCCTCGACATTCGGGCAGTGCGGCTAAAAAAAAAGAACCTCTATATTTGACTTTACTTCTTAGGCTAGGCTCAAGAGTAAACTGACGAGCAATCAAAGCTTGACAAGTATTACGGCATGTATGGGAGGAGAAATTCAACTGGTTCCTTCATTTGGGGTCTGTTTATAGAAAAAGTGACAAAACAATAAAAACAAGAGACGTTACAACGCAGGGTTCTCAAGAGAAGCAAAAGTTTCCGTAATGGATGTGTCTCGAAATTTTGTGTGCCTTTTAAGAAATATAGGATAACTTTAGAAGAAATGGTTTGTTTTATGCAACTGATATTTATGGTATGGACAGTATCATCAGTGGTACATTTAGCTTGAGCGACAAAAGACAGCTTTGTGTTTTCGAAGCATTAAATTCTACGCGGTTTTTAATACTCCATTGTAAAATGCGTTCAGTTCCAAAACCAAAAAACAATTCTGGAGAAAAAATATAAGAAGCTGATGGTTTATCATCAGCGAAACAATAAGCGGATTAGAAGTTTCAAACAAGAAATCATTTATGAAGACAAGGAATACTGTCGGATTTAAAACGGACTTTTGGGGCACACCAGCATTTATTTTTTTTTTACTTTTCAAATAGCAAACCCAGGGACCGAGTAGGAACCTGCTGGACAGATGTTTTTTTTCACCTACTTTAAAAGAGTCCCAAAAAGTAGAACAAATGAAAAGCTTACCCAATTGATTTGCCAGCGTAAAAGAACCCTTCAAAACTAAACCAGCGGATTTGTGTATTTCCAGAACTTTAAGGGCTAATGTGGCACCAAAAAAAAATCGTCTCATAGAATTATTAATGCTTTCAAGAACAGCCGGAGTCAGAACACTCTGAGATGATTTCGAACTTATAGCAAGTAAAAACTTGCTTTTTTTACAAACTAATGATATCTTGTTGCTGATTAGGTGTTTTTATGAACGAGAGTACAAAATTTTAGATTTGCAGAGTTTGATGTTACGATAATACAAAACTTTAGACTCAGTGTATGAACTTCGATCATTCGGAGATTCTGCTTCTGTAAAGGGTAAGGGTCAAGTTATTTCAAGATGAGATATGTCAAATGTCTAAAAATCCAAAATCCAAAACAATTGTGTAAGCTTTTCGATCTGTCCTACTCTACTGGTCTTTTTCCGAGTGGATGGAAAACAGCATTTGTCCAGCCTGTCCCTAAAAATGCGAATCTTCTTCCTCCTCTAACTATCGTTCAATTGCACTTAGGCCTTTTCTTTCCAAGATCATGGTATCGCTCAAGAAATATATTGAAGAACGAAAGCTTCTCAAAGACCGGCAGTATGGCTTTCGTAGCTATAGGTCCACTCGTGATTTCATGCGGTATATCTCACTGAACAGTGGAACATAGGTATCTTTACATCGTTTTGGAGAAAGTGGAATTATTTTAAATATTTTAAAATCATTTGATAGTGTTTGACTTCAAGCTACCTTATCGAAAATGAGTGCATTTGATATTGATGAACATCTCTTCTTCGTTGGATTAGGAACTACTTAAATCTGAAATTCATAAAATAAATGCTGGTATGCCACAGGGCTCTCTTTTGTCTACGACTCTTTGTGTGAAACTTCCCATATTCGTTTCCCGATGCACATCTTTGTTCTTCGAATATGGATTTGGAACGGCAGTGTATGATAATGCTTTAAAAACTCAATGTCTCCTGTCTTTAAAGCAGGACGCACCCCTGTGCCTATTCATAAGCTGCACTTGCATTGAAGAAACAGATCAGCTTTCAGTTCTCGGTATGTGTATCACAGACCACATTATATGGAATGACCACTTATTCGACGTCGCTAAGAATGCTGCTAAGTTCTTAGATTTTCTTCGACGCGACGGTGCAAAAAATTTGTCAGCCTTTCTGATCTAGCCTTAATCTATAAAGCATATATTCGTTCAAACCTCGAGTATAATTCCCATATTTGGGCAGTTGCTCCAATAACCCACTAGAGTCTTTATGATATTCGGACATTCAAAACCAATGTGCATCGGTATCTCCTTTTAAATCCTCTCCAACTTTCCTTAAGACTCGCACTGTGCTGAAACATTTTAGGGGTATAGTCAAAATCCCTTTAGTGCGCGAAAAATATAAAAAAAATCTTGTTAATTTAAAACTCTGTCCATCCGTATTCCCAATTTTGTTTGCCTATCCACATTCTGCTTTCCAATATTCTTCGGCAATAACAGAATTTTTGACTTCCTAGCTTTTAGAGAACAAAATTCTCGTCCACTTATTTGTTTTCCTTGTCGGCTTTATTTTTACTTTACAATCAATTTATTAGGCTCGACAGATAAGAATTCACTTTACAAAATGCAACCTTATCTCCCCAGCTATAGCCTGATTAGCTTTAGGATAAGACGCATCGAGAGAACCCAAAGACTTCATCTTTCTCTTAAAATTGTTTGCTTTTCTGTCAATGAAAGACATTTTTGGTTATACGGAATCGAATTGGTGGCACGGTAGATTGGAAGTGCAACAGCTGAGTAAGTAGGTATGTTCGAGTATAATATGGATTCCCTTATTCGGATTATTTGTGACTTCACAAAAACTAAACAAGAGAAGTTAAAGTAAAGTATCCAGCTTCAGAACTATACGCACTCATGATGCGTAATTGTGTGGTGTTTCGAACGAGTGCTACGGTTTCCACCAACGCAACGTGCCAAAGTACCAGAACTCTTGCAATCACAACCATAAATGGAATTTTCTTTTGCAAATAGAATCTTGCATATGGACTTGAATGATGATTATTATGACTTGAAGCCATTTATGAATAGAATAGGTCTGAACTTGGTAGTTGGTTTTAAGAAGTGAAGTTGTTAAGTCTAATCGTTGAATGACTAGGTTTCAATCTTTTTTGGTGGGCAATAAGGAAACGTTAGACACATATTCTTTTATATTTTCTTTCGTTTGGTAAAATTATAGAGGAGTTTGAGAGTTTAAGGTTTTCGGTATCCTATTTTATCTTTGGCTCGGTGATTTTCATTTTGGGCTTAGTCTAGGAACTCAAATTTAACATACAATTTAAACCAAATATGGCATTACGATGTCAGAAAAAAGCAAATAAAATACACAACTGGTTCATACGTAAATACATACATGTATACATCTTTCGGTAAAAAAGGCTATAAAGATGTTAAATATAAAATATTTTTTAAGCCCAATGTGAATTTTTGGTTCGCTTGCTTATGACCCCCTGTGCCAAAATAATGTTTTGCTGACAAAATGAGAACTTTTTTTAGCGTCAGGCTCCCCAGTATGTTTTATCAATGGTTATTTTGACCCCGTCCCATACTGCTTCTTTAAATGTTGCCAGTTAAAAATCAATTTCAGAACTTTACTTTTTCAGATCTTTGTCATTTAGAACTAAGCCGTTTAGAACTTTTGATTACTTTTTTTATGTTAGAGGTACTCGTATGTATGCCCGACATCACCTCGATCTACAGTGTGACACTTGAGCTTCTAATTGATACCAACCCGAATTGAAAATAACGGTACTTGCCATATCTGAAAAAGTTTTCTAACAAATTTGTTTTATAAGAGTACCTTTTATTTTAGGGAAAATGGAAAGAAATAAAAAGCAGGTACCAATGCACATTTGCTAAGAATAATTTTTTTTTGTGTACCTACAATTCGGTCTAAATGTTGGTACAACTAAATTAGTAAAAGTAAGTCACTATGTCTTGGTTCTCTTCGACCTATTGCATTACCAAGTTTATTTATTTTTTTTTATTCGAGTGATCCGACAAAAAAGATATTGTTTTAATAATTAAATATTTTTATGATTAAAAAAAAGTAAAGAAAAAAATACTAAATGTATGGAAAACTAAATCGTGTGTCTATTGAAATGAACCACAGTGTATATTGAATAAAAAAAAATCGTGGAATTGTTTTGTGTCCGAGGAGTTTCGGCTGTAGAAAATAACCATTCAAAATAGGGGAAAATTAAATTGTAAAATTATTCCCAAAATGAAAAATGAAATAAGTCCCCAAAAAAGTATGAAATAACCCCCAAACGAAAAACGTAGCCGGGTTCCAAGAATTTTAGCTCGCCTTTTGGGTCCTCTGTACCACTGAAATTAGTCCGAAAAAAACACATTAAATTAATTTCCAATTTTGATACGTTAATGACATGGGGATGGAAGAGAATCATAAAATCAAAATTTTGTTTCTTTAAACCAAATATGAAAAAACATGCGATCTACTGATCCTTTTTGCTCCTATTTTTCTATTACAATTACAAAGTAAAGTTAAGTATAATATAACAGTTCCCTATAACACAATGAATTTTTTTTTCACTGATTTATTTTCCAGATTTAGTGAGTACGGAGTTTTTTGATTTAATTTATTTGGTTTTTTTGCCATTGAATTTACACATTTTCAGAAACTGATCTTGATCATAACGCTCAAGACTTTCCAAAAGTACCTCTGACACTTATAAATAATTACAAATTTGAACTTAAAATGTAGAGAATGACGAATCATAACCGTCTTCGACGTCCGTCGTCACATTGTCTTCGAGATCAAAAATCGAATCGGTGATATGTGTGGGCAAAATCGGAAGATAATTCAAAAAAAATACACATACCAGAATATAAATCTGCGAAAGTTACCATGTTTGTATCTTTCAGACACATATTAAATATTGCTTTATAAATTTTGTAAATAATTATGCAGGTATCGAGTTCAAAACAAACGAATGACCGTCTACTTCTAAAAGCCATACAAATATTAAAATTTGATGGCATTTATGTCAAACTAAATTAGTTTAGTAGTTTATGGTTTTACCAAAATAAGGTGAATATTTTTAAGATAGTTGTTAATGTGCTTTCAATGTTATAGTAGGTCAAAGATTTATGATTATGTGGAAAATATAATAAATGAAACCATAGAAGCTTACTAATTTATTTTAACCAATTATAAAGAGAAACTGATATTTAAGTTATCAGATGCTTTAAAATAATATGAAGTTCTGACCACCATTTTATCGTAAGCGACAAATAAAATTGTACATAAAAGTACTGCTCTTCATACGAAATAATTATATAAAAATCTTACTTGTAGCTGAAGTTGAACTCGGTTGGTTTTGAAGGCTCGGGAAAAATAAAATAATATGCTCGACTTGATCGCACGTATTTGCTCGTATGCTCAAGTCACGTACTTGCTCTTATGTTTAAGTACTTTGGAATTTAAAAAAATTATATATGAAAACATGAATCTAAAGAGAAAAATGCCTAAAATTGTTGTTCATTTTGCTAAAAAATCTTCTAAAATTGTATGATGTTAAAAAAAATAGAATGCCCATCTAACTTCTAGAGAAAACATGAAAACAAAATTTAAAAATCGTTATTGAATTTGTATAGATAAATTATTTTTTTAAACAATTTTCTTTAATAATTAAAAAAATTGGTATGCCAATATTATGTATTAAATAATATACATTAAAGGAAATAATTTCAAAAACAATCTTTCATTCGTTTTCAAGATTTTAAATTTTCAAAAAAAGATTGAATTTTATTTTCAAAAACCGAAAAAATATTTTTACAAATTACCGGTTAAATTTCCGTTAGTAAGAAAATCGAAAATCAAAAAAGCGGTCTTATGATAGGTACCATTAGTAATATTTTTTTTACCAAAATATACACCTGCAAAAGTAAAAATAATTTCAGAAGAGTTGTTTTTCAGAATTTAAATTTTTTTATAAAAATATTGTAGGTTTTAAGTATTTAAAGATAAGTATTTAAAAATCGTTCTCTCGTTTTTAAAACATTAAATTAAAAAAAAAAGTTTTTTGTTTCAAAAAATTCAAAATCTATTTTTTCGAATATTTGTATGGACAATATTGCTTAAAATTCAAAGGATTTCCTGTGTACAAAATTTGATAGAAATCGGTGGAGCCGTTAATGAATGAGTCGAAAATCAAAATAATTTAAATTTTGTTCTTAATTTTTGTTTACCAAAATTTAGGCCATGGGCCTTACCAATAATAATTAATTGCTAAGCACGCCCTTATGTAAGCACCAGGTTAAGCTTTAAGGACGAATTAATTTGCGCGTTTACCAATAACCGAGTATAAGCACGCCTTTTACTAAACAGCGCTCTATTACAATATCCATTACATTCTCTGTCAAAAAGACATTTGTTGTAAAATTCTATTGTGTTTTTTGAATAAACAAATTAATTAAAAATATCAATTTCTCCTCTAGGGAATCACCGAAGACCCTTAAGTACCAAGTTTGAAGAAAATCGCCTCAGGCTCGGCTTAGGCTGTACAGATAGAAGTATTAGGTACTATGCCTGGCCCTGGGCAAAATCTTTCAGCTTTACTGATTAGAAATTTAATCTTTTTCATAGTTAACTTTGGATTTTTGTCTGAATTTAAAAAAATTGCATACTGACAAGGAACCCATTAGTGAACTAGTTATGAATCAAAATGAGATCGCCAGGGGCCTATTGCACCATCTTACAAAATTGTGATTACAAGCATTTTTTTAACAAATTTGTAAAAAATCGAAATTTTTTCATTTGTAATTTATTTGTTAAACACAAATTTGTACTTGTGATTTACAAGTCCCTACCCCTTCGGGTAGGGGGGAAAGAATATACCCGAGGTAGGAATGCCTGTCGTAAGAGGCGACTAAAATCCAAACTCCGTATACTGAGAAAGACGTATACAAAATATGGAATGAGTAAAACAAATAGATATAGTACCCCAGGTGGCAATTCAGATTACCTGAAAAATCCACCCTCTTCGGAGGTCGGCTCTACGGATTCTGGGGAGAGCCAATTATTCCAAAACTTGATAAATCCTTTTTCAAGAAAACCAATGGTAGCTCGATCACCACCATCAACATCGAGTGCTTCCGGGAAAAAGAGTCCGCCCAAAGCGCCAGAGCGTGAAAAAGAAGACTCGGAGAAAATAGAATGTCTTGAAAAAGACAATAACGAACTTCGTCAAAGACTCGACGAAACTTTGAAATTCTATCAAGAGCTGAAAGAAGAAATACATTTTCTACGAAATAACAGCGATGCCGTAAAGAAAGCACAGAAAGAAATTGAGCTTCTTCGGAAAGAAAATGAAGAGTTGAAAAAAACTCAAAGACAAAACGATTCGAAAACAACTCCACAGCAGCTGGGTGTTTGCGAATATAAAACAGACGAAGAAGAGCTAGAAAGAGAAACGTCTTCAAAAAGACCTAGCAAAAAACGTAAAGCATTCTCCTCGCCAGAGGGAACCTCGTCTTCCGAAATAATAAAAGTAAATGTACCAAAAGATACGAATAAGAAAGAAAAAACTACTAAAATAAGACCACCGCCACCGATTAATGTCATCGGGATTGCGGAATACAATAAGCTTAAAATAATCCTTGAGGCGTTAACCCCAGCGAATTTTAAAGTTATCTCGCTTAATAACAACAAGTGGAAAGTTTGTGTAAAAGACTCCGATAGCTATCGTCTGCTTTCGCGAAGACTTAACGAAGCAAATGTAGAATGGTATACCTACGAAAACAAATCAGAAAGACCTTTACGAGTCGTTGCAAGAGGCTTACATTCCTCATTTCAAAAAAACGATGTAATCCGTGATCTTAAAGAAAAAAATTACAAGATCTTAAATGCTGAGAACATCGTAAAAAAAGAAAAACAACAAAAAGATAGAGAAACTGTCGTGGTAAAGCGTGGTCTCCCACTATTTATACTCACGTTCGATAAGACAGAAAAACTAGAGGAAATCTACAGAATTAAAACAATACTGAACCTCGTTGTTAAGATCGAACCTCTGAAAAGCCGTACAAAGCAAGTGCCTCAGTGTAAACGCTGTCAAGGTTTCAACCACACGCAACACAAGTAGCACAAAATGGTATAATTTCGGTATCACATTTCTTAATTCATACTTTATTCCTTCTTTATTAGGTATGTCAATTTATGCCTACTTAATTCCATCTTAATATGATCTTTATAAGGTATTGTTTTAAAGAACTTAACTTGGTGTGTTTACTCTACTTAAAGCATTCTTAAATACTTCTTAAATTCGCATTTCTTAAATCGGTTTTTTTTGTTACTTAATTCCTTCTTTAATCCTTCTAAAAACATAACTTTTTTGTTTTGGTCCTAAATCGGTATTTTTCAGATTCTTTAATACGTATTTAAGTCTTCTGAAATAGTATGATTTATAACGCCGTTTTCGTACTTTTAGTTTTAGGTGGAAAGCAAAATGTGTTAACCGAATTTATTAAATCTTTAAAAAAAAAAGAGATTGTTTCATTATTGCAGACAAACAACAATTAAAATAGTATTTATGTAAAATGTGACTTTTTTGATGACATCCGTTTATGTAACTGACAAAATGTCCATAGTTAATTCATACTTTATTCCTTCTTTATTGGGTAGGTGTGCCGATTTATGGCTACTTAATTCCGTCTTAATTTCGTCTCTTTTAGGTATTGCTTTACAGAACTTAATATGGTGTGTTAACTTCTACTTAAAGCATTCTTAAATACTTCTTAAATTGGCATTTCTTAAATCGGTTGTTTTTGTTACTTAATTCCTTCTTTAATCCTTCTAAAAACATTCCTTTATTTTTCCGATTCTTTAATACGTATTTAAGTCTTCTTAAAGAGTATAATATTAAAAACACGAGAGAGTTATTTAAGTAGCACTTTGAGACAAGATATTTTAAGTGTCACAGTAGCACAATAGGTAGAGCACAAGCACGGCAAGCGAGAGGACTCGGGTTCGAATCTCAGTGGAAGCACAGAGGTAAATTAAAAAAACTAACTTTTAAAATTCTTTCATTCCAGCAAAAATTGACATAAAGACTAGAATATAATAAACAATAATAAAAAAAAAAAAAAACAGATAATAAAAAAAAATTTATTTTTATTGTTTCTAATAATTTTTTTAAGACTCTTTAAGAAGGAGTTAAGAAGTATTTAAGAAGATGTAAGGAACTATTTAAGAAGGAGTAATGAAGTATTTAAGAAGAAAGATATCCCGATTTAAGATCATTTTAAGACTCAATTTATCTTCTTATTTCCTTCTATCGGACCGCCCACTTGCGCCTTTTCTCTACTTAATAGGAACTTAAATCCGTCTTATAGAAGATGTCAGATACCGATTTAGAATTCTTAAAGACTTCGTTAAGTAATTCTGTGCTACTTGTGAAAGCTATTGTAAAAAAGAACCTAGGTGTGTAAAATGCGCGGGAAAACATTTAACTGCTGACTGCACTGGAAATAGCAAAAGTCCAGCGAAGTGCATAAACTGCAATGGAAGTCACCCGGCAAGCTATAGAGGCTGTGAAGTAGTTAAAGAGCTACAAAAACGCCGAGAAAAAATTCATATGGAAAGAAAACCAAAGAAACAAATAAAAAGCCCAATATCTAAGACTCCTAAAAGAATAAATACACTAAGAGTCGGCATCGGCAAAGAAAATCAAACCCCATCAACGTCAAAGACATCTCCAAAGAAACGTACTGTTAAGTCATACGCCGAAATGGCAGCTGCACAGACATCTCCAAAGAAACGTAGTGTAAACACAAATGCCAGAATGGCGGCTGCACCCGTAATAAATCAACCTGACTCTGACGCACTATCTCAATGCTTGGCTTTAATTTTGTCAAAATTTGAAGATCAGGTCAAAATCAATAGAACTATTTCTGATAGGTTAGCAAAAATCGAAGATTTTATTCGACCCAAACGTTTTAAAAAAAAATCATGATGGAAAACCTTAAAATTATTACGTGGAATGCCAACGGATTAAGGCAAAGACTTGAAGAACTAGAAATGGTCATACGGGAACAAGATATAGACATTTGTCTAATATCAGAAACCCACGTTAAAAAAGAATCAAATTTCAATATAAACGGTTATCTAGATTACCATGCAATTCATCCGTCGAACAAAGCAAGAGGCGGAGCATCATTATACATAAAAGAATGTATCAAACACTCGATAGGCCTTAAGCTTGAACTTGAACCGATGCAGCTTATAAGTGTGCAGGTTAAAACTAAACATGATACATTGAATTTCACATCTATATACTGCCCTCCACGGTACAGAATTGACAAAAATGATTTTTCAAACTTGCTAAAATCACTTAGACCATCTTTAATAATCGGTGGCGATTTTAATGCAAAACACACGTTTTGGGGTTCTAGATGCATTTCTCAAAAGGGCCGAGCGTTATATGAAGCCGGTATGGAGAATAATTGTGATTTTCATTCTAGTGGGAAACCAACTTATTGGCCGACAGATACCTCGAAAATACCTGACCTGATTAATTTCTTTATAGTCAGGGGAATACCGTCAAATCGAATAAAAATAACGGAATGCTTTGATCTTTTCTCTGACCACTCTCCCGTTATTCTCACTATGAGCGAAAGTATTGTTAAAATTGAAACACCACCTAGGTTAACAAACGGTAAAACTAACTGGGAAGGTTTTAAGAAAGATATTGAAGATAATGTTGAATTAAGGGTATCACTACAAACACCTCTTGAGCTTGAAGAAGCGGTAGATAATTTTGTGCATATTGTTCAAAAAGCCGCATGGAACAATACTCCTTACCAAAGACAAATGTCAGGCTATAGAGAAGCTAAATATCCCCAAGAGATAAAAGAGGTACTTAAAGACAAGCGAAAAGCGCGCAAAAAATGGCAACAAACTCGTGCTCCCCAACACAAAGCTAATTTAAATCACCTCAGTAATTTGCTTAAAAAGATGATATCAGATTTTAAAAACCGCGAAGCTGGAAATTACCTTGAAAACTTGACGGCAGGTAAAGAATCTAATTATTCTCTATGGAAAGCGATAAAAGCTACGAAAAAACCAAAGCTTCCAGCACCCCCGATTATGAAAGACCAAAATGAATGGGCAAGAAGCGATAAAGAGAAAGCAAACGTTTTCGCTGATTACCTAGAGGAAACATTTAAGCCGTTCAATGGGCAAGCATTGAATGATGATATAAGTGTGAATATAAATTCAAATGAAAGCTCCATCACAAGAAATGTTACGCTTGCCGAATTAAGCAAAGAAATTAAGAAACTGAAGTCAAAAAAAGCACCAGGATACGACTTAATTACTGCGGAAATTCTTAAAATGCTCCCACGGAAAGGTTTAGTAAACCTCCTTTACATAATGAACGCCACTCTAAGGTTAGAATATGTTCCAAATCAATGGAAAGTCGCAGAAGTAATAATGGTCTTAAAACCTGGCAAACCATCACATGAAAAGAAATCGTACAGGCCCATTTCACTTCTTCCTGTAGTGTCGAAGGTCTTTGAGAGAATATTTCTTCAGCGTCTTCAGCCCATAATAGAAGAAAAGGGTCTTATACCTGAACACCAGTTCGGTTTTAGAAGTAAGCACTCGACGATTGATCAAGTGCATAGAATCACCGATGTCATCGAGAAAGCCTTTGAAGAAAATAAAATTTGTTCAGCGGTCTTTTTAGATGTGTCTCAAGCTTTTGACAAAGTGTGGCACGAAGGCCTCAAATACAAATTGAGACAAGTCCTATCTGAAGGACTATACAACATTCTTAGAGAATATCTAGAGAAAAGAATTTTCCGCGTTAGGCACGGAAATGATTATTCAGATTTTAAAGAAATAGTGGCTGGGGTACCACAAGGTAGTGTTCTAGGTCCCATTTTATACCTTTTATTTACACGCGACATACCCCAAACAGACAATACAATTGTAGCTACTTTTGCAGACGATACCGCAATACTTGCAGTAGGCAAAACGGCTAACGAATCGACATGTAAATTGCAAAATGCTCTTAACAATGTCAATGAATGGACAAACAAATGGCGAATAGCGCTTAACGAATTTAAGTCAGTCCACATGGACTTTACTTATAAGAAAATTAATAAATTACCAGTCTTTATTAATACAACTCAAGTTCCATTTGCAAATGAGGCAAAATATCTCGGGATGACTCTTGACGCGAAATTAAAATGGAAGTCACATGTTAAAAATAAATGTGATCAATTAAATATTAAACTAAGGGAAATGTACTGGTTACTCGGACGACATTCTAAACTTAGTATCGAAAACAAATTATTAGTTTACAAACAGGTACTTAAGCCTGTCTGGACATATGGTATTCAACTCTGGGGTTGTACCCACGATACAAATCTAAATAGTCTACAAACTTTTGAAAACAAATTATTAAGGTCCTTTGTAAATGCGCCGTGGTATATTAGAAACGAAGATCTTCACAGGGATCTTGGAATCCCCACGGTTCGCGAAGAAATAAAAACTTTTTCGCAAAGGCATAGAAAGCGTTTAGTTGAACATACCAATAGAACAATCTTAGAAATTCTTGACGAAACAAATTTAGTACGACGTTTGAGAAGGACCAAACCTTCCGATCTAGTACGGTGAAATTATTGTACTGTATTATGTATATTTAAATCATCGCTTAAAATAGAAAGAAGCTATTCAACTAGCTTATAATTAAACCAGTAGGAACTTTCACCGGAAAGTTGCCTACAACACGTTACTTAACTTCGAGAAAGATAAATTGCTAGATAAGTTCCATATGAACTTAGTTGCAATCGGGAGGAGGAGGTGGTTTTAGTGCGGTCGGCCTGATTAACGGTCTGCTTGCATAGAGTCTTACCTTCCGTAAGGCTTTATGGGGGCAGAGTTGTTGGTCGGGAGAGTCCCACATATCTATGAGCGCGCGTTTTTCGGTCCTCATAGAATCTTTTGAAGATTTCAACACCTACCCACGGGAAAAAAAAAAAAAAAAAAAAAAAAAAACAAATTTGTTGACAAATAGAATTTTTCGTTGCACAAAAAAAAAATTGTAATTGTTAATTACAAGCTAAAATTTGTGAAAATCGTTCTTTTTTTGTGGGTTTCTGTTGCACCATAATAAAGCGATCACAAATTTGTTTCAGTTTGTGAAACAATTCTACAGGTGAAAGACCGTGTGTAAATATTTCTATAAATTTGTTAACACACTCATTTGAACATGGTGCAACAAAAAATCGTATAAAGGATTTGTATTTGTAGATTACAATAACAAATTTGTGGTTATAAATTGTAAACTGGTGCAATAGGCCCCAGAAAGAAATGCCGATTTGTCTGGATCAAAGTTATTTTTAAATACTAATTCAACAATTCCAATTAAAAAGTGCTAAATATTTTAACTTGGCTAATGTTAACTACTGTTAATAATAACCTTTTCGAATTTAAAATCTTTAAGAAGATCGGCAAAGTCGTTTAGGCCGTAAGCTAACAGACATAATTATTCTGAGACTCACTTTTTGTTCACTTCACAAATAATTATTGTTTGGGAGCACTTTTCACAGAACTGTTCGACTACAAGTATTCTTAAATAACTATACAAGTTAATTTTGTACTCGTATGCCTTGGATTGGTTTTGTTGTCATGATTTCCACAACATTCAAATAATTTCCATCAAAAAATAAAAGCCCAAAACTGTGTTACTCCATTTTGCATCATTCTTCTATCCTTCTTTCGGTTTTAATGTACTCGTAATTTAATCGAAAATAATTTTTTTTTTTTTTCTAAATTTTCACTAGGTCAAGTTAAAATAATATAGGTGTCAGTCATTAAACTGATTAAATGCCAGCAACTGAAACTGACATCTATCCAAAACCTCGTGACAGCTTGTCAATTTTCATTTCAATTTCGTAATATCCGCTTCTACGATGACATACAGACATGATAGAACAGAAAAAAAAACTCCAAAAATACATTTCAAATCAAAAGTCACACGATCATCTTCCATTCTGCCCTGCACGGTGAATAAAAAAATAGAGCACATTCACGCAGAAACATTTATAAAAAAAAATATACAATACAATCTCGCAGCCCGCCAAACATGTGTGTTGAAAACCACTACTGCTGCCAAAGGTAGCAATGCGAAATTAAAGCCGCATTCTGCCATCTACCAAATTTAGGCAACTTACTCATATTTCGAAAACTTGCGTTCCAAATTAAGAACTTTTCTCTCGTTTAAAAATCATCTCGTGATCGCATAGCGATTCGTCGTCCGTCTACGAACGATACAACGTTCGTCGAAATGTATACAGTTTTTGGGCTATAGAAAAAAAAACTCTGAGAACAAATAAAACATACTAAAGCAAGAAGAAAATAAAGAGAAGTCATTTGTCAGACATAAAATGTTCTTGATATGAGTAGAAGCCCTCTTTCTACAAAAAAAAAAAAAAAAAAAAAAAACAAGGAAAAATCACACAAAAAACTCTGACATGTTGTTTCGAAAAGAGATGCCTTCAAAATCTCATTATTTACCCATAAAGTGGAACAGCGTGGCCAACACGATATAAACATATCTATTTAAAAAAAAAAAACCTTTTACTTGAAATTTTTGAGCAAAAGATCGAAAACAAACAAATGTGTCGAAATCCAGAACTACGTTATATCCAAAATAATATTCTCTTCCTGAATAAAACATGGTGCATTGGAACCCATAGTCCATACCCATTTTGAGAGTCTAATGCGCTTACCAAACCATTACGCCAAGAAATTCAAACCAAATAAGTTTTTTAAACAAAATACAAAAAGCTAAGAAAATTGTAAAACATATCCAACTTTTAGTAATTTAAAAATTTACACAGTGAATTGTCGTTTTCTTGCATTGTTAAATTCGGTGGTTCAATTTTCAGAAAAAAAAAACAAAATGGACATAAGTATATCAACTAAGCTGTCACTAGGCGCGGGTAGATTTTGATGGCTTTGGCGGCCATGTTGTTTTAGTGACATCTGTCAAATCTGTTCTTTATTTAGTTAGTCTTTATTTAATTAGTCTTTATTAAGTTATTGATGCTAAATCACCATGGCAAGTTACTTGATTGAACAGCAGGTCCCAAATGATAAAATTTATTATCAAAAAAGTGCTCGTTATTGCAAACGTTACGCGCGTAACGGTGGCCCCTCACGGTCAACTCTTTTTTTAGACGGTAACCGCGGTCCTGGAAAATTTACAGCAGAAAACGGGGCAGTAGATTCCTCGCTTCACACAAGAACTAGACCCTTCGAATGTCACTTGGCGAATTTTGCATCGGGACTAGGGCTAAATTGAACAACATGACGACATGTAGTTCCAGCAAGACGGCGCTACGCAGGACACACCGGAAGCCACGATTGACATTCTAAAATCTAAATGAAGGTAAGGTTATCACTCGCAGAGATTACGTGAAGTGGTCTCTAGGGTCATGCGATTTGACCCCGCTGGACTTTTTTTATGAAGTTAACTGAAGTCGCAGGATGTGAAAATCCATACATAATAGCATATTTAAGTCTTTCAAATAAAAAAGAATTTAAAGAATGTTAATACCTCACACACAGCTTGTGCTATTCCATTTTAACATCGAAAACCCTTTAATGGCAAATATCTTTTGTCGAAAAGCA
This sequence comes from Chrysotoxum bicinctum, assembly GCA_911387755.1. Lineage (NCBI taxonomy): Eukaryota > Metazoa > Arthropoda > Insecta > Diptera > Syrphidae > Chrysotoxum > Chrysotoxum bicinctum. The sequence goes on along the minus strand of OU426990.1, from coordinate 23,483,709 downwards.
AACTTCAAAATTTTCTTAATAATTTAAAAAAAAATATGAAAAGTTTTTACTTTAAAATTCCAATACTTAGTCGTACGAACTTGATATTTTGATTCAAGCCAGTAGGTTAGCTACGCATTGATGACATAAAGTATCTGTCTATTTACACAATTATGTAGGTAAATTGTTCACAGAAAAGTATAAAGCAAAACCAAAAGTACAAAAACAAAAATGTTTTCTTAAATTTTCGACCAATTCGGGAAATGCTAACAAAAAAAAACAAAACTTAATACATGTTAATTAACAAATCCACGAAATTGACGAACTTTAACAACTTTTGCCAAAAAGTAGAGTTAGAAGAAAACAAACTCTAGGGACACACTTGCTATCTGCCTGCAAGCTAAAATGAGAAAGTGTACATTGACGAGAAAGTGTTTTAGCAGTTCAATTAATCTTATTTCTTGTAATAGATTTTCGTTAAAATTTGATTGTAATAGATTTTCGTTAAAATTTGATTGTAATAGATTTTTGTTAAAATTTGGTACCTAATGTACTTAATTTTGTTCAACAATCAAGGTAATTTGTAAATTTTTAAATTTTATTTCTCAAAATATTTCCATAGACCAAGTTATTTTTTTTAAATATTAATTCACACTGGCAACCCCAGCGAATAAGCTATGAATCAACGCACCAAGAACTAATTGCTTTCGTTAAATGCGTCATAGTTTATGAAAAAAAAAATAAAAGAAATTGGTACCAAGTTGTGTGTTGACTTCAACAAGTGGCCAAAACCTAATCTTTTTCTTGTAGTGGTGGTTATTTTTGGCCAATCGAGGAAGAAATATCAATGTGTTATTTTTGTTTTTTGTTTTATTTATTTTTTTTTTAAATATTTTGCTTGTACATATGTACATAAATCTACCTACCTCTACCTCGGTTTTATGGATGTTAAAGAAAATAAAAAAATATCTACTAAAGTATATTTTGGTATTTTATAAAAAATACCATGTTTTATTTATAAATTTTGATTTTGATGTTTTATTTCTCTATTTTATTTTGATGCAATAAATATTTTGGGTATTCATGTAACTTAGATGTTTTATTTATACTTATTCGGGGTTGGTTTTATCTTAGTAAATTATGGAAAACCTACACAAACCATGGGACTACGATGACAGCAAAATGACAACAAGTAGGTAAATCCTAAAATTATTGAATTCAAATATTTTCTGGAATGGACATTTCCAAAACTAAGACATTGTATTTAATTGTTGAAAAAACAATACAAGATATTTTGGTGTTTTGGTATAAATACAAATGAGAGGTTTTTTCATAGAATCCATCTGACTTTTACGAATCTCTAAAATTAGCAGGATCTATTTAAAATAGTACTTTTATTTAAATTCTTCTATGACATATATTTTATACGATTTATAGGTAAAGAATTTACGATGTCTTTCAAATGTTTTTTTTAGGGAACTAGTCTCATTTTATTTTGCTTGAAATATTACAAGCTAAGATGAATATAATGTTTTCCTAAGAAATCATGATTTAACAATTTAAGAGTAGTTCCCTTCAATTTTAAGTATTTGGTAGTAAAGATTTTAGGAAATAATTTAAAAAAATAATCGTTCAAACGTTTTGGAAATATTGATTTTTCAAAAAAAAAAACAATTTGGATTTTTTTTAAACCCCAAAAATATTTTTTCGAATATTTTTATATTTAATATTACTTTCAATTCAAAGGAGCTTCTGTACAAAAACTTTACTCAAAATCGTTAGAACTGTTATGGAGGAAATCAAAAATAAAAAACGGTTCTATGACACGTGCCATTAAAACAATTTCTTCTCAAAATTTTTCTAACCAAAATGTAGTACATGCCCATAATAGCGCACTTAATTTTTTTTATCAAAATCGTTAGAGTAGTTTTTTTTAAATAAATAAGATTTTGCATAACGGCTGTATGGCAGGTACCGTTAGTTTGGAGCTAAAAAAAACTTTCAATTTATCCTCTAGGGAATCACTGAGGACCCTTACTAGGTACCGAGTTTGAAGAAAATAGTTCCAGTGGCTTAGGCTGTAGGGAGACGTACAGACATTTAGATATATTGAAACATGTTTTATGTACATATGTATATGTTTTAAATTTTCCTTGAAATTTTTATAAAAAAATTTTGCTTAAAATCGTTAAAGCCGTTAATGGGAAAGTCGTACGTAATGTCAACTATGATCAATATCTCGAGTTCGATTTTTTTTTCAAATGCAGAACGTTCTCTAGAGTACCTTTACTGCAAGTAAAAATAGGACAAAAGAGTCATTTGGAGACCTTTCACGAAAAGTTATTTAGTACTAGGGAGCGGGTCAAAATGCTGTATTTTAAAATACTGTATAGTCAAAATTCTGTATGATACTTTATGATACTGTATGGTCATAATGCTGTACGGTTAATGTTCTGTATTTCAAAATACTGTATGTACAAAATACTGTATCTCATAATACTGTATCTCAAAATTTTGTATCTCAAAATGTTGTATGAGCAAAACACTGTATCTCAAAATGCTGTATGACCAAAACACAAGCTTTTTAACATCAACCAAATGCATGAACACGTGGAAGTATTGATTTTATGTTGGTTATTTACCAGATTCTTTAAATGCTAAAGAAACTTTGCATACACCCAACCTCGCATCTACCCCAAATCCTATAGTGTACCCAAGCAGGGGGGTTGCACATGCACATACTTTACTGTTTATACGTATCGTAATAAGAAATGGGATTATAAAAAAACGGGATTATAAGATTTTTATTTTTCAACCTATTAACAGCATTTTCAAGTACAGAATTTTGGGATACAGAATTTTGAAATGCAGAATTTTGACCAACCAGAATTTTGAAATACAGAATTTTGACTTATGTACAGTATTTTGAACATACAGTATTTTGAAATACAGTATTTTGACATACATTATTATGACCCATACAGTATTTTGACCCCAACCCTTAGTACTAGTTACTTCACGTGATCAGCTTAATTGTAACCGAGTTGAGTTCACTTTTTCACTATCGTCACTTATACTAGTGTCTATCAAAATCAAAGTCATTTTGGCTAATATCAAGAAACTTTTGACTAAAACAATTTATTAAATTTTATTGAAGCTGCCAGCAAAGGTAAATAAACAGTGTGATATAATATAAAGCTATATAAGCTATAAGATATGATTTATTCAACCAAACATTTTAAGAAGAATTACATCACAATGAATGTTTCCTATTTTTGTGACCATTTTTTATTAATAAGTCCTTAAGTGTACATTACAATGAATACCCCATGTCGAGTTTATATGGTTCTATCACCTTTTTTTCAATAAGAAAGTTCAGTAAACCAAAATCAACAATTTTTAATTGATAAAAAGAAAATAGTACGTATACGCCCCCTGCACCTATTAAAACACAATCAATCCAATCAAACCATTCGATTATTCTATTAGATTATTCGAAACAGCAACTCTTAAAATGTGTTCTTCATTATTCATCTTGCAATCTTCTGGTTAAATGTTATTTATAAACATTTATGCCATAATCGATGTTCTTGCCATATTTGGTATAAAATTCGGTCAGAAAGATCGCCTTCTTTTCACCGAATGCCAATGAAACTCTACGCGATTGTTTGGCATTTTGTTTTCGACGAAATTCTCTTTCAGCACGAAAATAACTTTTTTCAGAAAAAAAAAAATAAACTGGCGCACAAGTCTTGCATTTTTATTTTTTTGAAAAACACCACTGATAAGATTATCGAGTATCCAGCCAACCGTACCGGTCTCACGGATGCGTTAGGCGGCATGCCTATTTCAACTTTCCAACTGATGTCGTCATCAGTGTGATCTCTGGCAAAACACTTTTCTTTCTATTTCCATAGTTTCCTCTCGTTCGCTCCCGACACACGTAATAATTGAATATGATATTTTAGAGGGTCTAGAAATAAACCTAAAAAGATCACAAAGCCTTCTGTGTATTTACGGTCCCGTGTATGCTCAAAAAATCTAAAAATTCATCTCCGATTGGACATCGGATGCTTTGCTAGCCAGATCACCACCGTGGTTTTTGGGTGTAAATAGAATGTTACAAACGCTTCGCTCACACTTTTCGAAAATGCGCTCCCTATTGTAGTGTGTATTTTTTTATTTTATTTTTTGAGCTTTTGCTTTTTGGACGTTGCAAACGATACGATCGACGACGAAGGACGGTTCTGTAGAATACAACCTGATGAGACACGATAACAGATGAGAAAGAAGAGTGAAGACATACTAAACGGGACGGCCGTCATCAATAGACGACGTCCATCTAAGGTGGATATATTTTCGGAACATTCTTAGTTGCGTTTTGGATGTCAACGCGTACGGGCGGAAATTGAAAAAAAAAAAGAACAAAAAACAAACGGACGTTGTCGGTTAAAAGGAAAATACATTTTAAAATTGAAAGGAAGTTTACCTTTGAATACCTGAATTCTCAAAATACTCAAGTGTTTACAAACAACGGTCACGTGTCTTGCATTTCAAAAATCATTCACAGTGGTTACCTACAACAAATAAAAAAATAATATACTCGTACATAATTTAACATATAAATAAAAGAAAAAATAAATAAAAAAAAAAAAATAAAACTTTAATTAAGAATTTCAAACTTAATTCTATCGCTTTTGGTCAGTTTTCAATTTACCGAAAAAGGAAATATTCGGGCACATCAAGACAACACTCATACGACTTTATCTCGGCAAAAGAAAACCGGGAATCGAATTTCAAAAGAGAGGAAGTTCCCTTATTTTCAAACTTTTTTCTACAGCAACACTAAGCTTCCGGAATTAAACAACATAAAATGTGGATACAAGTTGTTTTTCGAGAAGTTTTTTAAAATTAATTTTTTTGTGAACTGCATTTAATTATAATGTTACCGGAGTTTTTATTCAACGGTAATTATTGAAAGTTTATTGTATCAACAAGTATTTCAAAGGTTTCAGTTAGAGATTTAAGAGAGTATTTATTTTGGAAGAGTTTAATGTGATTACTCTTAAAAATTCTAAAAGTTTTCATCGAAACTTTTTTTTTTGCTTTTTGTTTGTAGTTGTTGTTGTGATTCAATCCGAATTGCATGTAAGGTGTCATGTAACTTATTGGATTTGAAGTCAGATTCATATTATAAAATATGTTGTGCGATTTATTATTTTAGAATTTAAGTGAAATATTGCTTGTGTTGATGAGATTAATAAGTTTTTAGGTCTGCTGCACAATGTAACGAAATTTAAGGATTTTTACTTGCGACTTATAGGTTGTATAAGGCAAAGTTATGCATTCGTAAAAAAATCGAATTCGAGATTTTGATCAAAGTTGACATTACGATGATAGCGAAGACGAAAAAAGTGGGTATCGAAATTCAGTCTGTCTGTTCGACTATAGCCTAAACTACTCGGCCGATTTTCTTTAAACTTGGTAGATAGTATTTTTAATTTGTTCCCTCCCACAAGTTTTTTCTTTTTTTTTAAGATCGAAAATAAAGGTACTTTCGAAATTTTATAAATATTTTTTTTTTTTTCAAAATTGTCATAGATTAAAAAAAAAATAAATAAATTCATTTAGCTAGATAATGATTGAAAAAAAAATTCCAAAAAATGCTTATTTTTGGTATCCATCTTGGAACCATTTTTTTATGCTCCCCAAAAGTTTAAATATTATTGTGTATTCAAATTTTCAAACAAAAATTTCTTGGGTTTTAAAAAAAAAATTCAAATTTTTTTTCAAAACAAAATGTATCTCGATTTTTTTTAAATTGTTAAATAACAGTTTCTTAACACAATCTACAAGATGTGAGAAAAAAGAATTATTTTACCTAGTTTACGGTTTTCGAAAATCGTATTTTTCTCGTAAACGTTTCCGAGAATTTTGATAATTTTTTTTGTTTAATTTTTACGATCTATAATTTAATAAAAAAAATTGAAATTAAGATATTACTGACTGTACCTACCATAGAACCATTTTTTAGAATTTTGAATTTCTCATTATCTGCATAACGGATTTTGATGAAATTTTTTATAGGGAAGCTTCTAAATAGTTAAAAAACAACATTGTATTTCAAGACTTTAAGAAAATATTTTTTTAATTTTTGAAAAAAAAAAATCTAGAATAGATCATTAATAATCTTCCTTCAGTTTTAAAATATGTACTCGAAGTGTCTTATCTATGCAGATGATGTAAACTTATTTAAAAACATTGTGTAAAGCTTCAAATTGATCTCAATTCTTTCTATAACTGGTGTGCACGTATGTAATTACTTGGATTTAAATATCGACAAATGTAAGATTATAAATTTTACACGTAAAATGTCTGTTCTGACTTTTGAGTACAGTTTAATGCCGTTAATCGGTTAAACGTAAATGAAATTTCTATACTTGGTGTTTTTTTTTACAAAAAACTTGAATTTACGGAACATATTAATATGACTTGCAATAAGGCCACTTCAATGTTAGGATGGATTTAAAGGGAATCACGTCAGTTTTCTGACTCCTACGTTATCAAACAATTGTTTATTTCATTTGTTAGACCCATTATTGAGTATGCTTGCCAGGTCTGGTCTCCAGACCAAAATTTCCAAATTTCATCTATGTATGTACCTATAATATACATATTTAAATTTTATTTTAATACAAACAGTTGAATTCTTAGGAGACGATTGCTCAGTCAGCCATTAAGAAGATAAGTGGGAAAAAACAAATAAATAAACACCAGAATACCTCTTGACCAATTACGAATACTACTATTTTGGATTTATGCTTCGAATTTTGTACATTATTGAACCCAACTTCGGTTGTACTGTTAAGTTAAGAGATTGCTTTCTTAGCCACACTATATGGATGTGGAATACTTTACCTAGCTCACTATCTCCTGGCAATTGCGATATTCAGACATTAAACACCATTGCAAAGTAAATACAATTACCCACATGTCAATACTGAAATTACGTATCATGTTTTATTGGCTTGTATTTTATGGCAAATTACTTGTCTCTCTTGATTTCTGATGTTGGGGAAAGCATTCTTGTTAAAGTCACCTTTTTGCAGGCTTTCGAATTCATTTCATCAGTTAAAGGGACCAAATAGTTTTTCTCCCAAAATTTTGCGTCTATAATTCTTAGAATCATGTAGCTTATGGTATTGAAAGCAAAGAAACCTAGGAATCAACATAAACATTACCGTTACCCTTTTAATATAATGTAGATTTTTCAAAAGCTAAACTAATAATATTTATTTCTCATTTCTTTCAGTGGGCAATAGCATGCAGGAAATATCGCGTGATGAAATCAACCTCTTAACCGGAGCCGGATCTACATGCGATAAAGATATGTGCTCATCTGTGATACGATCCACGGTCATATCACCATTGCCATTAAAATCAAAACACATACAAGCTGTACCTGAAGCTGCCTTGGTGCATCCTATTAAATTGGAAGAGGACAGTAGTGATTTATATCAAACACCTTGGCATCACATCAGTAATCAAACCCTTGAAATGGGTTCGAGTAAACTGCTTCTTCAGGGATCCGATGATCCATTGATATCGCGAGGTGCAAATACAGTTGATGATGATCATACGTCTGATTTCAATTCTATAATCTCTCCAGTTCCAGTGAAGACGATGAGTTCTTCAAAGAGTCAACTAAAGGCCAAGCTGCAGAGTGCGGCTAAAAGACAATCCGCACCTAAAACCAAACAGAAAGGTGCTATTAAGCTGAGGTTTCACCATCAAGCGCTGCCGGCAGAATACTTAAGCCATTATGAAGCAACTCAAGGTCAGCATATACCAAAAGTGCCGTATCCTACAAAAGATTTGCCTGCAAAGCTCATAGCAGAGAAGTCACCAACGAAGAGCTCACACGAAAACGTTCGCAATTGGTTGCAAAAGATTGCTGAAATGCAACGCCAAACAGCAGCAAAGGAGGTCAAAGAGGATTCTGGTGGAGAAGAGATTACGAATTTTGAGCCACCTCTTCCCGAGGTAGATGTGAATGCCAACATTCAAAAACCTCCTAAAAGAGTTGTTAAGTATTCAGACCTGCCTTATATGGGTGAAATGACTCTGGACAATTCAAAGCCACGTCGCGGGCGTAAGCCCAAGAAAGCCGATATTTGCCATTTAATCTATAAAAACTACGGTACCATTCTTCCAGGAACTCCCAGAGCTGCCATAGATGTAAAACTATTGAGTGAGTGTAATGCACCACTCAAGTTGGATGAACCATTGAATCTCTGCTTGCGGGATCATGCCGATTCACTCTCTGCCTCAAGCAACGATGAGGAAGAATCAGAAACAAAAACCAACTCAAACTGCCCCACGCCAGTTGCAACATCTTTAGATTCAGTCACAGATTCCCTGTTGGCCGCAAATTTAAAAATGTCTCTACCAACAGTTAGAGTAAAAGAACCTTCTACAACAGATCAGCCTAGTTGGACGAATCCAAATCAAAATTCAAATATTCTACTACACCCAATGAGCCTGTACTACCAAAAGCTTATCGAATCCGGAAGCTTTGCTGGGGGAAATATAGAAACTATAAATTGCAATAATCAACTTTCCCTCAAAATCCCAATACGGAATACAAATATCCTCTCAATCCCAAAGATCGAAAGACCTTCTTCAACTACGGAGTACCCCGAACAACTTCCAACACCGAATTCGGTGAAATCAGAAAACTCAACTACCACTAATGTCAGCCAGGCTACACACCATCCTCCACAAAAACGGAAGCGCTCTGCAATATTCATTCCCCCCATGCCAGCGGAGAATAACTCAAACCCTGCCACAGAAGTAAGCATTTGCAAATTTAAATTCACAGGCGGCGCCAATCCTTCTTTGCAAGAGAAAAAAATGCTTTCGGTAGATTCAGATGGAAACTACCGCTACTACAGCGGGACCGGAGATAAATCAATGCGAAGCTATGAATTCTTTCCACGAGAAAGCCTTCAACAATCTGGAGCAGTTCCTGGAATGAATTGTGCTGGAGTCTTTCTAAATGCCACCGGCGAAAAGATCGCCATAGATGTGCCTCCGCCCTCTGCTGGTCTAAGTAATGAGCTCCTTCAGATTCCAGACTCTCCCACTAGCAGTATACTCCTCCCATCAGTCTCAGTTGCAACTTCAACTAGATCATCACCGTCCCCATTTCCTTCACCGGGCCATTTAAAAAATTCAGACAGCAATAATTCTCATCATCATCATCACCAACTGACTCATAATACCAGCAAAAAGAAGAAATCCCGACGAGCTGTGCAACGGGAAAAGCTGGAAAAGACATTTAAAGAAAAAGGCTTTCTAATACAAACTCAACAACTCGAATCGGCAGAGGGCGCCACATATTGTAAATTTAGACAACTTAAGAAATTTACACGATATTTGTTCCGCAACTGGAAGGATTACCTTCCACCGGGAGAACTACAACATCCAAATGCAGCTGCGGTGGCTGCCGCTGCCGCTGCCGCAGCTATAAATAATCATCATCAACACACACCTCCACCCCCACCACCTGCTTCATCAGTTATTGGTAGTATCTTAGCGGAAAGCTATACGAATCATCAGCGAAGTAAGGACACTCATGAACTACATGGTATTCAGAATATGTAAGCAATTGCAAGCTTTTACAGTTGGGTTTAATCGTATTCACCTGTATTTAAAAAAAAAAAACAATATCAAATCCGAAAAGCTCTCAATTAAGAGGCTCAGATCCATACACTCAGAATAGGTCGGATTTTTAGTTCCTAAATTAGTTCTTGATTCTTTTAAGGAGATCCTTTTCTGCCATACACTGGAGTAAATTGAAATATTTATGATCAAATAAGGGGAACGATTATTTCATATTTAATTCGAAACAATCAACAAGAACTAAGCACAAAGTTAAAGTCGCAATTCAAAACTAACTTACGATTAAAATACAAGACTAACTATATAATTTAAAAAAAAAATGAACATCGACTGATTTTCAAATAACACAAAGCAAAAAACGTAAAACTGCCAAAGATATTATAAGATTTATTCTTTTTTTTTTTTGTAAATATATTTATACCTATTGTTAAATGTTTATCCTTTCATAATGTACTTACACTTTATCTAAATCATGAACAAAATTAAAAAACAAATAAAACTCATCTAGTCTATGATTAAAAACATACCATACAATTTTTCAAAAAAAAATTATACTTTTTATTGTTAAATTATATTTTCAGACACAAACAGTAATAAATTATGGAAAAAATTGTATAACGTTTATGATATAAGTCATAAATATATTTTTTGCATTTTTTAAAGTCTCGTTCACGGTCTTAGATGAACTTAATTTTTTGTTAATAATTTATAATAAATTTAAAAGAAAAAAATCCTTAAAAAGAAAAATAGGGAATCAATTTTTTTGTTTGTTTTAGAAAAATTGTCTCTAAATACCGTGCTGCTAATTTGTTTTAATTATAAGATTGTTAATTTTTTGTTCTTTCTAATTTTTTAAGACATTATTTTTTGTTTTAATCTAATACTGCTTCTTTATTATAAACTTAATTAAATAATTGTTGTTATCGATTATTATTGTTTATTTATATTTCTTTAATTTAAAATGAAAAACAATTAATACAATGTTAATCAAATAAATATATTTTTATACATACAAAAATAACAAATTGTGTTATCATTACATATTATTTTAATTTTTTTTTAATTCAATTACATAAATGTAATTCAAAAGTAAGTATTAGTATACAAACTGTGTACTTTAACGGGCCAATAGGGTTCTATGATTCAGTTCTTTTTTTTTTTTTTTTTTTGAGAAAATTTATTTTTTTTTTTTTTTGTTCACACCTTGCGCAGTCGTTACTGATTTATCCGAGTGAAACTTTTTTAACGAACTCTTTTTCTATATAGTATCTTGGTTTAAAAAATAAAGTTAAAGCAACAAAACGTAAATTACCATCTTTGAAGATGGTAATATTTAAGCATTAAACAACCGTGTGAGAAAAACCTGGTTTTGATTTTATGACACCCTTGAGGTGTGGCTGCGTATAGTGGAAGTACACTAAGGCGTCTGCACCCAAAGTTTCTCATCACAGACACGTATTGGGGTGGAATCAGCCAACGTGATTGGTGATTGTCACATTTATGAACGTCAAATGTGATCAAATTAAATTTTCCGTCTCTGAAACGTGATCACCAAAAATTATTGAAAATTTGGCAGCATATTGAGAGACAAGTACTAACAGTTGTCATAAATCTTTTTTGATTTTGATTTTTTTGCCTGAAAACTGTTATGTTTTGTATTGAATCAAAAACGCTAACTTTTGTATAAGTAAAAAGAAAAAAGGATATAAGAATCTTCTAACATGTACATATGCGTTTTTTACCTTGGATTTGGTAAACCTAATATATTTAAATAATTTCTAATATCCAACTGTGAAAATAGTCAGACATTCCAATTTTAATTATAGTTTTCATTTTTCTCATTTCCAAGTTTTGAAAATAAATTCACATGGACGAACGTGTTCGTTTTTCTTGCAGAGACATTTTAAGCACAAATGTGAATTTTAAGGGAAAATGACAACAAAATACGTGTCACAAGAAAAAGTCACAAAAATGTGATTGTCACATGTGACAATCACTTTACGCATACCGAATTTGTTTGTTGTGACTGTCAATTCTCACAAATCACTTTAGCCGATTCCACCCCAGGATTTTTTCTGCACCGGCTGAAAATGAATAGGTTAATGTTTTATTTGGCAAATATCTATTGTCATACTCGTAAGTTCCCCTTTTTATAGAAGTGTGGGATTATCACTAACCCCTGACAAAAATATTATCATGATGATACTTCACACAAATCTAACCCAAATTTGAGTGTTGAAACTTTTATGTAGAGAATAATCTAAAAAATGGAGTAATTGTTTGGGCTGCTCGTTCTATAGCCCTTATAACACCAAACTCCTTTGTTTTGAATTATTTGGAATGACGAAAACGTCTTTTGCAGTCTTTCAAATGTCTAAAAAATAAAAAAAAAGGAAAAAGATATTCAATGACCTTATATATGACCCTATTAGCACCATCTACGCAGTAGCACTCTAATTTGAAATCATTTAGTCAACTCGTTACTTGCAAGGCGTGTTCACATTTGGATACAAAAATAAGGCATTATTTAATAAACTTTAGTAAAGCTGTGAAAAAAAAGAATTATTGACTTATATAGTTTTTTTTATATACTTAGTCATTTTTTCAATTCCATGCATTAAAGTTTTTTTTTGCATTCATGTTTATTTCATAGTTGAACAAGAAATTCCATTTGGTTAGATAAAAGAAAATTTTATATAAGAAAAATGTGGAAAAGTTAAACATTTCACTAAGTCTTATTATAAGCTCCGAAATTTGATTTCTGATTAAGCTTTTTCTTTTAATATTCAATTAAAAAAAAAAAGAACAAATTGGTCTCCTTAAATTTTAATTTTATTAAAAATTGCTTCATTTGGTCGATAATTGATTTATTTCAGTATTAATATTGTTCTTATCCTATTTTCTATAACTGTTCTTTTTTTTTGTTTAATATTGTTACTATCTAATTTTTCCTTATTTTCAATAAATTAAAGCTAACTGTGCTAGCATTTAACTAATTGTTTTTGTTCATTATTTTTTTTGAAATTCAATTATTGTGTTTTTTATTGAATAAAGTTTTGAATTAGCTGTTTCGTGGAAGCTTAAAAAAATTTGCTTTAATACAAAAATTTATAAGAAGCATTGAAGTTTCGTATCAGCAAACAGGTTTAGGGGCGCGTTAAGTAGTTAAGATTTGCATGCAAGATTTTTACTGGATTTAACTCTTTCAAAATTAGGCTTAATTTAAAGTTCACTTTCACTGATTTCTCGAAGCTCTTAAACATCTTTTTACTTGTTTTGATAGTGTTATTTCTATTTCTTTTAAATCTACAAAGTTTAAATGTAGTTTACTGTGAAGTAAATGGAATTCAAAGGTTTTTTAACTAGCATATTCGATATTGAAAAGTTTTCCATGCAATATAAGTACTTGTTGTACAAAAATGAATTGGAGCTTATTTATCAATTAAAAATATTGGTTAACATTAAAACCGAACAACTCTTTTGTAAATAAAAGGGAGAAGTTTTAAAATCCTTTTTTTCTTGCAATTAACAAAGATTAGATATCAAACGATCCGGGGTAAACTACAGTTACTTCCAAAATTGAGCGTACACCAATAAAAAATCATTATTTTCCCTCTTAATAAAAGAGATATTAATTTTCAATGATTTTTTTGTATTTTATTTTTAATTAAATATTTAAGAAGTGATATTTGAGAAAAAAAATAAAATGCACGACTGGGTCGCACGAACTTGCTCTTATGTAAAAGACTAAGAATAAGAATTTCAAAAATGAATGTTATTAGAGAAAAACTGTTCATAAGCATAAAAATTAATTTTTTAAACGACTAAAACAACTTCTTTAGTAGTTGGAGGTAAAAATAGAATGCCATGTGATTCAAGCAAATATAAGTTCATGCAAGAACAAAAATTATAAGTCTTTGTATTGGTTTCTTAAAAAAATAAGCTTTTATACAAAATTTTTAAAACATTTTTAAGAAAAAATTTTGGTACGCCAATTTAAAGTTTTTATTATTGTTTGAATTAAAATTATATTCTCGGAACTATTTTCGAGAAAAATACGATTTTCGAAAACCATTTTTTAACATTTGTATGGAGGGTACCGTTATTTTTAGGTAAAACAAATTGTTTTTTCTTAAATCTTATAATTTATATTAAAAAACTTTTATTTATCAAGTTTTGAAAAAATCGAGCATGGGGTTTTCGAAATATTGAGTTTTCAAAAAGAAATTTTGAATTTTTTTTAAAAATCCAAAAAATTTTGTTTTGAAAATTTGAATACACAATAATATTGAAACTGCTGGGGGGCCTTAATATAAAAAAAATGATAAAAATCGGTGGTACCGTTTCTTTGCGGGAAATTGATGAATCGTCGGGCGAATACATTCGACTGTTCAAAAGATTGTTAACAATCATTTTTTCGAAGATACGCTACTTAAAAGCACTGGAAGAGGTCGAACAAAAATTCTGTCTCAATACGATGAAAAGCTTACTGTGCGGAAAATTGAAGAAAATTCAAAAACAAGTATTCCAAAATTAGGGTTGAAAACCGCGGTAATCATAAAGAGAATCCTGTCAACCGAAACCGTTCAGCGCGTTCTCCGCAGCTGCCTGCAAAATACCTTTCATTTAGTTGATTAATCAAAGTAAACACGCAAACGGTTTGAGTTCACTACAAAGCATATTAATAAGCCACAAAGCTTCTGAGAGAGCGTTTGTTTTCTCAAATATCAGTTCTTAAATATTGAAAATTAGTATCTGTTTCTTCTAAAAGAGGTAAAATAATGGTGTATGCTAAATTTTGGGAGTAACTGTATATAATTGCACGAAGCTATTTCAAATAACCGAAACTTGTAAAACAATGTAGGGAAAATCGAAAATAGAATTAATAAATGGAGTTTTCGAAAAATAAATAACGACAGAGATCATAAAACAAAAATTGTAAAAAGTAAATGCGAGGGCTGTCTATGTTTCCATAACGAAGCTGGATAATTATATAAGTACACTTAAAATGCAGGAGGACAAAAACAAAAGTAACAGAAAAACGATAAAACGATCTATTTTATTAACTTCCACTTGCAGCATTTTTTGTATACTTTCTCATGAATTACAACACTCAAGGTTCATTTAATTTAATAATTATTAATTTTTTTCATATCATGAAGAATTAACTACAATTAATTATTTGTTTTTATTTTCAAATTGGAACAGTATAAATATTTTTCATATTTCTAGTATACAAAATTGGTATAAACTCGATATAAATATTGTGCGGGTCATCGTATTGTTAGTATTTATGTAAACATAATTAAATCGCTTTGCTTGCATGTGTTTAATAAATGCTTTGCTATATAAATTGTTACTTATATTCTAAACATCAATTAAAAAAAATATGATTATATAAAACAAAAACAAAACTTTGTTCTTAATAATTTCCTTCGGTATTTATAACTTTTTTGATAACTTTTTTTTATTAACTATTTAACAATTCAATAATAGAAAATGGTCCAATGGCTAAAAGATAAAATGCAAAACTTACCAATTAATCACACTGTGAAATTGTAAAATAAAATAATTAAGAATAATAATAAATTTATTGTTCATTCTTTTTGCAGTGCTTGAAGTGGTTGTATTTCTTTGAAGTAGCTGCGCTTCTTCTTCTCCTGCAGGGAAGACTTTGAAAAATTGGTGACTGAATAAGGGTAATAATATGAAGTCCTTTTCAATCTTGTTATTTGTTATTTTTTGTGTTTGTTAGTCATCTTAGGCTGAATTATTTGATATGTTTATATTGTCATTATTTGCGCCATCTAATTGCTTTTTAACTGGCGTCGTTAGTTCGGTTTGAGTCATTGGACATACAAAATCTGTCCATTCGATCTCACTGCCTTTTGTGCTCTTTCGTCTTTTCAATGAGAATTGTGACTTCTTTTGTAGCTTGATTTTGGCAGTTATGTTGAGCGGCTGATAGCCGGGTTGCGATTCTGCATCACGTTTACCTTGAATCGTATCACGACCAAGAAGCTCTTTGAAATGTGTTGCCAAATGACGACGTAAGAGAGTCTTGCTCGGTGGAATACTCAATAAATCAGCCAACAGTTCGGCTGTGAACCTCTGTTCGTAGAGCATTAGAGCGCCATGTACTCCAGCGCCACGTAAATTCGGAGCATACTCCGAGAGATCTGCAACCTTTAGCCATTCCATTACACGATGTGCAGTCCAAAGAGCCACAGGTTCATTGCTATTGTCGTCTTCCGATTTTGAACGACGAATAAGACACTCCGGATCCCATTTCATTTCTCGCATGCATTGAATGCCGCGTCGGAGCGAGGCAATATGCAGACATGATGTTACATGCAGATGTGCTAGGTCTTCCATTGTCAAACGATGCAGCATGCGACCATCGATTTTTGCCATTAGAAAAGTATCCTTGTATTGAGGAAGACCGATATCATCCAGCCACCGCATGGTCCAAGAGACATCTAAGCGACCTGCTTTTAATGCTAGATCATCATCTTCTTTGCCAGTTAGCTCAGAAATGGCTAGAGTGATTTTCTTTCGATGCAGTGGGGATTTTAAATTGAGTTCTTTTTCAATGTCAATGGGAGAGGTCTCGAAGAAACGAAGGCTGAAATTTGATTTAAGCCATTTCCTGCAAAATATGAAAGAAAATATTGAAAAAAAAGGTCTATAAGAAAAATGTATGTAAGTATATGAAAAAAATAACCACTGGCAGTTTAGTCCTGTGACCCAATTAGCGCTGAAGTGCGCCATTTTGATGTAATTGATAGGAGAAATCATGGACATTCTCATGGAATCATTTAGTTTGGATTAAGTTAAAAAATGTGAAACAATCTAGTTGGTTTTGATGTCTCTTATTGTGTGTTTGCTTTTGCACAATCATCCGGAAATTGGATCACTCACTCAGCCGCACTACCACACTCATCCGACACCATCAACACTGTGCTTGTTGACTGGTGCTGAAACAGCATCCATTCGACCCCTGGCACTGTAAACCTCAGTCTGCTAGCTCAGGATCTAAGAAGTGAAACGGAGGGCACGACACAGAATTTCGTCCTAGAACCATTTCGTCACGTTGAGAAAAGAGATCAAGTCTTTGATCTTCATTTCCGAAAGTGTCGTCAAAAAATATCCAATTAGATTATGCTCTAAATTTAGCTAAAGCAAGCCATTTGCAGAGCAAATGGAGGACTGTTTTCTTTGTGAGGTATATTGCCAGCTTCATATCTATTGTCGGCAGTTCGCAATTTGACTTTTTTTCAAAACGGATTTAGATCATTTACAACCAACTGTTGGAAAATTTATTTTTTGTAAGAAACAACAAATTGACTTACTGGTCATCTGAAAATGGTTTTGGGAAATCTAATTCGGGTATTCCTTAATCGTTATAATAATATAATGGTTTTTGTATTCAAAAACATTTTCCTTCTTCTTCGGCTTTTAAATTTGCTTATTTCATATTTGCCCCATATTTTCAAAGACAGTTTCTTCCGAAAGACTAAGAGCAATACCCTTTAACATAAATTGTTTTAATACCAATTTTTTGTTCGTATTGGAAAACAAATCAAAAGTTCCTAACAAATAGTTTATACCTACATATATTTCTCATTTTTTTTAACTTTTGCTAAATAAGAAGACCAAGCTGCTTGTGGACAAACAACTTATCCGATCAATTTATCATACCCGCTCTCAAAGGTATGTTAAGAAACCCATATAAAGTTAAACACAGCACGGGCGATGGAGAAATTAGGGGAAAGAGAAAGAAGGTGTCGATGAACATTGGTTTTTAATGTCTGCAAATTGAAATACCAAGGGAAAAACATGCTGGGTAAGTTGTTCCATCATCGTGTTGTGCGACTAAAAAACGAATCTCTATATTTGAAGGTACGCCCAAAATTAGGCTCGAGGGTGAACTGATGAGCATTCCTAGCGATGCGGGTATCACGGGTGAACTGGTAAATACTTCCCGTGAGCATTGCTTGTAAAAGAAGCGATAAAACAAGGAAATACATGAAACATTCCGGCGGTGTTCAAGAGATGGGAATGAATCTATGATAGCTCTGTTTCCTATCAGTTTTAACGCTCTGTTCTGAATTCTATCCAATAAGTGAAGAGAATTTTGTGCTGCGCTTGCCCAAAGATGTTAGTTATACTCGAGTTTTGGACGTACAAACGCCATATATAAATGGAAGCCAGTTCAGAAAGGGTGAACATTTTTTTACATCGATATAGAAATCCTAAGCATTTAGCAGCATTTTTGGCGGTCTCGAGAATGTGGTCATTCCAATGAAGATCGTCATTGACACACATACGGAGTACTGAGAACTTTTTATTTTTCTTTGAAACAAGTGCCATTCAAGGACAATGGCATAAGGGGGACATTTTGCTTCAACGACAATAGATAGCATTGAGTTTTCGAAGCATTGAACTCCACACGGTTTTTTATACCCCATTTAATAATGGTGTAAAGATCGGAGTTTAATGAGCTTATCATACCATACCATTGCAATTCCACTTCCGAAAAAGATTAGAAGTTTCAGACAAGAGATCATTTATAAAATGGAGAAAGAGAGTCGGAGACAAAACGGAGCCCTGGGGAACGCCAGCGTTTATTTTAGCTAAGAGCAGACTTGAAACCGGCGAATACAACATGTATTGAACGATCTAGAAGGTAAATTCTAATCCAAAGAATAAAGGATTCGTTGATACCAAAGGCACGCATTTTCGATAAGAGAGCCTGGTGCCAAACTATATCAAATACCTTAGAAATGGTTTCCTATATCGCCTACAGCAATGAAGAAGAAGAGGCATTTTTAAAGAAAAAAATACACCGTAACCCACTGACTAAGAAATAACTAACTAAGAAGCTGTACGAAGAAGCAAAATTAATACCACTGGACAAGTATTTGCTGCAGCTCTCCGGAAAAATCATCAGGAACCTGGAAGATGATCCCAACTCGGAAGAGTAACAACTCTTCGAGCATGAACTAGTCTAGTGACAGGTATCTATACGCCCGAGCCATCAATGACGACCAATTTGAATATATCATCCATAACGACGATGCACCTTTTTACGAGGAGAAGAACAATCAGCACTACAGGGGATAAAAAGCCCACACATTAAAAATTACTACACTGCTGATAATAAAAAATCATGAATTAGTTTAAGAAAACATAAATATTGTATTGTAAGCAAATACCATTATGTAAAGCTAAAAGAAGAACGTTGGGCCCCTATTGTTGAGCCAACATGATTTAATTAAGTAATAAGTTTGTTTTAAGTCAAATTCTATATAAAACAAATTGAGAAAAAAATGATGAGAAATACGATTTGTTAAATTATTTTGGACTCCGGACTCACTATAAAGATTATACTTTGAAATATAGTTGATAAACGTTACAAATGCTTGAGAGCTAAAATTACACGCCTTTTTAAAATCATCGACAGTTTCAATATAACTTTAGTTTTGATATGACTTTAGATGACGCCACAGTCCTCAACTAACAAGTGTCTACAGATTTGATATGATGTCAGCTCCGAATTATTCTGGGTATTCACTTTTAACATTATTTTGTATATTGTTATCCTGAAAACATCCACTAATATTTTTAGAACAAATTTTAAAAAATGATAATCTTTATTAGGATCCCATTTTCCAAATTATAAAATTAAATTATTGGCGATACAGATCGTGGAGAACCCAGATTATTTTTTTAGTGCGAATTTTTAATGGATCATCGATTTGTATTATGTATTTATTAATAAAATTGGCTCACGATTATTGTTATTTTCGAAGCTAGCCAATTGGATCGTTAGCTTCTATAAATAATCATTCTTTTGACTGCAACTATGAAGGGAAACACATGTACATACATGCATATACATTACCCGTTCTACATGAGCGAATATCATGCAATCAATAGACTAAGTCTAAATCAATTGTTTGAGCTTAACTATTTAATTCAACGTCGTTTTGATTTGTTGACCTGTTTGCAATCTAGAATTAATCAGCAACGCACATACAATTATTCTGTGAGAAAAAAATCCTCTCAAAATTATGACAATAAATTCATCATTTGTTTATTTAATCTGAAGCTTTGCGCCCAGGTGTTTAAAAAAAAACTTGTTTTGTTTCTATTTTAACCGCGATTATAAATTTTGAAGGTCGCAGTCAATACTTTGTTGCTTCGAATTTACCACTTAATAAAAGTAAAACGTTATCTCGATTGTTAGCATAAAAATAAAAATAAAAACAAAACAACTCACCTACAATCCTCCTCATAGCACCCAAGTCCCATGTCACACAACCAATTGCAAATATCATTGCAATTCCAATCGCTATACGGCTTTGCCGATGACATCATCGACTGTGTCCATTCGATACGGCCGGCCGCCGTAGCCCTCGCACCACCTCGTTTAAATTCACTTTCCTCCGACGAAGGAGGCAGCTCCAGATTTCCACTATTACTCCTTCGCAACTTCCCAAAGATATTTCTCAGTCCTTTGATTTTGTCCTTCGATTGACTGGGCGAAGGTGATGAGTTTTGCTGCGACATAAAGCTTCCATACATGTCGTTTGCCTCATCGATCATAATCTTATCAGCATCGGCGAAAGCCACGTTACGTTTGCCGCCGCTTTGTTGTTGGTTAGCATTATTGTCCATGAGCGGTTTCTGATTTTTTGCGTGTGTTCGGGGCAGACTATGGAATTGTGGATGCACCTGATATCGCTTAGTAGCAGGAGGGGTCTTTGGAGTTCCTTGTAAGGAGTTAGCGGCTTGCTGCAGATTGCCCATACTGCCAAACGGTTGCCTCTTCGCTAATCCACTACCACCACTGCTAGAACTGCTCGAATTACTCTTCAACTCAACGTTTTCTCTCTCCAAGGCAGCACGGTGTAACTTCAACTCGCTCAAAGCAGTCATAAGCTCGAGCTTTTGCGTTTCCAATGCAGATTGTGATAGAACCTATGAAAAACAGAGAATGACTTCATCGAGAAATAAACAAACAAAAAATCAAAGAAGAAAACCGTGGGAGACTGTCGGTCTTTTATGCAAATAAGAAGAATTAATAAAACTCAAACTATCAGAGCAGAATACGCGAACAAAGGAGGGAAGACTCAAAAGAGTTTCCGGTTCAATGGTTAATGGCAACGAACTCGACGTTAACACAGGCACACAATTGAAGTGGAAACTTACTTGTCGCTGCAGACGTTCTTCGGCTGCACTCAACTGCTGTGCTTTCTCGACTAATTGCCGCTCCAGTTCCAATATCCGATCGCCCTGTTCGGCTACTTTGTCAGTCATTGTTTGGTATTGCACGGCCAGGGCTTCTTTATCTCGCTGCAGTCGTCGCAGGCGCTCATCCGTGTCTTGACGCGGTAGGTGTGTCTCGAGCCAATCAATTATGACCGCCGACGTTACCGGATCTGGTGAGGGGGCGTTGCAGCCGACTTGTTGCAAAGCCAGCGCCAGGGTCTTCGCCGTCGATAGAACATTTGCAGCCGATATTAAATTCCTTTCGGCATTTGCTGAATTCGCAACTACATGATTTAGTGCTGTCCCGGATATAATGCCATCCATCTGTTGCAGAGCTGCCTCCAACATTTTGCTTGCTTCTTCTGCTGCTGAGGCGGAGGAATCTGTTGCTTTTCTTGTTCGAGTACTCATTTGTTTTGTCTTTTCGTTGTTTTCGTTTTTGATGTTAATTTAAGATCACTCTACTTTACATAATATGCATTTATTGGCAGTAAAAGAATTCGTCTATTCTCGCTTTTTGCAAAACACTATTTTTAGTTTAGAAAATATTTTTATCCCGATTCGAAGAAAAAATGCAAAAAAAAAATATTTTGGAAATGAAGAAAAAAGAAGAGAACTCGAGTGTGAAAACAATTTTTTTTTCTTTGACAAATGTCATGCAGTTTTGTTACAAGGGCCCATTCACAGTAAAACAAATTTTTGAAATGGGTGTGGAAAAGTGATACCAAGTTTACTATTTTTGCAAAATGATAAATGATGATGAATTGATACGACGAACGAATGATTTGCATTTAAATTTCTGCTCAATCCAAAACTAATTTGTGTGCCGTTCACGTATTGCTCAAACCCGGTTATTTCTAGACTATTTTATTTGGTATATAAGCCTAGTACGCAGATCGAGACAAGACAAATTTTATCTCTACAATTCTAATCTCTACAAAACTTTTCCAAATCTCGCGCAAAAGTAAGAAGTTGGAGAGATAAAATCTAATTTAATGTGTTTTTTAGTATATCTCTGGAACGGGTTGTCTTACAAAAGTCGTTCATACCTTTTTGGAATCTCCTCTCGATGCTTTTAAGAGAAGAAGCATCAGCACATTTTACAAAAAAACAGTTTTTACAAAAATCACTTTCGGCTGTCAAAATTTGTCCCGCAAAATAATGCTTGTATCATTCTTTTTCCTGGCAAAATTTAGTGGAGACATTTTGAACAGCAATTCACAATAGGATGAATTTTGCGCGCGAACTGCGTACTGCTGGGAAAAATATCCGAGACAAAATTTGTCCCAGGAAAAAAAATGTATGGGAGACAAAATTTTTCCCGATCTGCGTACTAGGCTTATGTGAACCTCGTCTCGCGTGAGACATCGTGTAATAGGGGACTTATACTGCGTCTCCACTGAAATGTAATCTGAGATTTACTCAAATCTACTTGAAATCTTCTTGAAATCACTAGATTTACCATACAAAAATTAATCATCTCGATTCGAGATTTCAAATAAATCTACTTGAAATCTACTATACTGAACGGATTCACTTTTCCATTTCCAATTAATCTGACAGTCTTATGGAAGAAAAAAACAGTCTGTTGACAAACTGAACAAAAAAAAAAAAAAAACATTTTAATAACTGTAAACAGTTTCAAACTACTTGATGCCGCAAAAACTTTTGGCTGGAGCGTAATGGTAAATACGATTGTATTTAAGTTGAAAAAAAAATTTTTAATATTTGTATTTTTCAGGAAAAGAAAACAAAATCAAAAAGAAGGACGTTGTGGTCGAAGAAAGAGGAAGCAATGTTGGTGAAGGCTTGGGCAGAAAAAATTAAGGATCTGCGAGGCGCTAGAAAAAATTGAGAACATTCTTATTCTATTTTTAATAGCCAACAAAACCTTCAATTGTGACACTGCTTGTAATTAGGATTTTAGATGTCAAAATAAATCTAACTAGTTCAGTGGAAACATTACTAGATTATTTTAAATCAAACTGGAAAATAATCTAGATTATCGTTCAGTGGAAACGTAGTATTACCTACTAATAATCATATTTAGTTATTGTTTTAAGCAATCGAATTAAATTAGTAAAATTTGTATCATGGTCAGTAAATGCATGCGTTTTGTTAACTATAGCATGTCTTTTTCCATACTAAGAAATAGGTCGCTGGAAAGTTTTTGGCATTTTTTTTTTTAATTTATTCTAAATCTTTTGTAATTCATGCCTTCTCGTCTTAAAACTGAAAATCTCTTGAAACGCAGTTTGTCCGTGTGAAATATGACTGTTTCTTAATAAAATCATGAAAACAAAGACAGAAAAGGAAACAATATACAAAACTTCCAGTTTCTAGCAATTTCGCAACTCACAGGAAAAAAATGTCAGTGATAACACAGGCACAGCGTCAGTTATATTTAAGGCAGTTGCAATTTCACGTTTAAATTAAATTAAATTTTATGTTTTTGTTGTTTAAATAAACTTTTTTCCACAAAATGCGTCTCCAAGCCCGAAAAAATATCATCAATAGCCGTGTTTTTTGGAAAAGTTATCCGTAGTACAGTAGGATTTTATATGAAAAACAAATACAACATCCACAGTAGGATCACTGCCGATACTCGATACTCTCTATCCGCAGCAGGATTTCACTTCTCCTTTTATCGGCAGTGATCCTACTGCGGATGTTGTATTTGTTATTCATATAAAATCCTACTGTACTACGGATAACTTTTCCAAAAAAACACGGCTAATATTGCAAAATACCACCACCACCTTAGCTTTGTGGCAAGCATGGAAAAGGAAAACACATTTGTGATGAAAATCTGCCATTGGAAATTTTTTTTAAATACAGTTAAACAAATCGTCACCCCAGTATTGGAGTGACACATTTGCATTTTTGTCATTTTTGAGTTAGGAATGCTTTATAAAAGGCAAAAAGGAGATCTTTCTTTTGGTGTAATTAAATCTATCCTATCTCTATTACTGCCAAAGATATCAGTGTTACAAATGAGCTATATGCACTTTTGGAAATAAATGGTCAGTATTGGTCTGCCACATAAGCCTTTGTATGAGAAGGTCATATTTTTGTATGAACTTTCTTAAATATTTTAAATGACCTATACATACAATTGAACTAAGATTATGCTTCATTCGCAAACACAAATTCAGTGCTTATTAATGATCTATACATACAATTCTTACTCAAAAGTGCTTCATATGCATAATAATTTTTCAGTGTTTAAATGATACATATGAACCAAACTCCAAATTAAATTTGTAACCATTAAAAATGATTTCAGTGCATAAGTGATACTTACTATACAGCCGGTTTAAGAAATGCCTTATACCTTACCCAAAGCTGAAGTTTCCAGCTTTTATTATAAAAGGAAGTTTGCAGTATACAATTTAACCGGCCACTGCAATCTAAACAAAGTCACATACTGCTGCATTTGGACCGAAGCGCAGAGTGGTCGGTCTGGAAACGACATCGCAAGCACACTTTATAAAATATTACAAAGCGTCGTAGACGATATTCTAGACGTTAACCAAAATTATTTTGTGGTCTGACAGTTGCGTGGCACAAAACAAAAACCGAGTCAACAGTACTATGCTCTTGAATTTTTTGCACAGGAACCTTCAAATTTTAAATATAATCTAAAAGAACGGCCCAGACGCTTCTATTTTTGTTTTAAAACCGTTCTCATCCCAATGGAAAAAAAAGATTTAAAGTCAATAGCCGTGTTTTTTTGGAAAAGTTATCCGGAGTACAGTAGGATTTTATATGAAAAACAAGTACAACATCCGCAGTAGGATCATTGCAGATACTCCAATAAACGTCAAATCTCTATCCGCAGCAGGATTTCACTTCTCCTTTTATCGGCAGTGATCCTACTGCGGATGTTGTATTTGTTATTCATATAAAATCCTACTGTACTACGGATAAGTTTTCCAAAAAACACGGCTAATGCTTAAGTACATGTGTGCGGTTGATGTGGCATATTATAATGCCATTTTTGGAAAGAATCAAGCCTTAAAAGATGCTATTGCAAGTACACCTGAGACTGAAAAACTCAAAGAAGTCACTCCAAGGAGAACAACCCGTAAAATAATACCTACTCATATTTTGTTTTATTTTTTTTTTCCTTTCTTATCATCTGAAGGCACTAAATTAATTTATTTATAATATTCCAAAAAGCTGAAATATTGGATTTTTAGATCTCAGTTATTTACGAACGTAATTATTTTACGGCATTATTTTTCTTTGAAACGATAACTAACCCTTTTTTTTACATAAAAAATAAGTTTAACAAAAAAAAACAATAAGAAAAATAAAATAACAGTAGTTTTAAAAAAAGCTTTTATTTTAACTTTTGTATGAAAATATGCCACATACGCATGAAAAAATTACATTCTCGTTCCGTATTTAAATGCCACATAGATTGGTCAAAAAGTGCCTCATACGATACAAAATACACATTTTTTGAAAAAAATTCATGCCACATATGCAATTTCGTTTTTTTCAACTTGAGATTACAAAAAAACTAATTGACCAATTGAATCAAGAATTAATGCGTAAAGTAGAACTCAATAGCAACTTAATTAATAAATTTGTCCAATGGTTATTTTACGAAAGGTTTAAGTTTTATTCGCATTCAAACTTAAAACGTCGTTTTCTCGAAACTAGGTTTTTGTCGTTTAGATCACTCCAATACTGAGGTGACGAAATGGACTGCACGCTTTCATTTTTAAATTATTTAATTTAAAAACTTATAATTGTGATCCTACCACAAAACCTTCAAATCTGACGTTTATCTAACTCTTCCTCCCGTATGTTTACGATTTTCTATTTTTTGATTATTCTTTTGTCTTTCCACGAAAAATTTCAAATTTTTATTACAATTTACGCATTATAAATATTTTTTTGTATATTATAGTTATTTGGTCCTTATTATCAAAAAACAAATAATGTATTAGAAATGAATCGCTTCGAATACACCGCAGCCCGTCTGTTCGAAGGTGAATCACTTGTAAGTCAGGATCGCAATGTCAAGCTCTACGATGGTGATGATAAGGTAAAACACCAAATAAGAAAACTTAAGACGTTAATAACTTCTTTTCTAGACGCAATTCGAAGATGGCGAAGTTGTTCTCACAACCCATCGCCTTTTCTGGGGTCGTCCAGGTGAGATCGCTAAAGCAGCTACTGTCCTCTGCCTCCAGCTGAAGTATGTCCTATCGCTCGGTGAGGAAACTGCCAGTTCATTTATCTTCGGTCGCAAAATACGTATAATAGTGCACTTGAGACCGCCAGCTAATAACAAAGCTCCCGGTCCAATGGACTTCAGCACAGCTGGGTTCATCAAACTCTCAGGCAAAAATGGTCTCAATAGAGAATTCTCTATGGCGCTGTGGGAAACGACCGAAGCGCGTGTGTGGGAAGTTCGTTGTAACATTACACCCGGTCCCGGCTCCGACACACCTTCACCCCGTAACGAAAGCATTCCAAAGATAAAACTTCGTACAGGAATCGGTGGAATCGAAAAATCTATCGAACAAAAGCACAAGCAGACCAACGAAAATATAGCTTTGGCTTTCCAGGATTTAAAAGTTCTCATGGCCATGGCCAAAGACATGGTTGGAATTTCCAAAGAAATCAGTAGCAAAATTCGTGACCGGAAGGGTGAAATTTCTGAAGACGAAACGGTTCAATTTAAATCCTACCTCATGAGCCTTGGGATTGACGATCCAGTTACCCGGGACGCATTCAGCAGCAATTCAGCTTACTTCAAGAGTCTTGCACGGCAGATATGCGAACTTCTATTAGATCCCATCGAGGTAAGTTCAGAGGTAATCTTTCGTAAACAATTTAAGACACTTTCATTTTAGCAATCTGGTGGAATGATGTCATTGGCTGATGTCTATTGTCGAGTGAATCGAGCCCGAGGCTTGGAACTCCTTTCTCCCGAGGATCTTTTGAATGCCTGTCATTATCTAGACGGACCAATGAAGCTGCGAGTATTCCCCAGTGGAGCTCAGGTACTGCAAATGGAATCGCAAGATGACGAAATTGTTGCAAGAGACACAGCCGAGAAAGTAGAAGCTGCATCATCGCTGGCTATTGAAGAATTGTCAAAGGAAATGAAGATTTCATTGTTGCTTGCGAAGGAGAAACTACTCGTGGCCGAAAGAATGGGATTGATTTGTCGGGATGAATCGATAGAGGGCCTCAGATTTTATCCGAATTTAATTCTACTCAACCAGGAGGACACTGTTATAGATTACTAGTAGTCGCACGTTTGTAAAGTTTTTTTTTTTGTAAAATCATTGTTTGTTGCGCATTAACATACATAATATTTTTTCTGTTTAACTTAAAATATGAAAATATGAGAGCTTTTTAAATTTTAAATAAGAGTTTTATTTTTAATGGAGACTTTGAAAGATTTGAGAACAAGATTCTTGTTGGCTTTGATGATAATGATAGCACTTATTTACATTATTTAATTATTTTAAGTTCGTACTAAATTAGGAAGGTGCAAATCATTTTCATAAATATCTCAGAAACCAATCAACACAATCACCGAAATAATATAGAATTATATTTACGAGTGCTCGTACGTACTTAGTCTTGTGTTTAATGTAAAATATTGTAATAAGAAAAGAATTTAAATTAATACGACTTTAAAACCAAATGTAAAATTTGTCTTTAAAAGTTTAGGGCTTTTGAATTAATACTGTGTAGACCAAAAGATTCCCACTTTTTTCCGGACGACAAGGAGTAAAGCTAGCAAACATTACACGAAAACAGGTGAAGACAACTGGTAGCTTTAGTTACTAGCTCATATTTTGCCTGAAGACAGATGATGGTAGGTAGGTAAGTAGAAATAGTGTCTTTGAGCGAACCTCGGTCGGTAACCCAATAAGCGCTGGGGTGCGCCCTTTTGATACTTCAACTCTCTTGACCTGTGCATAGAAGTGGCGTAGAACTGAGGAATTTATGGACATACCCCAAGCGGATCATCGTCCACGCTTTGACTTCCACAACAATATGGCAAGCTAGCAGTTTGCTGGGTTGGTTAAAACACGTATACGATCTGATCCCTTCAAAGGATGAGTTTTGTTTTAATATGTACGTAGTTTTGCAAAATCAACTAGGAGATGGATCATAGAATACTACTTGCTTTATTGCATCGCGGACTATGGTATCTGATGGAAAACACAGAACTTAATTTCTTTTAGAACTATTTCATTAGACAATACACGAGGGAGAACATCGTTCGAAGAGTGTCTTAT
Source organism: Chrysotoxum bicinctum (assembly GCA_911387755.1). Taxonomy (NCBI): domain Eukaryota; kingdom Metazoa; phylum Arthropoda; class Insecta; order Diptera; family Syrphidae; genus Chrysotoxum; species Chrysotoxum bicinctum. The sequence goes on along the minus strand of OU426990.1, from coordinate 23,455,492 downwards.
GGGAGATGTTCAATAATAGTCTGGGGTCGTTTATGATCTTAAACCACAAGGTATCAAATGAAAACAAAAAACAAAATGATGGCGGATAATAAATTGCAGGAAAACCGTTATTCGCAAAGGAAAAGTTACAGACCAGGATCCGTATCACTTAAGGCTAAAGTGATCGCTCAGTTAATTGATTGTCGTTTTGACAATCGCCCTCTCTATCTTTCATTATTGAGTTGATAAAGACAGCTATAGTCCAGACAACAATCAATTAATTGAGTGATCCCTTGATAAGAATTTCTATTTGAATACAAAAAAAAATTAAAATAGGTCGAAGTTGTATGAAACCCAAAATCATAACTCCAAAACAGAGTGAAAATGAGAAAAATTCGTGGTTTTCGTCTACGATTGTAACTGGGGGACAGTTTCTATATACACACACAGTGTTGGCCAAAATTAAAGCACAAAATGACTTAACTTCAAACAAAAAAAGTAACAGAAATTAAGAAAACCAATAAAAATTTCAGAATTTTATTTAATCAAAATATTATATAACTCTTCAATTCTTAATTATATTATAAATCTTAGCTTATTTAAAAATCAACAACATAATTTAAAACTCATTAAAAACTAAGTGGACAGAGCTAAATCACATTCTTGAATTCATAAATAAAACATTAAAATTTTGACCTCGATAGCATTGTCACATGGGGAACGAAAAACTGTGTAGAATTGAATGCTTCAAAAACTCAATGCCGTCTCTCGTTAAAGCAGAACCCACCCCCCATGCCGCTATCTATATGAACGGCACTTGCATTGAGGAAACCGAACAGCTCTTAGTCCTCGGTATGTACATCACAAACCACCTTGTGTAGAATGACCATATATTCCACGTCGCCAAAAACGCTGCTAAGTGTTTAGGTTTCCTTCGACGTTGCAAGAAATGTTTACCCTTTCTGATCTGGCTGTAATCTATAAGGCCTATATTCGTCCAAAGCTCGAGTACATTTCCGATTTTTGGACAGGGGCTCCAATAACTCACTTGAGTATTTTAGATAGAATCCAAAAAAGAGTTTCAAAAATGATAGGTAATAAAAGTATAACAGAAACATTTAAAACTTTTGAGCACCTTCGCAAGGTTTCTTGTCTTTCACTATTTTACCGTTATTTTTATAAACATTGTTCTAGTGAAATAGCCAGCTGAATTCCTCCCCTTAAATAATTTAACCGTAATTCTTTCGTTAGCCGCACAACACGAATGTGGAATGCTTTACCCAACTCTATATTTCCCTTCCGTTATAGTATTCAGACATTCAAAACCAATGTGCATCGGTTTCTCCTCTAACTAATTTTAGATCATGCTTGAAAAAAAAAACAGTTGACTAGGCAAAGTTGACTAGATTCAGCTCTAAAATAGGGTCCATGTGATTTACTTTTGTTCACTTACTTTTTAACAATTTCTGAAATATTATGTTGAATTGTAGGTAAATAAGATTAGAGTTATAATATAATTAATAACTGTAAATTAAAGACTAATACGAGTATACTCTGATTATAAAAAAAAAATGAAATTATTTTTGGTTTTCTTAATTTCTTTTAATTTTTTTCGAATGAAATCATTTCGTGCTATCTATACATACTGTATATATATACATATAATTATGTACCAAAATTGCTCATTCAAGTAATATTACTTAACATATTGGGTCTAAGTTAAATCATTCGAATTTTTGCTAAAATCAAATTTTGATCAATTCTGTTCTTAAGTAGTCTTTCCTTTTTTTTATATGTATGTATTTAATATACGTACATACATACATATGTGCAATGTTTTTCTAATGTTTAGAAACATGTTTAGTCAAAATAAGTTCAAAAATTGAACTTTGATAAACTACATTATATTACTTTTATTGTAGATTCCGGAATTGTTGGTTCTAAGGAAATATATCAAAAACCCTATAAATAGTTTAATATAAACTTGTTAATTTATTTAAAAAAACAATCGAAATTGATAAACTATTTTAAAATAAATTTCATGTTTTGTAATTCAGAAAATATTTTGTTGAGAATTTTAGTATGCAGCTAAAGTTCAAGAAAGTTGTGTAAAACCGTATCCAAAAATTCGAATAACGCTGACAAATCCTCTGTTTGTATCTTCTTGTCAAAAAAGTGGCCCATTTATAATTAGTTTAGGTTCGGCAAAAAAATTGTAGGCCCCTTAATTTGCTGCCCACAACTCGCAAGCAGGAATGTTTTATAATTGTAAATCACTAAGTTCAGGTTCTCTACGAGTCCCTCCTCTTTAATTTATTTATTTTCTGCCTTCAATATTTTCAATCAAAAGAAGAATTCAAAACCACAAAAACAAATTTATCATAAGGAACATGAAGCTAAAATCTTCATACTTACCTCATCAAATGAAAAATAACATTCTTAATGAAATAATCAAACTTATTTTTTTATAATATATTTTCAGAAATTATTATTCTTTTTATATTTCCATCATGTAACCTTGTATGTCCATCCATCCTTCATCTTATAATAATTTTTTTTAATTTATTTTCACATTTTTTTAATTTATATTATAAATTTATCTTATTTAAATAACAAAATATTTCATTGCTCTCCGTTTCTATTTTTCTGCTCTAATTATTTTAAAAATTAAGTTTATTAACAAAAAATAAATAAAACAAAAAACATGAATATAGCTAGTAGTTATAATAGAATTAATTTAGAAAATAAGTCTACAAGAGTACCATAAATATATATACATATATATACATAAATATATATATATATACATATATATATATATATATATATATAAGGTTTCACACCATAGAGATTTATATTAGTTTTGGTTTTGTATATTGCCTTCCAAATTCATTTCAATTAACAAACTTTTTGCAGAAATATATATATAATATTACATGACACTGGGTGGATCACATAGATTCACTTAAATGTATAGTCTTTAATTAATTAATAACTTTATATAATTTATATTTTTTTTGTTCTTTTTTTATAATATATATATATATTAATATAAATCGTCGTAAGTCATTTGCATTATAAAGCGTTTTTAGTATTAAAAATTAATTCATAAAAATAATAAATTAACAAAAGGAAAAAAATAATATTAATATTAGTAATACTTTTTTATCATTTATGGTTGTTTCTTTCGTCTTTTTTAAAATTATCTCTCTGCATTTTTAAATTTACAATAATGTTTTTGTATTTGTTTATATATTTTTTAAGTTATAATAGTATTTAGTAATTTCATTTTGCCTTCTCACTTGGTTTTGGTGTATTTTATTTTTGTTGTTATTTAATTTAGTGAAATATATTTTATAAGATCATAATTGTACATATACATAGTTATCTGATTTTTGTTTTTGTCAATTAATTCTTTACTCATAGTACATTTAATTAGAATAATGCATCGATTGAATATTAGGCTCCATCAATGAGTTTTTGTTTTTGTTGTATTTTTTTTTCTTAGTTGATTTTGTTGTTATATGTTTCTTAAATTAATAACTATTTTTCTTTTTTTTTTGTATAAATTTATGTACATCATTTACAAAATGGTGTTTTTTTGCTTTTCTTAGATTTACAACACGTGTGATGGAGTTTTGCGTTTTACGACTTTTAAATTTGTTTTTCTTTTGTTTAACAAATTGAAGATGAGTAGAAATAATGAATTTTATTTTCTTAGCCTACACTAATTAAGTAATGTTTTATTTTTCGATCTTAAAAATGTTTTTGTTTTTTTATTTTCTTGCTGGCTTCGATTGTATAGGAAGTATCTTATCAGTTTTATTTGTTTACTTTATAACTATTTATTGTATTTCAAAATGCATAAAAAGGAATCGAGTTTCGTTTAGCCGTTGTTGATTTGGGGAAATAAAATTTAAAAAAAAATATTTTTCAATAATAAAACAAAAGCAATATAATTTTGAGTTTTTACTTACTGATTTTAATATATGTATGTACGTACATATCATATATATATATATTTGCAGTCGAAGACGTATTTGGTTTGAACGAAGATAAGCGAAGGCTCCCACTATCACTATATAGTTATGCTGCCCCAAAGATTAGAAAGTAAATATGCTGCAAACTTTTATTATTTTGTGATAACAATCAAGACGCGAAACTCCATCAACGATAACAAGGCAGTCTTCAAAATGTATGCCCTATCTCAAGTAATTGAAAAAGAGGTTCGGCGATTTTTTTTTTTTTTTTGCAAATATACGAACGTTGATTGCAATCTCAAACTTTATTGCAACTCACGGCCTGGTTTTCCAACATTCAAAAATACCACAACTATCACTTGGATTTACCTTTAAAAACTGAAGAAAAATCTCAACTCATAATCTTAAATTCATTACTGATTAAATTCTGCTGTTTTATTCACGTGTTTTACTACATTTTAAGAAAATTAGAAGAAAAATGCTAACTCTTAAACTCTATGATTTTCTCAACTATCGATAACACGGATATTAAATTAAAGGCTTTGATCGTCTGTTAAGATACCTACTAAGACACAATTGCTTTTATTGAATGAGAAATAATTTTCCTTGATAACTTTTTGTAGAGGTATTGTTGTGTGAAACCATTTATCTACTGATTGTATACAAAATCTACATAGTTGTAATAAAAGCAATCTGTTTAAAGTATTTTACACAATTCTGTAATAAATTATCACACGCTTGAAAACATTAAACAGAAAACATAACATACAAATTGTATTTGATGTTTGATGTTTATTCTTATAAAGGCGTTATTAAGTAGGTTGATTAATTCCCCTGGTTTCAGGTCTACGAAAAAAAAAAACAAAAGAAGTCTTTTCCAAGTGAAAGATTCCAACATTGTACATGCTGCATTATTTTCACTTTACTATTTCATAAATCTCACCATATAGCAATAAACAGCAAGGTACAAACCATACAGGACTCTGTGGACTGCAGAATTGAACAAACACCAAATTAAAAAAGAAAAACTGTATTCGATTTCCCTGCGTTGTTTCCGTTTGTTAATGAAATTATTTTACTACCTTAACCTTGAAGGACAAACCATTAGAACCGAACTTGTAATTTTTTAACCGAAGCATTGCGGTCGACTTTGAAAATTTACATTTTTAAGGGGACAATTTCAGTGAACCGATTTCAATACAATTTTTCCGATTTTTTGATTAAGCTATGCTCCTACCATAACGAATACGAGATTTCAAATTGATGGAAAACGATTTCATAGAGATTTCAATGAAATCTCAATGAAAACTCTGGTCATTGCTCACATTGGATTTTCATAAATGTGACAATCACTAATCACCTTAGCCGATTTCAACGAGATCTCGATGAAATCTTGATACCTAAGCTAATATGAAATCTTAAAATGTTTCATCTGAAATCTTAGATTTAGGCTTGGTAGGAAGATGATATTAATTTAAAATTAAGATTGTGACGATTGTATAGGATGAACAGTAGCAAATTGTTGCTTTTTTAACTTACGCAATAAGAATAATGCACTTTTTCACATTTTTGACGATAAGCGTAAACACTATCATATCGTGACTACATCCGCTCAATGTAGTCACGATATGATAGTGTATATATGTAAAAATGGCTTTTAAAAATAACCGCAAAGAACTCATTTGGAAATTTTTGTGTACTCAAATATTTCAGCTCAGCGGCACTTTCGAAAAATATCAGAATCCACAATTCTATTAAAATCCCAAAATACCAGCACCTAAAAATGAAACTTTTGTATCCCCTTTCCGATGCTGAACAACTTATTAATCTTTCGAAATTCCCCAGTTTAAGGTGCCTGATAATGCAATCCTAGGAGGGTTTTTAATTTTTGGTATTATAGTTTTCGACTTCAAGAAAAAACCGATTTCTTGTTTTTCTGTCTAAGACAAAAGTTATTTCAGAATTTTCATTTTCTTAAAAATTAGAAAACATAAAACCATCTGGTTTTTGCCGTGCGAATGAAATCAATAAGGTCTGAAAAAATAAACGCCGAAATAGTACTTTATAAATTTTGAAAGAAAAAATATGTACAGTTGCTCCCAAAATTGAACGTACATCAATAAACAAATCATTATTTTTCCTCTTTAAAAAAAAAAACAGATATTCATTTTCAATGATTTTCTTTATTTTATTTTTATTTAAATATTTAAGAATTGATATTTGAGAAAACAAAATAAAAAACGGAAAACAAAACACTCTCTCAGAAGCTTTGTGGCTTATTAATATGCTTTGTAGCGAACTCCAACCGTTTACTTCGATTAATCAACTAAATGAAAGGTTTTTTGCGGGCAACTGCGGAGGACGCGCTGAACGGTTTCGTTTGACATGGGTATTTTTATGATTGTCGCGATTTCCAACGCTAACTTTGGAATACTTGCTTTTGGATTTTCTTTAATTTTCTCCACTTTCATCGTACTGAGACAGAATTTTTGTTTTTAGCGTACCTTCGAAAATATATTTGTTAACAGTCTTTTGAACAGTCGAATGTGTTAGCCTGACGATTTCACCAATTTCCCGCAAAGGTTTTCCTTTGGAATGCATGTTGATAATAAGTTTTCTTGTAGAAAATAATATAAATATTTAAATTTGGACAAATGGTTTTAGAGATAAATATAAAATCGGAATGAATTACTGTCCATACATTTTTATAATAAAAATAGAAAAATGCTCTCAGTTCATTGCCATTTTGCTATTCGGGTAAATCGAACATAGTACATTCAACTCACACGAAAAATTCCATTACACTCTACCTTTTCTGAGAAATACCACAATTCTCGATTTTTTTTTTTTCATAAAAACGACGGGACAGCCTACCGTATATTAAGTGTGGGTGTAAATTAAAAAATAAATGGATCGGTTTTTCTTTTTTCTACACATGAAGGGTGTTGACTGGGTTTAATTTCATTGTAGAAATCAAATCTCGAAATAAATGAGTAATAAATTGGTTTTACATTTATAATTTTCTTTTTGTTGTGCCGCCCTTTAAAATATAAATATTTCATTATACATAATAAATAAATCGAATTTTAACAAACATTTTGGCTTTAATTATTTATATTTTAGCTATCAGGATCCGCATCTTGGATATACGGATCTGAATTGTATAGGACGAATTAATTTAGGTTGATGGTAAAACAACACTAAATATAACCAACATCAACTATCAAATATATCAGAGTTCTGCGATGAATAGCAATATAGAGCTGTGTTATATTATGATAAGCCTCGGCTTAGAAACTTGTAATTTCAAAATATACGTATCATGAGTTTAAATTATTTTAAAAGCTGCTATTTGACCCGTGAAAATGTACTCGTATTTAACTATTTTTTAAATTAATCTGGCCAACAATAGTTGGTTTCCTATCAAGACGAGATAGTTGAGTTTTTGACTACCTACTCCTTGGTACTACCATCCTGTTTACAATTCTTTTTGTATAAATCAAGAAAATCGTTTAAAATAAAAGAAGATACCACAATGTGTTGAAATCAAAACAGAAAATAATCCGTAATTAAACAAAATTATATTGTCATGTCATTTCCCTTGAGGTTTAAAATCCCAAATAAGCTAAAAATTAAACACAAACAAAATAGATTTATTTTTGTTTTTGAGAATTTAATTTAAAACATAATTTAATTAGTTAAACAAAAATTTACAAAATATATTTATATATGGTGTATATATATATTGATGTAAGTATGTATAGTTACAGGATAAATTAATACTACAGCATTTTATTATGTATAATTTGTTTTTGTTTTTTTTTTTTATTTTTTAATTTTTACTTTAATCATAATAAACTTTGTTTTATTTTCTTTTATATTTGCATGATCGCTTCGCATCAATAATTTGAACTTTCTTACACAATATTATCAACATGAGAATATTTTTTTTTTTAATTAATTAAATTTATATCATTTCATTTAACTTATCTAAATTGTTTACTAATTTTATTTAATTTTTGTTGTTTCTGTTCTGTTGGGAAAGAAAGAATATATTATATATGTTTTTATTTGTTGTCAAATAATGAATATACTAATAAAAAACTTAACAATAAATATCTATATGTGTGTGTACATGTTTTTATATAAAAACTAAAGGCATTAAATTAGAAAAAAAATCTTATTACAAAATTTAAGAGACAAAAAAAAACAATAAAAGGCTGAAGGGAAACGACGAGTTTGACGACAGAAAATAAAAAAGAACATTTGTTATTTCCCCAACAACAAAATATTCATAACAAATTTTAATCAATATAATTTTTATAAATCTTCAGTTTTTTTTTTTGTTGCAATTGTATTTATTTTGAATGGTTTTAACTGATATCCTGTAATAAGAGGTATATTATCAGTTACATTTCAGTTTAAGTCGTTTGTTTTTTGTTTTTTAATTATTAATTGATAAGTTTAAGGTTTAAACTTACACTTTAAGTTTGTCGCTGCACTTTTTGTAATTTCTTATTGTTGAACTAAAATTATTTGTTAGTTTTAAATTGCTTTTTTTTATACATTATGAAAATAATTTACGGTTTTGTTTAGTTTACATTTTTTATAATATTATTTTTTCCATTTTCTTATTTACGTGTGGAAAGACTATACAATTCAGGTATTTGGTAAGCAATTTGAATGCATCATTTTATTTTTATTTTTATTTAGTTATTCTAATATCTGTAATGTTCAGTTTTTCGAATTGTTAAACATTTTTTTTTCGTGTTTGTTTTCCAATCCCATTTTATCTCTATGAAGCTGGTTTCAGTTTTAAAATTACCAATATTAGTGTTACAAATTAAAAGGGGGTTGGGAGAGGAACATTTTTGTTTAGTACACCAGCGCTCAAAATCAAAATGTAACACAGGAAAAATAGTAGAAAAACTTTGAAACTTTTTTAGAATAAAATTTAAGCAGTTCAAAACATAAAGCTGTTGTTAAAGAAAACCTTATAGATCATGGAAAGTGTTTAGAGGTACATAAATACATGCATACTTGATTTAGCGAACTGAGAAATCCTAAACAGTAAGAGGGCAGAGTTAATTGTGGATTGAAAAATGAAGATATTACAGTAAAAATTTGGTCACGATACTTTAAGGTCTTCATGACTTATGATAGCGGGACAGCTTTTGAATTAAAGTTTAAGCCGTATAAAATGTTAATTCATTCACTTTACGCTTGAAATATTAGTGGAGATCCTAAAAAGAGAACGATTGCAACAAATGATTTCAAAAGACGAACTGTTCGCTGTTCAAAACCCTCCCAGTCCAACTTTACAGTGCCGAATGTTGTACTGCTGGTCTCTTTAAAAATAACGATTATTTGGTCCTGAGTGCATGGGTGAATAGAAGAAAAAGGAGCTGTAAAATAAAAGTAAAAGTAAAATATTTCCACTCGAACACATCGAGCGATTGGACAATGATCCATCTTTCAAGTTCCAGCCCCGAAGTTTGTAGCGACATAGAAGACTGAATCTCTGATTTAAGGACCAATTCATGCGAGAGCGCTTAGTCTGTATGACTCAAAGCAGAGTACTTGGGATCGTAAAGAATAGAAAGCTACAATACCGCAGGCAGATACCCTTAATAGGTCGCAAGCGCGTAGTATTATTTCGCCCAGTACATAATCATAAAGGCACTGAACTATAAAAAAGCCCTTTCGCGACCTTGGGATAGCAAGATTCTGAGCAATATACTTTTCAAAAACTGAATTATATTTAACATCCTTTATATCGATTTCCGCAACCTTATTTTCTGCAAAACCCAAAAAAACATAGCCTGTATAAGACCTGTCTACAAACTGAACAGTATAAATTTCCCGCTTTGAGCTAATTGGAAATTATTGACAAGTAATTTTAGTTGAAGAAAGGTCAGTTAGGTCTTCACCGAATGGATAAAATGAAAAGCACTTTTAATGATAAGAGATACTATTGAAATATTGTCATTTCTCCGTAAGAGGAACATTTTTTTGCTTGTTTTTATGTGGTAGCGTTTGGGAATTGACCTCTGGCGGGAAAGTTCAACGCAATAACCAATACGCCAAAGGACACCAAGACCGAAGTTTACAAGTCACAAGTATGTGAATATTAAGTGCAACAAGTATAACAATTCAAATTTGATAATCTCTTTTAGAAATTTAGAGATACAAATTATTTTAAACGCCCTTTTTGCATGAAAAGCCAAAAGCCAATTTCTTAGTAGGCGAGTTCTTATTAAGGAGAACAGTGTTATTTTAGAAAACGCTTTTTTATAGACATTTAGAACTTGGGATTGCATTTCGAATTGAATTAAAAATATTTCTTAATCCAATAACTGTTTCATTTCAAAATCCGTTAGTAACAAATTTTTTTTCTGGTGTATTGTAGAAAAGGATTCTTTTAAATGAAAACTTCGCTAACAAAGCAAAATTTAAGACCTAAAAGCAATACGAAGGGCAACAAGAAGCTCCAGCAGAAACAATAATGCATCTACATATTATTGGATCTGTCTTCGATTAGGTGTCCCAAAAGAAAGAAATCCCTGGGAAGAATAAAAGAATATTTTTATCTTAACTTATAAGATCACAGCAAAAAAAAAAGCAAAACTTAATGCACCAAAAATAAAATATGCATTAACTTTTATTGATTATGTGTAAAATTTTATTTTGAGCGCTAGCGCAACAAAGTGCATGCATTTATTAAAATTTTCTCCGTCGTTGCCAAGTTCAAAATTAATATTACCCAAAAAGAGACCCAGAGAAGTCAATAACATATCTTTATACAGTTTTTCTTTTCTTTTTATCAATTTAAATAATGTACAATTTTATCTAATACAATATATAAAACAAAATATATCTACTTAATGAAATTTATCTAAATTTTCTTAGATTTGCATGCACCAAGTGGTAGTAGTGGTAGTAAATAATATTGTGGTGGTATTGGACAAATTTCACATTGGAAAAATGAAAATTAAAAGAAAATTTGTCCGATTTTTATGTTCTAGAATAAAAAAAAAAAAAGAAATAATTTACATCGAGAAGCAAATATTAGATTAAATGTTTATAAACAAAATAAATATATACACAAAAATCAGTGCCAGAGTGAGAAAGAGAGATAAATGGAGAGAGGAAGAGAGAGAAAGGAAAGAGAGAAAAAACCTTTAATTATTATTATTTATTTACATCAGTCGCTGACCTTCGGCGTTTTTGATTTTGACTCGCTGCCGTCGCAACTGCTATTGCGGAAATTGTTCTCTGGCTAAGACTTCCGGTAGCAGTGCGTCCGGTGATTTGAATGTGCTGCTGTTGCTGTTGAGGCTGCTGTTGTTGTTGGCCACTTATCACAGTCATATGATGCTGCTGATTCGACTGTGATACTAAACTTTGTTGTTGCTGCACAGTCTGTTGATGTTGGTGTTGTTGCTGCTGCTGTTGAGCAGCTGCTACCTGAGTTAGAACCCTCTGCTGTTGTTGTTGTTGTGCCTGCTTTTGCAGTTTTAATTGCAATTTTTGTGTTGTCATTACGAGGGGTGTGGCAGTTAAATTTGCAGTCGTCGTTATTGCTGATGAAGCTGTGAATTGAATTTTGATATAAGAAACAGATAAAATTTAAATTGCAATAGCTCAACACCCATAAAATTAAAATTAAAAAAAGATTGTTATTATTGAATACAAAAAAATCAAATCTTTAAATTCATTCTCAAAAGTTTTTACAAATGGGGCAGCAATTAAAATGAAATATTTTATAGACAATGTATGTATGTAGGTATGTACATAAATAGCTTTTTAATATAATGTACATAATATTTATTATTATATTAGAACACTAAACCCAAAGTGCAGAATGAGGATAACAATAAATGGATTAAGTTAAGTGAAAGGTGAATAGTTATATTTTCTAAATATTTTTTTTTAATTTTATATAAATAATAATATACATATTTTTAAAAGCAACGCCTATTTGTTAGCCTTAGCACGCATTAAATGAGGGATCAGGGACGTGTACAGACTAAAAGGAATTTCCACCAAAGGAAATATGTAGTATAAAATTAATTTATGCATATTTTATAGAATTTGTCAAAATTAATTTTGCAATATATTTATTACTTGTTTTTTTTTGGTAAAAATTTTGTGTAAAAGATTAAGTTTATTTTGTTAGTTAAAGACGTGTATTTTATAATACACATTAAATACTAACGACCATGGAAAATATTCTGAAGCCAAGTACATATTTATTTAGCCCTATATAGGCGATGGAAAATGTAAAGAAACTACTCTAGTCAACATTTGTAATAGAATCTCACAGGAGGAAGCTCTGGTCTGCTTCCATTTCATTTTATAAATACATAAATAACTTTGGTGGCGCAACAGCTCGAAGAGAACCAGGATCTAGAGACTTACAACTCTCAACCATTCCTGTGGGCGTGTTACCAGGAATGGAGGGGACCTACGATTTTCTGTCGAACGGCTAATAAGTAGCACTTTTCATGACAAAAGATACCCCTAGAGGATTTGTCAATTTCTCGCAAGAAGCAGTACACCCCTGAAAAATTTGTCTGCAGCGAATGAGAAGCCAAGACCTTCTGAATGAGGTCCCAACGCACTAATCATTATGCCAAAGGTTATAACAAGTAAAAGCAAATTTACAAATTTTTTGTTTGCATAGAATACAGCTTGTATTGTGGAGTTAAGAATAGTACTGATGTAAATCCATTTAAGTTTTAAGCATTTTTTCCTATTAGTACTGAATTAGTTTTTTTTATAGAACAATTAAGCTTTGGTTTGAGATTGAAATGATAGGTCCAATCCGATCCGATTTTGCCTAAAAAAATCACAATCTGTCAAATTTTGAAGAGTGCAAAAGGTAGTAGTAGCCGATAATAAATTGAAGAAAAATACAAGCGGTTTCTCAAACAAAACCTTTGCTATAGTCTGTCTAAATTACTTAACTATAGATGTTCAAGACTATAGTTTTTCTTAAGGATTTTCCTATAGCGAATGACAGTTCATTGCGGCCAAGTTTTATAAGTTGTACATTTTTTTCCCAGAATTGGAAGATAAATTAACATGGCAAGAAACAGCATCAATTAACACCTTCAAATAATAAGAGAATGGTTTCTGGAGCAGTTAGGCCCATTTTTGGATGATAAACGACAGGAAGCAAAATTTCCGGATTTGAGAGCATGCCAATCCATACGAGATTTACCAGGCGGAAATGAATCCGAAGAAATTAACTTTGGTGTGGATTGTGGGGCGGCGATATAACCGACCCGTATTTTTCCAAAAAAGACGATTGTATTTCTTAAGTCGCAGATCTATGCCTATAAGCCGCAAACAACTAATATACTGATAAAGTCAATATAACCAGTTCTATTCAGACTGATCTGTGCGCCAGTCATCGAAAATTGAACCTCTCTAATGCGCGCAAACTAGCGAAGCCACAGCGGTTATTTAAACAATGTCATATTCAGCATACATCTTTGATAGTCTTATTAAATAATACACTCTATAATACTTCTGATATTAAAAAAAATAGAGGCCAATGAACGGCTCAGAGAGAACTAGTGACTTACAACTCTCAACAATTGGAAGGAACCTACAATTATTTACCTAGTGCTAGCGGCTAAGGTCAGAACGACTTTTCATGACGAAAGATTAGTCACTTCCTCGAAAAGAGGATATTTCTCATGTAAGAACATACTGTAAATGAAAAACAACTCAGACTACTCCACAAGGGATCACGTCAACGGATTTAATTTAGTTTATTTTTCAATATATTTTATTTTCGGAGGGTTGTTGACCCTTAGACTCTAGTTTAGTTTTTTTTTAATTCGTGCAATAGAAAAGGAAAAGCTTTTTTATGCAAATAAATATAGCTATCCTCAGTTTTAGTTATTTATCCTTTGGTTTCATCTAAGAGCTAAGACATAAGAGATAAGTAGGCTAGTTTTATTAGTTTTTGTTAAGTTTGAACTCAAACAGAAATATAAAAATTTGGCTCAGAAAACCCTTTGTAGCTAATTGTATGGTAGAAGATAGCGGGGTAAAGCTTGCTTACGTTGGAAGTATGGCATTGACTGGATTATATCGGTTCGCGTTTGGGATTTATGAAGGGACTTGTGGAGGAACATGTTTGTATGGCGAATTACCCATAAAATTTTGCAAATCCTTACAGAAATGTCCATACATTTTAAGGATTTGTAAAAACCAAAGCTAGTATTTGGAGGTTATACCTGCACAATGGTCCACGCTTGGGAATACCAAAAAGAAATATTTTCATAAATTAACTGATCTTTAGTCTGACTAACAAAACAAAACCCTATTTATTATTTGACGTTATTATGCACACCTTTCCCAAGCTTACCACCAACACTTGCACTCCCGGTTATGCCTCTTTCTTCAATATTCAATTGTTTTTTTTTTTTTTTTTTGGTCTGTACTAAAATTTTGAAATTACTCACAAGTGATTGGCGTCGCTATTTTCAGCGTTGATCCAGCCAAACTTCTCTGCGCCGCAATCAATTGGCGATTAGTTATTTGTTTGGCACTGACAACTTGTATGTTCCTCGTCCTTCCTTGTTGTAATGAATTCAACAGCTGTATTGACTGCTGAGTGTTTCCAGTTGTCTGATTTCCAGATGATCCACCAACTGAACCACTTGTTGCCACCGTCGTATTCCCTATATTAGCACCACCTAAACCGCCACTGCCTGAGGTACGGATTGTTTGAGTGTTTAGATTTTTAACACCAGATGCAACTAATTGAGCTGTGGGAAAAAATTTTTTTCGGGCGGGCAGAAGAAAAACGAGAGAGAGAGAGAGGTGTAGGATGGGTTATGGGAATTTTTTTGTTGTTTAACATATGGTTAGCAATGTTATGATGATTAAAAATGGTCCCAAAATGCGAACAAGCAGTTTTGTTAGCGCAAAACACAAAAATAAATCAAGGGGACAAGCTTAGTTGGAAAAAAATGCGTGTTTAGTACTTACCAATTGGCAATGAAAGCATGGATCCGCCTGCTGAGTTCACACCTCCCGAACCGGCGTTTGTTAGTACCACAGTTTGTGTACCTGCCGCAGATGCACCACTTATATTAACTCCTCCCATTTCTCGACTGTTGCCACCACTTTGCAGGTTATTTACTTGCGTTGTACTTGTCACAGGAACTGATACCAATAGACTTCGCGTCTGCTGCCCAGTGCTTTGCATCTGATTCTGGTTGGAATTCTGCTGAGCAGTTATGTTACCACCAGAAAGTTGGACTGAAATTGGCTGCGTCAGTCCTGGAATTTGCACTTGAACGTTTTGCACACCAGGAAAATTAGACCTCGCTCCTTGGAGCGATGACAGATTTATGCTCTGCAGATTGAGAGTGGCAGTTTGCTGCTGTTGTTGTTGCTGTTGATGGGAAATGGGGGAAGGTGATGCTCGTGGCGGTGGACTAGACATTGGCGATATTGACGCAGCTGGAGATTGGGCGTTTGAGATTTGCTGAACAAGCGCCTTTGTCATATAATGCTGCTGTTGATGTTGCTGGGGCGAGAGACCTGCTCCGGGACTGTTGCCGGTGTTCAAATTTGTATTGCCACTGTTCAGTCTTTCGAGGAGTGCCTGATTCGATGAGATAGCTGTGGACGTCGATACATTGTTGCCCCCACCAGACTGTGAATGATCACTGCTGGGAGATGGAGACGTACCTACTAAAGCATTCATTCCTGGCATTGTAAAATTTAAATTCGTTCCACTCGAGGTGTTCGATGCATTCGAATCACTACCCGGAGACGGAGCAGCTGCACCTACAACAGTCGAATCTCTTCGCAATGCACTCGTTGTGATGACTCGCTGGCCTCCACTATTGCTCAGAATCTTGATGCTGTTGTTATTGACGGACGCACTGGCGTAACCAAAATTGGCATTTGTCATGATGGCGGGAGGCGAAGCCAGCTGAGATGCTAAGGCGGACATAGATACTCTCACATTTTGTGGCTGGCCCGTCGTACCGTCTTGATTTAGACCAACCGCTATGACATTCGTGCCAGCATGTGAGCGCTGCCCAACACCATGAGTACCACTTACAATGTTAAGTTTTCGCAGATTTGAGTGGATCGAGTTCTGGAGAACTTCGTTGGGTTTGCGTTGCATCGTTTGCTGCTGCACAAAGTTATCTGTCTGTTGGTGGGTCGATTGTTGTTGTTGGTGGTGCTGCTGGGGTTGATGTTGTACCAAGGTAACTGTTTGTTGCTGACCCGTCGAGGTAGTAAAATTCTTACTAGCAACGGGTGTGCTTGTCATTGCGGCTGGTGCACTTTTCAAAAGACTGAGAATGGACTTATGTTGTTGTTGTTGTTGTGTTTGTCCTCCACTATTTGAGGTTTGTTGTTGTGAACCTGATAAGTAAAGAACAATTTTATTTAAATTCGTTACAAAAACGCTAAATATTGTAAAAATATGGAAATAATAAGCCCTCCTAGATGCATATGTATTGAAAGACGTAGTGCTCTACTCACCAGAATTCTGTTGTTGCTGCTGCTGTTGTTGCCACTGATTAGCTGTATGAAAGTTGGTGACAAGAAGTTGCTGTTGTTGCTGTTGTGATGTAACAATTGAACCAGTTTTTAGTTGTGCCTGCTGGAACATATGACACCATTTCAGATTCTAAACAAACGAAAAGCCTTCGAATACTTACCAAAATGGGTCCACTCGCTGCCAGTTGCGATCTAAGCGCCGAATTGGCTGCCGATATCACTTGCGTTTTCTGCTGCTGATGACCACCACTTCCCGTAGCTGATTGTATTGTCAGTCCTGATGTTATAGTTTGATTCCCTCCCCCACTTCCAGAGGGCTGCTGTTGAACAAACACCAATGAACCATTACTCAAACTCAATTGATGTGTAGGATGATGATGAGTTGTTTGCACCTGGACCGTTGCACCATTCGCATCAATGTATTGTGGTGGTGGTCCTTGTTGTTGACGTATATGTTGCACAGTCCCGCCTGCCGTTGTTATGCCAACAATATTCGCTCCCTGGAGATTGATGTTCAAGTTTTTAGCCGAACCAACTGTGATCGACTGATGGTGGTGATGAAGATGCTGTTGCTGCTGCTGCTGCTGTAGACTAACATGCTGCTGTTGCTGCTGCTGCTGTTGTTGTTGTTGTTGTGAAATTGCCACAACCAACTGCTGCTGCGGATGCTGTGTATGATGTGAATGCTGATGTTGGGAGTGTCCTGGCACCGACGCAACTTGGTGTTGGGCTACAGCAGCAGCCACCGCGGCTTGTTGCTGGGCAGCAGCATTTGCAGCTGCAGCTGCAGCTGCTGCTTGAGCAGCCTGCTGCTGACGTTGCTGCTGCAGGAATTCCTTTACCGCCTCTCTATGCTCAGCTGACATTCCGGTATGGGAGATTTTAATAGGATGATTAGGTATGTAATGCCTAATCTCGACCGCTTTGCGGCCCTCTTCCGTGAAGATCTCCCTAAATTGCTGAATGTAGCGATGCGCATGTGTTCGGGTACCCAATGAAAACTGGCACGCCTCCCCATTGCGCTCACCCACACGATAATCACGATCCACATATAGCTCACCCAGGTACTCGGAATTCATTGGCCTTTGATAAATGGACAATTTAATGTGATAGATAACGCTACGTCCCTTATTATCCTTCCGCTCTGTTTCGAGGACGTACTCCTCGATCAATTCCGGCTCACAGTCTGTGGTATTCTTCGGCCATTCACATTCCTCTGCATATTTTTCCACGTCTATACTCTTCGGGACGTCCAGAGGAGGATAAGCTAGGTTAGGCGTACGTCCCGCCACAACAGTATTTGTTGGTGTGTGTGAGTTGGGGTTTGTATTAATTTGTTGATTACTACTATGACTATTGCTACTACTTATATTATTACTATTACCACTACCACTAGAGCTATTATTGCTACAAGTTTGTCCAGCAGCAGCGCCATATGAGAAAATGTTACTGCTGCTCTCCAGACCTATGTCACCGCTCGTACTACTGCCAATTGTGCTATTATGCACCTGTCTCGGTTGCTGTCGTAACCTTTGCAGATAATCACAAAGCTCCAAGCCGTAGTCATGCGTAAACTGATCGATTTTTCTTTTCCGATTGATGGCTACCTGGGAGTATTTGCGCATTTGGCGGCGAATCTCATGCGTATTAAACATTTGCCGGACGAATTGACTGTTTATCTCTTCCCGGCCAATGCTGGGGTCTGGATCGAGACAGAGTGGCTCTGATGTCGCCAGCACCAGTTCGCTTTCGAGCTGCAGCCTCTCCTCGTACGTGTGCAAATTGGCGCGCTTGGCCAGCTTCTGCACATCCGAGTAGATGGTGTCATTGGTGGGCCTTAACAGAACATGATAGATATCACAGCTATTTGATGAAATTGGAAAGGTTTGGCGAAAATCTCTTATTTGACAGATCACACAACCCGAGTAGAAGACATTGGGTGACCGGTTCTCCAGGAGATCGGAAAGGAAGCTTGGCAACTGGCCACTGTCGATGCATTGTAATAGATTGTTTACTTCGTAGGGCCACCGGAACACTTCGATTAGGTTGACATCTTCGTCGGTGTCATCGGCAGTGGCTGGTGTCGTCGTTCCATGTAATATTTCACCTTGATTGCTAGGCGAGGGCATGTGCAGTAAATCATTTTCGTGGCACTCTTCATTTTGCAGCAGGTCTGCAGGGAGGGAATTATTGTTGTGATTTATATTTACAATTGAATTGAATTTTTGCTGCTGTTGATGTTTGCTAAATCGACTAGAGGGGGAATTATTGTTGTTAATGGAAGTTGTGGCGTAAGAAAGTGATATTGATGAAGCTGTTTGTGTTGATGATTTATTGTTATCATTGGATGACGATGACGGTGTGGAATCATCCGATGATGACGACTGTCTTTCGTCATGGTATAATGCAAGCGAGTATCCCTTATTGCCAGGATAGAGATTAACGACGATTTTATTGAGTTTTTCACGTTGCACCAAACGTTCCAAAACAAAAGAGCGAGTTCGTAGTCTCACCTATAAAATAAATTAAATTGTCCATATTATTGAGTAATTGTTTACTGAAATCAGTCTAAAACGTTCTTAAAATAAAACAAAAGAGAAAATGTATAGGAAAAGTTTCCAGCCAAAGCATCTGAACTCTAAACAAATATCGGAAAGAAGTGACCTAACGGGCTGAATGTTAATAAGCCTAACGAAAGACCACATAGAAAGTTCTACTTAGAATTTTCTTTTCAATCAATTAGTAAGTGTAGTCACACAACTCAAGAGTTAGATCAACACCAATACTGTTGTTTCATAACTCCAAGCCACTTCAAAATAATGATGGTATTCCTGAATTGTGTCTTAAGCCCACATGAAGTGCTTACGATGATCCGAATCTATATGTAACAATTCTTGCAACAATGTACATTGTGATTCCTGTAAATAAATCTGGCCTTCTATATTTATTTTCGGAGCTACAACCAAATGTAACACATATTACGAACACTGATTTCAGGAAATTCAACAAATCTTTGTCACGGAGATTTTTAACGACTGCGGTATATTTGAATATTTTTATTTAAAAAGCCAACGTAAATTTTTTGTTCCAGAACTTCCTTAAACGTAAGATGAAATTAAAATATAGAAAACATCTTCCTCATACAAAATAGATCGCAAAAGGCTAACTGCCTCGTCAGTGGAAGAACATGCTCAACATTATTATTGAAATGATCAAATTGCCAACTTAAATCACTTAGTTTTTTAAGTTGTTTAAATTTCAAATTTGCTAAAGTGGTCTATTAATACCCAGATAAGAAGTATTTTCATTTGATGTACATAGGTGTATGAATGGGTATGAAGGAATACCATATGTCACGAAATACCATAAAAAATAACAATTGATTTGATAAAACCAAACTTTTTTGTTTTATTGATTCTGAGAGTTGATTACGAGTATGATGCATTGCGAATGTCCTTGACCAGAGTGACAAATTCTAATTAGCTGAACCCATGAATTGTTTTATGTTCTTATTTGTTTTTTTTTTAGTAATTAGAATAATTTATTCGTTGTCAGTCAATCATTGAACACCCATTTATCTGACGAACGAAACAAAACCAAGAATCAAATACCATTCTACTTACCCCAGTTTGTTGTGCGATATTCAAGTCATCCTCAACCATTTCCAAATATAATTCCTTAAGCTTGTCCTGCATGTTAAAGAATTTGGTCGAACTCGAGGAACTTGAGTGAGTCTCATTCGATCTAGGTGTTGCAGTTGGTATTGGTATTTGTTTTACATTGGACGACGAGGATGCTGTAGATGACGCTAATGTTGATTCATGTCTACTACTACTGCTCCGATGGTGTTGTTGCACTACCATTGGAACAGCCCCACTTGCCATCGACGTTGCCGATGTTGATGTCGCTGAAGTCTTTTGCCTTTTACTTGGCGATCCAGTCGCTGAACTGCTGCTGCTGCTGCTGCTGTAGGAATTCGAAGATTGGCGCTTTTGTGATGATGTTAATAGCGAAACTCCTAAACCTCCTGAATTACGGCTAACTCCACCACTTCCTGCGGATATCGTTGTTGTTATTGAAATGTTTGCGTTGGTGCCTCCTGCTAAACTTCCGCCGCTAATAGACCTTGAATACGTTGATTTCGTTGACGAAGACGCCGAACATGAAGGTGGCGTTGACAGTAACGTGTCAGGCAATGCAGGCGACGGTGATGTTATCGAATTAAGACTGGATATGTGTGCCGGTGAAAGCAGGGAATTCTCGGCTGACGACCACGTGCTGGCGGGTGTTTTAGATGTTTCACCTGACAAATGCTGGCTCTGTTCAGACAGAAGGTTTTCACCAAGCGATGAGTTAATGCTTGAATAGTCTGGCGGTGAATCGGCCCCATCGAATATACAATATGGCGGTTGACTTGGTATTTGATTGATGTTATGCAGGAGACTTGAATTGAGAAGACTTTGACTGGATTGCTGAATATTTGGATAGGGTGGTGGCGGAACTTGGTGATGGCGAGTTGTGGTTGCCTGGTGTTGTTTTTGTTGCTGCAGATGTGGGGACGAGGAGGAAGTTGAAGAATGTGCTGACGATTGTGCAGCCGGATGAGGAGGGGGTGGCTGTGCCGTTTGATACTGTGTCTGGCGAAGCACATTCGACGTGTTGTTAGAGACCTTTAGTCGCAACAGTGTGTCGTTTATTATAAACTGAAAGATAAAAAAAATACGAGGATTAATATATATAAACGAAGCTTAGCTTAGGTTGGTAGAAGTTGATATTCAGGAATGTGAAAAGAACATGATTAACCAAGAAGTCAATATTTGAAATAGTATACCATTTAAGATTGTATTTTTGCCTTTCAAAAAATCCTTGCAATCATCACAATAAGAGATCCCAAAAAATCAAATCTTGAAAAGGCCCAACAAGAATTGAGTGTTAAACTTTTCTTCTCATTCTTTATACACATATGAAGATAAATGTTTCGGAAACGGACTGATTGTATTTAAGTAAATTTTAAGTTGATTTTAAGCTTAATTCATAGACAATATTCCTTTTGAACCCGTTTTAATTGTCATTTTATTTCATTGTTCAATGATTTGATGCCAATTTGCTACCTTGTATTGTTGCATTACAAAAGTTTTTTTTTAACTCACATATTTATTAAAATAAAATATTTTGGTTGATAAATATGTAATGAATAAAGTATTTAACAATTTTAAGTTAAATATTAAAATAAAAAATTTAATAAAAACAATATTTTTGGAAACATAATTGATTTTCGAGTCCATATTTTTTTTGCAAAAGTTATGATGAAAAGCTACTAAATGTTCACGTGCATTTAAAATTCAAGTTTTCATATCAATGCGAGCAGAAACGAAACTAAATCTTTTGATAATGGAAAGTTGAGTGAGATTATCAACTAGGAATGGTGAATGTATGATGTACATACCACTATAGGGCAAGTTTTGCATTTGAAAAAAAAAGAATCAAACTCCAGATTTTGATCAAAGAACAAAAAATGTTATCAACGGTAACTGCCTTTTAATTTGAAGAAATATTATACATACTCGTATATACAATTTGTTGAAAAAGTATTTTTCGAATTTTTGAAAACAAAGGGGTGGAAGAATTTTTTCTTATAACGAATCCCGAAAAAAGCTACTCCTGAATCCATCATAGTGGAAGATTGCATAAAAAACGGAATTCTTGATAGGGGTAATTTTTGGATTTTTTTAGATAAATACAATATTTCGATTTTATGTGGTAGGAAAACCCATATCACTAAAATGTTAAAAGAGTTGAAATGGATGAATATTACATGAGACTGAAATTTAATTTGTAATTTTTTATATTTGGATTATATATCCCATGTATGTTTCAACAAAGAAATTTGCAAAATATGTTGGTAACTATTACAATCTAAGAAATATAGGTGATTCCAGATTACCATTAAAGACGATAACTAACTCTCAAAAAAGTATTTTTAACGAACAGAAATGTTTAATAATCTAGATCCAAATATTAAAATAGAAACAATATTAACTTACTTAAAAAGAAATTGCGCAGCGTGTTATTATTTTGTATACATATATGTATTTAAGCAATTAACTGTTCAAAAAAATTAAATTTTGTTTTTAGTTTTCAGATTATGTATCGCACTATAACTAGCCACCTACTTTTTCCCTTTGGTGCTTTAACTTTACTTTGCTACTCTAATCGTAGGAAATTTTTAACTTGAAAGCAATATCACCCATAGTCCGAAAGTAGTTATAGTAAAATGCCAGTTAAACGCTCTGAAGTGGCAATTTGCATTCCAGTAAGAAAAAAAGAAGAACATAGAGAAGACTTAGCTTTGTTTTATTTAAACACCAATTGTTGTTTCTGGCATTAGGCGTGTTTTGTTGAGCTTCTTAATGTACACATTAAGAAATGTTAAAATAGCTCTCGAAATAAGGGTGATTATCTAGAAATATCATTATAATCGATTGTGTTTAACCCTGAACCACTTTATTTTCTGTAATCGGCGGTAATGAAGAAAAGCAACTACAAAGCAATTTAAATTAGTTTAGAAGTTTGTGTATTTTTAATTAAGATGTGAAATTTTTTGAATACTTAGAATATTTCCTAAATAAATTGATAATTTTTGAAAAATTTGGAGAAATGTTGAATACCGCAACTTTTACCACTTTAAGGATGGTTATATTTCAAACATAAATGTTTTCAAAAATCTGTTCAGAAAACAAGTTCAGATTTAAACGAGGCTCTAAGACGAAATATTTTGTAATTGTAATTTCTTGTTGGTCTGTACAAGAACTAAATAAATACAAAATAAGGAAGGAATGTTGTTTAATATTTAAGTATGGAAAATATATGATATGTAAATATATTAGGAGAAACTTGTACCGTTTACATATCATAAACGTGAATTTAATTGACACTGAGCGGTCATTCAGATTTTTCCTTGGCACTTGCTTCGATTTAAAAAATCCAGAAGCGTTCCGAATATTGAAGACTTCCTGATAATAAGCAAATGAAAATGATATAAATGCAGTATAGCTAATTCTAAACTGTTTCATTATTCGCAATGAACAGCACTCAAGACAATTTGAAACTGAAAAATCAAGAGTAACACATTCTATTTCGCACAGATTAAAAGACCCTCACTCAAAGAAGGTACACTTATAGAATATTGTGATTTTTTGGTATATTTCCTTCTGTGTTAAGATAAATAAGATTCTATTCAAACACTGTTCCGCGACTGAAAATATATTATTCCCTCGAAATTTTGTTATCTTCTTAAAAACTATAAAACAACCAAACTAAACCTTAATGATTAGACAAATTTCAATCCCAATTATTTGAACGTTTTAATTTTGCTGAAAATCTTCGAAAACTTCTCAAAGGACATGCAAATTATTTAATTTTTCTTCGTTTCCTCTATCTTGTATAACAATCTTGCTCAATTTTAATGTTGTATAATTTTGGTTCATACAAAAATTGAAAACAAATCCCACCATCAGATACCTAAAACAAACTTAAAGAAACGTTGTTAATAACAATTCTTTAACCAAGTTGTTACTTACATCAGCTTCTTGACATGATGAGTCCAAGCTTTGCATTGTGCCTGAATCCTCCACATTCAATCCAATATTATTTTTCACCTTCTGTGGATTGTTTTCGTTTCGCTTTTTTAAAATTAACTTTTAATTTAATTTTTGGCTACTGTTGATATTCCAGCAGTAGTTTATGGTTCTTGAAGTTTCACTTTTTTTTGTTCTTTCGTGATTATGATGATGGTGGTGATCCTTTCTTGGGTCTTTCTTTGCCTCTGCTGCTGGTTCTACTCTGACAGTCTGTCTTACTTGCTCTCCTTTTTCTTCGTCGTCGTCGTCTTTGTGTCACTTAAATTTTTTTTCTCCACTTTTTCACCACACAATTCTACAAATAAAAACATGGAATTCATTTATGAAATAAGATATTGTTTAAAAATTTCATGAAGTCGCAACAATATTTTCTTTACAATTTCCTACTGTGAACTTAAAAATGGGCAATTTTTTTTGACAGGAGTCTTTAAGTCAGTCAAGGAAAAAACACCTTTAAAAGACGACACAAGTGAGAAGGAAGAAAATTCCCTTGCCTTTTTAGTGCGAGCGAAAGTGAGACAGCAGGGCGGCGGAGGAGGAATTATCCCATTTGCATTAAATATTGTTTTTTTTTGTCGAAAAACTAATTTTCACAAAAAATTTGTTCACTTTTCGTAAACAATTACTTCTATTCTGAACTTTCTCATTACTCTCACCTTCCTTATAGCAGTTTTTTTTTTAATTTATTAAAAATTTAAATCCTTCTAGCTATCTGTATGTTGTGTAGGGGGAAAAGAAATTAAAAAAAAGTTTTGCACAATGTTTAGCATTTGACACAAAAATTGTGTTGAAAAATATTTTTTTTATTTTCCTTATCCGCATTTGATTGCGGAGAATATTATAAACACTTTCTCATTATTCACTAATTGTTTTTGTTTGGTAGATAACATTTTTTATTTGCATTTATGTTGCGAATTTTTTAATTGAAATCATTTTTTTCTTCTAATTTTCGAAAGAAAATATTAACCAAAATGAATAATGGGGGAGAGTGAGATAGAACGGAAGATTTTCTTTTTCTGTGCCTGAATGACATGTTTTGACAGATGCAGATGGGATATTTGTTTGACATTTTACTTTGTTTGTCTCATTTTGTAGCGTAGTTTGAGAATGAAAAGGTTGAAGGAAAGAGCAAACCAAGTGTGTACCGCACGTGCGATAGGAACGAACGGATGTAGGGGGAACGATTTAGTTTAGAAATTGCAAAATAGCAGTGGAGTGTGAAAGTTTTCAGACCGACAGCTGATTTTGTTTTGTCAACAAACTTTCTGTTATACAAGGTTTATTTGGAACTTCCACCATTCTTTTGAGTGTGTAGGATGTAGATGTAGAGAGTAGAACTGTTTGGTAACTTGAAATTTGTTACAAATTTTCACAAATTCATTAAAAAAGTTCCAACAATAAAGGAGAAAAAATGTTGTTTGATTGAAAAACTGTCCAGCACTCAGCTGCTTCTTCTGTTTTTAATTTTAAATTGTGGTGTCTGATAGGAAATAAAATAGTTTGAAATAGTTTACAAAATTGTCATGTTATTTTGATTGTTGATGAAGTAATTGGATTTCGACGTTTTAATGAAAAGTGGTTGGATGAATTTCTTATCTTTCTTGCAAGGTTTTCCATTTTTCAGAAGTTCTATCCCACTTCGTTGTTTTGATAGATTTTAGACATTTTACATAAAAAGATAGGCATGTTTGCCTAACATGATTCCGGTTTGTAAAAAAGTGAATCTTTTTTTTATCGTATTACAATTGAAAGATAGTTTATGGAAAGGCTCAATACATTTATTTAGGTGAACTGATATTTTAATATGCAAAATTTAAAATGTATTCTATGTTGCCTATACGAAATTTTGAAGTTTTACCATTTTTTAAAAGTGGAGATAGATCGACCATAGAGAACAGATCAAAGGCGCTGTAAATCATTTGAATATTTGATTTCTATTTGTATTTGCAGAAACATACATCTGACAAATATCAAATTGTCATTTGGAAGAACTGATACTTTTTTTCAAAGAAATTAATTCATTAAATTTTTTCTCGTACGATACAAGAAGCTCACTATTGGAGGAGACAGAAATGGATAGTTCGAAAAATTCCATTCGATTTTATAATTTTCATTTGTTCTTGTTCGTTGTTTTCACTTGTCAGTAATTGATTTGATCGGAAAAAATCGAAGTAAAGGCTTGAGCCTATGAATACGTATCGCATTTTAAAGCAAATTTAGAAGGGAATTTTGTTCCCTTCTCCGAAAATCTATAGACCTAAAGAATCTGTAGAGTTCACTACAAGATTTGAGCATAATTTGAGTATAATTTTAAAAAAATTCTTAGTTTCGCACAATCTCTGAAAGTTTTGCTAACACAAATTGGTCAAAATGTTACTTTTTATTCACCATAGATCTGACTGGATTTAGACTTGGTGGGACATCTGGTTGCTTCTTTTTAAATCATAGGTTATTTTGACACTGACAGCTGTTTCACGTTCGAAATCTTTACTTCAAGCTTTACCCATGAACGTTGGAAAATTATTGTAACCTTATTTCCAGAGTGCGTGCTATTTGGCCCAAATAGTGCGTTTTTCGAAAAGAAGTTTTGGCAGAAATGAAACACCCACCGCTCTTGCTGAACGCAAGTTTGTGCAAAAAGTTAGTGAGACTGGTATGCTTGTCTACAACACGCATAGACCCCGTCGTCGTACGGTACGCACAGACGAGAATGTGGCTGCTGTAGTAGAGAGTTTGAGACTCAATTCAAGAAAATCAACACGCCATCGATATCAACAGCTGAACATTTCACGAATCAGCCTGAGAATTCTGCACAAAGATCTCGGACTATTTGCTTCCAAGGTCCAATTGACTCTGCAATTGAAGGCGGACGATAAAGCCATAATATATAGCAAACAATTAATTTCGTTAATTTTATTGCATTATAAAAAGAAACTTGTATTTGGCCTACGTTTTAGTTAGTTTGCAGTACAAAAATGAAGCAAAGGAATCGACTCCAAAGCTAATTCAGGCATAACCATAACGTTTTTTTCAAATTTTAAAATAAACTCATTTTGGTAAAACTCAAAGTAGTAAAATTAAATGTAATTTAAAAAAAAGTTTGACCTCAATTCTGTAAAAAAAATTCTTGTGAGAAAAACAAAAATAATAAAAGCATAATAGAAGATCCTAGAACTCGGCTTTCTATGCTCATTGCAGGGATTAAGGCCCCATCTCCCAAAAGGGATAAGCGCTGCATTCTGTTGATCACTTGTTCATTTTGTTTATTTTCCAGGACAACGATTATCCTTGCGATTTTTCTCGTATTATTGCAAACATATTAAATTATGTTCTTAAAGCTACGAAACTAGGACTGGAAAATAAAGAAACTTGTAAAAACTTCGTCTTGTGCAAGACTTGTAGCTCTGATGTTCAAGCCCCTGATATTATATGAAATGAAATCGTGGTAAGTATATGTAGCTTCATTAGTTCTAACTTATTTTACAATATTAGCTTTCCTTGAACGTAATTCCAATATTCATTCAAGAACATGCACTCTTGTTGGGTTCAGCACTTAAATATAAGACTTTTCACCGTATTATCGATAGGGTTCTTCCACATTGTCCATCGTATTCTTATGCACATTAAGATCAATGTTTTATTAGCTAGTATAGATTATTATTAATTTTATTATAATGAAAACAGTCTCATAAACAGCTTTTTATATTAATATAAAAAATAAACTAATAGTAAATAATTTCGGATGTTAAGCACCAAAAGCACGGTTGTAGAACATTCGCTTCAGAAATCATGTTGCCAACAGTTTTTACATAGATATCACACATGTTAAAGGTAAATTGACATTTGACTTATTTAATTGTGATTTGTTTGTTAAAAATAAAATACCACTCGAGAACTATTTATTTGTTTAACGCGTTAGGGGTACTTTGGTAGACTTTACCCGCACAATTAAGAAAAATTTTAAGTTTGGGGAAGTAAGGCTAGCCGCGCATTGGCAACTGTGATCGAAATTAGTTTAATCACCAGTTGATAGATTACCGCGCACTGGCAACTCTTTACTCACGCTCAACTGTTGCGGAGGCAATCGTTTAGTTTGTGTCAAAACACAAACTTTTTAGTTGCTTGAATCGAGTTGTTCTTAGTGCACGGTGTCCTATATAAGCCCATATGTTTCATTTTAGCAACTAAACAGTTGCTACTTATTCGGTAGGGTATAAGGATATTAAGACAAATGTGTATTTACGCCGATTCGGGAATAATCTATTGACTTGATTATGATTGACAAACTTAAAAGAATTGACGGCGCGCATCCTCGTAGCTTCGTACAAATCCTTCCGTGAAAATTCAAATTTAGATTGAACAAAAACAATTTTAAGGGTTTAAATTCAATAGAGTTGTAATTGATTTGTCTAAGGCCTCAGTTATAGATTTCATTGAAATTCATCATTGAAACAAACCAGTGGAATGTTGATTTTATTTTATTGACAAGCCATTTATAGCAATCATTGAAAAACTTGTTTCAGTAAAAGATCCTGTCAGTGATTAATAACAACCAACTCTAGGTATTTGAAGTTAGAGTTGAGTTGGAGCACAACTGATATTTGAGAATAGAAAAAGAATCGAACACATTCAGCGGAACGATTGTGTTCCAAGTTAAAGAAACGAAAATCAGCTGTTCATTGAAATTGATTTCTATCAGTGAAATGATAAGAGTATTTAAATGAAATTTTAAATCAAAATTTATTATTTTTTAGAGTACAAAAATTCTGGAACTCATTAGATTCATTTAGATACCAATTAAATCCATTATAGTTTGTTTAACTGTCTTAAAAATCGAAGTCAAAATTTTCAATGATAAATGATAGATATAACTGGCCTCTAATTGAGCGAAAAAAATAAATACGTATATATATGTATAATCAAACGATTGAAATTCGTTGAAGTTTTGAAATTTGAGTTGTAATCATTAAACGAATGAACGGTGTTCGTAACTTCAATTCGATATTTATAACGAGAGCCTAAGAATTTGTCTTTTTAGTTCAACTTTCCTTTAAGGTAGCACGAATTTTCACACGGGGATTATTTTGTTCGGTACATTAGCATTTTTTAATAAATAAATATTCAATTTTAAAGTGAGGAAACATTTATAACTATTTTAATTAATTTTTAAAGTTCCTCAATTTGCACACAAAATGCACTTTTATTTGTTTGTTTTGACATTTTTCTTTGTGTAAGTATTACTAGAGTCGGGTTATTTTTGGGATATTATTGGGAATTTTTGCTTTTTTTTGTTGATTTTTTAGGGGAGTTAATTGTTGATTACAGGGAAGTTTGTGAACCTACAGTACTTTTCGTTAAGCAGTTGAAAAATGTATGCTAGCTTAATATAAGTTATGTCTCAACTATTCCGAAATAAAATTAAAAACCAACGTTTTTGAATAATTATCTATCACATATTTCTATATTTAAACAAATTTTTAGAACTTAACAAGAAAGATTAAAACATTAAAAATAAACACATTAATGTTTTGGTCTAAGTACTAAGCATTTCTTCACAAAAACATTTCTTTGTGCATAATTTCGGAAAACTCAGTTTTGGACGCAAATGAATCAAGCGCTATTGATTCTTCAGTTTGTATATCATATTATGTAAAAGAATAAACTCAATTATTAATATAAATTCAATTCAAAACTAACCTGCATTACAAAATGATGTTTTTATTTACAAACAAAAAATTGTATTTTGATTTGAAGACAAATTGTTCTACCCGTTTTGCACATTCCAATCGTTACTTGAAAATATAACACTTTTGTTTATACACCACGTTACATCCCTGTAAAATTCAATTCCATTTCGCCTTAAAAACAAATCTCTCGAATTCGTCCCTTTTTCTTATTCAACTTCGCACGCGAAACGCACACAAACCAAACCACGACCAGACGGAACCCACTACTATTTCAATTTAATTTACCAACACTTTTACACTCCAACTTCACCTATTTATACGGCCGACCCGTTCCCACTTCAAGTACACAAAAGCATTGCTTGCCAAATAAACATATGATAAAGTATAACCATCTCTGTCACAAGAGGGGCACGAATTTCATTGACAAGAAACGCCGAATATTTTCGTTCTCGCACACACAGGAGCGATAAAATTTTCACTTTTAGAAACTTTTTTCTCCCACCACCTTCTTATCAAGCCAATATTGAATTAGATTCGCGAATCGGCACAATGGTCTAGAAGCATGATTTTAAGGATATAGGTGAATTTATTTGATGGATTTTTAAGTTTAATTCTGGAGAAAACCACAGAGCGAAACAACGATCAAATTCTCTTTAAAAAACTAACATGAGTGTAGATGTGTGAGTGACTTTGCCGTAAAGTATATGAGATGAAACACGTATCCATATATACTTTGAAGTAGTATGAGTGAAATGGAATTGAAGAGAATACGAATGATATAGGAAAGGCTAATGTCAAATTGAAGGGAAATTATTGCGAAGTCTGTTTGATTTTGATTTCGGAATTTAGACAGTAGGCATATGCAATGTGTTCGCGAAGTATTAAAAAACTTGTTGGCACTTACGTGGAAGTAATAGTTTACACGTTAGATTATTTGCGTTTAATTATCGAAATGATTCAAATGTTTTTTATTCCAAATTTTCCTTCTCAAATTAACGCACATACTATTGCACGTTGTCATTTTACTAAAAATAGTTTCTGCAAGCATTTATCGCTTTGATTACTAATCCGAAGAAAAAGGCTTAACATATAAAATGTGAATTTGAAGTGCATGAATAAATCAGATATCAGGAGAGAAAAACGTAATTTGCCAAACAGTTTTTTCATCTACTGTACGCTAATTTTGTTTGTTTGTAGTAAATAGATTATTTCTGGGTGAAGTAATGAAATTTCTAGCATAATAAGACTACTAAATATCATTTTGGTATTCTTACCCACTTTTTGTCATAAAACACGATTCTGACAATGCATGTGTAAAATAAGACAGAGATATTATAAAAAGCAATAATTAAACATATCATGAATGATAAATAATTCATCAAACTGTTTTCAAATTCTTGCCATAATCAATTCTTGTTATTTTACACCGAGAATAACAATACAAATTATTTCAAAGCATACAAAAAAATATTTCATAAAATCTTAAGATTGCCATCGATAAAGAAATTTATTTTCTGTAGTACACCTGAATTACCTAGAAATCCTCGCAATGGCTTTCTGTATAATTCATTAGAAAAGGTGTAGAGAGAGAACGTGGCATAAAGAACAAAAATATTTACTTTACTACCATTTATTTTAACCCGAATCTAATGAGATCAAAAAAGTTTTGTTGAAAAAATATTAGCCATTTTTTTTTTAGAAAAGTTATCCGTAGTGCGGTAGGATTTTATATAAATAACAAATACAACATCCACAAAAGGATCACTGCCGATACTCGAATAAACGTCAAATCTCTATCCGCAGCAGGATTTCACTTCTCCTTTTATCGGCATTGATCCTACTGCGGATGTTGTATTTGTTATTTATTTAAAATTCTACTGCACAACGGATAACTTTTCCAAAAAAAGTATAATTTCTATTTTGTTTTCATTTTTCTCTTTGTTTATCCGTTAGCTAGATTTCAGCCGGCTTTAAAATTAATATTATCGGTTTATTTCAAAAAGTCACTAAGTGAAAATAAAAGACTTCCATAATTCAAATTATTTTCGACAATTAATAAATAATGTGTTATTTTGACCTAGTTGTTATTTTATCGATAAATACGTATGCACAAAACTAAATAATTGTTGTTTTCTATAAGCCCAAGAGAGAAAAGCCTATTCAAACGTTGATAGAGCAGCGAGCACATACAATACTTCAGTCACACTCAAACTTTTCTCTCTTGGGCGTATAGATAAACTATTTAGTTGAATGCACGCGCAGGTGCATATGATTATTTGCTACAGCAAATAGCGAACTGATTTTATGCAGTCGTTTAGTTTGTGTCGAAGCACGAACTTTTAAGTTCGTCAAATCGAGTTGCTGTATGTGCGCAGAGTCCCATATAAGCCCATATGTTTCATTTGAGCAACTAAAACTAATCGAAACGTCGCGTCGGGCGAAAGCTTTCAAACAATTTGAAAGAAGGTTTTAATCTTGGTAAGTCCGTTAAAGTAAATAAAATATAAAAATGAAAACACCCACTATCACTGACTGATATATATACTACTAGCTGCAACATAAAAACATAAACTGTTTCAGCCTTATTTATATAAAAACCCCAGCTGATTTCCATTATTATTCATTTTATTATTATTGTATGCATATTGGAAATTGGATACAGTGGAAATTGAATACATTTAAAATTGGATTGTATAAAGTTCAAATCCAATAAATGAATGTGTACCAACCAAACCACATTGCGTTCCCAATACCGTACAACTGTTAGAGCGTTTGGAAAATATAAATAATTTATGCAAAATATATATCCTTTTTTTGGCGGTCAGCCATCAGACGAATAGGGGGAACAACATGTAGCATACGAAAACATGCACGTGCCGTAACTATTCGGGACTGGTGGAAGTGTGATCATAGCCTCTTCGCGGCGGCCGCTAGAAACAAGCCTTTTAAAAAAGGTTTGGCTAATATGATCAGGCTGGTTCCTCAGGTTGGCGACAGGTTAATTCCCTGTCCCGTAAAACTTAATGAATTTCGAGAACGACAACAAGCCTCGGAAACGGACTGATTTCACGACGACAACCTACGCAAAGAAAAAGGAAAAACGATTTACGAATTTTCTTATGGAACGTACGATCGCTCTATAGAGCTCGAGCTGCTCAGCAGCTAGCCGATGCCCTGTCAAAATATAAAGCTGACATAACAGCTCTTCAAGAAATCAGATGGACAGGGAATGGTGTTTTACAGAAGAAAGAATATGACATATACTACAGCTGTCATACAAAACACCATGTGCTCGGGGTAGGCTTCCTAGTCAGCGAAAAAATGAAGTCTACTATCATCGGCTTTAACGCTATAAGCGAAAGGCTATGCACCCTTCGCGTGCGAGGCAAATTTACGAACATCAGCCTCATTAACGTTCACGGACCTACGGAGGAGTCCTCAGACGAAGAAAAAGAGACTTACTACGAACAAGTCGAGAGGGCCCTCAATGCCTGTCCAAGGTATGATGTTAAAATCATCCTTGGGGATTTGAACGCAAAAATAGGTCGGGAGCCGGTATTCAGGCATTACGCAGGCACCCATAGTTTGCATGAGAACACTAATGACAATGGACTTCGAGTCTTAGAATTGGCAGCATCGAAAAACATGGTCGTTGCGAGTACCAGGTTCCCGCGTAAAGATATCTACAAAGCCACCTGGGTATCACCTGATGGAGTCACTCGTAACCAAATAGACCACGTGTTGATAGACCGTCGCCACTACTCGAACTTGATGACGGTACGAACGTACCGAGGTGCCAATATCGACTCGGATCACTATCTTGTTGGTATGGTTTTCCGAGGGCGGATTGCCTTGCGAAGACGCATTGCATCCGCCGATCAGGTTCGAATCAACACGGCTGCCCTGCGCAATGAAAACACCAGTAACACCTTTGGTAATGCGTTAGGACTCGCCCTAGAAACACCTAATTTAGGGAGAGTAAGTCCTGGAGCCAGTATGCTGGGCGTAAATGAGAAGTGGACACGTCTTAAAAATACTGTCATTAGTACTGCCAACTCCATCTTAGGCAGCAGTCGTAAAAATTGGAACGACTGGTTTGATGATGAATGCAAGCTAGCGACTGAACGTAAGAATGTTGCGTACCGAGCAATGCAGCAATCTCATAGAACGCGGGCACGCGAAGAGGAATATAAAGAGCTCAGAAGAACAGAAAAACGGCTTCACAGACAAAAGAAATCAGCCTGGGAGAAGAACCTAATCTGTGAAATAGAAAACAGCCGAGAGCGAGGTCCGCACCAGGCGCGGAAGTTCTACCAATCCGTCCGAAACATGACGCAGTACACACCACGCTGCACATACTGCAAGGACGGAGAGGGAAATCTGATCACCGATCCTGAAAGCATACTGGAGCGATGGGAAGTGTACTTTAATGAATTGCTAAATGGTCAGCTCACTGCAGAAGTGGAGGCTCCACTACTTCAAGAAGAATACCCTATGTTGCCGCCACCAAGCATAGAAGAGGTTGAGAAGGCTATAGGCCGGCTTAAACAGAACAAAGCCCCGGGAGTCGATGGCATACCAGCCGAATTATTCCATCACGGCGGGCCAGCCTTACGTCAAGCAATTCATGATATTATAGTACAGGTATGGGAGCAGGAAGAAATGCCAGAAGACTGGCGAAAAGGTTTAATATGCCCCATACATAAGAAGGGAGATGTCACAACGTGCAGCAATTATAGAGGTATCACGTTGTTGAGTACCGCCTATAAGATACTCTCCTCTATCCTACAAGACCGGATAACCCCATACGCTAAAACCGTCATCGGGCAATATCAGTGTGGTTTCATTCCAGGCAAATCAACAACTGATCAGATCTTTACCCTTAGGCAGGCGATGGAAAAATGTCTAGAATTTAACATCCCAACATACCATCTGTTTATAGACTTTAAGGCCGCCTATGATAGCATAGCCAGGGTAGAACTTTACAAAGCCATGAGAGAATTCGGCATCCCAAATAAATTGACACGACTATGTAGGTTGACCATGACCAACGTAACAAGCCAAGTAAAAATAGCCGGATTGCTATCCAGACCAATCAACATCTTTAATGGACTCCGACAAGGGGACGGTTTGGCCTGCCTCCTCTTCAACCTGGCGTTGGAGAAAGCAATCCGTGACTCTGGCACGGCAACAAGAGGGACCATCGTCAACAGGTCCAGCCAGTTACTGGCTTACGCAGACGACATTGACATCATCGGAAGAACCGAACAAGCTGTACACGATTCCTTCATCCAGATCGAGCAGGCGGCACAAAATCTGGGGCTGCACATTAGTGAAGGTAAAACAAAGTACATGGTGGCGTCGAATGCGAGAGGAACAGTTGGTCAAACAATCAAGGTAGCGGAGCACGAATTTGAAGTGGTGCAATCCTTTAAATACCTTGGGTCAATAGTAGCAGCCGATAACAACATAGAAGAAGAAATACGCGGGCGGCTTCTCAAATCCAACAGAGCCTACTATAGTCTTTCAAAGCTCTTCAAATCCAGAAATCTCACCATAACTTCAAAACTGCTGCTGTACAGGACCATGGTCCTGCCAGTACTCACATATGGATCCGAGACTTGGGTGCTTAGCAAAAGGCACTCCGACCTCTTAGCTGCGTTCGAGAGAAAAGTCTTAAGGAGAATTGTTGGCCCCATATGTGAGGAAGGACGATTCCGGAGACGGTACAATCATGAATTGTACGCAATCTACCTAGAAGCAGATATCGTGACAAAAATTAAGCTCGGTAGACTCCGGTGGGCAGGGCACCTAGCTCGCATGAGCGAAGAGGAACCTGCTCGGAAAGTTCTTTGTGGTACATTCTATGGTAGACGACAGCGTGGTAGACCATGCTTGCGCTTGAGAGATGGCGTAGACCAGGACGCCCGAAGCCTTGGGGTGCGCAACTGGATGGCGTCGGCTAGAGACCGGGATAGGTGGAGAGACTTGTTGAAAGAGGCCAGGACCGGAACCCGGTTGTCGAGCCGATGATGATGATGATATATCCTTTTTGTCTTAGTAAGAAACGAAAAAAAAATTGCTTACACTCCTTTTTGTAAATTTCACAAGATGTCATCTCAAAATGACATTTAGGTTCGTATTCACCGAGCGCTCCTAAACGGCTCTTAACTTTACGAGGCTCTTAACTTGAAATTTCTGTGCGGTATTCACCAACCACTCGCAAGTGTTTTTCGAAGTTCGAAAATGAGAGCCACTCTCTCTTGTTCAGGCATACCCAAACTGTGAAATGTTGTGTAATGTTGGTCTTGACAGCAAATGGATACTCTTCTACTTGGCATTGCTCACATGGATTCGAGTCAAATGCGTGCGTGGCACACGCACAAGCGAACAAATTTTCGAAGAGAGCGCTCGTAAGTTAGGAGTGGTCGGGACCACTCCTAACTTTTAAGAGCGCTCGTAGATCTTCACTAATATTGCTTGGTGAATACGTTTATGAGCTTCTTAAGTTATGAGCGCTCGGTGAATACCGGCCTTAGAAACTAAAACGGCCTTAAACCTCCTATGAACCAGTTTTAGCTTATTCCACCGCTATTCCTCGTGAATTTTCATTATAAATACGGTTTTCAGGATTAGAGCCGTTGTAAAGTCGAAGTAACTTTACTCCGTCGCTAAAACGAGTTAGTAAATAAGTCTGAAACAGCCTCAAATCTATGTGATCTTCGTACTTTAGATTTAATAAAATTTTTTGACATAAAACATTTTTTACATGTTTTCAAATAAATTCAATTATATACATATTCATCACGGATGCAATTTTTTCAAGAACTATTCAAATAGTATTATGCGAGAAACAGATTAACACAGCGACTTCAACAGCAACTTTAACAGCAACGAAAACTTCAACATCAAGTCTTGTGAAATAGATTACAACGTGAACAGCGTTTTTGAAAGCAAATATAATCAAAATAGTTTCAAATGCGAAATGAATTTGCCGTACATAATTTGATAAAAATTAACGTAAATTGCATCAATGTATACGACTTGCAATTTGTCGTACTAAAATTAATTTGTTTTTAGTAATTCTTCCATTGTTAAAACCAAAATAAATAGACAAAACAAAAAGATGGTTGTCACATTTTAATTTGAGTGTTGATAATACTGACGAATTTCACCTTAAAAGTTGGTAGCATTTGCACAGTGACAGCGAATTTAGGGTTTAGGTCTAACGTTGATGTCGAAGTTGCTGTGTTAATGTAATCAAAGCCATTTAAAACCACTGGCTCTAAAAAGAATGACGTGGTTGTCAAAGTTGCTATTGAAGTTGCTGTGCCAATCTGTTTCTCGCATTATATATATATATATATATATATATATATATATATATATTAGGGGTATTCATGTAAGCGCGGAAAACCCTCGTAAACCTCGTAAACCAGATAATTTTATCTCCGCAGAAACGAGCTGTCAAAATTTGTATGGGAAAAAGTTTCTGCAAATCGCATAAAATTATCTCACAAATTTGCTGCGGAAAGTGCAGAAATAAACCTCGTAAATTAAAGATATATGGATTCTGACTTTTAATTTGACATTTCACAGAATATTTCCCACATTTACGCAAATATTTCTTAGGGGGCGTTCATGAAAACATGTTGCGGAAAGTTATATTTTTCTACAAAGCGGAAAATTATCTCGTTACATGAATACCCTTATTATATTATATTATAACATATTTTCATTTGAAACTCCATCTTTAATCTACCATAATTTAGTGTTATAAATTGACATCACTTCTTTTATTAAATTGATTTACCTATTGTGAATCATGATCAGGAAACACAACCATAAAATTGCTATAGCTAATCCTACCACCATCTCTATCATAGGGTGTCATCTGGGTATTCATAAGAAGAACAGTAATATGTGTACAGTTAAAGTCAATAATTTTAAAATTATCTCTTGAATATCGACTGAACTGATTTACATCTATTTCCAGTTTACGTATCCATAAATCAGGTATATCGAATACCGATACCTTAGCACACAAGTAGTGCCATATCCCCTAACCGTTATTTTATAACTTTTAATAAATTAATTCTTTCATTACAGGAACTATGGTCTGAAACGAACACAAAATCTCTGAAGCGAGTACTTCTCCCTCCGTGCAGTAGAAAATTTATCAATGAACGATGTGCATGCTGCGACCAATGACTGGCCAGTCGATTCAAGTCGTGCTTTTAAAGCAAATGGAGCTTTTAAAATATCAGCGCATTATTGTTAAGGATCAAATTTTTCCTCTCTAATGTATTTATGACTAGAATAGGTATACTCAATACGCTTCTACTTCTTTCCAATTATAAGGGTATTCATGTAACGAGATAATTTTCCGCTTTGTAGAAAGATATAACTTTCCGCAGCATGTTTTCATGAACACCCCCTAAAAAATACTTGCGTAAATGTGGGAAATATTTTGTGAAATGTCAAATTAAAAGTCAGAATCCATACTTCTTTAGTTTACGAGGTTTATTTCTGCAGCAAATTTGTGAGATAATTTTATGAGATTTGCAGAAACTTTTCCCCATACAAATTTTGACAGCTCGTTTCTGCGGAGATAAAATTATCTGGTTTACGAGGCTTAGGAGGTTTTTCTGCGCTTACATGAATACCCTTAATACTTCTAATAAGTGTGATACTTTATACAAAGGTGACATTGAAATGACACGATAGCCGTGTTTTATTATCGCTAATGATCCATATAGATCATACGTTGAAAATAAAACTATGCGGTCCATAGTGACTAGCTGTATTTTGTCTTGCCAAAAAAGCCATCTACCCGCTTGACTAAGAACTAATAAAACACGGAAATGTCAAATCGAAATGCTTTCGATTTATTTTTCATTTTTTAAGTGAATCGAGCTTACCTAAAGGTAAGTCAAGAAACAAGTAGAATCACAGTTTAGAAATCCGAAATAGTTTAATTTAACATAATAAACATTTGTGTCAGTATGTTTTTTGACGAGATATTGCTAACAGGAAATCGTCCTACTTGCATATACCCCTCACACACGCCACATCGATCAACCTAATCGACAAAGTACTTCGCCTTTGTATGGGCATTTACACGCCAATACGCCGACGTAGAAGTACATGCCAAAATCAGCTGTTAAATGGTAGAGTTGTGAAATTTTAAATGAAAAGTGGAAAGACCGAAAAATATTTGAATTTTAATGCTCCAGAACCACTTTTTTGTGTTGATCAGAGCTTTATTGAATTGTTGCTTAAGGAGATTGAATTGTATTCTTGCTTTTTCAGGAGATTTGTAAATTTTAGCAACTAAAACCGAATAACATCATAAAAAACTGTGTCGACGAACTAGTTTGGTCCTTTTTACACGCCATGTCGGCATACTACTTCGATTCTCAGAGTTCGCACTGCTATGTCGACACATATTCATTTCACACGACCCAAAAACCTTATCGACAATATGTTTCGATGAAGTAGTTCGTGGTGTGTGTTATACTACGTTTTCACCAAAGGTAAATCCGGGATTTAAGTGGATTTACCATAAATCTCCTTTAAATATCGTAGATTTACCATACAAATATAAATCACCTCAAATGAAGATTTAAAATAAATCTCCTTGAAATCTTCTCGCAATCAGAAGATTTGCAAAACAAACAAACCTTATTTTGTAGAACGCACCTATGCAAACCCACTTTCTTCATTGACAATCAACACAAAATAGAAATATCTGTTTTTTTTTCTGTTTACTATCCAATTGCAATTTTTTTCTTTTGTCCAAATTGACAATTGAATGACAAGACAGAGTGAAAACGTCAAATAAATCTCAGTTTCTTTGGTGAAAACACTTCAAGATTTATTTTAAATCTCTAGCGGATTTACTCTTGGTGAAAACGTAGTATTAGGGGTAATAGTCTGTTTGATCAACGTCAGTCAATTTTCTTGAAAACCCATTTGATGTTTACTAACACGCTTGCTGACTGCAATATTTTTCTCGTCTACTCGATTTTTTTTTACTGCAGAATTGCGCCGCAAATGGTGTTATCGAGAGTGATTTTAGCGAACTGCGTTATCGAAAATTATGCTTTTGTATACAAATTTCGTTTTGCGTTTTCAAACAATTGATTTTCGCCGTTTGCGTTTAAGAACATCTTGCGATTGAATTTTTGACGCAAATGACGTTTTCGAAAACGGCCATTGATTTGCTTGTTGTTATTCACTTACAGGATTATTTTCTGATTTAAAGATTTTGATCCCTGTCAAAGAAAAATTAATTTGTTGTCAAAATCAAAATCTGGCGAGGGATAAAAATGTTCACACAGAAATTGACTTCGGCTATCTTTTCAAAGCGATATCATTCAATGGTTTTGATTTTAAGCCCCATTCCATTTCTTCAGAATCGTATGGGCGTAGTTTTAATTTTTAACAAGATGGATAAATATAAGACAACATTGCATTCAATGAGCCACGAGCATTGAATTTATTTCGGGTATCTTTTGATTTTGGAATTAGGATTTTTTATCTGCTCATCTGAAGATCATCGACTGTCGGTTTATTAAGTGTATCCCTATATTTCAAAAAAGTTGTTCTTCCCTAAATATTACGTCTGTAGAAACTTTCACCTGAATCTCACCTCTCATGAGCTCCAAACATAACAAAAATAAGCAATATATTTTTTTATTTTAATATTAATTTTAATTTGTTTCATTTAAGGTATTACATCATAAATAGTGATTAATAATTTTTAAAAACCTAAAATTAAATTTATATAATAATTTGTTTTCATATATTAAACATTACATTAAGTATTGAAATATTCTAAATTACAAAAATGCAAATAAGGAAAGAAAATACTAAAAATCAAATAAACAAAAAAAAAAGACGAAAAAAAAGTAAAACACTCACTAAAAACCGCTTAAATCCAAAAAATGTGTGCATGTAAAAGTAGTCATTTGATTTATTATTTAAAATAATATTTTTTTCTTTTTGAAAATTATATAAAAATAATAGGAATTCATTGGCCGTCTTAAATTAAAATACACAAAGTTAAATATTTTTATCAGTTATTATTTTTGTTTTTAAATTAAAAGTTGATAAATTAATAAAAATTACAAAATAAGAGTTGTGTTTTTTTGTTTGTTTTGTTGTTAATTTATAATTTACAATAAAATTACTTAATATATTTAAGCGAGAGAAAATATACTTTAGTCACAAAGCAAAGGAAACAAATGTGCAAGTTTACAATTTTACTGTGGGTTTAAGTTTTTTAAATTAAACAAAATAATTAAATTCCGTATCGCAGGAAAATTATTTGAAATATTTACTTTTTTATTTATTCTTGAAAACTTGAAACTTATCGAACTGCAAAAAAGTTTTTTTTTTTTTTTTTAATCTCGATCGAACTTAAATTCTTTATTGTTTTACTTAAATCTCAAACAATAAGTTAACAATTTTTATTTGTAATTGATTTTCAAATTGACATATTCCTTAAGCATTCATACAATATTCTTTTTTTTTTTAATTTTAACTGTAACGCATTCCCTTCTTATATCCCAAAAAAACTTTATCACTAAACATTAAATATTTTTTTTGTAATTTTTTGTCTTGAGATCTTTTTTTGCCATGTATAGGTTAAAAATAGTGTAATAGTATTAGTTTCACAAAATAAAAAAACCATCAAGTGATTTGATTTTGTTCTTAATAATTAAGAATTTATAAAGTTTGAAATTCAATTTCTCTGTTCTTTGTCTGCCTGGAGTTTTTTCCATGTATCGCCTAGTGCCTTGGCAAAGTGATCATCAACAGATGGCGTTGATGAACGTGTCGATGTTGTTGTTTTCGATGAAGATGTTGTTTCATTGTGAGCAGCAGCTAATGGTACTATAGATGGGGACTCAACCCGAGCTGCAGTCACATGAGGTGGTGATTGTTCTGGTGGACTAACTGGACTCATGATGGGTTTTGTAGTTAAAGCCTGAGGCATAACTACTGCAGCTGGAGGAGTTGGTGTAGAAAGATGAAGTTCTACGGCCTGATGTAGTAGAGTTGGTGGCATATGTTGGATTGCTGGGGGTGGTGGTGTTGGAGTTGGTGTGGGCGAGGGCGTCGATGGTACTGGGGATTTCTTCCCGAAGAGAGCCACATAATCAGGTCCCAAAGAGCGACGGAAATGTTCATCTATCACGGTTTCACACATCGATATTGATTCTGTTATACAAAAAAAAGTTAAAAGCTAGGACGTGCTCTACTTGAAATTTGTTCTCATTCAAAAAAAACTTACCAGTACTTTGATTGTCATTTTCTCGATTCGAGATTAAAATACTGTCACGTGAGTCACCCCGTTTTGGTGGCGCTTGTGTTATTACACTCGGGCGTGCAAGTGTTGTGGCAAATGTTGATCCCGGCAATGGTTCCCTGTATGGGGGTGGTGGCGATGCTCTTGGTTTCATTGTTGTCGATGTCACAGACATATCAATGGGACTTTCAATAATTGGCAATGTTGTTCGATTTGTGGACTCGCACAGCGGTCTCAGGCTAGTCGGTTGGGCGACCATCATTGGTGGTGAAGCAGGTGGCGATGGCACCACCGATGGGGTGTTTTGTGATGTCAACGAATGTTGGTATTCTGATGCTGCACGCATTCGACGATCGCGGCGCCATTTTGTGGTGGGAAGTTCTTTGGCAGTTAAGCGGGATTCTAAAATTGGAAATAAGAAAGAAAAAATAGTAATTAGGTTTTTGTGAAGTTAAGGTTGATTTTTTTTTGTATAATATTTGCACATTCAAGGGGTTTTTACTAGCCTTAAACTGATTATCACTGTGTGAGTCTAAGGACATCAGGTAAGGGTTTGAAAGGAGATACTGATGCAGATTAGTCATACATTTATAACAATACCTATGCGAATGAAAAAAAGAGCTAGGAAGAGCGTTCCACATTCGTGTAGTGCGGCTGAAAAAAAATCTCGGAACATCACAGTACGTCCGAAGTAAGGCTCAAGGGTAAACTGATGAATTTAAGTTTCAAACATTTCAAGCCCAACATTATTTATTATAAATATTGAAGCATACATACATTCCGCCCCTCATCGCCCCTCTTATTCCCTCCAAACCAAACTACAAAAAATAATAAATGCACGAACAAATATTCAAATGAAACTTATTTATGCATCAATCAAAACAAAACAATAGTTTTTATGATCCAAAGCTCGAAGCGTGATTTCCATAAAATATAAAACATTTTCATTAATTTATTTTGTAATCAAAATGTCCGTCGCCCATATCCGTTTGCCCTGTAGACAAAAGTTCCGCTTATAAGTCAAGATCATTTTAAAAAGAAATAAAAATACAACTCAATAACTCCCCATTCTTGTTATAAACAAACCAACAACTTAAAAAAACATTGCGCGTGTGCCAATGAATAAATAATTTTGACATTACCGACCCAAAATGGCTTGCAGAACGTGCCACAGAGAATTCCTTAGCCGATCGATTGTATCAGAGACAAAAAGCTTCATAAATATTCTTTTCGGGTTGCATCTTCCTAAACATGCAACAAAATTCAATTAAAACCGGAAGTATCCCGAAAGTATGCATTGACAGTGCAATGGATCGCTATACAAAATGCAAATATAAGACACGGCCACGCCGCCGTCACCGCGCGCCAGCTATAAACTTAACTGCAACTCATCGGTCGCTGCTACTAAGAGATAAGTTCATTCATGAGCGGAACATGTCGTCGGCAACCATCATTAAGCCATGGCCAAAAACGGAAGAAGTATTATTTGTTGTTGTTGGTGGTTGGGGCCATTTCGTGCTTACATTGTAAATGCTACCTCCCTCAAACCACTACCACTAACTGGCGTGCGGGTTGATGATGATGATGAATAATAATTTTGTTTTTCTTTTAAATAAAAACTCGAACGAGCGATTGGTTATGGATGGGATATAATGGGTATTGGGTGATTGGGTCCCCCATGTCTCACACTCTGTCAAAACACAGAGCGGCCAGAGCGGGGAACTTGATCCAACTATTTCCATTATGCAATAAATGAATTCCTATTGAATGACAGAAAGCATTTTGCATTTTATTAACCCGTATTTGGTTGATAGATTGGCGATATCTAAACAAGGAAGTTGCTTGGCAATCAATGAAGATGGTGGCTGGCTTCATCACCCTCCGTTGCGTCGTCGCGTCAGCGTCGGTCGGTCGCCTTAATCCTACCTAGCAATGTGGATATGTACATATATAATTAAAAATTCCACCGTGGGTGTTTGAGACGGGCTGAATTGTTGATAGTTCTTTGGCTTTTGTCAACACTATCGTTGCACATTCATATGCCAGCAACGTTAATAAAAATAATGAACGTTTTTTGATTGATCAAAGCAGCCACTAGGTATACATAGATACAAAGTGTTATAATTGGATGATAGTTCTTGCGAAGAAACTTCTAAAAGGA
Source organism: Chrysotoxum bicinctum (assembly GCA_911387755.1). Lineage (NCBI taxonomy): Eukaryota > Metazoa > Arthropoda > Insecta > Diptera > Syrphidae > Chrysotoxum > Chrysotoxum bicinctum. The sequence goes on along the minus strand of OU426990.1, from coordinate 23,411,183 downwards.
ACAAATATATTTCCTTATTATAAAAAAACATGTGGTTTATAAAATCTTTTTTAGTGGTACAGGAGTAAAAATCGTGGCATATTCGGACTCAAGTTAGGAAAACACTGCATTACTTAGCGCGACCAAAAATCCAACTTTGTCGACAGATAGAATAAAATTATAACAATAACATGTATAAGTAAAATAAAAAAAAAAGTAATAATAAAACCACCTGTCACTGATTTCGTAACTCCGCGCAAATCTCCAAAATCACCCCACCGATAATTTTGAAGATTATAACTCTAAATAATTTATTCAGACTTTATTTGTTCCTTAAACCATATTCCAATGAATGAACTCTCAAAATAAACACTTCCATTTTCTTATCACTTATTAGAACTTTGATAGTTGATTGCGGCCATATTGTGTAAGCTACATCTGTCAAATTTATTTAGTCTGTCTTGTCAAATACAACATGGAGCGTTCAACAATGGGGCCTATCGGGAATCTCCCTGGAAATTTTGTTTCCCTCGGAATTTTTTGTTCCCACGTAATTTTTTTCGTCAATCGTGAATCTCCTTCGAAACTTTTCCCCTCCGATAAAAAGAAGTACCATACATTCTGTTGTCGAAAAACACCTTTGAATTAGGTATGTGTAGTTTTAAGGTTTCCAATAACATTAAAATCCCTCAGAAATGGAAGAAAATCACGATAGCCATAAATTACGCGGGAATATTTCGAACTCATTCACGATCGCGATTTTCCGAAAATGGGAATTCTTCCCAGGAAATTTTATTCACAATAGCCCCCAATATATGCAAATGATTAAATTTTTTATGAAAGTGGGCCTTCTGCTCGAGCAACATTTCACATGCTTCGTCCATTTCTCGGTGGCCATAGTATGTTATCCTACTCTCCACTGCAAAAGCGTGCGCTAATTTCTGCGCCACCACCAGGCTAGCGTTCGCAATACAAAATCACGCTCCATGATAATACTATAGGTTATATATACAAAGATATTACGTCAGTTCGCGTACTGTCCAATCCTGAAAATGTCTACACAATTTTATTTTTGTTTATGAACTTTGACATACAACAAACAAGTTGATCAGTAAATTCTTGCAAGATATAAAAATCCACCGAATATAATGTCCAAAGTTTCTAAATATGCCATCAATTCTAATAAGAGCAATTATCGAGTAATAAAATTTATTTTCACATAAAAAGCAAATTTATCCAAATTTAACTTTAACTCGATATTTGCGTTTTACCAGTTGTACCTACACCAAATTACCGGATAAATTAAGAAGAACTAATTGTTACGTCAGCTATTTACTAAAAAGCTCCTCTTGACATGTGAACATAACCAGTTTACACCGGCAACAAGTGTTTGTTTTTATTTTTGGCGTATTTTTGTGTATACTAGGTACGGTAATCGAGGCAATTATGGGTATTAATACATTTTTTTTTATTAAAATGTCTGCAATGTAAAGTTGTTTTTGTTTTTTTTTTTTTAAATCTTTTGTGAACCTTTAATAGATGATGTAGAGAACCCTATTAAACAGCCAAAAATGATTTAAAATTTATAAATTCATATTCAATTTTCCTTCAATTTACTTTGCAGCAAGAGGTATCTTTTTTATTAGCTTTTTTTTTTCTTTATTCATTTTGCGCACTGAATAATATTAATTGAACAACAACAACTCCAACTGTTCAAACACATTTATGTAAATAAAAAAAAGTGTTTATATTGAAAGATAAAAAGGGCTTTAAGCTATATTTTACGAACGCTAATATTTATTTAGACTTTAGAGATATAAAACAAATATTAAAACATCTTGACGTCTTTTTAAGTACTTTTGATGCAAAAGATGGCAGATATCATATTTTTTAATAATATTCAATTATCGAGCGATCTTAAGATATTGGCTCTGCATAGTTTATCTTGAAATTGTTTGAAACAAATTTACGGGGTAACCCTATAATAGCTTTAGATTGGTCTGAATCTAATTTTTGCAAATGGCGTCGTACGTCAATCATATATGACATTTGTGAACTAGACAGCTGCGGAATACAAACAGAAAAGCAATGCAGCGCTATACCCCGCAAGATCGTGGAATAATTGTGTCGATTTTTTTGACTATTTTGTGTCGAAAATCATCATGAGCGAAAATAAGCATTTTCACTTCAGCGGATGATTTTAATTTTGCCCCACCTTGTACATAGTTTCGTGATGAGCAAACTAGTCTGTTTATGTACGGTATATAATCAAAGAGATATTCGCCAAAATGTGATAAAATACCCAAAAGTCAGATTTTTTTTATAATCTACTCGTGCTCAAGGGATTATGATTACCCTTTAAATGTTTCAACACAGCGCGGGCGTGAAGTTACGGAAGAGAAAGAAGGATAGGAAAGATGTGTGGCACGATGTTCTGAGACTGAAGGTGGTTGTCTCAGATTTTTTATCTCCAGGGATGGCGGCTGAACTAAAGCGGAGAAATGCCATGTCTTATTGCTATGTCTCTTATAATTCGCATTATTTTATTCGTATATTCATCCTTGTTGGGCACACTAGTTTAACTCAATCACATGTTGTTAGTGTTATGCCTAAACAACATGTAATGAGTAAGCCAGCAACTTGATGACAACTTTTAGAAGGTTTTAATGGAATTAAAGACGACATAGACGACGGCAGGGATCGAACCTGTGATCATGAGGTTGACAAGCGAGCACACAACCATCGCGCCACGGCCATCCGAACAAAATTACGGGAGATGTTGTACATGCATTTGATTGGGTGGCTTTTAAAAAATTCCGTTGATATACAGATCGATTTGCGGGAGCAGAGATTACGTGAAGTATTGTGCGTGAGCTTTAGAAAAATAAACAAAATTCTTTAAAATTATGTGACTCAAAAGTCTTTCTTCAATATGTTTGGTTAATTGCGTGAATGCAAGTTTCGAGAATGCTGCGGCGAGGTGTGCATGTCTAAGACGCTAGCATCAACCTTTTGAACTAAGTAGGTATGGAGCGTTTTACGGGATCGGAGCGTAAATGTTATGTGCGTGAGATTTACAAAAACAATAATTCAACAGAGCTATTGTTTTCAAATTCACGCATAACGCACATACATTATGTTCCGCATGCGTAAAGCAATCTATTGCAAAAGAATTGCTAGAATTTCCTAAACCAATTGACACGCCCACGAAGACTTGTTGCGTTTCCGCAATGAGGTAATTAAGAAGAAAATAGCTTTTGGGGCAGACTTTATATTTTCTTTGAAGATTTGACTCCCAACTTAGACTAACTAGGTGTTCGTATTTTTCAGTGTTAAATTATGTTTAACAGTTCTTGACCATTTTTGGAAAAACTGATGAACCATATCAAGTGATCAGATTTGTGCGACCTTTAATCCAAATGCATGCATTTCCAACAAGAAAATCAAAATTGTACATACATATGTAGTTTTAAAAATACTTCCTAGTCAAGATCGTATCAATCGGTTTGTTCAGTATTCTGTAACGTATTCAACTGCATTATCTTGAGGAGTGCCATCAAGATCTTACATATACCTTATTCGAACAAAAAATCACAATTAATCACAATGAAATAATGCCATTTCCATCTTTATCTATAATAAAAACAATAACAACTTCATTGAGTTGTAGTTCCAGGTAAATTTTCAAAAATTTTTTATGCAGCCGCAAAAGTGATCTATAAAAGGAGTAGGTACCTATGGAAACTGAAAACTTTTCAAGAGAAATGATGACAAACAATGTGAAGCCTTTTCAAATATACACACATTTCCCATTTAGGAAAAATAAAGTCATCAGTTTGCAGCGCAAAATAATTGGGTCCTTAGGGACAGAAGCTTATCCAATTAGTCAATTCTATTTGTCTCGTCTAAGATGTGATTGTTGATGTTGATGCTGGGCTGTCATAACCGTGATCTATGTTGGTGGTCTTCTTTGTCACGTGCCCTAGATGTGCAAATGACAAATATGTCAATTTCTTTGAAGAACAAACGAAAGGTGTAATGAGAAAATGCTTCTTTTTTTAGGTTTATATATTTACTCGTATGTTTGTATGTACTGTATGAATATGTATGTGTTTGGTTATCTCGATCAGTGTTGAGTGTTTATTGCATTAGACTTGAAAACATTTTAACGAAGTAAGTAAGCATGTCCATGATGAATGAAATAACAAAACATACTGAACACAACTCATCTGTCAACTGTCAAATTTGGTGCGACTGAAAACAATGTTGCCAAATCAAAAAAAAAAACAACAATCACAATACAAGCGTTGTTCTAGCGTATGTATATTTATGATTAAATGAAAAAAGGGAATTGAGCAAAATCATCTGCCATTGGTACTTAAAAAAAAGTAGCCATATTTTTGTTTTTGAAAAAAAGTGACAAGTCAGCAAAATTTAACCCGCAAACAACAACAAATTAAGGGTGATCATAAAATTTAGATCATCAATTAAAATGAACATAAAATGAATTTCAATTGTCAAAATGTAGAGAGTTAAAATGGCGCTGTAAAATGTGACATATGGGCACTGATTTTGACATCGAATGTCATTGAATTAATCATGATCACTAATTTAAAAAAAAAAAAAGTGAATATAAAAGTGAGCATAAGCATTTTATTTTAATTGAATTGCATGGCTAATTATAAGTTTCACTAAAAAACCTCTAGTTTTGCTAAGAATACTCTTTATATTTCAAAACTTACGGCGGAAGTGTCGAATAAAAACTTTCACTCGTATTATTTGCTTTTTTTTTAATTCCATTCCTATACGTAAGGTGAAAAATTCAGTTTTTAAATTGCTCAACTCAATTAGATTAGCACCTCTTTTGTGTTCAGCCAGTTATTCTGCAACTGAAATAAGTATCATAATATTGAATACACACAAATACAATATTACGAACAAAACGCAACTGCAGACGGAGCTGCAAGAGTTTGTCAACTTTTGACTTTTATATGTAGCACTTTTGACGTTTCAAATTCGAACTAGTCAAACCACTCGATGAAGGTTTACATGAGGTTGAAGTAAGCTTCAAGGTCTCTTCAATTCCTAATAAAATTACTTTGTTTGATAAATTCGCAAAAGATCTAAATTAGCTGACCAAAATGATAGAAATCTGTACCACAGCATTGGTCGCGTTCAGGTGTAAAAAGTCAGCTGATACGTAGAAAATTAAATAGAAATATTTTCCTGTCGGCAAATTTGGTGCAACTCAAATCAGATTTTTTATCAGCTGTTTTTGAAGTTCCTTATAGGATAGCTTTGGATACCAACATTTTTAGGATAGCTTGAGATTTCCTTTTTGACAACAGCTTTTTTATCATTAGCCGATTTTTTACAATGGATTACAACAATACAAAGCTATCAAGATCGCTTTGGATAGAATTCTGAACGTGCCCATTGGTGTATTCGAAATGAAATATCTTGTACGACACTTTTTGACAGTTGTTCCAGCTGCAGATACAGTTCCAGTTGGAGCACTCCATTGTGTTCAGCCAGTTAAATAAAATTGGCGCATTCATTGCCTGATTGTCTAAACACCTTATATTACGTTTTCACCAAAAGATAGTCCAAGATTTAAGGCAAGAGATTTATGTGGTGTTTTAACCGCACTAAAACATTAAAAAGAAGATTAACTTTGACAGCATCTATCAAAATGCTAATGGTGTTTCAATTTTTCTTATAAAGTGGAAGCGAGAGAAAGAAAGTTTCATTTGTGCCAAACGATAAAAAATCATCGAGAGATAGCGTAACACGATATGGATATTAGATCAGTTCGAACTATAGAACAATTGGTCCAATGGAGATTAAACAAGATTTATTTCTAATCTACTAGATTTAAAATAAATTTGAATTGTAAATCTTGGAAATTTAAAGAAGATTTATGGTAAATCCAATTAAATTCAGGATTATCTCTTGGTGAAAACGTAGTATTAGGCTCCTGTGTTAAATACCTCAGTTTGTCATTACAGTTGACTAACTCTACATACCAATTTATTATTACTGATTGGGATTTCAGAATATGTCAAAAATATTTCTTCAGCTTATCTAGAGTGCGGATAAAATCCGAATGAAATCGCTATTTAAAATGATTGTAAAACATATCTTAGGAGTTAAACTCTAGTTTAACCCCGAAATTTTGGCTATCTTGAACTGAACAATTGAGCCTTAATGAATTAATGATCAAAAATATTGCTAAAACCAAAATAAAATGACATATTTGAACATATTTGAATGCGGGATGTCAAACGCTTTCAAAAATCAATTAGGAAAAGTATTGACATGTGGTTTTTATCCCGTACGTCATAGTTTTAGTTTGTTCATAAACTTCTTTTTTGTCTTATTTATTTATTAACAACATCAAATCTCGATTTAAATTTTTAAAACTACCTACCTTCTAAATATCGAAATAAAAATTATGAATAGGTACCTTGATAAGTACCTACGCACATAAATTATGTTAGGTACAATAAAAATACATGTAGGACGTATGTAGGTATAGGTGGGCTACTTATCAGTCAAACATTAATTAAAAGTTCACCAAAATATGAAATAATTTATATACCTACAATATTTTCTAACTAAAATAATTTAATTGCAGGCCTAGTAGAAGTGTGTTTGTTTAACACTTTTTTCTTATAAGAATTATTTTGACACAAAATTAATTATTATCACTTCTAAATTACAATAATTCTCGCAAAATTGCTGATAATATTTAGGTACCTATAAATACCTTGTAAGATAAAAAATATCTACAACTTCAAACCTATACCGCATCAAATTAATCGAAACAAGAGTTAAATTGGTTCAGTAAAATAAAAGAAAAGAAAACACTTTAAGTTGTACAAATTGATACAAAAATATTATTATTCAAAACAACACCCACTCAGTCATAAAACCAATCTCCTCCATATAGTCTCAATCTCAACATCCAGTAACTAAATTAAATAACCCCAATCAAAGCCATCTTCTAGAATCATCATAAAACAATCTCCCTTTCTCTCATAAACATAAAAACTGCACCAATTTTAAAAGATACAAAAAAAAAGAAAACATTAACAAATCATAAAACAACAGAAACAACACAAAAATCTCTCGTTTTCTTCTTCTTCTCCAACTTCTGCATTTATGTACTATATCGTAGAGTGGGTGTTTGTGTGATTCATATTCAAAATAATTGTAATTTTGTACATTTTCTACACTCTATAGATACAAAAGTATCTATAAAGGTATCTTCATAGGTTACATTCTCGTAAAACAGTCAATTCTTCTGCACTAAAGTTGGAGGCCTAAGCCTCCGATCTTGGGGAGACACCCCCATCCTCCCCGCTCTCCCCGTCATCATCTCCTTTTACTACCTCTTAAATGAATGAATGGGCAATAAGTTAAAGAAAATACAACAACAAGAAACTAAAAACATCAAAAAAAAAAGATAAAAACGTGAATACAAAAGTGAATAAATGAAATAAAGACGAAAAAAAAATCTTTAAAAAACTAGTTTGCTACCAAGTTACGCTTTAAAAAGCAAACAGATAAAATCTTTTCGGAGAGTTTGTGTGCTGTGCAGAGCGTAATGCCGCGTGCGACCAAAACCTATACGTATGTAGGTAGGTTTTGTATGCATAGACATACATATATAGATACAAAGATACAAATAAAAAAAATGGAATACGTTCGTACACATCGACCTCACCTCTATATGCAGATACAAATAAAACAAAAAAACATTACCGATGGACGTGTGCAGATACACCTCTAAGACTTTAAGTTAGACTTAAAGATGATAGTTGGCTTGGCGCGCAAAGACCAGATCAGGCAATGCGTATATTAAAATGCGGGGTCTTAGCTGGGGGGATCTCATTTGATTTGAAAATGAATATAAAAAATTAAAAATATATTAAAACCAAGAATAAAAAGAAAATGAGAGCAAAAAGTTGAGCAAGATTTATCAGCAACGTCGACGGCGACGATGATGGCGGCGGCGACAAGACGCACCACGGAGCGCGGGGTATTCACCTTTTAATTTTTATTATTTTCACATTTGAATTTAATGAGTGAAAGATAGTAGAGGTCGCATCTTAAGTTGCTGAACGTGCTGATGCCTGTGTGTGTGGATTTAAGATGTAAATATGATTATTTACGTGGTTTTATACACTCCTACTGAAATTTAGATGGTTAAGGGAATAATATGATGAATATCTTGAGATTCATTAAGTATTTTAATTAAGTTTTTGTTTTGGGAATTTTTAATTGGATAAGAATAAAAATAGAAAATCTCGGCAGCAAATTACGTATTTAATTTCATGGTCTCCTTTTTTTTAATGTTCGAATACCTAGATAGGTATGTATGTAGGTACCTACTTTCTTAAAAAAAATCAGAAGCAGAAACAAAATGTAATAAATTAAAAGTCAATTACTGAAATTGTTTGAATTATCTGATTAAATATTTTGTCGAAAATTTTTTTTTTAAAATACCTACAAACTTTACATACATAATGTATAGGTACTACTGAGATAAATCAGCCAAGTAGAAGACTTAGCACTTATTATTGGACTTGTTGAATTATTGATTCAAAATAGCTTTTTTTGGCCTTTAGTTCACAAAAATTGGCGTTTCGTCCCGGCGATCTCACGTAGTCCTCACAGTCAACTATGTATAGTTAAGAAATGTATTTAAAGTTTTATTTATCACTTTGTTTTGTATTTTTAATTTATTTGATTATTGTTTTTATGGTTTAGCATAAATTTATTGATATTTTTTGTTGTTGTTTAAGATTTTGGTGGGAAAGTACCTAAAAATGCAAATTTTCTTTCAATTTGCATTTAATTTCATTGACAAATTAATTTAGAATAACAGTTTGAAACAGGGTTCGTGTTGAGACACCTTAAGGGTAGTTAAATACACTTAGGTTCCACAATTTTTTATAAAACATGCCAAATAGAAATAATACATACATATAAATATGTATGTGAAACTGTGAAAATCCAAGAAAAAATTATTTCTTATATCCGAGTTTTTCTCATATACAAAAAATGTACATACATATTATAACACTTTCTTATAACGCTGATCGGATTATCTCATGTTTAGTTAATAAATATAAAAATAAATAAAAACAAAAACAAATCAAAACTTAGGGTCAGAAACATTTTATTGGAAAGCTGAAAACCATCATTAAAGATGGAAATATATTTTTTAAAACGTAAATTATCACATTTTGACTTGGATTTCTTATAACTCGTGTGCTAAGTGACAATACAAAAATAATAAAGAGGTGGTTAGTTTAAATAACCACCAAACACGATTTTTAATGAAGTTTTGAACAATATTCTCTTCTACACCGAGGCGGGTCAGTACCGTAGATTATGAAATAAAGATTGGAAACCTCGACTGTCAATCAGTTTGCCTACAACAGTTAGGCGTAGTGGATTTGCACTAGGTTCGACAAAACACACACAAAATTGCAAATTTATGATTCGCACCACGCTAAAACCCGAACTCTATTGCAACTAAATTATTTCCACCACGATATTGTCGGTTGTTTATGAATTTTGTCAGTTTTGTTGAAAAATAAAATTAAAGGGTACGTTTGGAAAATTATATAAACTGAAGAAACGAATTGTCAAGTGCTTACACCACCTAATATCATTGACGCAAAATATTAGGCTAGCCGCGCACTGGCAACTGTGATCGAAATCAAATAGTTTAATCACCAGTTGAAAGAGAACCGCGCACTGGCAACTCTTTACTCACGCTCACACTCTTTTCTCTCTTGCGCTTATAGAAAACAGCTCAACTGTTGCGAAGGCAATCGTTGAGTTTGTGTCAAAACACAAACTTTTTAGTTGCTCGAATCGAGTTGCTCTAAGTGCGCGGTGTCGCATATAAGCCCATATGTTTTATTTTAGCAACCAAACAGTTGCGAAACTAAAAATTGAATGTGCGCGCCTGGCCTTAGTCTAATTAGTACGATGTTAAAACTGTTTTAGTATTATACTTGGTTGAAAGGACGATTTAGAAAATTTTAATTAAGTTTAGCATCATACTTTCTCTACCCTTTTATTGAAGTTAAAATCATCAAATAGCCATTTTATTTTCTTAGTATAATGCTATTTTCATTCTTTGACATTTACAAAAGTCAAAAAAGTCCTGTTTACTTTTTTTGCACGAACTGACATTGTTTTAAGTGTGCTCAGAAACAATTTATTAAAAAATCAATAGCCTTAGTACGGTACTAGTTACAACATGTTTAAAATTAAGAAAGTATTAGTAAACTGTTTTAAAGTTAGTAAGTTGTTAAGTAGTATTATACTAATACCTTAAAATTATGTTTCATTTTTTTTTTCTCAATCAAGTTACTGCATAAATAATAGTCCATCCATTTTGTTTTCAACCTTATATCTATACATTCTGTTTGCACAATAAAGTTTTCATTTTCAAACACATCCCGATAACCCACCTAAAAGACGCCATTTTGGTGATGAATTCAGATTTTTCTAAAGATGGCTGCGTCTTTTTAACATAAAAAACGCCGATCTGTCAAAACGAAATAAATAAATGGCGTTATGTTATTGTTTTAATTCACATTCATCGACACGAAATATGTAAATGGATTTTGGAGAGTGAAAAGTACGAAAGTTTTCCATCTTGGTCAGTAAGCTTCGCTATATCATATTTTCAATGTTGTTTTTGTGTTGAGGCGCGTAATGTGTAGTGCGTTAAACTATCATGCAGAAGGCCTTGGGTTCAAATAAAATTTGAGCAATTCATTCATTAATCTTAGTATTTTGCATAAATTCTTTGATTTAAGATTTTACTTGGTATGCATACCCCTTCCGATGAACCGTAGGTATAGCAGTATGACGCAATCTCTTGCCTGTACTTTAGCGTAATGGTGGCACTTTAGGACTCACTAGACATTTCTGCAACTTTCTAGCATTTCTTTACCTCAATCTTTTCACATATAACCAATAAGCAAAAATAATCCATAAAATTCAACTTTGATTCATCTTTGATTTAAATTGGAAAAATTCCAACCGAGATTGATATCCAAAAGATCGTATAATTCCTCACAAACAAAAATACCTTGCGGGGGCAAACATCTCTTATTATTTTCCTTTTGGTTCTTCTTCGACGAATAAAATTGATTGTAGGTATTTTTGTTTGTAAAGGAATTTCGCGAAATGTGTTCTCATTTTTATTGTTATTTACTTTATTTTGTGTTTCTTTGTGAATCCAGCCGTTACATTGATATTTATCGTTAAAAGTGCACCTCTTTGACTGGTGTGGTGGTATATACATACGTATAGTTGAGGAGCAGTGGCATCGGATGAGGCGAGACGAGACGATAAGGCAGTACAAAGGGTTATAAACTCAGGAATGTTAATCGTGTAAATGCGCAAGGAGTGCAAGGATTGGAATTTCACCTTATCCAGGCCAGCAGCCGTTGCAAATGTTGCCCTCAACGAACTGCCTGCTAAAAGACTTGTGACTTGGTGTATCAGAGCGTTCGAAGGTTGTTTTTTTTAATTTTATTGTAGTTTTATGTTTGTAATCCAAATTCCACACGCAACTGTGTAAGCGGATTGGAATTCCTGTGAAGTATAGGTAGTCTGTTCTTTTTACTTTTTGCAACAAAATGTTTTTTTCTTTTTTTTTTTTCATCTTTATGAAACTGATGGCGGCCTTCTTTCCAGCAAAGATATGGAATGAATTTTGTAAAAATGCAGGATGGTATTGGTCGACCATCGTATCTTCCACGGTCGTCATCATCTTTTGGTCGATGGAAGTTGTGAGCTTATGTCAGATTGCAATGCAATGTGAAATTACTGGTTACTGTGGAATGCATTTTATGATGGCTATCGATTTTATAGGTATTTCGCTGTTTGCGCAATGTGTTTTGAAAGAACATAAATAGAATGGAGGAAGGAAGAAGGGAAGACATGATGCTGAAAGATATGACATTCTATTCAGAGTAGATAGCCTTTTCCGAAGAAGATTTCAATGTCCTTTGAAAGAAACAATTTCCAGTGAAACACAGATTCTTTAGTCTTTATGAGATAGAGTCTTTGACCGAAATATGTAAAGTGTTTTCAAAACCTTTGAAGTGACAGAAATGTGTAACTTTTGTATATTTTTCTCATAATGAGACTTTTTGCGGAATTGATCTTTGGTTTTGTTCAAAGCTAAAATTATATTTGTTTGTTCTTTACTTTCAAAAGAAATAGCTGGTTTGCCAGTTTATATGTCCGATAGACCAATTTATACCAACCCATCAATAGATGAATAAGCAAAAATATCTATGAGTATTCAAGTGACTTTTAAGCGCGGATGAAGCAATATGGGGTCGAATGTGGCTCTGTGGCATTTTTTTTTTTTTTGTGATTAAGCTCTGTTTTTAATACTTTCTCACATTAATATATTCCATTAACAGTTTAAGCCTAGTACGCAGATCGGGAAAAATTTTGTCTCCCATACATTTTTTTTCCTGGGACAAATTTTGTCTCGGATATTTTTCCAAGCAGTACGCAGTTCGCGCGCAAAATTCATACTATTGTGAATTGATCTACAAAATGTCTCCACTAAATTTTTCGAGGAAAAAGAATGATACAAGCATTATTTTGCGGGACAAATTTTGACAGCCACTGTATTTCCGAAAGTGATTTTTGTCAAAACTGGTCTTATGTAAAAGGTGCTGATGCTTCTCTTGAAAGCATCAAGAGGAGATTCCAAAAAGGTATGAACGACTTTTGTAAGACAACCCGTTCCAGAGATACACTACAAAACACATTAAATTAGATTTTATCTCTCCAAATAAAAACTTTTGCGCGAGATTTAGAAACGTTTTGTAGAGATTAAAATTGTAGAGATAAAATTTGTCTTGTCTCGATCTGCGTACTAGGCTTTTTCCTCCAAAAATGATAATCTACAAAAATTTAGCGCATAGAAATGTGACGAGTTTGAAGACGATTGCTGCGAAGAAATGAACTGTGGAACGCGGTCATGTTTGTAATGAAATTTGCTCAAGAAGGCCACTTACATATAGGTATGTAGGTTTTTAGAAACTGCACCAATATTTCTTAGCTCATTCAATACTTTAGAAATGTGTAGATAGTATTCTATAGTTTTTAAATTGTTAACTTTTTATCTAAAATTTGTGTTTTTTCCTTGGGATACAATAAATAAGATACTTTAAAAAATATTTTAACCAATATTAATTTTTTTTAATAAAATCGTAATTCACATCCATTTTTAGCGACAAAAACAAGAAAATCTGGTTCTGTCGTAGTCGAATAAGTACCTTCCAAGCAAGAGTACATGATGAAACTTAGGCGCAACATTTTAGTCGAATTAGTACAATGTTATAATTATTTGATGACTTTTCAAGTTCTAATCGAATTAAGTATCATGTTTTTTTTCACATTTTATTAAAGCTAAAATCTTTTTCAAATCTTGCCAACTTCATACGACTCTTTGACACATCCACATGTCAAAAAAGGCCTGTAGACCTAATTTTTTGTACGAACTGTCATTGTTTTAGGTTTATTCAGAAGCAGTTTATTGAAAACATAGCCTTAGCACGATACTTGTTAGTAAATGGTTAAAATAACAAGAAGTTAGCAAACTGCTTATGAGCAAGAAAATGGCTAAGAAGTATCATATTTATACCTTAACACTAGACTGTTTGAAATTTTGCGCCAGACTGATAGTTGCAGCCCAAGTTAAAGGCCGTTGTTTATAGTGATATCTACTTCTACATCTCAGATTGTGAATTAGTGACGTAAGAGAAATAGATCTGAATGAAATTTAAATGGCTTCGAATATAAGTTCAGTTTTTAACATTTGCGAAGCAAAAAAAATTAAAATTTGTGTGAATAAGCACAAGACCATTATCTTGTATTTTGGCTCTCACCAAGGCGTTGAATGGGGCGTTTAGGGAGATAAATTTTAAGTGTGGTGTGTTGTGTCACCGACTGTGCATACCAATCAGGATTGGTGTTTTGCAAAAGCTCCTTATTGAAAAATATTGTTTTAATTTTCGAGACCAATATCTTCTCTATATCATACACAGAAAAATACGTCACCGACACAGCGTGAAATGGGACAATAGGAAGACGAAGATTTCAACACAACAAAGTACTGCACAACACACAACATCTCCCAAATTTGGTTCTACGCATATGAAACACACGAAGGCGATAGCGACACAATATAATCCACACGATATACTTGGAATTCCAACTTTATGGTCTTTTAGATTAGTAATTTGGAAGAACAACTCGAAATGTTTGAAGGGTGCTGTATTCTCTCTATTTTGTGAGTGTTACAGAATTTCTTCTCGAATGAAATCTTTAGAATCCACTCGTCTAGCTTTACTGAATGCCCTTGTTGGCCTGTCTGTTGTTGACTCAACTCAACAGTTAGGCCTCAAGTATGAAACACCACATTTTTTAAATCTTAAACATTTTAATTTAATCTGACTTAAATTTTCTTATTTTAGCTGACAATATAATCAAGATACTGTATCCCACTTTAATTACATTCCATGTCTGATGGCACAAAGCTGAGTAGGCAACCCACATTATAAGCCTCTAAGGCTTACTTCTTCGCCAAGTTGCATTTCTTGAAATCCTTTCTAATACTTTTACCACTTGAGCCCACACAGTCAACAAAAACAAACGAAAAATAGTTCTGCTCCTTTCAAAAATAATTTTTTTTTTATTGTTTTCTTCCTTCATATAAAGAAAAGCAACTCTGTCAGACCTTTGGAATATAATCGTTAGACACGCGATATTCTGAAGATATTTTTCTCCATCTCTAACGACAACAGACATCACGCATCACATTTTCGCCCACTTAAATGCAATTCCTTAGCCCCAGACATGGATCGAAGGCATTGAAATTGGAATTGGTGACAAGTAATTATCGAAATGACTTCCGTTCCTTGTGTGCGATCGGGTTTGGTTGATGATGCTGATGATCTCCTCTTTTTCTTCTTTTTTTTTGTTTCTCGATCTGCACGAGAGATTCACTCAAGCGAGAAAAGATGAATGGGATACCTTTTGCAAGAAAACGTGTGTGGAAGCCATCCCTATAATTTTTGCAACAACGAAAATACTCTGTCAAGATCATGAATCCAAATATCTTGCATAAGACACACCCCAACGACGACGACCGACAACGTCGACCGACGACGCCGACGTCAAGTGAAGAACGTTCAATGGAAAAGAGAAGAAGTAATAACAAAAAAAAAGCTGCAGATGAGTGGTTGTTTTGAATGTGGTGGTTTGGGAAGAGGATTTATCGAATCTTGCCCCAGGGCCAGCAAAAACAACAACAGAAACAAAAGAAGCTGCAACATTTCGTGGGTATTTGTAATTTTTTTTTTTCAATATTCATCTTTCCATCAATGGTATTGGTTATTAAATTTGTGAGAGGTTTCAAAACGTCTTTTTGTTTTTATTTTGTTGGTTAATTTTATTTCTATTTAATGTTTAACCTGAGGGTCCGGATGTTCAGTCCCGCCACATGAAGATGTGCAATTAATTGCAACAAAAATAAAATAACCCGTATTTATTGAAAATGAACCGGAAAGAACAACAAAATTACATGGGAAGTTCGTTTGGCTAATGGAGTGCCAGAGGGCTTCATGGTTGGACCAGTATTGTAGAAATAATATTCACTAACAAATGTTCGTAAATAACATCTTGTAATTGAAATATCTCAAAGGTGATATTAGATTTAGCAAAATACATTTTTTAACTAACTCCCAAATGATTTTAAATTGCGATTTACTACCATGAAAGAGCTGCGAAATGGAAAATACGAGTAGCACAATGCAAAATAAAAATTGGGAGCTAAAAAAATGCGGATTTATATTATCGACAAATGATAACATGAAGAATATGATCTTTAACATTAAAAACGACCAACCAGAACTAATAAATTGCCAGAAAAAAAAAAAAATCGCATGGCTTTGAATAACCATTCTCTTTACTGGAAATCGAGAATTTAGAACATTTTCCGACCTTTTATTTATAAAGAAAAAACATATACGGCCCTAGCGAGGTATCCGTTCGGAGCGGAATATTCTCCGATTTTGTACGATTCGGAGGATTTTTGCTTCGAGGTATTCTTCCGAACAACTGTTCGGAATTTTTCTCCGACATTATTTTAATGCACCCGGCGAACTGAAATTTCTGACAGCTTAATGCAATTGTTTTTCCGATTTCATCCGACACAAATTCTTTGCGGAACAAATTGTGCCAACGCATTTGTGTATTATTATTCTTTCCGATAGGACACCTCGAAAGCAATTTGAACCTCCGACAAAGTATGCCTTGCGGACAATTTTCCGCTCCGAACGGATACCTCGCTAGGGCCGATAACCTAATTTGGCTGATGTTGGAGGAATTTGATAACACACTTTTATAAAGGAAGTGAGTGAGTAACATGTATTCTTATAGGTACTCAGTTTGTTTTCTCATCAGCTCACTCCCAAAAAACTATGAATTTATAATCCTTAATTAATCGTTTTCGTTAAATGGCGCCCAACGTGAATTTTTCTTGAATAATTAAAAAAAATACAATTCATAGCAAAATTAAAGAAATAGTAGTACCTACATACGTAAAATCATTATCAAAAAAATCTTACAAATCATTTATATTATATTGCGATACATTACATACCCCCTCTCATGAGTCGAGAACAAATTATACACAAAAGTAAACTATTCCATCGAAGAATTTATCCAAAAATACATTCTCCGAATGTTTTAAAATTTTATTCGCGCAGATGTTCCAAGAAAAACACCAAATCCAAAGAAAAAGAGCACAAAAACGAAACCGTCATAAACGACTTCTTTGGAATTCAAACCGAATGCGAGACCCCAATCCTTTAAAGAATTCCAAAGATTGCAATTATCTGCTCAAGCATAATGTAACTTCTTTTTATTTCTTTTGCTTTTCGAAAAAATATAAAAAAAAAAAATAAAACAAAAAACAACAACAAAATTGATCGTTTCATTCTTAAAATTACTACCACATCTCACGTAGGTAGGTATACTATATGCCTGGTATGTTTTCTTATCTTTAAGTACCTATATCTTTGGATTCTTTCTACCGAAAAAATATTTTCAAAAAACTAATTCAAAGAACATAAAAAATTACGGTTGCAGCAATAAAAATTCAGATTCCTTTTTCCAAGAAGATCAAGTAGAAGAAGTCAGGCAGCAGCGTGCGGACAACGACATAACACCCATTCTTTGAAAACATTAAACAAAAAATTATGTATAAGTGTTCTAAAATGGAGCTACCGCTTTCAAGGGCTCTTCCCAACACTGCGGCTCCTCCCTCGCGAACCGAAAAAAGAACGACCTTGTAGTTGACCTTATGTTCGTTTTCATGTTGCTCCACCGCACCGCAGCGAACAGAACTACCATTATCGACCGGACAGTCGTCCCTAGCTAAGGCTCAGGCTGGCCGCTGGCCCCGCGCAAAAGCAATTTATATCCCAATCACAAGATACAAGGCCCAAGTTTCTCAGAGCTACAACACTTCTTCCCTCTCGAACTCCTCTCAAACACGAAGCTTGGGTAAATCGCTTTTGCGTTCCCTTGAATGAAAAATGCTTGAAAATTGAAAGAAGTTGTTGAATTAAAATTGGATACACGCCCGTTTGTGTCGTTCGTCGTACAGTCGTCGTCTTCGTATTTTCGGCGGACTTCTACAGTGGAGTAACAAACCAAAATAAAGAACCAAAAACGAGTTACAAAAAAAACAACAAACCAAAAAACTACAAGAACCCACCAAACAGCTTCTGTATTTCACGTAGTGACCAATAAATAAGATAAACCGCGCGCACATAGGATCGACCGACAAAAGGAGAAAACAACACAAGAAAAATATAATTTATCTCGGAAGAGAAAGAAGACCGGGCTTGAAAGAGGAGCCATGTTTCTGCTTCAAGATAATGGAGTCGGATGTCGGAGAGGGTTCGAGATGAGAGCGGAAGAAGATAAAAAAAGAAAATACAGAGCGCCTTTAAGAAGAACGTTGAAAAATTGCTTACTATCACTTCCACTCTGTACAATGCATTGGAAGTTGGATGGACTTGCGAGTGGCGTTGCGGTGCGGTACGCAACGTCAAACTTCTTCTCCCTTGTCGTTGTTAAAAACAAAAGAAAGAGAAAAGAGGAAACGAAGAGATCTTGCGTCGAGACTTTGGTTTGGTTTTGGTCGTCGCCGTCGTCGTCTTCGCCATAAGTCGATTTGTGGTGGTAAAACTGAGAAACTGGATACGAATTTTTATTACACATTTCCGGTCATCTTTTCTCGTTCGATTTTTGTCCCGATTAATGAAATAAATACGCATGCCATAGTGGACCATCTATGGGCCAAGTTTCTTTATATTTTTTTCTTTATGCAAATTTTTCAAATACAATTTACGTACGTGTATAACAGAATTTTAACTTATACCTTTTTTAAGGGAGTGTAATATATTATAATAAAGAATTTGTATTGGGGTTGTTGGTGTCTTGGAGTCTTACATCGTGTGTACTGGTCAACTTTAGTTTGTGGGCTTTAGACATCAAAATCCAATTTGTTACTGACTAGTTTAACTGACTGAACTCTTTAAAAAAAAAGTAAAGTCACTCCGAGAAAATGTTAATGGACGTGGTATATTTAATTCTGAGAGCTTTAAAGCAAAAGTTGTGAATTTAAATTAAATATTACATTACCTATTCCACTTTAATCTAGTAGATAGATAGATAGATATATTCTTTATTTTTTTTCATCAAATTTTAAAATTTTTACTCTTAAGAACGAGACATGACAATGGGTAATACTGCCGTCTCCCTTATCATTTGTAAACATGAGTTGTGAATATATTCTTTAATCTAGTACAAGCTTCTTTTTCGAACAGGTAGGTATGACAGTTTTGATTTTAAAATACACAGCCTAAGCAACTTTCAAAAGGCTTTGTTTTACTTTGCTGTTTTTCAGAAATTAATTTTTAGCAAACTTTATGGAAAATCTCAAAGGTTTACCAAGATCAAGAGTCATTCAGGTGAGGTTTTTTTCACACAAAAATATATTGATCAGTTTTTATTATTGATGTTCGATCGAACCTAAAATCATCAAAAAGCTATTTTATTTTTTTTAGTATGGTGCTAACTTCACATGTCTCTTTGACATTTACAAACTTCAAAAAAAGGTCTGTTTCCTCAGTTTGTTTTTGCACGAACTGTCATTGTTTTAGGCGTGTTCAGAAGCAGTTTATTAAGAAAATTGCTTTAGTACGATACTAGTTAGAAAATGTTTAAGATTAAGAATTAGTAAACTAATTCAAAGTTAACGAATTGTTATGTAGTTTCATACTAATACCTAACACTAGGCTGTTTAAAATTTTTCGCCAATGCTTTTTTTTATTTCAGTTTTTTTTTTGTATATCGTCTAGAGCATCATGAATGACAGCATCGTTATTTTGTTTAATCAAACTGTCATTTAAAGCAGAATAAAAGATTTGACAATAATCTTTTTAACATCTTCTATAGATATGTGACATTATAATTCTATGGCAACTTAACACTGACAACGATACAACCTACTCATCTGTCAGAAACTAATTAAAAAAAACCATAAATCTACTACTATAATCTCCCCAGCTGACAGGTAAAATTCATTCACAATAGCGCCATATTTCCGTTTCTCATTAAAAACTTTTAACAAAATTATAAAGGTAGTTTGCAATTCAAATTAGTTAAATATTTTATTGAATTTGCAAAACAAATTTATAAACTAGTTTCGTTCTTCTTTATTCAATAATAAATAAGAAGCTTAAAAAAAAGAAAAGAAAAAAAAAAGGATTTGTTTCTCGACGGAAAATAAACACAACAAAAACACTAAAAATAGAAAACTTAAAGTTGAATTTCAATAAAAGAAAAAGAAGTGTCATTAGGAAGCATTATGGTGGCTGGCCACTCCATCAAAGTTCCCTTCAACTCCTTTTGGCACCGGTAACAAAAAATATATTTTATTTCCAGTCAAATTGTTATTCTTAAATTATGCAAATTATTAAACGTGAACAAACCGCTTAGTGCTTAAAGCAAACGCCATTTTAATTTTAATATGGCTATTTTGCAATTTATTTTTTTCTTTTTTTTTTTTTAAAAAAAAAGCTTGGAATTAATTTTATAATTTTATGAAGGTTTTGTGTTTTATTTTAGTCTTGTCACGCTGCCGATAAAAACTGTAAGATTATATTTATAGAATTTTTATTTAGCCGGGTTTTTTTTTTGAATACCACCATTGTGAATTGAAAGAATTTTTTGAAGGCAAAAGTAGTAGATGAAGGGCAGGGTGAATATTTAATTAATGAGTTTAGTATTTAGTTAGTATTTATGAAAGGTTAATCTAGTCAAAATAAATTCTTTTGCAGAAAAGATTATAAAGAAGACAAGAACTTTTAAGACACGACAATTATTGTGTTAGGAAAGGCTTTTTGTCAATAGAGTTTTGTATACAGGGAATCAGCAGAATCGGGATATCCGACGTAAGGGTATTATGAGTTTGAAATGAATAAAAAAGTGCGATAACGAAACACTGTTTTTATGGCAAATGACCGGATATTAAATCTGAGAGAAGTAAGAATGATAACCAGTTAAGTTTAAGTTTTGTTTTATGTATTAGGGTTGTGAATTACCAATATGATATTTTACTTTTTTTATTCAACAAAATTAAAGGAGTCGCGTGTATCGTTATGAATCAATAAAATTTTTAATTAAATGTAAATTTATTTGAAATCCGAGAACTATTGTGAATAACTATTCCTAACATAATCCTATTGTGAATAATTGTACTGAATAAATAATATATGAATTACAAGTTGGTAATACACATTCACAATCGTTATAGTTTATTTAAAATTCATATTAAAATGTACCAATTGATACAATAGTAATACCAAAATGTCTATCAGATGTTAAACTTCATTCGTTGGTTAATCAATTTATATTTGACGTTTTATGAGAAAAAATACCTTTTATATTTACGAGTGTTATGTATTGAAGTTCTAAATGGTCAAAAATAAGATGAAGGCAGACCAAATAAACGGGTGTTTTTTAAAAGACGGAAAACTTTAAATTGGCAATATTGTTTTCTGTGACAGCGGATTTGAAAGTTTTCGGTTCATTTGAGGCTTAAGAATTGATCATGAATAGACTTATACGGCCCGAGCAACGTTTGAAAATCTATCAAAATTATTTTGAAAAAAGATGATTCAATTTAAGAAACACATCGGGCGTTACGTGCGTTTTATGGTGCTCATAATCCTCCATTAGAGCGATCAATTCAAGAACTTTTTTTTGGAAAACGTTGACTTCAAACGATAATAATATGCATCCTGCTAGACGGCGTCGTTCAGAGCTCACAGGACAAACGATTGTTGATGTGCAGCGTAGTGTTGATGATGATCGAAATGTGTCATTCATCATTGTGCTTTTTAAGAAAATACACCCTTTACTTGCTGGAAAATCAAATTGATAACCCATACTTACTCGTAATACAAAATAATATCTTAGTCCAGTCAAATTAAATTAATTAATTCGAAATATCTACAAAAAATACTGCGTCGAATTTTTTTTTTTGTTTCTTAAAGAGTACCTATTGGAGAGTGTAAATCCAAAAAGTTCGAACAAAAAACGCCCTTGCGTTGTCAGCCATTTTGAAAAAGGCTTTGGAAAGCTTGAACTCGATTTTCTCGGCTCCTATCATATATAGAGCTGTATTTTTTTTTTAGGTTTGTACGTTAAAATATCTTCTTTAACTTTTGTTGAGAAAAAAATTTGAAACCTCTTTCCAAAAAAAAGTTATCGACGAAAAACTGTCGAGATTTTGAAGTAAAAAATGGTTTTTAACGTTTATCTCGCCTCATGTTCATCTGATCAAAAAAATACTTAAGTTGTTTTTTATAGATCACTTTATTTCCTATATTTTGGTATATTTAAATTTTATGTGTGACAAAAACTGTAGGATATATAACCTGTCAAAATGGCCAATAGCCTGCGAAAATTAAAAAAAAAAAGTTTACTCACGTTTGAAAATTTTCAAATTTGATTATGTTCATTATGAAATTTAAAGAAACAGTTCAAACTCTTTTCCGCAACACCACCGAGGTAGAGTTACGGCGCATTTTTTTTAATATGGGGTCTCCAGGAGGTATAATCCAGATCCAACGATGTTGATAGCAACGTTCTGGGAGCCGCCGGAGAAAAAGTTTTTATTGCGTTGTTCAATGGGAAGGAAAATGGGTCACTGGATCCTTTGCGATATAGCAACTTTGTTAAAACGTCAAAAAAACTAAGTTTAATCTATCTTCATTACCTCCTAGTGCAACAGATGCTCGGCAACACACATTCCTTACCTACCATCAAGTACAGACTTGGATCGATGTTCACCATGACCCACTAAAATGGGGTTGGAAAAGAACTCCGAGAGGATTAGAGCCAGTTACAACCACTCAGGATCCAGCTCCACAAAGCATATTGCAAACTATACCCTGCAAATGCAAGGGCCAGTGTGGCCAAGCTTGTGGCTATCGGAGAACTGGTCTGAATTGTTCCTTATTATGTTTCTACTGCAGTGGAAACACATGCGAGAATGTTCCTACCTTGCAAAATTTACTGGAAGATGACGCATGCGAAGACGTTTCCTCACCTGAAAACATTGAAGAAACTACCATTGACGATCCCAGCACAAACAAAGTTAATATGATCATTGATGTCCGCACGCCTAGCCCAAAAAAAAAAGAGATAAGAACGACATGAAAAAACTATGCCACATTGAGCAATCGATAGGCTGATATAGAAACGAAAACGATTTAATCGTGGATTATACTTCCTGGGGACACCACATTAAAAAAAAAACGCGCCGTAACTCTACCTCGGTGGTGTTGCGGAAAAGAGTTTGAACTGTTTCTTTAAATTTCATAATGAACATAATCAAATTTGAAAATTTTCAAACGTGAGTAAATTTTTTTTTTTTAATTTTCGCAGGCTATTGGCCATTTTGACAGGTTATATATCCTACAGTTTTTGTCACACATAAAATTTAAATATACCAAAATGTAGGAAATAAAGTGATCTATAAAAAACAACTTAAGTATTTTTTTGATCAGATGAACATGAGGCGAGATAAACGTTAAAAACCATTTTTTACTTCAAAATCTCGACAGTTTTTCGTCGATAACTTTTTTTGGAAAGAGGTTTCAAATTTTTTTCTCAACAAAAGTTAAAGAAGATATTTTAACGTACAAACCTAAAAAAAAAATACAGCTCTATATATGATAGGAGCCGAGAAAATCGAGTTCAAGCTTTCCAAAGCCTTTTTCAAAATGGCGGACAACGCAAGGGCGTTTTTTGTTCGAACTTTTTGGATTTACACTCTCCAATAGGTACTCTTTAAGAAACAAAAAAAAAAATCGACGCAGTATTTTTTGTAGATATAAAATACTAATTTGATTGGACTATCTACTGATTTTTCAAACGTGAGATAATTATTATTTGACAGAAAACGTGTAAACATCATATCTTGGGCGTGAACAGAATGTGTATAGAAAATCATTCCCCCACGAAATTGGGTCCGAATATCCATCAAAAGAAGAGCACATAAAATGTCACATTGACAGGAGTAAAATATTCTACATGAAATTAATTTTATATTTGACAATTGCTATTCAAACATTTTAAAAAACCTTTTGAAAACTAAGATTCCAGCAACAGCGGAATTTCTGTTTAAATATATTCAAGGGTATAGTTTGAAATTCTTATTCTATGAGTGTGTTTCTCTATTTATTTCCGATGAGAAAAAGAGAATAAAAAAAAACTAAATATATATCGAAAAAACAAAATTAATAAAAAACAAAGCTAGAACAAACAAAAATAAGTAGTTAGTTGTTTGGTAATGTGTCAGTGAAACCATTTTGAATAAACATAATGTTTTCGTTTTGCGTATTTATTTATTCATAAAATGCAAAATGAATAAACATTTGCATTAAATTCATAGAACTTATTCGAGTTTGTTTTCAATCTTTAAATAAATAACACCAATAAGCATCTGTCATAAATGAGAATACGATGTACGTGAATTGCATTGAACGAACCAAATTTTAATTTTATCCCACTCGCCCACATGGAATAGAGGTAATTCATTCCAAAAAGTTATTCTACAATGACACCCTTATTGCCATTGTCAATTTTGAATTGAAAGTTGACATTTATCAACAATTTTTTTAAAACGCTATTGCGATTGTCAATTTTCAATATATTTTTGAAAAATCTATTGTGAATGAACATAAAACAAACATTTTGAATTTAAAGCCATATTGCGAGTGTCAATCGTTGTTTCAATATCGAAGTAAATTTTATCAATCACAAATCTTAGGTTGATGCTGGCAAAAATGTAAGTTTTTTAATAATAATTTGGCAAATACAGAATATAAAATTGCTTTATTTTCAATAATAGGGCAAAAATAGTGAGCAACAAATCCCAAATGTCCAAACTCGTGTCCCTAATGGAGGAAAATTTGGACGCAGCCAGGGGACTGTGCTCCAAAGTAAATACACAAAGAAAGTGGGAGCAATTTAGTTTAATTTTGAATGGCCTAGGTCCTCCTGCAAGAGAGTGGAACAAATGGCACCGAGTAAATATTTACTTCTTTGAATTTCTTTAAATGTTTGGTACATTTTATTCAATCAAAGGTCTGGATTGATCTCAAATGTAAGACGAAGAAGAAGAAAACTGAAAATAAGAATGAAATATCTGCAACAGGAGGCGGGCCGAACCGGCTTCACCACTTTACTGATATCGAGGAAACAATAATCCGAATCTTACAATTGGATACTTGCGTTGATCCACCCGGAAAAGAATTCGGTTTGGTCGAAATTGTTGCTGAAAATATCAATGAGAAATCTCAAGAAGTGTGCGTCGAAGATAGTTTGTTTTTGAATGGCAGTGAAGAATGTCCGTGTCCCTGGTCCACGCAGAAACATAGTTCCTCAAATAAAGAAAACCGCAAAAAATGTTCGAAAACCGAAAAATTGCAAGAAGAACGGAAGGCTTTATTACAAGAACAAACTTCTTCTCAAAATAATTTTTATGAGAATATGACAGGATTCATGGTGCAAATTAAAAAGAGTGTAGACAACATTGAATATTACACCAAAAAGAATGCACGAAATATAGAAGAAATTCTCAAATTAAAGAAGGAAAAGCTCAAGGTCTATAAAGAAATTGAAAAAAATAAAGACCATTACAACAAAGAAAAATTAAAACTTAAAATTCAAATGTTGGAGTTTGAAAAACAAAAGCAAAATTTAATGGGCTTTTGAAGTTCTTGTTTTAGTATTATGATGTTTCGTTGTTATTATTCTCGATGCGGTTTTGAAGGATATTTATGTTCAAGTCTTTTCTTTTGTTGGTGTTATTAAAAAAAAAAAACAAAATTTTATATTTCTTGCTTTATTATTTTGTTTAAAGGATTACAAAGTTCTAAGAATCCGGTTCCGAATTTCAACTGCTGCTTGATTATTATCTGTAGTAACATTAAAATTTTCAGCTTCTTCATTGATTTCATCGCCGTTGTCATTTCCATCTTCAACTGACTCTTCAGGCGCAGGAATATTGAACTCAATGCAAATGTTATGCAAAGCGGCGCAAACATTTGCGATTTGAGTAGCCTTTTTAGGGCTGTAATGTAATTCACGTGCTCTTAACATACACCTAAACCTATTTTTCAGAACTCCTATTGTTCGTTCAACAATATTTCTTGCCTTTGCATGTTTTTTGTTGAAAAAACCTTGTATAGATCCTGGATCTGGGTTACGAAATGGTGTCATTAAATATGGCTTAAGAGCATAGCCACCGTCACCTTAAATCAAAAAGAAATAAAAACAAACAATCAAAACAGAAATGAATGTTTCATAAGTATATGTACCTAATAACCAGGTATTTGTTTCACCACTTTGATATTGTTGTTCCAACTTCAATTTCAAGCTCGACATATTGAACACACTTGAATCATGAGATGAACCTGGATATTTTGCGTTGAAAAAGCGAATTTTCATTTTGTCATCACATACCTGAAAAATTTTGCTTGCTATTGTCATGTATTTTCATAAAATTAGCTACCATATCTTGCTACGAGTATTCAATCCACTTAAAAGCAAGATTAAAAATTGTACTTGAAATATTAAATTAAGTGAATCAAAAGATTCGATCGAATCAAATAGCAGACCTAGGATTTAGATCTGTATTTTTTGTATTAATTTAACTTACCAACAAAGCATTGAGACTGTAAAATCCTTTCCTATTATAATAGGCGTGTTGAAATTCTTTTTTGGGAGACGCTATTTTAATGTGCGTCCCATCAACGCAACCTATTACGCCGGGAATACCACTTCTCTCAAAGAAAAACGCCTTTGCACGAACCTTTTCAGTGTCGGAGTATTCATACCTTATCCATTTCGGACAAATGAAATTTTCAAGAATGTTGAATGTATCTTTCATAATTAAAGATACAGTAGATTGTGCAAGGCCAATTGTATGCTCATTTCCGATGCCGATCTGGTATGAGCCATGCGCACATAATCTCAGCACTGTTGCGAGTCTAATTACATTTGGAACTGATGTGGATCTTTTCGCTGGCATAAATTTACCTTCTATCTCGCGCAAAATGTATAAAAACGCGGTTTTCGATAGACGAAAATTTTTAACAAACCTTGAATGGACCAAATGTGTTAAGAATTTCTTGTGGTCTTATTAGAGAATTCTGTACATACTTACAAGATTTCCTCCAATTCTAAGGGATTCGAAGCATCTTTAAGGTGTCTTCTTCTTCTTAAAATTTCTAAAAAACTTGATTGCTCTTCGTTGCTACGAGTATTGTCGTCCTCAAACCAGAATTCTACCGAACACATTTTGTATCCTTTTTTAATTTTAAAATTTTTTATTCAGCTTTATCCTTTTTTCTTTTCTGCTTAATAAAAATCACATGTCAAAAATCGGACTCATTCACAGCTATCAATTTCTTCAACAATTCAAAATGCCTCAATCAATTGAGTTACGCAATACCGAATTTAAAATTGATTGATAGATTATTCAATGTTCAATCAGTTGAAAATTGACAATCACAATAAGGGTGTGAATAATAAAACCAACAGAATGGTTTATCCGGAACATTCCGGTGAATAAAATACTCATTTCGAAAATTCCGAATAAGGAAAATGTAAATTCTTAAAATTAATTCTTGTTTTCTACGAATTGTCAAAACTTTCTTGTCATTATAAGAAAAATTCAAAGGAGAAAAAAAGATTCTTGTAGAACTTAACGAATGAACTTTCAATTTTTCACTTGAAAAAATATACAGATGTAAGTAAATTCTGATGTTATCGTCCAATCATAAATATACAATTATTAGATATCAGACACCAATATACGAGTTTTCCAAACAAGAAAGTTTGCATAATTTTTGTGTTGTTCTGTTTGTTGCTTTTATTTTGCAGATCTGTTTGTTTTTAAACTTTTTTCTTTCGATTCAATTTCATTGTTGATTGAGTTGTCAAAGTTCAGCCAGAAAATTATTGACTATTTGATCTTGTTTTTGTATGCCATATGGTTACCGGCTGTGTGATGTTTATATTTTATTTTTTATTTAATTATTGCATGCGCCACAATAACGGAAAACAAAAAATATGCATATATATAACTACAAATAAATATAAACGGGGACATCGGTTGATGAAAGGTGCGCACGTTAAGAAAAAAAAAATAAATAAAACAAAAAAAAAAAAAAAAAACGGAAACGAGTGCTGAAGTGTGAGTAATACAAATATTACCAACCGCATGGTTATTTAGCAAAGATTATGGTTTTGGAAACGTCCGACTTCGGCATGCCATTGAGTCACAATAGACTTTGTGGCGACATTTAATTTTTAAATCACAATAATGATGGGTCATTTGCTCAAAGGAATTTTTTAACTGGAATTATATGGTGGGATTATGTCATGTGCTGCGGGTTCAGTTGAAATTTCTTGATGTGTGTTGACAGACGTCATTTTTCGAAGTAACAACTATTGTTGAGTAGTAAGTCATAGCTTATGAAGATTGTTTAAAGTTTTTGAACACAAAAGTCACGTAAAGATTAAATTCAAATCACACTTTTGTCTGTGGTCAAGAGTTATCGTTTCACATAAGTGTTAACCTTTGAGAAACTCTTAGAAATTGTTTTTTTTTAATAAGCGAATAATAATTTTTGGGATTTTGTGATAATGACACTTAAGTGTCTATTGTTATACATTTTTTTTTGAGATCGAAATCTTCGGAACAATTTCGAACAATATTCCTAATAAGAGTTTATTGGTTTTGTGTATAAGAATTAGAGTAGTTTAAGTCAAACAGCTTCGGCCTGAACATCTTTAGTCCAATTCCAGCAGCACATAAAGTACACCATCAGTAACTTTTTATGGATGTAATTGGCAGCAGTGGAGTTGCAAAAATAGCTCTTTGTCAATATTGCTAATAAATTTTATGAAAAAGAAAAAGGAGTTTTTCTATTGTCACGGGTGTGACACATATCCATACATGATTTTATAAATTTATCTACACAATATTCTAAATTAATTAAAAAGAATATTGATTAATTTATGAAACACGAATGATGTTCTTTAAGTACATTTGAATACTGAACAATTTTTAGTCTTGGAAAACTTGTAATTTGTTGATAAAATATTTACAAGTTTTTGGTAATTTACGATTTGTCCGTGCAGTTTTAAATATTTCATGAATTGTATGTCTAATTCTTTTTCAATGCCTACTTATTTCGAGGTTGATCTTGCGTACCAGTTGAGAAATTGAAATAAGGTATACTGTTTAAAATTGTGATGGCTGTGACATGTTAAAGTTACGGGTGTGATCAAATAGTATTTTTAAGCGTACAAAATATATATAAAAGATGATTAAATAAATAAATAAATTTGGTGGTGCAAAAGCTCGAGAAGAGAAGCATGACCGGGACCTAGTGACTTACATACAATTCTCAACCATTCCTGTGTGAGTGATACCAGAAACTGCCGATTCCGAACTGCTAATGAGTTACACTTTTTATGACCTTTTTTACACCCCTGAAAAAAAACCTTTTTTGCAGTTTCTGAGAATCGAACACTTCTGGTACCACGCACCCAGGAATGATTGAAAGTTGTAAGTTACTAGGCCCTGGTTCTCTTCGAGCTGTTGCTCCACCAAGTTTATCTAAAGAAAGGAACTACTATACTGTCAAAAATGGTCAAAAGTTAACAGTTTTGGTTTTTTTAAAGTTCAGTTTTTATAAAAAAGAACAACTTATGTTTAAAACGGGCGACTGTTCAATAGAGTTGTTGAAACAAAGTGCTACTGTATTGCTTACATGTTATATCATGAAATCTGTACTTTTCTTTTTCAACATGACTATACACAATTGTGCACATTCAAAGACACGCCGCTCTACTCCACAACACACCACATGAGACACGTGCGGTCCCGGCTTAATGAATGTTGAATGATTATTTTCATTTTTTGTTTCAAACAGAATGTGTTCACAAAATTTTATAAGAAACACAAAAATTTCGTATGTTCCAAAATGTCAAAGTTAAATCGAAGTGTCAAAATTTTTTCTTCAAACTTCAATCGACCACAATATTTTTGTAACGCTGCTATCAACATTAGTTTATAGTTATTTAGAACACTTTTCATATTTCTTTATAAAGTTTTTGAAAGTTCTCGAACTCATTTTTTGTGCAAATTAATTAACACACATTATTTATATTCTCTCCAAAAATTCATCGATTCATTTTCATTCAAATTCTAACAGCCATAATAACCTCGAATTTAATGAACGGTTTTACCTAATAACCGCCAATTTAGCTTGTCAAACTAGTTTCTAATTTGCATGCATTATTTAAAAGACAATATAAATTTGAATTCAAAAGTCACCCCTAGTCGTTGAATCGTTTCTTTCCAACTTATTCGACGAAACGACAAAAAAGAAAGCCGAAGTTATAGCGTGATTATATGCAAACCAAATCTTTCAGCTAACTAACCTTGTCTGTTATTAAATTAGGTTAAATTTTATTTTATTCTTAACCGAGTTTGATTTTCTAGAAAAAGAACCAACCTTTTTGCAAACTCTGCTGCTGGTGTTGTTGTTGTTGTTGTTGCTGCTGGTGGTGCTGATGAATTTGCTGATAATGTTGCTGCTGTTGGTAGAAATGATGATGTGCTGCTGCAGCAACCGCTGCTGATGAAGTAAAATCCCTCCAAGGCTGCCACAGTAAGCTATTTGCGACATTTGTTGCATTGCTATGGTGACCATTTAAATGGGTACGATTGGCCGGGTGATGATGCGGGTGTTGATGATGTTGGTAATGATAGGGATTGTTTATTGTCATATGATTCGGCGGACTGCTATTGCTGCTACTGCTGCTGCTACTACTGCTACTACTACTGCTCATCGGGCTACTATTACTGGTTATACTCCTTAGTCGATGATTTGAACCAGCAGCGGCGGCTGCAACCCTTTCGATTTCTTTAATCCGATTGTAGTAGGTTTGTTCGAAGGCATTTAATATGCGAAGGTATTCCATAGTTTAAGGGAAAACACACACTTTTCTTGTTTATTCGAGCAAATTATAACAAAAATCACACACTCGTTTTTGAAATACTTAAATGTATTTCATTATGATCTTGAAATAATTTGTATTCTCACGAGAATGAAACAAGTCACATATGTAGGTACCTGCACGCTTTCCGACTCCAAGATTTTCTTTCAGAGAATTCAAAATCTAAATCACCGATTAAGTTACAACCTCGACTGAAAACTCAACTCAAAGCAAAAATTATTATTTTTGTTGTCTAACACAGTTTACACGATTTTATTTTTTTTCGGTAAGAAACAAAAATCCGCACACGCGTTCAGACTTTAAGATTCAAATTGTAAAAGTAAACTTAAGCCTATGATTGATTCGATAAGGGCACAGCGACGACGAGTGAAGGCGAACTTCGAGCTTAGATGAAAAATGAAAACTTAACGAAACAAAATGTAAAGTTTTGTCAAAGTTGTGAGCAAACTGAGCTCAATTAATAGATTTACACCACCCTTAGACGATTTATTCTGCCCACTTAGCAGTTTTAATTACGATTGTGTTGTTTTTGGTAATTATCGAAGGAAACTCGAGACCAAAACACACGAAGGCAATAATTTTTTTCTTCTAATTTTTGGTTACACAAAAATAAAATAAAAAAAGACCAAAAAGAAGAAATATCCCGTCCCAGTAACAGAAAAGTCGTGCTCAACGAATGAAGGTATAAACATTAACTGAAGAGACTTAAGTTCTCTTGAAACGAACGACCGACCGATACCGACCAACGACGATCGGTTTATTTTTCTTATTAAAATGTTGCCTTTGTATATCTTTAGCTTGGAGACTCAATGTGAGACTGGGAGTCTTAGAGTCAGTGTATAGGTTTGGAGCTGGTTGTTGTTGTATTCATTTTTTTTAAACTTACTTTTACTATACACACATCTTTGACGGGGTTTTGTACGTGGGGGCTTGAGAAGAAGAAAAAATAAAAAAAAAACAAACGTTTTACCCAACGTCTTGTTAGTGAATGTAAACTAATTGAAGTCGGCACAGCAGTGTTCGCGCTCAACATGATTGTGCCTTGTGAGTGTATTAAGCTTTAATCGTGATATTCGAACAGCCAAATTGTGCAAGTATTGAAAGAGTTGAGAATTATTATTATTATTTTATTTTTTTTTTTTTTTTTTTTGTTGCAAAGAAGGGAAGGAAAATGGGAGGAAATGTTGAAAACAGATTTCTTAAGAAGAGCTTAGTGGAGCTGAGTTGGCGAGCCAAAGATATCAATGTTGCTGTGAAAGGTTTCGATTGAGTAAAAGAGTCATTTGGAAATACCAAAATCGTTCATGAAAGGTTCTTACGTCGAAAGGAATATTTTAGCAGACTTGATATCTTGTTGACCATTCTCTGTTTAAGTGAATTTTTAAGTACATTATAACAAATACACCTCACTTAACAATATGATAATCGTTTTAAAAAAGATTTAAAGGCGACAATTTGGAAAACGGTTGTAACAATTTTAACAGAGAGTTTTCCAATAGGGACGGGAAGATTTTGACACTTCGTGGAGGCCATGTTGTTTTGTTTTTCTTTAGCAAACTAAAAATCATCTTCGAGTTTTCCAATAGGGACGGGTAGATTTTGACAGTTCATGGTGGCCATGTTGTTCATCAGTTGTTTTAATCGACGAAGAGTATTTTTGACTGAAGGGGCACAAAATTTCCGGATAAGAGCCGTCGTTGATCCGCACAAAGTGCATTAAGTAACAATGCATCCACAAAAACGCACTTTTTGGTGTAGTTTTTGGGCGCGGTATCATCGATCAGTACTTCTTCAAAAAACTACGATGACAGCCAATTTATTTTGTTCCAAATTGAATGACATGAATGAGAACAACAGTTGTTTCCAACAGGAGGACGCTACGTGACATACAGCTGACTCCACAATGGAGTTTCTGCAGGAGCAATTTGGGCACATGGTTATCTGAAGCATGGGAGACGAGAAGAGATTTGACCCATTAGAGTTTTTCTTATGGGGTTTCCGTAAGTTCCAAACGTTCAGTCACCTCAAAGTCAACATAAACCGTTCGATCTCTAAAATTATGAGCTATACGCCAGATTCTTTAGAATTGAACCCCTCGAATTAACGAAGTCAGGGCACCTATTTGAACAAGGTCATATTGTCAAATTGTTTGATAACTTCCACATTATCTTCTTTTAGATAGTCAACAATTTCAACATATACCCGTCCCTGTTGGAAAACCCTTTATGTTGTTGTCTGGTGTAGTATTGTAGAAATGGTTTTTAACTATATCAATACGATATTTGAGGACTCTCAACAAAATTGATGAATACCTATTGTATTTATCAATAATCATTCTTTTGATAAACTGTAAATTTCAGATTTAAAATCTATTGTGAATCTACTGAATAGTTGGTTACACATATTCTTGCTCAACAAATTACGGGTATTAATGGTTTAGGGTAACTAGTCTTGTATTATTGTAAAAGTAACGCCGGATCGTGAAAAAAACCCCTATTGCTCAGTAAATGACAAAATAGATATTTCGTGCATGTTTTTTTTTTTTTGTGAAATTCTATATTTAATTAATAGAATGATTTTTGGCGACAAATATATCCGATTGGGTTGCACAGATCCTTCTTCTCATTATCTATTTTTTTTACAATGCGAACATTTATTAATTCATAATCAATCGATATTTCTTCATGATACAATTTAAACAACACAAATAACGAATGAAACTACTAACAAAATTCCATATACAAAACTACAATGTCAAATAAAATATCCATTCACAATCGCTATAAGGTGTTCAATATTCACAGTGATAATAAAATATATCAATTGACAGTTGTAATTCCATCCATCTGTTGATAAAAACTTGCATTTACTGATCTTTCGCAATCGGTATACCGTA
This sequence comes from Chrysotoxum bicinctum, assembly GCA_911387755.1. Classification (NCBI taxonomy): domain Eukaryota; kingdom Metazoa; phylum Arthropoda; class Insecta; order Diptera; family Syrphidae; genus Chrysotoxum; species Chrysotoxum bicinctum. The sequence continues at coordinate 23,377,561 of OU426990.1, read as the reverse complement.
GATCTGTTTTTTTTTTAATGTCAAATTAAATAACCATTCACAATCGCTATAATGTGTTGAATATTCGCTGTGATAATAAAATGTTACAATTGACAGTTGTAAAACCACAGTTCTATCTATGAGTTGATAAATACTTTAGTTTATTGATATTTCACAATCAGTACACCGTAGATCTGTTTGTTTTTAAATTCCAATTTTAAATCAAATAACCATTCACAGTCGCCATAATGTGTTCCATATTCGCAGTGATAAAAAATGTATCAATTGACAGTTGTAATATCAAGAGTTAAAAACTTTCGTTTTCGAATTTGGCAATTCATAACTTTACCTACATTTTAGAAAAATCTCAAGGAATTTACATGTGAATGTTGTAAATATTCTTCAGCATTGCCAAATCACAATGGCAACACCTAAGTTGCCCTACACTGATCTTTTTTTCAACCTTTCGAAGTAAACAGCAAAAGCGAATGGCGAACTTACAACCACACAAACAAAAAACAACACAACTAAAGCAAATCACTTAAAATACAAGCCAACAAAAAACTAAAACCAACAACAACAAATGAGAGAGAACAACACAACTCGCTCACAGCTCACACAAGCTAGTCTTAAAATGTTTATCATGTTTTTTTTTTTCGTACCGCGTTTTGTTCTGATTTTAAGCTGCGATTTCGAAAAATAGCAAGAATAGAATATACAATAACAACGACAACAGCTAAAACAACAATAAAAAGAAGTAAAGCTTAATGTTTACATAAGCATACGAGTAATAAGAATAAGAATGGTGGCAACAGCAACTCTCTGAAAGGCGGTAATTTCCATTCGCTGTAGTTTTTTGATCTTGTTGTTCTTTTTTTTTTTTTTGTTGAATGTTAGGTACTTCGTTCGTTGGTTCAATTGAAGCATATTGATTAAACTCGGCTTAAAATAATAAATAGCATTGGAAAGAAGAACCAGAACAGAATAAATTAAAATAGAAAGGAAAAGACGACCGATTGGATTAAACCTATTTTCAAGTTTAATATACGGCTTTAGAACGTTCTGAACACGTTGCGCTGGCCATGTCGTATTTCTTTGACGTTGCCATCGTTTTTTTATATTCTACTTTACAATTTGTAATGTTCTTGACATGGCACTACGTTTCATAAAATAATATTTTAATAACGTGAAAGGGGTTTCTTAGGAGTTCTATTATAGTGTACAGATTTTCGGAATATTTTAATATTCACTGAAGAAACTCTCCAAAAGTCCCCATTTACACAGTAAGGGTTTACATTTGACCATAGTAGTGGGTTTTTTTTAATAGAAACAACAATTTTTACATTTAAATAAGATCGTTCTGTAAATATTTAAAAACATCTATTGTCAACAGTATCTACCATTTATTTTATATGTTTAGCGTGGTGCTAACTACATATGACTTTTTGACATTTACAAACGTCAAAAAGATCTGTTTTTTTGTTTTTTTTTTCGCACGAACTGTCAATTTTTTAGGTGTGCTCAGAAGCAATTGACTCAGTTGTTAAGTACCTGTGGATTATTTTTTTTTATAAATCTAATCCTTGTCTTTATAAAAGTGTTTTAAGACCTTGATCCTGAAGATCCATTGACAATTGTTATAATTAGAGTTTTATAAACCATGGCTCATACCTCATTTCTTGTTAAAACCTTTAAAGATCACTTAAAAGTCGCTAAAGTTGAATTAACTCCTAAACATTTACTAAAATTATTTTAGAACAGAATAATAGCCATAAGTATGTAGATTCATTTTTTTTTAATTCTTCAATTTTTCATAAACTTTTGAACTTACTCGTATAATTTTAAGAATCGAATTGCGAATGAAGTTAAAACCTAGTCCCGTTTTTTTTTAAAACACAATTTTACCTTTATTCGGAATCTAGAAAATCTGGGGGTGGCCGTGGCACGATGGTTGTGTGCTCGCCTGTCAACCTCATCATCACAGGTTCGATCCCTGCTGTCGTCTATGTCGTTTTAATTCTATTAAAAACCTTCTAAAAATTGTCATCAATGGGTTGCTGGTTTACTAATTACATGTTGTTCAAACATAACACTAACAACATGAAATTGAGTTAAACTAGTATGCCCAACAAGGATGAACATGAATAAAAAAATAATGTGAATTGTAAACGACATGGAAGTGAGACACGGCATTTTCTCCGCTTTAGCTCAGCCACCATCCCTGGAGATAAATATATCTGAGACAACCACCAACAGTCTCAGAACATCGCGTGCCACACATCTTTCCTATCCTTCTTTCTCTTCATCAACTTCACGCCCGCGCTGTGTTGAAACATTTAAAGGGTAATCATAATCCCTTGAGCGCGGGTAGATTATAAAAAAAAAAAAATAGAACTTATATAAACTTTTCACGTAAAGACTCGGCGAAAAGTTTAGAAAAACTCGTATAGCATTCACAATGAAATCCAATGGTAACTTAAGACTGTTTCAAATTTAAACTGCAGGTCCTGTTGAAAACATGTCGTCAACTGTTTTTGATTTCTTTTTTGACGTTTGAATTGGCGCCGACATTTTTAAGAGCGTGCGTTTGTGCAGTTAATCTATGAATTTCGACAAGTTTTTGAGAAATTGTATATAAAATTTGAGGTTTACGAAAAATGTTGGTCTACAGAAAGAATATGGGTGAACAAAAAAAAAATGGGTTTTCTCCAAAATATTAAAAAAAAAAATGTGATTTTGAGAAAATGTTCGCGAACGCGTCCAATACGCAGGGGTGTGTTGAAAACATTTAAACTGATTACAGATTCCGATGAATAGGCTGCGGATGCGGATTCCGTCGAGCAGAATTTTGCAGCTTACACTAATATAGAATCCGCTTGTGAAAAAATGGAGAAATTTTGATAACATAGTTCAAAAATTGTAGATTTCTGAATACGCAAAACCATCCGCACTCGATATACCTTTTGACGTTTCAGGTTCGCACAAAAATTGACGAGGATAGAAGTTAAAAGAAGTTTATGTCAGCAAAAACACCTTAATCATAGTTTTGATTTCAAAGAAGAAATCAACAAATCAGTCTTGAAATCTATGCATAAATGTATTTTGTATATGTAGGTCTTTTGAAGGAAAACTGAAGAAAATTCAAAAAGGTTTTAGGAGGTCACTGCCGAACGGTTTAGCATTAACCGATGGATGAAACTTATTTGGAATGTGCTTTTGCGATTTAAACAAAATTTGATTACAAAATTTTAATTCACAGGGAGTATTTAAAAAAATTGGAATTCTCGAATTCTTGGTTAAAAATAATTTGGAACTCACTTTAACCACTGCACTGTTCATTTAATTTTTACTTGCGATATACATAGGTACTATAGGGCAAGTTCTGCATTTGGAAAAAAAAATCGAGCTCGAGATTTTGATCAAAGTTGACATTACGATGATAGCGAAGGCGAAAAAAGTGGGTCCGAAAATTCCGTCTGTCTGTCTGTATGTCTGTACCTCGAACTACAGCCTAAGCTACCGGAGGTATTTTCTTCAAACTTGGTAGCTAAGGGTCTTCGGTGATTCCTTAGAGGAAAAATTGAAATTTTTTTTTTAGCTCCAAAACTAACATACACCCGTAATGCAAAATCTTATTTATCTCGAAAACGGCTCTAACGATTTTGATAAAAAAAATTAAGTGTTATATTATGGACATGGACTACATTTTGGTCGAAAAAAAATTTTGGGGCAAAATGTTATTAGGGGTACCTGCCATATACCCGTTTTTTTTATTTTCGACTTTCTCATTAACGGTTCTAAGGATTTTAAACCAAAATTTTCAGCAGGAGTCCCCTTAAGTTTAAAATAATATTGTATATAAAAATATTCGAAAAAATATTTGTTGGGTTTTTTTGAAAAGAAAATAAAATTTAAATCAATATCTTCAAAACCTATGAACGATTATTTTTTGAAATTATTTCCTAAAATCAATATTATTTAATACTTAAAATTCGCATCCCACATTTTTTTCTTGAAAAATTTTAGTGAAATTTTTTATATAAAAAATGTATTTAATAATAAAACGATTTTTTAAAGTTTATTTGCATAAATTCATACTTTTCTGGAAACCAGACGGCAATTTTATGCATTTGAACATTATTATCTCATTAAATCCATGTTTTATCTTTATAAAATGTATCTTAAATTCCAAAGTACTTTTACATAAGAGCAAGTTTGTGCGATCCAGTCGTGCATTTTATTTGTTTACAAATCAATTTCACATTGAATTGATAAACATATGTGAGGAAAGACATAACTCAGAAGGAAAATTCGGAAAATTGCAAGATGGTTTCGCAGATCGATATCACAGTTCAACATTTCCTAACTTAATTCGATGAAGATGCGGATGCTTTACGGATTGCGATTTTGTAGAACACAATTTTTTGTAAGCTTCAAGTTTCTCTTATAAGAACTAGTTGAAATTTATAGATAAAATAAAACAAACACACCCTTCCAAATGTCAAAAAAGGAACTGATGGGATGCTTCTAACGACACGCTACAAAATCAAAACAGAAGAGGAGACAAAAAGATCAAAAATCTGGAAAGAACTCCCTAAGCTAAGAGAGGCAAAACTCCTACTCGGGGACTACAACCGAGAGCGTTTTCTAACCTGCATTAGCCTAAGTAGGAACAACCTCAGAAAAATCACGGGGCTTCTCACAGGCCACTGTAGGTTGAGAAGACACCTCAACATCCTTGGCCTGGAGAACAACGCGACTTGCAGATTCTGCAACACTCACGAAGAGACACCTGACCACATACTGGCGAAATGTGATGCACTCGTGCATCGAAGGCATAGGTATCTGGGCAAGCACCACATAAAAGAGAGTGAATTATCATCCCTTAAAATACTGCAAATACTTTGATTCCTCAAAGGAACAAATTTGGAGGAAGAACTGAAAAGATGAGCCAACCTCATCCAGTTCTAGATGGGGGACACAATAGATCTTTAGGTAGCGGTATTTTTGTACCCCAATTTATTCATTCATTCACGACACGCTATCAACAGAAAGTCCAATTTGAATTTTTATGAGTTCTAGTTCCATTTTTTTTTTTGATTTCATTGAAAACACATTTTTTTTTTTTTTTTTTTTTTTTTTTTTTATAATCTACCCGCGCTCAAGGGATTATGATTACCCTTTAAATGTTTCAACACAGCGCGGGCGTGAAGTTACGGAAGAGAAAGAAGGATAGGAAAGATGTGTGGCACGATGTTCTGAGACTGAAGGTTGTTGTCTCAGATAATTTATCTCCAGGGATGGCGGCTGAACTAAAGCGGAGAATGCCGTGTCTTATTTCTATGCCGCTTATAATTCACATTATTTTATTCGTGTTCATCCTTGTTGGGCATACTAGTTCAACTCAATTATGTACATGTTGTTAGTGTTATGCCTGAACAACATGCAATGAGTAAACCAGCAACCCATTGATGACAATTTTAGAAGGTTTTTAATGGAATTAAAACGACATAGACCATGGCAGGGATCGAACCTGTGATCATGAGGTTCACAGGCGAGCACACATCCATCGCGCCACGGCCACCCCAATTTGGCTGAATTTGAGCGATGGTCTGTTTTATGTTCCTCTTAAAGGCATCGGTCGATTGTGGTTTATTGGCATTGACCGGCGAGTTCAGGAAACCCTACAAGAAACATTCTAGCGGGGTTAAATCGCGTGACCTTGGTGGGCAATTCATGTCAACCCTGTAGGAGATAACCTCACCCTTAAATCGTTTATCCAGAATATCGATAGTGGCGTTTGCTGTGTAGCACGTAACGCCGATCTGCTGGAACCACATGTCGTCTAGGTCTATATGGCTCAATTTGGGACTCAAGAAATTGGCTATCATCGTTCTGTAGCCATCGCCATTGAACGTGACCGCCTCACCAATGTTGTTTTCGAAAAAGTGCGGACTTTTGACGCCGCCACCACCGACCCCTAAATCCACACCAAACGGTATATTTGATGATCATGCATTATCACCTGCTGAACCTGGTGTGTGTTTGTGGTCGTCCCATATACGACAATTTTTGCTTCATCTAAAAATGCGCCTCGTCACCTATAATGACTTTCCGCACAAGATTGGGATCCTCTTCCAAACACTCCGAGGCCCGGTCAGCGAACAAATGGAGTTGTCTATGGTCATGAACTTTGAGCTCCTGAGTCATTTGGATCTTGTACGGGTGTCGACCCAAGTCCAGACGCAAAATTCGCGAAGTTGAAGTCTTCGAAAGGCTGAGTTCAACTGCATCGGATTCTGCTGTACACTTTCACCTGCATTACTAAAACTAACGAATGTTGGCTGATTTATTACCGAACCGTTCTTCTCAAATTTGAAACGTTGAAGTGTCAACTGTAAAGAGCCACCAAATCAACTAGAAAATGGACTAACGAACGAACGTTTTTATAATAAAAGTTTATCATGTGGATGTGCTGTTCAATCTTGTAACATGCCATTGTGCTTTGACATTAGTATCTGAATAATAAACAGCCGATTTGACAGATGTCACCAAAACAACATGGCCGCCAAAATCTACCCACGCCAATTCAAAGACCTTTATTTAAAAAAAAACTGTAGAATTATATAACTAGCAATACCCAAGAATCTTATACTTTTTGATCCGACAATTAGGTGTCAAGAAATATTAATCGCAAAACTTCCGGCAACTTGAAAAAGGATTAAGAGGCTTCAGTTCTTGAGTTAGTTTCATCTTGTGAGTGCTTTAGTCAATATTTATTCGCAAAATTCACCACAATGGGAACTAAACTCGAATCGAATGCTTTGACTCAAATTAAATTAAAGCACGAATGACTGCGATCTTTTTGATAATTTAACCGGTACATTTTCCCCATCACACACGAATAGTCAATAGTCAATAATATTGACTACAATTTATCTGACGATTATTATTTCCGAAAATTGGAATAAGCACTTCCAAAGATGTTAATACAGCTTCAGAATTTCGGTACTAATAAGTTCCAAGCATTGCTCAAACCGTCCGTGAATACATTTGAGAAGAATATAATTCTTAACTGAAGTTCTAAGAATTGACAGATTGATAGCTTCCACAAAGATAAATTAAAGCAAATGTTCCTTCTGTTCGTGACCTTTCAATAATGAACATTAACATTTTAGATAATTATCACAAAGTCAATAATGAGTCTACACCAAATCCGAAATAATAAGAAGCCAAACTTGTTTTACATGGCTTTTGACCTATAAAAGTTTGCTTTAAAGCAATTAAATCCTTATAAACGATGCATACTCACAAGTTTGTAAGACTCAAATTGTAGAAAGAAGAATATTCTTGATTTACCTGAAAGAGAGAAAGAAAACATTTTTTTTTATTTTATGAAATATTTAAAAAAAAATATAAGAGTCGTTCAATAGTGCGTTAAATATAAGTTAAAAATAGTAAATGATTCTAAATTTTCAATCCATAAATGGGCTAAATATATCTTTTTTTAAATTCAATTCTTAAAGTTAAAACAAGTTTTTTTTTTTTATTCCAATCTTTAAAAAAACATCACTATAATGAATAAATTAAATGTTTTTTTTTTTTTTTATTTCCGTTAGCATACAAATTCTCACCAAAGCTTGAAATAATCCTAAACGACAATTCATTTCAGTCTTAATTTTATAAGATTTTAAAACAAAATCGCATGACATTAATTTATACACTTGGTCTATTTTTGGTCAATTTTATTCTTCTTAAAATCAACATAACAAAATTAACACAAAAAGAAAATAAATACACAAATAAAAAATTTACATAAATCGAATGTGGGAATTTTCGCTCAAATTTCAAAAGACGTAAGCTGTCTGTCCACAAAGGAATTAGTTAAGTATAACTACGTATCTTCTGTCAATAAAATTAAGATTTGCTTTTGCAGTTTTTCTTTTTTTTTTTTAACTTTGACGCATTAAGCTAGACGATTTATTTTATTTTTAAGAATTTGCGTGGTTTGCTAAAAATGATGATAAACAAAAAAACAATTTGGAAAGTGATTTTATTAATATATATGAATACATAATTTGTGTTTGGGCTTATTATTTGTGTGAATTGTTGAAATTGAATTACTTGACGAAATATTTATTTGATGATGATTTGCGATGACATTTAATATTAACGATGATGATTGACATGCACATAACAACTGTCAAAATTAATATGGTTTAATTACTTTAATTGGTTTTTGGTTTCTGTTCTGGTTTTTATTTATACATAATAAGTTCATTCACATTTTTGTTGTTGAAGTCAAACCCGTTTATGTGAAGCGAAAAAAAGTCCTTGAAGTAATTATGACTGTTGATGGTATTAATTTTGTTTTGTATTAAAAAGCCTTATATAAAATCTTCCCAAAATACATAGCTGTAAGGTACCAACGAAAATTTTTCAATGATTGTTCAACGAAAAGAGGATACTTTGCGAGTGAATGGAAACAGGGCAAGATCATTACTATCTATAAGTCAGGGAAAAATTGCACGTCACCCTTTTAGCTACGGGCTGAGTAGGTTTTGAGTTTATTAAGGAAATGCCTTAAAACAATTATAAAATCAAAAAAATTTTGAATGTAGAAAAATACATCATTTTGCCTCTAGTACCAATCGGCTTTAGAAGAAACCATAGTACTACCAATCAAATTGATAGACTAACTTAACATATAAATCATGATCTCGCTGCTGGAAAAAGCATGGGCATGGTTCTCCTTGATGTGGAGAAAGCTTTCGACACTGTTTAGCATGAAGACTTGAATCATAAACTTGTTTCGGACAAATCAAATTTTCAAAGTCTGTGTCAACAAATGGTACACCGAAGCAAATAATAATATCAGGAGTACCTCAAGGATCGGTGCTAGTACCATTTGTATAATTATGATTTTCCAGAACTTGTGGAACTGTGATTTTTGCATGTATCTATTCATCAGATTCAACTAGTTTTTGCGTGGAAAACAATTTGCAATGTGCTCTGATAACAAATGCAAGGTATCTTGAGGTACACTTGGACATTTAATTTGCACATTTAATAGACGCTTAATAAACAAAACATCACTTTAAGAAGCTCTTTATCCGTATATCAACCGGAAGTCAAAATCTGAGTTTAGAAAATAAATCAAATGATTTTTAAGTGTATTTTTCAAAGTATCTTTTTTGATGGGTCTACCGTTTAGAGCAATTATGCTTAATGAACTTTTCTACAAAAATGTATCTGTGATATTAATTCAGTAGAAATTGTAAATTTTTGTCAGTAGTACTCGTAAGGTAGAATATAAAAACCATATATCTGTAAATTGTGCCAACTACGTTTTTTTAATAGAAACAAAATTATAAAAATTTAGTAACAATAAAGTCTATCCATCTAATAGGACAAACAGTCGTATTTACAATTTTAAATAAGCGTGCTTTTCACTTAAGCGTCAGTTGAAATTCAAAACTTGGTTTACTGAATTTTCTAAAATATTACTAGGATACTTGGGACCGGTCACCGTGTGTCGAATTATTGAATAAACAGATATTATAAACAACCGAAAACCCTATACTTTAGTTGTAATACCCCATGGCCTAATTGTTGACTATCACACAATGGCACCTAGAAACAAAAAAGTTGTTTTTAGAGGAAATTGCCTCTTGTGAGGAAGAGATCAATCTTTCATTAGTAGCAAGAGTAGGTCCTATCCTATTATGCATACGTACAGAACGACCGATTTTAACATTATGGTACAATTGTGTTTTGGGGCATACAATCAACAAACTTAAAAAAAACATTCAAACAACAGCTAGCATCCTAAATACTGAACTCTGCGATCCTGTCCAATAGATGTCCTCATCAAATTTTAATAGTTGATTTAGATGTTAAATATCTAGTATCGTCCAACAAATCAGGACTAAAAGAATCAAATAGGTGGATTTTTCGTCGCTCTTATCTAAGGCCCTAATTATGGTTGTCGATTGACTGATCGATGAAGTACTTTTTTCGATTTTATCGATCGGCGAATACTTTTTACTTGCAACTAGCTAATGGTTGAAAAAAATTTTACAAAAAATTGTTATTTTTGGTAGCCCCCCTGGGTCCATTTTTTTTTTGTTTTTGATTTTCTCGAAAACGGTACAGCCGATTTAAATCATTTTTTGTATGCCAAAGCTCCTCCAAAGTTTGAATATTATTACATATTCAAATTTCCAATTTTTTATTTTTTGGATTTTAAAAAAAAATTCAAAATTTTTTTTTGGAAACTCAATATTTCGAAAACCCCATGCTCGATTTTTTTTTCAAATTTGACAAATAAAAGTTTCTTAACACAATCTACAAGATTTGAGAAAAAAATTTTTGTTTTATCTAAAACTAACGGTACCTTCCATACAAATTTTAAAAAATGGTTTTCGAAAATTGTATTTTTCTCGAAAACGGTTCCGAGAATTTTGCTAATTTTTTTTTCTTTTGATTAATATTTACGATCTATAATTTAATAAATAAAATTGAAATCTAGATATTACTGACTGTACCTACCATACGAGCCCAAACTCAAAATAGTTGGTCTACCGAGGATAGAATGCAAATATGTGTTCATTCTTAACCTATTTCGAAACAAAAACTATTTTTTGATATACATATAAAGTCCTATTCATTTTAAATAAGAAAAGTGGACAAAAAAAGAAAGTGGCTTAATAAAATATTGATATGCAGTCTCTTTACAAAACTAAATAACGATTTATACAAATTTCTTAGATGCAAAATAGTTGGTCTATGATTCTTTATGTTGATTTTACCACATTGTTAAGCGACCTTTGGCCTTAATCACTGCTTCTATAATGCACCTTGGCATAGTGTCGACTAATTGTTGACACTCTTCGGCACCAAAAGATTCCCAATTATTTGTAATTGTGGATCTTAAATCTTGAAGAGTCCGACGCGGTTCCTTTCGCAGTTTTTGTTTCATCGTGTGCCAAACAGTTTCGATTGGTGAAAGATTAGGGCTGCTGGAAGTCCATTCCAATAAAGAATTGCTTCAGCAGTTAACCATACCATTGTTGACCTAGCCGTATGACAAGAAGCACCATTCTGTTGGAAAATATACTCCGCATTGCTATATTGAAGACGTAATATTGACGGAGGCAGCTTCTGTTCCAAAATGTTGCGGTACTTGACAGCATTAGGTATCCCAATTACAAAATGCAAATTACTCATACCACATCTCGACATGCACCTCCATACCATTAGAGATACTGGGAGCTTTACGGTTTGTTTAAGGCAGTCCTTGTGAGTTGTGAAAGGCTTCTTTAGCATTTTTTATCACTGGTCATCGTTCATCACCAACACAAACTTCCAATCTGTACTGATCACTCCAATTAACGGACCGCCATTGACTAAAAGTCCAAATTTTTAAGTTGTTTGGCCCACTCAATGCGCCTTTTCTTTTGCTTAGGTGTCAGTAGTGATATTTCTTTTGCCTGCGTTTTTAATGATTTAAGTTGTCGTAATTTATGCAAAACTTAAATATTTTAAAATAAACCTTATAAAATTTGTATCCAATTTTTTTCATCATCTGCTTACAACTGTCCACCGAAACACTTTTTTGAATTTGTTCTCTCCACTAAACCGTTATTGAAGCAGATAAATATCGTCGATTTTCTTTAAAAATTTGGCAATCGCGAGGTTTTGCTGTTAGTGGATGTCCCGTTCTGTTGCATATATCCACATTTCCAGAATTTTTAAACTTTGTTATTATGTTCTGCACTGACGAGGGCGGTAAATTAAAATTTTCAGGGATTTCGTAGCTAGACAATCCTGTTTCAAACGCTTTAATCATAGATTCCCTTAGGTCTCCTGATAATGCAACGCCACGCGCCAGGATTAACATGAAACTCTCGCTAGCTTGTATAAAATCATACAATAATCATTAATAAAACCAGTGATTGTCATTTTTTTAATAACGGTTAAAAAAAAATATATTTAAATAGTCTTAGACCAACTATTTTGCACCCAAAAAAGAGTAGACCAACTTTTATGCTCTTATCTTTGTCTGAGATGAAAGGAATATTGTTGCTATTTGCTCTCTCAAATTTTGTTTTGTTAGGTCTAATTTACTCTCAGTGAAACTACTTTATTAAATTGACAACATTTTTTAAATGAACAAAAGCTGACTGCCACTAAATTTAGGATATATGAAGAATTAATGTGTTATTAAATGAATAGACCAACTATTTTGAGTTTGGGTCGTAGAACGATTTCTTCGAATTTTGAATTTCTCATTATCGGCATAACGGATTTTAACGAAATTTTTTATAAAGAAGCTCTTAAAAAGTTTAAAAAACATTGCATTTAAAAATATAAGAAAAAACATTTTTTTCAATTTTTAGAAAAAAAAAGTCTTTTTTTTTTTGGAAAATTCGATATCTTAAGGAAGGCTTAGTATTATTTTTGGAAATTAGACTTTTATTCGTACAATAATAAAAACTTAAGGTTGGTACCAAAATTTTTTCTTTAAAATGCTTTAAAAATTTTGTACATAAAAGCTTATTTTTTTAAGGAACCACTACAACGACTTATAATTTTTGTTCCCGCATAAATTCATATTTGCATAGCATTCTGTTTTTATCTCTTACTACTTAAAGAATTTAAAAAATTCATTTTATCCTTATGAACAGTTTTCTTTAATAACATCCGTTTTTAAAATTCCTAGTCTATTACATAGGAGCAAGTTCGTGCGACTCAGTCGTGATTGTGATTGTCGATTTCTATCGATATTTTTTAATTTTACAATTGGTTGTTATCGATTGTCATTTTCTGATCGACACAGGCTAGAAAAGTACGTTTGGAATTATTTTCCTTTATAAAATTTAAGTATTTTGTGTAATTAATTGGCTACTTTAAATAAAATATTATTCAAAAGTTATAATATTCAGGTGAAAAGAGTTAACAAATAAAATACAAACGAATATTTTGATGTGACTAATGGAAGAAAAACCAGACGTCGCAAAAGGGATTTGCCTCAAGAGCCAAGCAAAATATAGGTGGGAGTAAGTTTCTTCTGAACTTAATGGTGGAGTTCACCCCATTCGTACATTCGGGAGAAGTGGCTGAAGGTAACAAGCCAACAAAATGTTGAAGCAGTATGGACAGATGTTAAATTTAGCGCGAAGAAGAATAAGTTACGAAATGAAGTGGACATTATAAACTCTACACGTTCAGCCAGTTAGGTGAATCCTTATCAAGGCTATCAATTTCACGCACATTTTTAGTATCGGAGTCACTATTACGAAAACATATCTCGATTCCACTCAACAAAGAACTGTCAAAATTGAAATATTCACAGTTTTTTTCGGTTAATTCACAATAGAGCATTTTTTATTCGATTGGAAAGATGGCTATTCGTTTGGAAATCGACAACCCCAGTCGGGTTACAATTGAGTTACAAATTACAATTGACTTTGCCATTTGGGAAATGAACGGGTTGACGATATGCCCAGGCAAGAATCAGTACTTCATAGCTGACTTACTAGGAAAGTCAACACTGTCCTTGTAGCAATGAAGGGTTGTCGCGTCACCAAAGTATTCATTTATACTTCCATTTAACCAAATTGCACTGTAAAATGTGTGTTGGTACTCCATTCGAAGCTATTTTCAATGCTTTTAAAAATGTCGTTCTGTAGTCACTTCGCACCAAGTTGTGTTTAAGTTTATGTAATTTTCTGGTATTACGACTTGGCATAATGGTTAGTGGGTTCGACTGTCATGCAGAGGTCTTGGGTTTGATTTTCAGTTTCTCAGTAGTGTAACACCTCTTGCGAGGAATTGACAAATACTGCAAGAGTATTTCTTGTCATGAGAAGTGCTCCCCAATTGCCGTTCAGAATCAGCAGAAAATTGTAGCTGCCCTCCATTCCTGGAAACGCACACACAGGAATAGTAAAGAGTTGTAAGTCACTATAGGTTTTGGCTCTCTATGAGCCGTCATAGCCTCTAATTTACTTCATTTTTTGGAAATCCATCGTCGTCCAAGTTTAAAGAATTATTTCTTCTTATAGTGGTTGTTTGCCTTTCTTTATCGCTTAATAGTAAATGAAACTGTTCTTTGAAGTTCTGTAGCATCGACTGTTTACTAACTGGACCCTCTATATTTTCCTCACCAGACTTTTTTTTGGAGGTTGTATACTTGAGAAGATAAATCTTTAAGTCCAACTTGTTTCGTTTTAAATAAATGATTTAAAGTGTCCAACATAATCTATGGAAATTGTTAAACATTCAACTTTTTTAGGAAGTATGTAAATAGTTCTCAAATCAAGTTGATAAGTGTCATAACTTTTTCATCACATGAAGCTCAGTTTTATATACCTATCACTTATGTATATTTGAAGACCACCAAACTTGTTTATACTTTATACTTTACAATTCAAACCTTTTTCAGGCTTTAAAAAAAATCACACAACCATTAAACGTGCTATTGAATATTCACACTCAATAATAAAATCTTTCTCTTTCAAAGCCGCACCAAAGTACCTCAAACACAAACATGCATTCAGATACAAATGCACCTCCACTCCTGAATGAGTGGAAAATTGAATTCGAAACAGTAGCAGCAATAAAAATGTAAAACTAACCGCGCAGCACCAAAAACCTCTGAACCACCCTATCCCCATCCGAATTCGAGAACTGGTTTTTCCTTAAAAAAAAGTCGAAGAAAGAAAAACCCACGATCACGGTTTCGATTTTCATGCACACATCCATCGTACATATACACGATACAACTCGGCGTCAGCATTCCCTGCTGAACCTTAGAATCAATGGTAGTAAAATCTGATGAACGTCATCGATTGCGGCTAACGTATAGCAGCGTAGTGAACGAAAATTTGCTCTGAATGGAGTGAGGTTTGTTTGTATATTCGTTTAGTTTTTTCCTCTAAAACAGAACATTGCCATATTGCCAAGCTCTATGGATGGTTCCGAACTTCTGAAGTGGCGAAGTTCCGATGAGAGTTTATTTTCACCTTTCCTTTGGATTTTGGTGTTGTTTTACGTTTAAAGTTAAGAATTTGAAATTTAAGGGAATATTATAAGGAAAGGTTAAATTTGCATAAAAATCGATTATTAAAGCAACCGAGTAAACTAGCTTCACCAACTCAGTAGATAGGTTACTCTAACCGAGTAGTATTTGACCAAAGCAACATATAAGATTATCTACTCGTACGTCAACCGAGCTGATGTAATTGAAAAAATTGATTGAGGAAACCGAGTATATTTGTTACCGATTAGATTTCCTACTGCAATTAAGTAACTTTGTTAAAGCAACCGAGTAAATTAGCTACTAAAGGCGAGTAGAATGGTTGCAATTAGAAAGTTGGTTAAGGTCATCGAGTAGATAAGCTTCTCAAAATAAAAAGAGTAACTACTCCAATTGGTTAAAATAACCCAGTAGATTGGCTAATAAAATCCAGCAAATATATAAAGGTATATAAGTTGAACGAGTATAGGTAAGCTACTCGTAATCCAACTATGTAAGTCGTCTAAAGGAATCGAATAAATGGACAACTCCCATCGAGTAGATTGGGTAATCCAACTTAAAAGATAAACTTATCCAACCGAGTAGATTGACTTCTGAGAATGATTCAGTTGATTAGCATAACCGAGTAAATTAGCTAATCTAATTATGAATAATAATTAGATCGCTATCATAATTCAAAAGTATTTTAACATAACACAGTTTTTCAAATAACTTTTTCTTTAAAGAAAAAATCAGAAAATAAATAAATTGTTTAATAATTTTTTTTCTGGGACGAAGCGATAGTAATGTACTCTTTTCAACAAAAATTGTCAGTATATGGAAGATAGGACGTTTGCCTCTCACTCTGGTTTCATTGACTTGAATAAGTGTGTCGCCTTTTAAAGCTCTCACAAAATTTGTTCTCAAAAGCTTCAAATCCCAAAAACTCCCTAATAAAATCCACTGAAAAAGCACCTTGCTTGTAATTGAGAATGGTAAATGAATGACAAAACTCTGTTTTGATGTAGACAACAAGCGCACGAGCATATTGACTTGACACTTGACAGTATCCCTTCAGCAGTGGGAGACAACGGTAGTGTTGGGTTGTACAACTTTTTGCGAAGAATTACAACAAAAATTCTTTAAGGAAAGACAGTGGCTTGCTCTTTTTTAAGTGGCATTTTTCCCAACGCAATGTAGTGAGGATGCATCAGGCGCCACTGCTTTGGAAGAAGCTCTCCCATAAGGCCTGTACTGACAATTTTTGTTGAACACAGTATAATAACCTACTTTATACATTTAACGTTTGGCCACATTAAAGCCTTGAGCCGCCGTCCATAGCCAGATCGTATAATCTAGTCGTGCATATGTTTTTTGTAATTATTTTTGGGGAGGGGCCATTTGAGTTCGAGGTCTATTAAAAACTATCTGGTATTTTGAAAGAACTTAGAAAAGATTTATTGTAAGATTCCTGGTCATCGAAAAAAGTTGTATGTCAAACCTTCACTGAATGGTCACACTAGACTAAATTTTACGCTACTTAAACATCGCCAATTAGTAAGTTTATGTAAGGACGTAGAAACGGAAGTCTCAATCAAATAATGCAAAAACTCCAGATCACTTTAGAGATGCCAAAGAGAATAAAAAAAAAGACAAGAATATTGTTAAACTTCATATTGGCTTGTCATTTTTTTTCTGCACAAGATCGAAATTGAATGTTTCTTTCACATAATTAAATAGATGAAGTCTTGTACTGACTGCTAAAATATTCACTAAGAAAGTCGTTCATTCTGCGCTAATTGTATTTCTTTTTGAAGTTTCCACAAAATATCCCATCCATTCCTGTTTAAGATGCGATTGACAGTTTCTGTTTTTTTGACAAATTTTTGTAGAAACTTGTTCGCCATTTAGTTTAGAAAAAATATGTTTTTCCTTAGTCTGATCCTAGAACGATGGAAATATTTTTGTAAAAATACTAAACATCCCGTGATCTGTGCAAGTGTTAAAAAGTGGTTGTATGGGGTAAGATTGAGGGAAACTTACTGCCATTACCTCACTTTGAGAAAATCAAGATCTGTTTCCAGTTTAACTGAGGGCCAGTTGTATGATCGGGATTCATCCTCGGTTCAAATATATAAATACTTTACCGAGTTTAAAGCGTGGTTGATCCATAGATTCAAATTTAACTCCTTCGGTCGAAGAGACTCATTATCTACTATGCCGAGTACACTGCTTCCAATTATTCGAATCCTTCTTGGCTGGCTCACTGCTGTCCATTCACTCAAAGATATGACTTGACTTTTGGACTTCTTCCACATCTTGATATTTAGAGTTCGCAGTCCTATCGTCTTTTCCACTCTAGCTCCTACCATACTAATATTTCTAGAAGAATTTTTCCTTCGAAAGAGCCAGTACTAGTCTTGTGCAATCGCAACCGGTAAGAACTATATAACTGCACTTTGGGACCGGACGAAGATGTCCACACTGTAGGCATTTTTTAGTAATTCGAAGAATTCCTTTTATCGTCTGACCTTCGAACTATCTGCTCTAGAATGAGATTTTAAAAAAAATCAAAAAATAGCGTATCTCCAAAATCCCATCCCATGCAGTGTGCATACTTGAAACAGTTCGTACGAACTATTGCCTAATATAAAATTGCAACGTAAGTTTTTAAGCACACGACTTGATCAGTTTCCCTATGATCTCGAGTTCGGCCATTAATATTTCTAAATAGAGGTCTTGATGATGAATGTAATCATTATTTAGCTTGGATTCGAAAGTGATTGAAAACATGAAGTCTCTCGTATTGAAATTCTTTGATATCTTCTAGGATTTTCTTAAGTGTGATGATTTGGTCAGTGGCCTATCGCCCGCGCCGGAAGTCACAACTTACAAAGGTATTCTAAGGGCTCTCAGACAGTATATTGGAGGGAAAGCTATCTGGACATAGCTTTCATAGCACCAATCGTGTCCTTGTCAACACTAGTAAAACATCATTTAAGCTTTAAGCTTTGGTTTCAAACCAAACCAAATGCCAAACGTAATGGTCATTCAGTGGAAGAACTCAAATACTTTAAAACTTCTATAGAAGACTGTAAAACATGCAACACGTGCCATCAACTTAGTCGTAAATATAATTTACCCCATACTTAAACTTTACGATAAGTTAGTATTTATTACTCAACCCTGTGCGAAAGATCAATCAAAATTTTCTGCTATAAATTAGGTAATCATTATTTATGGCATGCTTAAAACGTTTTTTAAGTTTTTTTTTTGTATAATTAAATTAAATATCTCGCGTTTAAATTCAAACAAACCATGACAAGCCCTACATCAACTTTAAGCAAGGCAAAGCCAAGCCCCTCCTTTGCGGAACACATTTCCCTGCTGTACACCCTTGAATAAATACGAAGTTTATTCAATAAAGATTCACTAAAAACACTTAGAAAAAAAAAAGGTTTAACTTTCATGAGTCAGAAATAAAAATGCAAACAAATCTAAATCACAAGTAGAAGGTCAGCTAAAGTAATCAAACTCAGGCGATGTGGTTTATGTGTATAGCGTATAGGGGCAAAATGAATCAGTTGGCGCGGTTTAACTTGACTCGAATCCGAATGGATTGGATCGTCGACTGGCGCGATAACCTGGTCAAGCTAGAATTTTAATTATGAGTCACATTTTTTAAGTGTGATTGAACAACTAGCTCTTGAATTCAAAAAAAAAAAAACTACAACACCGAAAGGAATACGTAAGAAGATAATTATTATAATTGTTCAGAAAGATATACGACTTCGTTTTATTATTTTTTTGTATTTGTTCATTTGAAAGGCAAGTGCTTAATTAAGTTAAAATATGACAGAATAAGCTGGAAGCAGGGGAATTCTGGTTTTGCTAGACAAATTATCAGATCAAGAAAAAGAAATGATCAGATCAAAAATATATCTAAAGTTATGGATGTTTTAATGTAACCTGATTCGTACGACCAGTTCGGTAATCATACAGCCAACATTAGTATGTCAAAGGAACGCAAGATCGGTCGAGATCATCGCCGTGGTCCGTGAAAGTGTAGAGCAGAGCCCGAGGCAGTCAATTCCTCGTTGGGCATAAGAACTCTAACTTTCACAGACTTCACTTGGATCTACACCCGTACAAGATCCAACTGATCAAGGATCTCAAAGTTCATAACCATAGACAATGCTGTTTGCCCCTTTGTTTCGAAGCGTTTGGAAGCGACAAGCCACAATTTTGGATGCAGCATAGACCACACCAACCAACAATATATCCTCAAAAAGATTTACCGTTTGGTACGAATTTTGGGCTGACATGACGACGTCATTGGTCCGTACTCGAAAATGACGCTGATGAGGCGGTCATCGTCAATGGCGAGCGATGAACAAATTTCTTATGACCAAATTGAACCGTATGGATCTAGACGTGGTTCTAGCAAGATGGCGTTACGCGCCACATAGCGGAGGTCATGATTGACATTTAAGTAAGTAAGCTTTTTCTCTCGAAGTAACGTAAATTGGCCACCAAGTTCATGCGATTTGACATCGACAAACTTTTTCCTGTGGGGTGTCCTAAAATCGCAGGACTATGCGAATAAATCACAATCGACCAATACCCTTAAGGTGAACATAACACAGAACGTAGCTCAAATTCAGCCGGATCTATGCGGAAGTCATTGAAAATTGGAGCACTTGGATTCGTGCCACCATAAGAAGTCGAGGCTTCTCAAATATGTTAATACCTATAACACAGGTTGTTTAAATCCATTTTAACTAGGTCTCACTAAAAGGGTCTTGTAATCGGTTTGTGCCCCGTAAAACAACTAAAGAGTGCTCAATCAAAAGATATTTTTCAAAACTCCTCATATGTCCATTTTTTCACGGGCTGTGTGAGCCCCATTTAAAGTAACATCGGCGCCACCGGCCCATAAACCACACTACACTGTATGCTTTGAGTGGATGCAACTGCAGCTTACCTCTTCCGGTGGTTCTCCGGCTTATATACGACAATTTTTCTCATTGACGTATCCATTGAGCTAGAAAGGGCCCTCATCGCTGAAAACAATGGATCTTCAGCAAGTCTCTCGAGAGCAAATTCACTGAAACGATCACGCAACGGAAAGTTAGCCGGCTTCAATTCTTGCGTCAGCTGAAGTTTTTATGCCTTCAAACAAAGATTTTTATTATTCCATATGACAGGTCAAGTTGTTGAGAACGGCGCGGCGGCGGGCGCCGAATCGATTCATAGCAATTTTCGCCTACACTGTCAGCTATAGTCACTGTGCCCGAGGTCTATTCTATCGAGTGTCATCAGATATTGAATATTTGGTCTCCAATTTCTTGATGGATATGGATATGGAAATTCTTCAACAGAACGTGAATTTTCGTAAAATAAATTAAACTATTTGCAAACTTTGTTCGGCAACCTGGCAGGACTCACGCGCCATCTGTCAAAAAATCCCTTTTGAAAAAAAAACCTCTTGATTGATCACCCTTTATAACACAAGGCTATACATTTTGTGGTAGGTAGGTAGTGTGTATTGCTCATTAAAAAAATAAATAAATATATTAGAAGCCATTACGCATTGTAGGGAGCCTTAACCTCCTGAATTCCAACTCTCAACCATTCCTTTTGGCATATTATTAGGAATGGAAGGGACCAACGATTTCAAACTACTAATGAGCAGAATTTTTCCTGACGAAAGTTACTCTTGAAGGATTTGTGAGTTTCTCTCCCAAGAGGCAGTACACCCCTAAAAAACTTTCTTGTAACGGCTCAGAATGGAACTCAAGATCCTCTTCCAACCCTCGGAAAACCACAAAACCCACAGAAAAACAGACTCACAGGGTTTAATCTGATTAAAAAGATTACTCTTACCTAATCAAAAATAATTTAAGTTATTATTATCTGAGTAGTGTAGGGAGTTTCTGATTAATTTCTGATGTTTTTGCTAAATTTTCAAAAAGATATATGTATATACAAAATAATGTAAAAAAAATGGAGGTTATGAAAGCCTGAAATCCATAAACAAGATTATTTGGAGCTCATAGGCTTGCTTGATAACCATTTAAACTCCATTAAAATAATTTGACAGATTTATATCTTCAACAAAATCATTTATAACAATTTTAAGACAGTTTTTTGTTGAGTATTTCAAAATATTTTTTTAATGATTAAGTTGGAACATTAATAATCATTTTTGTTCAATGAAGAAACTCCCATAATTTAATTGATCTTCACCACTTTCCATTCCATTTCTGATGGACTTGCTATTTCAGCTGGTAACTGATGTTGTTTTTGTTGTTGCTGTAATTCAAACCACTGAAGCATCCCAAATGTCAAATCATATTTTGCAATTAAAATGCATTTCATTTATCATTCAGCAGCCCACCTTAAAAAAAGAAATATTATTAAAAAAAAAAAACTCCAACCGCCCATTTAACCTGGACTTTGTAAGAGATTTCTTTTCGCTTCGCATACAACACAATATCTCCTCTCCCAGAGATACACACGTCTTTTTGTTTTGTCTTTTTTTTTTTTGGTATTTAAATGTTCCCTTAATAGGGTATCATTTGGATGAGTTTTTGGAGTCAACGATAAAAGGGAAGACTTAAAAATATTAACGTTTTAAAAAAAGCTTTTTAAGTTCTCTTTGAAATTCTCAAACGAGTTTAATTTTGTATTAAGAAATTTTTCTTTAAAAATAGTAAATAAATATCCATACTATTTTTAATTTCATTTAAAAAGCTTTTACTACTTTTTTTACGGTTCAAAATTATTAGCTGTAATTGATCTCAGATATTACGAACTAACTTATTTTCGAGAAAAGCTTCAAAAAATAAAATTAAAGCTTTTTATGTTTTTCGAAAAAAGCTTCAAAAAATAAATTAAAAGCTATGTTTTTCCAATTTAGAATTTTTTTTCTCAAAATCCTTGATTTACTAATAAGTAAAAAAGCTTTTGCTTGAAAGAAAATTCGTACACATGGGGTCGTTTATTAGATTTTATGCTTGACTTCTAAAGCTTAGCCTCGATGACAGGAGATAAAACTATTGCGCAATCTCTGTCCACTGTCTTTCTATTCGATATAACTAATGTCCTACAATCCTGGATTCATTTAACAGACCTTAGGTTTTGCAGGCAAAAAGCTTAGTAAAAAAAATGTTTTAAGAAAGTTTCACATTTTTGAACAAAGTTCCTAGTAAGCGTAAAGCTTTTATTTTGAATACTGCATTAAGCTTCAAAAGCTTAAGTGTATTTTTGTACTTTAATTAATTTTAAGCTTTTTCCTGAAATACTTAAATTTTGTATTTCTAAAGTAAGAGAATACCCGAAATCATGTGAAAATTTACAGTTAAGATTATTGGTTAACTTTCTGAAAAACCAAAGTGTCTATAGCCTTTTTGTAAAGTCCTTCCTTTTTTATTTTTGTGTCTCACTTTGTCTCAAAAGCTTCGAATGATTTCAATATTTTGCATGTGCTAAGGATAAAACTATTTTTTAAAATTTTTAAACATTTCTGTATGAAAACAGTCCAATTTGTCTTCAAAAGCATCATATGATTTTAAGTTCCTAGGGATTAAAAGATTCCTTATATTTCAATTCCAAATTTATATCATTTAATTTTTGTTTAAAAAATATGAAAGTTAAAGCTGTCTTCAGAAACTGAAAGCTTTGCATAACTTCAATATGATTTAGAAAGATATTTACGGTTTTGGGTTTTTACAAGGATCAAAGTATAGTTCGATTTTTATTGAAATAATCTTTGAAAACTTTCTGAAATTTGAGCAAAGCTTATACTAAAAGCTTTTTTGAAAGCTAAGCTTTTGTTTTAAATAACCTATATTAAATACTTGAAGATCTCTTTTTTTGAAAACCACAAACATTTAAGGAACTAAATTTGCTTTTTGTAACTTTGATGATTTTCAAATGGGATTAAGGGTCAAAGGGTGTTTGTAAAAATGTATAAGTAGTGTATGTCAGCTTGCTATGAGGCAACTAAAATAGTGTCTTAGCATGTTTTTTATACCTTTCCTATGTTGTGGCTAAGAGAAAGATAAAGAAAAAGTCATTGAACAGAGCATGAGGTGCTGTTGTTGCATTGTGGCGTACTTTTCTGCTTCTTCTACATACACCGATGATGTCTTGAAAGCCATGAAAAATATACACTCTTTTGGAGATTTCATAAATACTGCTCACGGTATACTCCAGGGACTTTCTTTTATTATTATTTTGTTTTCTTCTTGGATTTTGCTGCTGCTGCTGCTGTTGCTTATTTCTTTCTTTGTTTTGCACTGTACTAGTGCTTGTGATGACTTTTTGTAACACTTTCTTTTTCAAAACTCAAGTCAATTAATTTGCCACGGCCATGAACGACTCACGTCGACAATAGTCGATTACGACGCGATGTAGTATGTTGCCATTGTAAGGCGACTGAGGATAACATCGTTCAACATGAAGAAGTTTAACCTCTGGCGGACTTAATAGCCCCCACAGGAAACTTGAATGCATTTTTAATCGATAGGTGATTTTTTATTTCACGCTCCGGAAGGAGGGATTCAAAAAAAAAAAAAAAAAAGAAAAAAAATAATAATAATAATAATAAAAAGATATTATGACAAAAAAAATGAAATACAGTAGCTGATGGTTTCACTTATTGCACATAAGTTGCCCCGCAGTTGTTGCAAATTGATAATGCTGATGATGACAATGGTATATGTAATTATGATGGATTAAATGAACACCAGTTGCAGTTTTTATTAATTTAAAGATGAAAGGAATGAAAAAGTAACTCTAGTTTAATTGATGAAAGGTGTAAATTAAATTGCTTTCGTTAGGTATGTATACATGGAAATCCACAGGAGGCACCTACAACAGAAATTTACTCGATTCGGTAATGCTAAAGAGGTCAACAGCTTCAAGACATCAAAATGAGTAACAAAAAAAAAAATAAGAAATATAAATAAATATGCTATAAATGCTTTATTTTTAAATTCCTGGCAGGGTTGATAAGTCCTATGAATTATTTTCTTTCCTTCAAATAAATCACCACTCTAAACAATAATCAAGTCAGAGTAAGTTATTTTAAATAAATTTACCCATCTTTCTTCAAAGTTTAAGAGGTTTAAGCCAATTTGTGTGTCCCAATTTTATATCCTAGAAGTTTTACAATACACGTCCTCTCCAAAACTTAAACCGAAAATAAAGGTTGGGCCAAATACAAGTTTCTTTTTAAAAATGCAACAAAGTGAACAAAATTAAATTTTGTTGATGTATTAATGGCTTAATTAGTAAGAGCAAACATTCCCATTAATTATGGAACACAACCTTTTTTGTAGCTTCCTGGGTATGTATTGGGGATATTGCACTGCGACCTGCAAATTTATTGTGCCCCCAATTGAAAATGAATGAGCTTGCTCATCCTACAGTTCCTCCTCCATACCTATTGCTCTTAGGAATCTTAGTATTTGGGGCACCTTCAGAGAGGATAGGTCGCACTCTTCCACCTGGTATTGTCTCAGATAGGTTTTCCTTTGGTGCATGTGCGAACAACATCTTCCTAATATGTCGTCCGGTGTTTCCTCTGGCACTGTTTACCAAGTTAACTTAGGTGTCTTCTAAGTTTGCAGTGTCCAGTTATTTCTAGGTTATTTCTACTTAAGTTAACGCAGCTTTCGAAACGTAGCTGGTTGTAATTGCCCAGTAGTAGTTTCGCCTGCCTCAGCTGTGGGAGTTCTTTGCAATCCTTTTCTTGTTTAATTTTGTTTTTGATCACATTTTATCTTATTCCGCAAAAGGGCTCAGACCCTGTTAAAGGGGTTGATGCCCCTATTTTTGTTAAGGAGTCTGCCTTTTCGTTTCCATGAACACCCATATGACCAGGTCCATCAGTGTACCATGGTATTTGTTTCGAGGGTGTAGTACTACAACGTACTATGTTAGCGTCTTAATCTTTTCTGCAAGACTATAATCAGCAAGTACCAGGGGTTGCTGTTGGACTGTTGGTTCAGCAGATTAATCAAAGAGCAAATATATATTATGATTTTTTGTTTTGCTGAATTAACTTTTATATTTTATTTTACCTTTTGTTTTTCTTCAAATGAAGAAAAACAAAAGGTAAAATACAAAGAGCAAATGTTCGCACTTTCCTGGAAAAGACTAACGAATTTCAATTTGCGACTTTAAAGCCGCATTCGTAAGGTAAAATACAAAGAGCAAATGTTCGCACTTTCCTGGAAAAGACTAACGAATTTCAATTTGCGACTTTAAAGCCGCATTCGTTAGCATATATCTTTATGACAGTAGTCGAACTCGGTATCTCGGAAAAACTGATCCAGTTCTATGATACAACTTAACAATTTGCTTACTTTAAAGTAGTTTACTAAATCTTTCGTAATTTCTTCTTAATTTTATAACTAGTATCGCCATAAGGCCATTTTTTTGATAATTGCTTTTGAACACACATAAAACAATGACAGTTCGTGCAAAAAAAAAAAAAAGTAAACAGATCTGGAAGTGTCAAAGAGCCATATGAAGAATAATAATAGAATAAACAAGACTTATCCCGAACTATCAGTTTGGAATTAGAAATAAACATTCCATTATAAATTATTATTAAGTGCATAGAATTACGGATGTTGTAAAAAAAGCGTTTGAAGAAAAATACTCGTAAGTATGTTCAGCTCTATTCTTTGATAAGGTTTGCATTTGGGACTTGAGTACAAATTGCATAGGGACCTCACCAGGGAGTACTTCGGAATACTAAAATCTTAAGTTACGAACCGACTCTTTATAGTAACGGTAAGACCAAAATTACTCGGAACTAAAGAAAATTGAAGCCGGTGTATCTGAAGGAAATGTCATGGGACCAACCCTGAATATGTTATATGGAATACGGGGATATTCCAGCAGACATATAAGCTATCATGGCCACCTTTGATGACGATATTGCGATATTGATGCCTGATAAATTCATTATGAAGACTACAGAAAAACTGCAAAATGCAGTCGATGTAGTAGAGATTGAACAAAAAAAAATTTTGGGAAAGCATGATGCTTAACTAAACTAAAATTAATTAATTCGACTAATAATTTTGCGCCTTTGTTTCATACAATTTTATGTACAACTATCAATACATTGAACGCAGAGCTTCAATACTCATACAGTTCGATCTTCCAAGCTTTAGTTTTTAAAAAAGGATACAAAAAAAAATTGGCTACTTCCGTAGATTTTGGCCTCAAAAATGTTGCCCCTTTCATTATTTCAAATATGTAGTTTATTTCAATTCGTATGAAAAAGTTTGCAGACATTTTTTGGGCCTCATGCCTTCTTTATTGTAAAATATAAAGTCAAACATTAAAGCTTATCTTTTTTTTTAAAAAAAGACCTACTCGGTAATAACCTATGAAGTAGACATACATTGATTTTTAATGAAAGAAAAAAAAAAAATAAAAACTTTACCGCTCCGGTTACCGATGTTACCTCATTTGATTTTCCTATATAACCCCATGTGGAGACAAGAGAAACCTAGTTTTCATTATCTATTAAATATCAATCAATCGATTTCATTTTACAGATATTCACTTCACACCAACATCGGGCGACGCTAATCAATTTGTTTTGCAATAAAATCGCAAAGCAATCTAACTTGCAACATTGTATGATTTATGCAGTTTGCAGGAACAATCAAACATTGTAGTCTGAGAAGTAGTGTTATGTTTTCTTAGAAGTTTGATTTACCTAACTCGAATCGAAAATGTTCAAATGTCCAAAGAAAACGATCAAAATCATTCATGAACTCCTGATCGCCAAAGAGTTTATGTTTGTTTTTCGGCGGTAGAGTAACTCAAAAGCGTGGATAAAACTTATACATGTAGCCCGTTACGGTTTCACGTTCCGTGTAGCATCTTACCTTACGGAAATTTCATTTAAGGCCCTGTTTACATTGGGAATATTGCGTACTTACCTGTTTGCATTGGAAACTTCGAGTATTGAAATCTCAATTTAAGTACTTTCCATTGCTAGCTACAACTTAATAAACTCACTCTCCAAACATATCTTCACCTCTCGACCAATATGTCAAAAAGACCAAAGACAAAACCACTTGTGTAAAATTTCATTGCGGGTTCATTCCACTTCACGTTAGTGATGGACTATAACATTTTATTTTATGCTCCCAAAAAAAGCATTTTCAAAATTGACATTTAAAAATCGGAAAAATATTGTTCAGGCAATTAGTTGACATCTGCAACGAAATATTCTCGAAACGTCAAAATTTAATTTGTCCCTTATCTGCCATACCATATAATTATTTTAATTTTCGAACTAAATATTCTATATTATATCAAAATATAGATCGTTCTCCATCTGTCAAGCCATGACCTGGATGATGACTAGGACTTTAATGGATTAAAAAATTTAGTTTTTCCCCACTTATATTTACTTCAACAATTTCCATTACAAGGTGAGAATGATGTCAATCGGTACATAAATCTCTGACAGAGAGTAAGATAAAGTACAGAAACCTTAAAAAAAAAGTCGGAGGATTTAGCTCAGTTTAAACACCGTCTATAGCAGAAAAAAAGACATCAATAGCCTGATTACACGAGTCCTTTTGACATATTTTATGTGAGGTGAAGAAATGTTGCAGAATGAAGCTACCCTTCTTTACCTCTCACCTAAGCTTTCAAAAAAATGACAGACGAAAGAAACGAAAAAAGCATCGTAGTCAGGATCCAAAAGTCAAACTGAAGTATCATATTTTCGTGCACCATTAGGGGCGTTCACATTCTCAAATATGTTTGACAAGAACGGCATGATTGGCTTGATTTTGATAATGTGAGTTTTATAATCAATAGCGGCGGTAGACTTTGAATATAAAATTCAAGTATCTATGCTTTTAGTTGTCAAACTTCTAATAACAAGTGATGTTTGACGAATGTGAACGCTCCTGTTTTTCATCCATCAAATATTCCTTATGCTTGTCAAACAAATTTGAGAATGTGATTGTGAACGCCCCTGTTAATGCTCCGAGCAAATACATAGTTGTAGTATGACTGCTTTCAAACAAACTTTACGTTACGTAGCGGAGTCCAATGATGCGTTCTTTTTCTTAAAAGATTTAAATTATGAAATAAATAGGTTTGTTCCTTTACTTTGATACTCTTCTACAGAGACGTAAAAAGAAGTCTGAGGAGTAATTCAAAAATTCCAATGTGAATACTGTCTTGAAATTAAAGATTAAAAAGTCAATGATAAGTTTGAATGATGGCTACTTACGCATTTTATAACTGGCGCCTTATTGGCCATATTTCTATAGATGCGATAGTTACTGGACATGGTCTAAAAATACATACATACATGTGTTTTTGTGGGTAAGCGTTATTCACGCATCTATGTATATACATTTACATTCATCTGGGTAGGTAGAGATGGTAGTCGCCAGCCAGCTGGGCCCGCGACTCAATTAGCGCTGGGGTGCGCCGTTTTGATACCATTAAACTCGTGTCAACCTAATAAGGATTAAGTACGGAAGAAAATGGCTTTTATATACTTTAGCGGAGCATTACTAAAGCCATTTTGTCGCATTCAGAAAGATAATCAGATCTTTGATTTTCTTCTCCGAAAGTTCGCTGGGGTCATCGAGGAAGGCTTTCCCAAAGGAAGCCATCCTGTAATTTGCTAAGGCGGGGCAATCGCAAAGAAAATGAACCACAGTTTCTTTTTCTTGTGGATCTCCACAACTACGGCAGTGTGGGTTGAAGGGGATGCCTAGCTTTCTTGCATGTTCACCTATGGGCCAGTGCCCGGTGCATATTGCTGTGATCCTGGCTATGTCGCGCCATGGTCTGCATATTAGATCGTTGGAGCGTGAGTTGTTGTAAGTAGGCCATACCTTTCTTGATATGACACAGTTTGTGAGACTGCTCCACCTACGGTTGGATTCATTGAGAAAAATCGAGAAGATTTTTCTCTTCATAGCACCAAGAGGAATATTAACTTTTTCCGCTAGTGAGCTATGTAAGGTCGAGCCTTTCCGAGCTAAAGCGTCAGCCCGTTCATTACCCTCTATGTCACTGTGACCTGGAACCCAGATGAGAGTGACCTGGAGGTCAATGTTCAGACTCGCCAGTTCGTCCCGACATTGCTGGACAAGTACTGAGGTTGATGTAGATGATTTAATGGCCTTAATGGCCGCCTGGCTATCTGAGCAGATAGCTATATTTCTGAATTGGTTTTGGTTAGATTGGAGCAACTTGCATGCCTCCTTGATTGCTAGTATTTCGGCTTGAAATACACTCGCAAAGTCTGGTAGTCTGAGTGACTTGGAGATGTTAAAGAACTCGGAAAAAATTCCTGAACCAACACCGCACTCCATCTTAGATCCATCAGTGTAGATTATCGAATCGAAATCCTTTGTGACAACGTCATTCTTCCAATCCTCCCTGGTGGGAAAAATGGCTTTGAAATCCCCGCTTGGACCAAGAGGAGGTACGCAGTAGTCGGTGTTCGATAAGAAAATATCCGGAGGAATCATTTTTGTTATGTTTCCATGACCATAGGGTTTGGAGAACCAACAGTTAGATTCTTTAAGTCTTACAGCACTGCATGCCGCTAGGTATTTTATATGAAGGTCGAGTGGTAAAAGGTTCAGGATAACGCTCAGGGCATCTGTTGGGCATGATCTGAGAGCCCCCGTAGTGCCGACGCTAGCCGTTCTTTGAACCCTTTTAAGTTTTCCGACGTTATATTGCTTGCTAAGTGCAGGCCACCAAACAATCGATCCGTAAGACAAAATTGGCCGTACCACTGCAGTGTACGTCCACAAAATCATCTTCGACTGAAGGCCCCACTTCTTACCAAAGGTCTTTCTGCAGGCATAGAAAGCTATACAGGCTTTCTTAACCCGTTCTTCAATATTTACCTTCCAATTCAATTTGGGGTCGAGAATAACTCCAAGGTATTTAGCTTTGGAAGATAAAGAAAGAGTTTGACCGTTAAGTCGAGGTAGGGTGAATGTAGGTATTTTAGTCCTGGTAGTAAAGAGCATCAGTTCCGTCTTACTCTGATTAACTCCTAGTCCACTACTAGTGGCCCAGTTGCTAACTCTTTTCAGAGCCAATTCAGTGATTTCACTAATCACAGTGGTAAACTTACCTGATGCCAATAAAACCAGATCGTCAGCATACGCTACAGTTTTTACACCACTACCTCTGAGCTTGACGAGAATTTTTTCCATGACTAAGAGCCATAGAAGAGGGGAGAGAACACCACCCTGGGGAGTTCCCCTACTAACATGCTTAGTAGAAATTGTGTTTCCTAACGTTGCTTGGATCCTTCTGTCACTGAGCATAGATACAATCCATTTGGATATGAAACTTTCTACACCAAAGTGAACAAGTGACTCGCGAATGGATTCAGTTAGGACATTATTAAAAGCACCCTCCACGTCTAGGAAGGTTGCCAGGGTATATTCTTTGTAGTGAATCGTCTTCTCTATTGTACGCACTACTTCATGCAGGGCAGTCTCCGTAGACTTGCCTTTTAGGTATGCATGTTGCGATTCATCAAGAGGACGACCCTCTAGTAAAACTCTGATGTGAGTATCAAGGATGCGCTCTAGTGTCTTTAAAACAAAAGATGTCAGACTAATAGGCCTAAAGTCCTTCGCGGATTCATGACCTCGTTTGCCGACCTTCGGAATAAAGACCACTCTTACATGTCTCCATGACTCGGGTACATGATTGAGATAGAGACAACCTTTGAAGATCATTTCTAGCCATGGTACTGCCAAGTCTTGCAGTTTCTGCAGCATAACTGGGATTATGCCGTCAGGGCCAGGTGATTTGTAGGGGGAGAAAGTATTAATCGCACATGAAATACTATCTCCTGATATAACAGAATTGATTTGCTCCCTATGAGCTATAATGGTATTTGTAGTGCTAAGCGTTTCGGGGTAGCTATTCTCACAACCCGGAAAATGTGTTGTCATAAGCAGTTCCAAGGACTCAGCTTGAGAGGCTGTCCAGATACCGTCACTTTTTCTCAGAAATGAAGGGCTGCAATGTTCCTTTGACAGAACTTTACTTAGTCTAGCAGAATCCTTAATATCTTCTATTGAGTGACAGTATTCTTTCCAGCCAAGCTTCTTAGATGCTGCTATGGCTCGCTTGTACACTTTTAGGCAGTCTTTATATGGTTGATAGAATTTCGCCTTCTGACATATGTTGAAGATCTTTCTGGTCATTTTTCTAAGTGCAGAAAGATCTTCATTCCACCAAGGAGGAAACTTTTTGCGGCTGTATTTAACTGGACAGGAGACCTTAAAGGCAGTGTTAATCGCTGCCTCGAAAGTCTTTACCTTAGATTCAAGAACTTCCACAGATTCTACACTAATTAATGGTAAATTGCCTAGTTTGGATTTTGCGATCTGACTGAATTTCTTCCAGTCAGTTCTCTTGGGATTTCTATATGGAGGGGGGGTTTCTACCTTGAAACCTATGTTGAAGAGGATCCATCTATGATCCGAGAAGGAATTTAAAGAGGAAACTCTCCAGTTTTCCACCACCACATTACAGTTGTTTGCAACAGTGATGTCAAGTACCTCTTCCCACCCGTCGTAGTTTTCCGAGCTTGGAAAAACGAAGGTGGGTGAGTCACCTCTTTTACAAACAATTAGGTTATTTTCAATAATAAAATCAAAGAGAGACTCACCTCGTTCGTTGATTTCAGAGCTGCCCCAGAGAGAGTGCCGTGCATTCGCATCGCATCCAATCAGGAGGTTCGTATTTTGCTGATTAGCTGCTTCAACCAATTTCCTCACCTCCTCAGGCGGTGATTGCCGGTTGTGGTCGTAGTAGCCAGATGCCACCAGTAGTCCCTTTGCATCTTTATCTTCCAGCCTGACGACTGTCAAATCCGGAGTGCTAAAATTAGGACACAAAAAAGCTTTTAAGTGTTTTTTAGCTAAGATACAAGTTCTGGGATTACCTTGTTCTTGGGTTACTGTTTTGTATAACAGGTCGTATTGGTTGTCTTGGAGGCCTTTTACATTGAGGCCATTTACCCATGGTTCTTGAATAACGCCAATGTCAATGTTTTCCTCACTGAGGAAAACTCTTAGATTATCTGAGGCACATTTAGAGTGCTTCAGATTAATCTGAATGACCTTCAGCGCGTTTTAATTGGTTGAGGGTCCTGCGGCGCCAAGGACAACCGAACCGTCGACAACAGCGCTGATCTTAGCGCTCTCATCCACTTTATCGGTGTCTGGTCCCTGATCCTGCAGGATTTTTATTTTAGCATGCCTGATGCCAAAACGGAGTTTATAATTAGCCTTCTCGAGTGCCCCTCTGCTTTCTTCCGTGATCCTCAGAAGATATGAAGTGCTGGTTTTTTGCGGTTCTTCCGCCTTGATGACGACCCAGTCGTGCATGGGGACCAGCGGGTTCAACCTCTGAAGACCCCGGATCAGCTCCAGTCCGCTCGGTTTGATGCCCATGAGGGGCAACCAGATGCGGGCCTTTGGTTGTCTAGGGATCTCCTTAGCTGGGATAAGCTTGAGCTTCAAGCCCTCCCAGTCATTGCTGACCTTAGCAATGCTGTCTTTAAGGAAGTCCCTTGAAAACGCGTCCTCGCATTTGATCACCCTGTATCCCCTGAGCATTTCCCCAGAGTCGAAGCTGGGGTAGGGTCCTTCACTTGTAGATAGGGTGTACGTGAAAACCATCTCAGAGAGCTTGGCTTCGATTGAGCTCCACACCGACAGCAGACCTTTGCTGTTGGTGGAGAGTTCATCTACAACCGCTACCTGGAGGTCATCCCTGACGACCTCGCTTAGAGTAGGCGGTTGCGCCGCTCTGAGAGATGTGGCTTTTTTCTTCTTTATATTGCCATCAAGTTTCGTCTTCTTTTGGGAAGGTAAAGTCTCTTCCTGAGACCTGTCTCGCTTGACGGCTTTTTCTTTTTTTGTCAGGAGGTTATTGTATTCGTCAATAACCTTCTGGTACCTGATTTTATCCTCGGCATCCCTCTCGTGACAAGTTCCCTCCGCCTCATTCTTGGCAATCTTGCTAAGGATAAACGAGGCATGCAGGAACTGGTTCTTTCGAAGAACGCCAGGAGATTTCTTCTTACCACGATTAGCATTGCTATGGCTGGCATTGCTACTCGATGGCTTGGCAGTATTGATCGGTTTAGGGGGCAAAGGAGTACTATGGCTGGTACTCGCTATGCTCCCTGAAGGTTTGGAAGTTATCTCAACGGCTTCTATGCCGTGAGAGCTTCCTGTCAATGTCTCTTGGCTAGAGGCCAAGAGTTCGTCTTCGTTGTCAGTTGTGTCGCTATTATTTGTCGTTTGTTTTTACATTCATCTATTTTAAGAGTTTTTTTTAATTTAAGTATGTATAAGTGAAAGGGACAAATAGTGACGTGATGTGAATATATTAAAAGTCACGAACTAATAGAGAAAATACAGTTGCCATTAATTTATAATTTTCAGTGAAATTCAATATTTAAAAAATAATGTTGTTTTCACGATTATATTGTACCCCTGTTTATTGGGTAATGGTTCGATAACAAAAATTCGGCACTCGCACGAACTATGCTTACGCATTTTAACCGTGAGTCGCAATACTCACACTTTGTTTTTTTTAATATTCAAGTATTTCATTGTCAGAATGTTATTATACAAAATCCTCTTTATAGACATCATTGGTGCTAAAGTTTACCGGGGTAAAACTAAAAAAAAATCATGATTCCAAACTCTACCTCCCAGACTACAAATTACAGGTAATTCATCTCATTTTGTTTAAAGCATTAGAAATTAAATATTTTACTACTTCCTTACATAAAGTTTCAAATAAAGTTTACATCCCATTTCCTAAAAATCATAAATAAAAGAAAAAATATTGAGAAATTGTTACCTTTCGACCATTTAATCCCAATCCTAAGTCGAAAGACGATGATAGATTTTTTTTTGTATTTTTCCATCTACGAAGACATAACAATCGATAAAATGCAACGCCTGATTGCGTAGATCGGACGACGAACAATCTACGTACGGACCGGTACCGGTGGTGGCGCGGTGGCTGGCGCCATTATGACCAAACGGTAGTTCAAGCCGATTTTCATAGAGAGAAAAGTCGAAAAGTCCGTTAATCATGGGTTTAATACCTTTTCATTTTCATTACAAAATCTTTCTTTTGAGGTTAATTGCACATCTACAAGCTACTAAACAATCTTACCTATAGGTATAGTCACTTTCAATCTTTTTTTCACCATTTTTAATTTTATTCATTTTTCTTGGTCAACCATCCAGGCAAAAGAGGGATTAAGTGTTTAAGAAGATAGGTATTTAAGTTTTTGTATGCGGAATTTAAATGGCGGTGTTGTTGTTTTGCCAATGGCACAGGCACTTATGGCAGCTAGAAAATGTATTTTTAATTGAAATTTGCAGAAAGTCATTATTTATGTGATCGTTCGTTTTAGCTTTGCTTTGCTTGAATGGTTACGCAATCGAAAGACTTGGTTTACCACTCAATTTTGTTGAAGAAATCCAATCCAAGAATGAGTCACAGTCGAAAAGAAGATTTTTTTTTTCGTACTTTGAGCAAGAAGAATGATGGGCAGTGGGAAGCAATGTTTTTTGTATTCCGAAGAAGGTATTGCAGTTTTTTTTGTATACGAGTATTAAAACTTTAGCCATTTTTCGATGATTCACTAAAAATACCGTAGTTTTGTGTCTTTGAGGAAACTTCTTAAAGTTTGGAATATTTTTCTGATGACTATGGCTTTTTTTCGGCATACCGAAATTTTCGATTTAGGTGACAAAGAATTGAAATTCTACATTAAGGAATAGAAAAGTCTACTCTGGCTTAAAATGTTTTTACTAGGGTAATTTTTGGGTACCCGAGCTCCTGATAAGGTCTCAGTCTGAGTCACGGTCTTCCTTGTCGCATCGAATCTGGGGACTGGACCTCAATAGTCTCTCTTAGTTGGAATCCTTACGGGTCACATTTCAATGGGGACCTACATTAGCAGAATGGGCATCAGCACATCTGCACTTATGCAGAGGTGTCAGGACAAAAAAAAAGGTGAAAGAAGGATCATCAGAAGAATGCCCAAACGTAGCCACTAAAATGCATCCTTAACTTCTTTCAGAAATCAGGATGCTTCAGAGAGGCACCCCGTATCTAAGAATTCCACTAACTTCTTCCACTTACAGTTTCGTTTATATATTATCTTTCAGCTGGAGCTGGAGAGGAAAATTTCTACAGTACTGAGCATATTGCAATAGTTGTCCCAAGTACATTTAATTTAACGGACACATCCTTTTTGAAAACAACAGTAATATTTATGAAAATCAAAAAGTACAAGCGCATTTTCGTAATTCAATGTGTTGTACACTTAACTTTGAGCTGAATCGACCATTTTGTTGCTTTGTCCACCATGTCACCATATCTTAGAAGGGTATGACAGCATCAAACTGATGAGCTTGAAAATAAAGGGTTTTCCAATAAATTTTGACAGGTGATTGATAAAATGGCTTTCATTTATTTAATCAGTCTTGTCAAATCAAAATGGAGAATTAAAGCGTTTAACAATGTGTGCAAATGAAAGTGGGTCTTCTATTCGATGAAAATTTCGCGCTATCCGCCCATTTTAGGTTCACCATAATCGTCCTTCGGAGAAAACTATTCACCACGTGATGTATAAGTTCGATAGGGTCAGTGAAAAATTCAGAAATATCGCTGCTGTACGCGAAGCAGGATAATCCGAGTCAGTCAAGCACAGGTACTTGAACTTTGACAAACCACAACTTGGCAAATTTTGTGTCATAACTTGGCCGTTCACTCAAACAAACTTCAACCGAGTCAGGAGCTCAGAGTTAAAGACCATATACAGCGAAGTGTATTCGCTAGTTGGTCTCTCGAGCAGTTGCAAGTTGATCAAAATTTCGGTTGAAAAATCAAATATTTAGTGACGAGATCCATTTATGGATGAATGCGTTCGTCAATAAGCAAAATTTTCGAATTTGAGGCGATCATAATCCACATGAGATCCACCAAATTGCAATTCATTCAGAGAAATTCATTGTTTGGTGTGGATTTTGGACTGGCTGCATCACCGGTCGTTTTCTCCATCAAAGTCAACATCGAACGCTTTTGGCCGATGATAACCATTTATTTTGGCCCGAATTGGATAATATCTATTGTCACTGATGCCCC
The DNA here is from genome assembly GCA_911387755.1 of Chrysotoxum bicinctum. Lineage (NCBI taxonomy): Eukaryota > Metazoa > Arthropoda > Insecta > Diptera > Syrphidae > Chrysotoxum > Chrysotoxum bicinctum. The sequence continues at coordinate 23,341,323 of OU426990.1, read as the reverse complement.
GACATGTGGCTGTACAGGACTGAGCTACGGGCCACTAAGCCCGTGCCATAATTGACATTTATCCCGATCGATTTACGAACATGGTTATCTCACGTGGAGGCGATGGGAATTGACTACCGAGATCGTGCAATTTTCTTCTTCTTGTGAGCTTTTCTTAAGTCTCAGGAGGGCATTGGCGGACATTTGAATGACGTTATATTCTCGCTCAGAATTATTTTTTTCATATTTAAAGCACCTTTTAGACGATCAGTTGTTCCTTCAGTTATCAGTTCAGTTCGGTTGTGAGTTCAGTTAAAAAAGGCAGTGTATTTAGAACAATCAGCTGTTCCTTCAGTTATCAGTTCAGTTAAAAAAGGCAGTGTGTTTAGACGTGAGTCCGGGGTTCAGTTGAGCTTTCATTTTACTTGTGAGCAGTCGAAAATCAGAGGAAATACATTGCGTAATGTACGATGAAAGCTTTATGTCAATGAAATGGACCAAACTATCATTCCATTTTGACATATTGAAAAAAAAACAGGAACTTGAAAATGTTGATTCACCGCCAACTGAAATTGAAATGACGACTGAACTGACAACTGAACTGAAAAGTATTTACACATCAGTTTAACTGATAATTGAACTGAAAACTTCTAGGAATTTCATCAGTTTCAGTTAAACGCTAAAGTTTTTGCATTTAGACATCAGTTTAACTGAAAGCTTAACTGATAGCTCAGCTGAAACTGAAATGATCGTCTAAAAGGGACTTAAAGTTGGAAAACGCTCAATAGAAGACTTTAAATTACAAAAGTGAAAATATGTCCAAATCGAAAGAACGGAAAGCAAATTAGAATAATTATAAAACGAAAAAAATTACAAATTTAGCTGCGTTTGACAGATTAGCTTTTTAATTCATCTCAATGCCACAATGTTAACCAAAGTAAGTTTCGTTGAATTAACGAACGATGAAATTTAACTTTGTTTAATTTTTTGATAAAAAGAACGCACATCTGTCTCTTACTTAAGCCGCCATTTTGTTGCTTTATCCACCATTCACATGCAGCACTCACGGATGGGAAAGAAAAAGTAAAATAAAATATATTTCTATTACTCCCTATAGTATAAACTAAACTTATGGTTGTTTCAGAGATCGGGAGTACTGTTCGGTTCGCTAATTTGATTAAATCATGCCCCATAGAGTAAGTAAAAATGCTTAGGTATTTTTAGACAAGAAAAAGCAGTAACATAAATGCATTACACATGTTTACTTTAATGATATCGAAATTGTTTTCGTGACGTGCGTCGGGTGATATTTTTCTCAATGAATTCTACATATCCATCAAGTAAGCATTGCCTCTTCAAAATTTTAAAGATGTAATCATTGGATTAACTGTCGTAAATTTGTTGTGAAACAAAAAAAAAAGTAAGCGTTTACCACTAATCCCCTCAAAATAGGCTAAAATGAACTTGAAAAGAAAAAGACAGTGATAAATAACTATCGTAAGCATGTCGTAAAAAAAATATCGCTCTTGCTGTTTATACAAATTACATAGCTAAATGGAAAAAGCTCTGTTAAGGACGTTTGACATATGTACTAAGGGAATTTTTTGGACAAAAAAGGATGCGACAATTTTGTTTCTTTTACAAAATCTTTACGACAAATTTACTACAAATTTACAACAATTTTCCAGTCCATTTTTTTTTCGAGTTCATTTTAGCCTACGTTTAGGGGTAGTATTGCTAACTTAACTGTCAAGTTAGTATTATCACGGGTTGTTTTTAAATAAACAAGCGCGACAATTTTTTTTCGTTTCACGACAAATTTATGACAATCAAATTATTACATCTTTAAACAAATTTTGAAATATTAATGCTTTCTTAACAGACATAAATTCCACAGCTTATGTATATAAAATCTAGTAAACTTAATCGTTTTAGAAAAGATCTCTCATCACACAGAAATATGACGGTGTAAATTACTTTCTCATCTGAAAATGTATCTCACAGAAGTGTTAACAAGTGTTTTCTCTTCAAGTTTAAATAAATTTCCATTTTCAGCTGCAAAACTATCCGGAGTATTTAAATAATTGTTTTTAATGTCTAGCAGTATTAAACGATGGGAATATTTAATTTAATTCTTTTTTTTATTTTTCATTGAGAAAGTATTTATATCGAATGGTGTGTGAAAAAAATGGCAATGAAGTGAAATCCAATACATATTATTTAATCACATAACTACATAAATATCTCCGCAAGACATAAATACATGGTATCGACTCAAAAAAAAAAAATTAAATGGAACCTGTCATGCAGTGGAAGAAGATGTAATTAATTTTGAAAGAGTACGGCTGTTGGATGATAAATGTTTCACCTATAATAAGTATAGCCAATGGAGTTGACCTTAATTTTTAATCGATATTAATTGCATTTGTGGTAGGTATAAGTGCTGCAAGCAAACATTATAATATGTCTTGTAAGAAAGATGGCAAAGGCACTACACATAGGTAATATGTAATAATTTAATTACTAATTATGTATGTTAAATTCATAAATTATAAAGTTGCTGTTGTAATTGTTGTTATGAACTTTATGACAACCTGTTTTAGCGTATAATTGGTTGAAGCCCAAAATTCGAGTGAATGGGAAAATTAAATAAGATCAAATTTAATGCAGATACCTATATCAAGTTTAGACCTAGCACTGAAAACAAATTTTTACATTGAGGTTTTAAAATTGCTTACATTGCGCACGGATTACTGCAATAAGGTTAAGCTCGGAAGGTCAAGCACAATTTTAATGCCACGCCTCAATGAACGATGCAGTAGTAGAATACATAGATGAGAAAACGTTCTACGAGCATACTCATTTCAATTCGATGTTTAAAAAATAATTGAATAAAACTCTTAAGGACTATTCACATGAGAGCGACCAACGACCAACGAATAAAAAAACAAATGGGATTTAAAACATATATAAGCCTGAATTCTTCACAAAAACTTTCTAAAATTGTAGAAATCTAGTTTAATTTAATGTTATTATATTAAAATTTGCGCTGTAATTGCTAAAATGAGAGAAATTTGAGAAAATAAATTGGTCGTCGCGAATTGCAATATGATTGCTACGAACTGTCAAGCACTATTCGCGTTCCACATACCATCCACACTGCAACGAATGAATTGTTCGCTCGCGACTAACCTCAAAATCATTCTAAGTTGTCTAAGTAAACGCCATTCGCGACGAATAAAAAAAAAATGTATGTGAACGAAATGTCAAAATGGGTGAATATTCGTTCATTCGTCGGTCGTTGGTCGCCCTCATGTGAATAGTCCTTTATGCTCACTTTTATATTTCCTCTTTTTTTAAAGTTGATGATAATGAATGAGAAATGTCATATTTGACATTTTTCTACTCAAAATTTCAACAATTTAATTTCACTTTATGGTCACTCTGATTGTTGACCAAATTTGGTTTTAGTTTTGATATTGTTTGCGTGTTTAAATTTGCTGACTTGACTATTCACTTTTTTAACAAATAAACATGGCTGCAAAATAAAAACATCATGGAGGATTTTGATGATAAAAATTGGCTCTTACACCCTGTGTATCTAACCTTTAAGGGAAAAAGAAGCTTTGGTCGACGACGTAAGGAAAATTTTGATCTACTTTTCGAGTTATGTTTTCGAGAAGAGAAGACGCATGAAAGCTGTGTCAAATTCTCTTAGAACATGTTCAGTTATCTTAGTGACACAAACCATGATGTTTCGAATGTTAACTTCAAGATCAGCACCACAAGAAGGATTACGCACTGCTCAACGATGATCATAGTGTATATTGTAAATCTTACTGACAAGAGTTCCCCAACAAGTACAGAGAAAAGAGCCATGGTATATCTTTTAGAGGCAACAAGGTACGTGGATTTGAGGGCATACCTGCCGAGCTCCTAAAAGCAGATCTTAAAACATCTTTATGTATTTTAATATCACCAGTTTTAAAAATAAATTCACCTTAAGAACTGCAATAATTGAAATGGGAAAACCTTCCCGAAGTAAGGACGACTATTATTCTCGAGTGAATAAGTTCCAGGATCGAGTCTAGACGAACTAAGGGGTGGAGTGCAAGGGACTTAGTTAATGATATTAAATAGTCCTAAAATAATGGAAGCTGTTTTACACAATGGACATCTTTATAAAGCTGAAGATCGCTTCATACGGTTGTTTTAGGTATACGTTAGGATATCTCAATAAGTATCAATGATATTTGAAAATTTTAAATACCTAAATGTTGAGCGCAAATTTTTCTAGCGGCGATATCAGTTATATTTTTAAATTGTATCTAGTTATATTTTATTTATACAAATATATGAAAATATGACTTGACATTACGATGATAGAGTCTTGCAATTATATCTGTCTGTCTGCCGATTTCTGCTTGTTTCCATATAAAGTTCAAATTACGAACAAAGGATCCGCTTGGGACTATACCAAAAGAAATGGTGGACGAGGTCGAAAACTTGATAAATTCCATTTGTACGATATTGAGTCGAGATCTTGATTCTTGAACCTAAGCCTTTAGCAGCGTTTTTAGTAACTTCGATTATGTGGTCATTCTACATAAGGTGGTCTTTGATGCACATGCCGAGAACTGACAACTTTCCGGATTCCTCAATCTAAGTGCCTTTAACGACTGGAGACAGCATTGCGTTTTGAAGCATTAAATGGTTTTTGTTTCACCATCGGGCAACGCCGTCAAGATCAGACTTTAATGAGTTTATCATACGTTGCCGTTGAAGTTCAAAATTCGAAGCAAAGGCAGATTGATCTAAAAAAAATATGAAAAGCTGAGACTGAGAGTAATGTGGTCTGCAAAACAATTTAATTGATAAGACGTTCCCGATAAAAGATCATTGATAAATGTCAGAAAGCTACTCTCTTTCTGACATTTATCATAGACATAGAAAACGGAGCCCTGGGGTAAACCAGCATTTATTATTTTGAGACTATCAGACTTGTATTGAGTAAGGTACTTTGGAATCCAAAGAAGAAGAAATTCATCGATACCAAATGTACGCGTTTTCTATAAGAGAACTTGATGCCAGACTCTTTCAAATGCTTTTGAAATATACCAAGTGCAATAATCTAACTTTCTCTAAAACGATATAAGATTTGATCCACGGTTCGGTGAGATATAACATTAAGTCACCATCTACGAAAGCCGTACTTCCGGTAATTAAGAAGCTTCGGTTCTTCAAGATAAATCTTATTTTTTCTTGAAAGTTTATTGCAAACAGGAGGTTGACAAAGTAAAACCAAAAAAAAAAAAAAGAAACAAATGATTGAAAGGAATTCATACGAACAATAATTGAGGCAATTTTAGCTACAACTTTCTAGCCAGTGATAAGATGTCAAAAATGCATCATTCAGACTGGAGGCCATTTGAATTGGATTAGTTTAAAAAACTGAATAAAAATGAATAGTCTTTCAAATGATTTAGAAACAAAATTATATGAATTATCAAAGAAAATCCTCTTGCGAGGAAGTAACCAATCCTCCAAAAGTTCTTCTGAACTTAAAGTTGGCTTAAAACTGTAAGTCTCCTCCATTAATGCCGACAAAACGAATACAGTTTGAGAGGTATAAGTTACTAAAGCACTGAAGACCAACAAAGCAGTAGGACTTGATGGCATTTCTGAAGAGCTTCTACAAGCGGCGCCAACGACATGGAGCGAACTCCTGCATCCACTCATAAAGAAACCTTGGGTCTCCGAAGGATTTCCGAATGAGTGGAAAAAGGGAATGATAGTCAAGCTTCCAAAAAAAGGAGACCTAACACAGTGCGAAAACTGGTGGGGGATTTGCGTCCTGCCTGCCGTTGCCAAAATATTAGCGAAAATAGTACTGGAACGCATCAGCGAACATCTAGAAGCCACACTCAATGCCGAACAGGAGCCGCGCTGGATCCTCATGCATTGGTCATATCCATACTTTAAGGATCATAATTGAGCAGTGCGTCGAATATCGATCACCACTTCACCTGCTATTCATTGACTTTGAGAAGGCTTTCGATAGCGTCAATAGAGAATTTATTTGGCTTGCTTTACGCAGGTGGGCAACTTATGATGGATCCAAATGTCACGTTTTGCACGAAGGGAGGCTGTCAGAAGAGTTTAAAGTCCAAAGTAGAGTCAGACAGGGCTACATTCTCTCACCAATATTGTTTCTGTTGGTGATAAGCGATGTCCTACGAGTGCAGCGGCCTTGACGGGAAACGGAGGGATTCGATAGACTCTGACGTCTCACCTGAAACATCTTGACTATGCGGACGACGTATGCTTGCTCTCTCATAGGATCATAGATCTCAACCAAATGACAACAGGGGTGGAGAGAGAAGCAGAAATCGTGGGGATGAAAATCAACCCCGGCAAAACAAAGATGATCAGCCTCGGAACCCAGTCATCTTCTCTCATAAATATTTCTCAACAACCGGTTGAGAAAGTACAGAGCTTCCAATACCTTGGAAGTATCATCTCTACCGAAGGTGGCACCGAACAGCACATCAGCAGTCGAATCGGGAAGGCAAAAGCTGCTTTCGGTATGCTTAGAAATATATGGAGGAATAACTCTAAGCTTAAGAACCAAGCTACGGCTGTTTCGATCCAACGTCGAATCGGTTTTACTTTACGGTTGCAGCACTTGGAAAGTAACAGTAGGTATGTCCCTAAGAAGCTGTCTAAAAAACATCCTTATAGGATTTTCTGACCCAAACGTATATCGAACGAAGAGCTCCTCAGGAAAACGGGTCAGAAACCTATTGACTCTATTATACGTCGAGAGTGGCAGTGGATCGGACACACGGTTCGAAAAAGCGAAAACTGTATTGCGGCGCATATACGCCTGAATAATTGATACATTTGTCATCGAAGCATTTGTGGTTAATTGAAAGTTTGATGGGTATCAACATATTTGACAACCATGATAACAAGTTTACCAATAGACATTATTCACAATAGATCTAAAATCTAAAAGAATTCACAGTTCATGAAAAACTGTGATAAGCCATCACTCGCAATAACACTGAATTTGGTTGATACATATCAAATATCGCCTTGGCTCTCTTCGAGCCTTTGCTTTTACGAAAAATAATGTTCTTTTTAAACTCTATGGTAAAGTTTTTTCTTAAGGAATTTTCAATTCTTTTTAATTGTGTCTATGTAAAACACATATAAATATAAATATTCATCACCAAAAGATTGATTCAATCTAACTTCATGATGTATATGTCTATAGCCTTACAAACCCATCAATAGCTGACTCTAGCTGCGAACTAAATCCCAGCTTAGAAGAATCTTAACACAACAACTTAAATAAAACATTTAGCTGGCATTATAAAAATCAAATAAGCTAAAAGTTACATAATTTGTTTGTTTTTTTTTACAGTGGGCTCAAACTTTGATCATCTCATTACCATTACCATCGATGGTCCAATGGAGACAATTCTCATCAAGCCAAGCCAAGCCCTCGCGCAGCATGAATGAATTTTTAAAAGAAACTTCAAGACTTGATTTTTGTTTTTGAATTTATGTATTTTTCTGGCTCTGCCCATAATCCAGTCTCTGTGCGATTATCGTCATCATCGTGATTTAAACACAAACAGGTTCCTTCTCTGCCTCGTTATACCGGCTTAATTCGGTGCGGAAATTCTGTCCAAGTTGAGAGGATTATTGAATGAAAAGGAGTGGTTCATCCGTTGGTCATATCACCCATCATCATCATTATTGCTGTTGGTGGAGGAATCAATGTAGCAACCTCTGGGTGTTGTTTCTTCCCGCATCACAAATAATTACACATGTTTAAACGCAAGTCTTTGGAATTTTGCTGAATTAGGAAGGAGCCATCAACTTCAGCGACTATGGGCTACCAAATAAGGCTTCGCACAAGAAGACCTGGTTCGCGATATTTGTGTTGCTAATAATCATCATCGACTGAGCCGTCGCTGCCGCCGCCGGTAGGGTTCATCGAAACTTCAAATCGCAAGCAAGCGTGGGAAACACCTCCAACACACCACATTCAGAGGCATATAAATAAAATTATTGCCCCATCCCGCTAGCAACAGAAGAGCGATAATCTACAATCCTATACAGCTTGAGTCATGAATATTTATGAGGAACGCACATCTCTAGATCAATCCAAATTAACGGTTGTATATTATACGTCTTCGGGAAATAATTTAACTCTTCCTTTGCGATACCGAGGTAGAGGTGAGGTACTTACTTATGGTAATCTCAGCTTGTTCGGGACAAAAGATGAAAGACCCTCTCAAGATGCATTGAGAGTGATAAAAATTTGTAAAATGACGGTTGCTATCGAATTTGAGAAAGAAACTGGCTACTGGAGTTCAGCAGCTTCCACAAAAAAAAATCCAATCCAATCCAGTCCAAATGACATGCCATATGAAGTGGTTGATGGTTTTGGAGTGAAGCATAACGTCGATAATGATGATGAAGGTTTATAGTTAAAAAGAAAATAAGAAGACGTTCTTCCTTTTTTTCTCTTATTATTATTTATTTTCTATAATTTTAATTATATGTTTTGAGAGGTTCATTCGGATTTTGATTGTTTGAATTGTCTGAGAGTATATGTAGATCAAAGGCTTAATTCCGCTGCTTTTGAGGACGCGACGCGATGACGGTAGCTCTTATATGTACAATGGATTGAGGCGACTCTTTTCCAAGAAGGTGGGAATGTGTAATTAATTTTCGATTGTCGGTCGTTACAAGTTGTTAAAATGCCACTGGAGTTTGGAAGAATCGATCGGAAAAGTTCAAAAAGGAATTTAAATGGTTCAGGGAAATGTTCACCTTGATATGAATGAGAGAATTTAAATGTTAAATAATCTTAATGTTAACCAGGAATTTAAGACCTTCTACATAAATGTATTTAGATGTGAAGGTATTTTTAGAGAATAGGCAAAGTCGCCGGATTTATTTAAGATTTTGAGTAACACTCAATCCATGGAAAGCAAAGTAAAAAATTTCCTATTCGAGTTAAAACAACTTTAGCACAAAAAAAAATGAAGATCACGTACAAGATATCAACAAAATCAGGACTCATTATGGAAATACTTCCAATTGAAGCCGCGAGCAGGATCTCGTCTTTCGCAGACTGCAACTTGGCGAATTTTGGGCCTACACCCGTACAATATCCAACTGACCCAAGAGCTCAAAGTTCATAACTATAGACAACGCCGTTTGTCCGTTGACTGGATTTCAGAGCGTTTGGAAGAGGACTCCAATTTTGGTCAAAAAATCATCAGTAGCGAGAAGGAATTTTTTTGGAATGGCAGTGTTAACAAGTAAAATTCCCGTATATGGGACGTCATCGACCCACACGAGGTGCAGTAGGTGACAATGCATCCTTAAAAGGTGATTGTTTGATATGGATTATGGCCCGGCGGAGTCATGGGTCCGTACTTTTTGGAAAACCACATTGGTGAGGCGGTCATGGTCAATGGGTAGCTCTACAGAACGATTATAACCAGTTTCTTATGGCCCAAGTTGAATCATATAGACATATGCTTCCAGGAGGACAGCGCAACGTGCCATACAGCAGACATCACGATGGATATTTTGCATGAACGCTTTGAGGGTAATGTAATCGCTCGCTCAGGTGACGTGAATTAACCACCATGTGATCTGACCCCGCTATACAATTTTTGTGGGGTATACTGGAGTCGGAGACCTATGCGAATAAACCAAGCCCTTGAGGTGAACATAAGACAGGGCATCGCTCAAATTCAGCCGGACCTATGCGGAAGAGTCATTGAAAATTGGACAACTCGAATCCGTGCCGCCGTTAGAAGCCGATGCGGGCATTTGAACGATGTTAATACCTCACGCACAGCTTGTTTTATTCCATTTTAACATTTATCCGCCCTAATTGAAAAAGGGCCAAGCCTATAGAGAACAGCTAAGGTAATCTTCATTCCCAAAATAGGGAAAAAAGATACAACCCATCCAAATTCTTTCAGGCCAATAAGCTTAACATCCTTTGTACTGAAAACTTTGGAAAAGGTAATTAACAAATTCATAATATCATAAGTGATAACGAGTAGGTCCCTCACTCAGCGCAGGCCGGGCAGATCAACAGGAAACAGCATTAGCTGCGTTCTTGGATATAGAGGGAGCCTTCGACAACACATCCCAGAAGGCTGCAGGCAACGCTCTTGTTAGGAAATGAGTACCCATCACCAAAATCAGATGGATAAAAGAAATGTTAGGCACTAGAAATGCAGAGGCACAAGCAGGACAAATTGTAAAAAAAGTAATGGTGCATTATATCACCCTTCTTGTGGAGTCTTGTATTGGATGAATTGTTAGAAAATCTTACCTTTAAAGATACAGTGGCGATAAAATATATAGCACATGTAGTCTTAAATTCGTTTGATGCAAGTTTTTCCCACTTTCTTAAACTTTAAAGAGCTGTTTGACTCATGAGAAGGTAAGACCAAATATACATATCTCTGATTTAAAAATAAAATGAGGTATATTGAACTCATAAAAAAAAACTACAACAAAATGATTTATACAATTTAAGTATACTAAGACAAAATAAATAGCACACTTCGTAAATAACAAATAAAAAACATATTAAATAACAAAATTTTAACATTATTTGAAGAAAATAACCGGTATTTGGTCGAGAAACCCTTATTTTTATTCACAGCGGAATACCAGCGTTTTATAGACGAAGGAAGGCTCCGGAATCGTTCAACAGATACTGAGAACCAGGCTTGCTGGACTTTCCGCCAAAGTTTGTCGAAATTTCAAGTATCAGTTCAATTTGTGGCTTCGTCCACAACATTCCACAAGTACTCAATAGAATTACGATCTAGAGACTAAGCTGGCTTATTCCTTAAGAGCGGTTTTTTGGATGAAGCCATTGCTTAACAGACTTAGCCATATGGTTAGGATCGTTACCCTGTTGAAATTTACACGTCAAGGGCATTTCGTCCTCAGAATAGGGTAGAATTGTATCCCGTAGGATTTCCTTGTATTATAAATGGTCCTTAATACCCTCTGATGAAGTGGTCCCACACCATGCCAATAAAAACATCCCTAAACAAGAATGCTACCCCTACCATGCTTAACAGACTTTATTGTGTATATTCTGGTCATATCCCTGGTGGATTCCTCGTCAGAGGTAGTTTTTACCATCTGACCCAAGGGATTAAATTTATACTCATCGCCCCGTAAGATATTTACCCACCAATTTTGAACTTTTGAAATATGCTCCCTTGCAAACTGCATCCGACGTGAGAGATTGCTCTTAAAGACGTCTGCTTTCTTTCTGTCAAATCGTCCAAACGGCTTTTTTCCACTCAGACAGTTTCTAATCGTACTTACAGACAGATCTTGTTCATTTGCATGTTCAATTTTTGGGACTTAGGTCAGGCAGACGATGTCAAAATCAGTTCAAGGGGTGATTTTTCTGGTCTTACTCATACCAATTTTGTTTTGAGCACTTCCTTCTTCTTCGCAATGGTGAAGAGCATTTATAACATTCTTATTCTTCCTTGAAAATTTGTATTTCCGTTCTAGTTCAGATTTCGTGTAACCTTTTTTCAAGAACCCCTAGCCTAAACGTCTGTGCTGATTGGTTTCCACTTCTCATACTACATTTCAGCAATTAAAATTGAAACAACTTAACTAAGAACCTTACTAAAACCCATAACTTTTTCACTAAGCTTTTAAAAGTTAAAAATATTTATTAAAAATGTATTAAATTTGCAACGGAAACAATATGTGCTATTTAAATTGTCCTCACCTCAGTGCAACTTGTGTACCATTTGACTTACATTTGACTTTTTTATAAAATAATTTCTGGAGAAGTCTTATCCCGTTATTTTATATTCAAAATCCAGATACTCAACATTTAAAATCTACAACAAAACTGGTCTTACAGTACCGGATTTCAAAATGCACTTATGTTTTAAGGCCAAGAAAGAATTTTTAACAGAAGTGTGCTATTTATTTTGTCGCCACTGTATATGCTGGTTGCATTGATTTTGCTGATGATATACGAGTAGCTATCATTGCAGTAGATAAGTTTGAAGAAACTCTTTGCCATATTATCCAAAGAGGACTAACAATTACAATGAAATGGTGTCTACCTGTAGGGCTATCAATAAACCGATCCATCCATACCATTTACCAGGAAAATGCTTCTGCCACATATGAAACCTATCGAATTGGCTGGTAGAGAATTGAAACGCAGAGGGAGGTAAAATATCTAGGAATTATACTAGATAGCAAACTCCTCTGGAACAAACACTTAAAAGTTATAGTCGGGAAAGCCACAAAAGCCCTAATGATTTGCAAGGCACAAGAGAATCGAATTATCAACAACTAGGAAAACCCCAGAAAAATTCCAAAGGTCAGCGTGTATCTGGATTACATAGAGGAGCAATGAGAACCTGCCTTAACGCAACTCAGGAGCTTGTCATCCATCTATCCCCTCTACACGAGGTCATCAGAAGTGCTGGAGTGGGAGGTATCATGAGGTTCTCAAAGGAAGGAACTGGGACAGTCAAAATTATTGCTCTCAGAGAAAGGGACTTAATTGCCACGTCCACAATAACAAACCTTAATGACACCCCAAGAGATGGAATGATCAAAAAACGTAATTTCGAGAAAAAAACTTTCTCACACCGCTCAGCAATAAGAAAGACTGGGTAGGAGAGGAAATTAACTACACCCTCGAAAAGAATACCATCAAATGGTACACTGATGGATCGAGAACAAGCGAAGGAACTGGTGCAGGAATCCTTGGGAGAAAGAACCAAACTTTCCATTCCGATGGGGCAGTCCACCAGGATCTTCCAAGCGTAGGTAAACTCCATAGGGAAAAGCGTGGATCGAAATCTCGAAAAGAACTATCGTAACAAGAACATTGCCATCATGTCAGATAGTCAAGCGGCAATCAAGGCACACAGTTCAATACCATCGGTTCTAAGTTGATATGGGAGAGCATAAGCAGGCTAAATGAACTTGCAAACAGAAAAGGGTCACACTTCACTGGGTACCTGTCACCTGTGGATGTTCATGGAAACGAAGAGGAAGACTCCTTAGCAAAAATAGTCGCATTAACCCCTTTAGCGGGGCCTGAGCCCTATTGCGGAATAGGTGAAAATGTCATCAATAACAAAATTAAACAAGAAGAAAACAAGGCAAACAGATCCAGAAATTGCAAAGAACTTCCTAACTGGAAACTAAGATACCTAAGTTTACTTGGTATGATAAGCAGTGTCACATGTAGATTCTGCAATATGCATGAGGAATTACCGGACCACATACTAGGAAGAGGCTGTCAACTCATGCACCAAAGGAAAAACTATCTGGGACAATACCAATGCAATACATATGCCCCAAATACAAAGATTCCTAAGACCAATAGGAGGAGGAACTGTAGGATGAACGAGCTCATTCATTTTAAAGTGGAGGCACAATAGATCTCCAGGTTGTAGTGCAGTTTAATGCTTCAAACATTCCTATACTTCTCCCAGCACTAGAGCACGTTTTCGACTTTATTATAACCACCGGTTTCTACCCTCCTCAATGGAAAAAATTCAAAATTATACTTATTCGTAAGAAGTCCTACTAGTAAAGATTTAAGGCCTATTTCCATACTTCCTTATTTATTGGAGAGAGTGCTTCAGAAACAAATTAACTCTTACATCAATACCAATGATTTGCTTTGTCCAATGCAATCTGGGTTAAGGAAGCACCATAGCTGTATCTCTGCAGTTATTGACGTTATTAGAGGGTCCATGGATGAGGACAAAGTAACATTTTTGGTTTTACTGGATTTTTCGAAGGCCTTCGACACGGTTGACCATACCAACCTTTGTAACAAACTTTTGACGCTATTTGGTTTCTCAATGTCTGCAGTTAAGCTCTTGTCATCTTATCTGAAGTCTAGAACACAAGCTATCTCGTTAGGTAATGAAATTTCCAGCTTTCCATCAAATAGCAGAGGGGTTCCACAAGGCTCCATACTTGGACCTCTATTGTTTTCATTATACATTAATGAAATTCCCTTTTTAGTATCCTCTTCCATACAAATGTACGCCGATGATGTTCAGTTGTATAAGAGTTAGCCTCTTGGCTTGCTAGAGGACTGCGCAAATCATCATATAATAAAACGGCAAACATGTTTTTTGTGGTACACTTTTCTCCAAAAGTATTTAACCGATTTCGATAAATTTTATATGGTTGGAAAGCCACAGTTACGGAAATGTGCAGAATATACTTGAGACACGCATTTACACACTGTGGGTCATTTTTGTTTTTGCACTGTCAAACACTTTGCATATTACATAAAATAAAATTTAATTTAATAAATTTGCTTGAAAACACTGCCAATAATATAAATAATAAATAATAAATAAATTGGCACTCGAATTTCGAGAGCTGGGTCGGCTAGTACAATTAATATTGACTTAGATAAGATCTGCGCTTGGTCTGAGAAGAATGGGCTTTTTCTTAACCCACTAAAAACCAAATGCATAGTCATCAGCAAGAAACCATTAGACCTTTCCTACTTCCCCGAAATCTCCCTTCAGGGCTCAAAAATTGAATATGTTGAAACCACAAGAAATCTAGGAATGGTTTTTAATAGGACACTGACATGAAATAATCATATCAATGCAGCTGTTGGGAAAGTCTATGGAACACTTCGCCAGCTCTGGATGTCCCACCAATTTACCCCTCACAGAAGACGTATGTTCTTAGCAAAAACATTCATTATTTCTCATCTTAACTATGGCTGTGAAAATTTTGGAAATTGTGATACTATTAGCGGGAGAAAACTTAACATCGCTTTTAACAACATCGCACGTTATGTGTTTAACGTAAGACGTTTCGATCGGATTTCGCACTTCTCCAAGCTACTTTATAATATGTCATATGATCATCTTATTCGGTCCAGATCTCTTACCCTGCTCTCTAATATAATTCAAACTAATCAGCCTATTTAACAAGATACATTATAGTACCTCAATGAGATCTCATCAACTTATCCGACCTCGTTTCTCTTCCCTTACATCTGAGCGGTAGTTTTTTGTTAACTCTATGCGCTTAAGGAATTCTTTACCAAGAGATGTTAGTGGTTTGGGTGGCACCGATAGGTTTAAGTTGGAGCTTAGGTCCTTTTTCACTCAAAACATCGGCTAATTTTTGTATGCTATTTTCTCTTTTTCTTTTTTCTTTTTTCTCTTCTTTTGTCTATTTGTAATATTTGTCCTTATTATAAGTTCGAATTTAAATTGTTAAATGCATCTTTAAGCTTCACTATATATAAGATTGTACTTCTTAATGTGAATGCCTTCAAATAAATAAATAAAATTCAATGTCGTTGAAGCAAAATGCAACCCTCATGCCATTGTCCTTGAATGGCACTTGCATCAAAGAAGCCGAAAAGCTTTCAATACTCGGTATGTGTGTCAACGATGATCTTCCTTGGAACGATCACATTCTCGAGGACGTCAAAAATGTTACTAAATGCTTGGAATTTCTCTATAGGTGAAATAAATTGTTCACCCCTTCTGATCTGGCTCCAATATATAAAGCGTTTATACTTCGAAAACTCAAATACAACTCACATCTATGGAAAATACAGCCCAAACCACTCTTCGCTTTGCATAGAACCTAGAACAGACCGTTAAAGCTGACAGGAAATAGAACTATCATGGAATCAATGCCATCTCTTGAACCTCGTAAAAATGTCTCATGTATTTCCTTGTTTCATCGATTTCTTCACCAGCAAGTCAGTTACATTCTTCCCCTCAAATAGTTTATTAGGAATGTTCATCATTTCACCCTCGAGTCTAATTTTGGACGAGCCGTCAAATGCCGAAATTCGTTTATAAGTCGCACAAAACTATTATGGAATAATACTCGTATACCCGGCACGGTTTTCTCTTGCTATTTCAATTTGCGAACATTTAAGAACAATGTTCATCGACACCTCCTTTCCCCTCCTCCAATCGCTCCCTCTATGTTTACTATAGAAAACAAATTAATTCAGTGTAGTCCTTTTTATTATTAAAGGACATCGATTATTTTATGATTCTTATAATTTTGAATATTGTGGGAATATTTTTTATAATCAAGAGTTTAAGTGTCATCCGTGAAACAATGGACACACGCATATTGATGTATAGCTCGGTCACTAAACAAACGTCAAAACTGAATTCACGATAGTTAAATTTATCTAAAATTCAATAAAAACCTCTTTTTTATTTCGACATTTAATTATTTAAAATATATGTTCCCATTAGAAATCCATTCTCGACTTCCTACTGCTCTCACTTCCGAAGAAGCTGCCTACCTTAGCCCTCGGAAATAAATTAAGCTAGACAAGACAAAAGATATCGAACATTTATGAATGAAAAACCTGTCGACCGGTTGGACGGTTTTTCGGCCCACGTAAAGTAACACACATACATAAAACTAATTTAAAACATGTTTTTCTATTCTAAAAATAGCCTAAAATTTAATAAAATAACCCAAGAGAGCTCTCTTTACTCCGCTTCTCAGTGTATTAACCTTGTAAATGCTTCTAAATAGAAATTAAAAAAAAACTCTGTTGTAGAAAAGCACTAAAACCTCCAATTAAAACCATAAAGTTGGGCTTTGACTTGCATGCTAAATACCATTTAATTGCCATATTCAAAAGATACATCCATCCATTTGAAAGAAACCAAATTAGAGAGGGAGATACATACATTTCCATTTTAATTCCATTAATTGTGTTGGAAAAAAAATAGAAGCCAAACCAAACTTTTTCCAAGGATCGGAATTAATCTCGAAAATATTTGAAAGCGGATGAAAGTTATTTTTTTGTTGGTCAATCTATTTTTTATTAAAATTTTGTCTCTGTGGTGGTGACAAGATAATATAAATTATTGTCTCATTGGAAATCATTTCCGTTGTTGAGTTTTGGTTGAAATTGTTTAAAATTTTTAAAAATTTTCTCACGCACGAGCGCATGATGGCCAGATCGTTTATTTTGTGTGTGTTATTGTTTTGTTGGTTATGCTAATGAGGGGAGGTTTAAGCCAACTTGTAAGCTTTTTCTGTTGTTTTTTGGAATTATTTTTTGTATGTCTTTATTATTATTATTATTGTTTGATGACATCGACATTTTTAAACCAATATAACGACTTATAAATGATGCGTGTGATGAACATTAAATTATCATGGGAATTGAAATAATTTCCGGTTGGGATATAAATTGCGATAACATTTTTTGAGCTTTGTGAATGTAGGCTTGCTTAAAAGAGGGTCGGTGCTGGAGATTTTTGAACATTAATGTATGTAGATCTCATGATAACATCTTTTTAAACTGTCGAAATCTGTTAGGTAGGGACCAGGCTAAGTTGCTAAGTTGACACCAGTTCTCGAATAATTTCAAAGCAGATAAAAATCGAAGGAAACTATATAGAACTTAAATCAGATATCTGTAGTTTTACATTCCCAAAGTGGTTCTGGCTCTCCTAGCAATAGCTTACCCAATGCTGGTATAAGAGCAGGTCGCCCTAAGGAGATATGGCGGAAAATTGTTAAAGAGTATTTGCGAAAAACCAAACAGAATGACACACAAATTTTGTTGACATCCTATGCCGTCGAGGAGTCCAGAAACTATAAAGGTAAGTAAGTTTATGTAAAGACCCTGCGCAAGACTTTACACAAACAGCCTTCGATAATTCAGGTTATTTGGGGAAATATATCCATTCATGTTAAAGAATGGAAATATTGTTAACTTAATTTACTAAAACCTTGATTTTAAGAATCTAAAAAAGATCTTTAAAAAAGATAGATGATAGAACTATCTATATTAGAAACATTTGTATCTCTTAAGCAATTCAACCGTAATACTCGCGCTTCAGGGAATTCTCATCAGTTTATCGTTGAGCCAAACTTTGAACGAACTGTTAAAGTCGGAGAATCTTTCTAAAGCCGCACTACACGAATGTGGAATGCACGACTTAATAATACTGCCCCTCGACCATTCCTATATTCAGACATTTAAAGCCAATGTTCTTCCGTATCTCCTTTTAAATCCTCAACAACTTTCCAAGGCCCTCGCACTGTGCTTAAACATTTTAAGGGTGATCATAATAAATGATGGGCCAAATACAAGTTTCTTTTTAAAAATGCAATAAAATGAACAAAATTAATTTTTTTTCCATGTGTTATGGCTTTATTAGTAAGAGCAAACATTCCCATTAACAATGGAACACAACGTCATTTAAGTGGCTGCCTCGGCTGGCTTCGGAACAGCGCATTCTGTCACTCTAATTTTTCAAGACCTTGTTAATGGTTTCGGGCTGTAACTCACGGATTTCTTGAATGATATTGCCTTAAAGTAAGTTAGCATAACATGGGTTCTTTACGAATCCCCAGAAAATAAAAGTCCAAAGGGGTCAAATAGCAGCTCCGAGGTGGCAAATTGACATCGCCAAGCCAAGGTGCAATGATGCCACCACTCCACAATCCGAACCAAACTGTCATTCTCTATGGATGCATTGGCTTCTGGACAATAACGTGTCGGTTTTCTGACCCCTGCGCCTAATAAGAAAAGTAGATTTTTCGCCCAAAATCATTGTCCAATTCAAGCTGACCTAATGTCCAAACTGCGAAGCGATAACGAAGTGGATGGTCATGCACCTTTAATTGCTGAGTCAATTGGACCTTGTAAGCGAGTAATTCGAGATTTTTGTATAGAATTCTGCTCAGGCTAGTGCGTGAAATGTTGAGCTGTTGAGATCGATGGCGGGTTGATGTTCGTGAATTGAATCTCACACCCTCGGCTACAGAAGCCTCACTCTCGTCTGTGCGCACCGTACGACGACGGGGACCATGAGTGTTGTCTACTAGCATACTAGTCACACGGCGCGGTGTATGCTTCTTTTCGACCAAAACTTCTTTTCAAAAAACGCACTGTTTGGGCATTCAGCACTCACTTTGGAAATAAGTTTTCTAATATTGTCCAACGACTCATTTCGTTCCACCCAAGTATGATACTAACTTTCTGTCAAGATTTCGAGCGGGAAACAGCTGTCAGGGTCAAGATTACCTATAATTTAGAAACCACTAGAAACCCAGCCTTTAATTTTTGTAGGGCATTTTAGTGATGAAGAGATCCAAGAGATTCCAAAGATAGTTCTTTGCACTGATTACAGTTGACATGGTCCTGGTCACATTTTAATTTGTTTACTGGATACATATACTATGGATTTAGTACACTCCTCCCGTACTGAAATATGTATTAAATACAGGGATATGTACTCAATACATAACTATGGAATAACAATGTAATGACTACATAAATAATCAAAACCGTCTTCTAAAAAGAAAAAAGGTCTCGCATACAAAGTTGTAGCTCATTCATTACTCGGCCAAGTATTCTGTATTGCGGAGTGACCAAGTAGTTATGTATGTGGAAGAATTTAAATTCAAAGCCAAGTAAAAGTTAATTTTTGTCCAATTATTCATTCACAATAAAGGAGAAACCTGGACGATAATGAGAGAATTTATAATAGAGACGACCCACAAATTAAGAATTGAGTACAAGATTGTACTCATTAGGGCTGTGCGATCAATATCGAATTTATAAAGACATGACTCAAGAATATGTAGCGAGTACAAGAAGATGTACACATTACATACAATTATTATTAATAACCCATTGTGATCATTGCGCTAATAGTCTATGTACTTCTACATATGCATGTAATAAATACATCGAATTCTTTATTGGCTCCTATTGACATGTTAATAAATGTTTGTAAGCCTTACAGATTTCAATACGTACCCAGTACAATAACGTGAGTGCAGATATTATTTGCGATGTGTTCATACATATTTTCGTGAGTGAATTTTTATAAAAAAAAAACAACCCCAAACTTGTTATTGTTTCTATATAAAAACCTGTTGATTGACTGTGTATTCTTTAAAAAACAAACACTTAACACTAAAGCAAAAACATCCTATGTCTAAATGTTGTTTTCCGTTTTGAATTTATTTCCTCCTTTCTTCTTGCACCTATAAGAAGTTAAGCATAACATTATTAAAGTTTAAAAATTCAAAAAAAACTTTAAATATAATCAACTTTTTTTTGTGCTTTTTTTAAATGTGAAATAAAGTGATTTCATCGTTAAATAATTTAAAAATCCTTATTTTTTATTTGAATATATTTTTTTTTTTTATTAAAAACAAAAATTCCATAAAATATTTAAATGTTTGTTTTGGTCAGGGAATTTAAAAAATGCAAAAAGCACGCTTTTATCATTAATTCTTGTTTATTTTCGTATTTATATTTTTGTTTTCTCACGGAATCGGTATTTCTGCCAGATTTTGATAGTTTTTTTTTTTTTTTTTTTTGTGCATAACAACGTGACAAATGGTATTCGTTGATACTCCAGCAACCACATTTACTATCGCAAAAAAATATTTCATAAGAAAAAAAAATTATTTAAGACGACTTGTTTTTATAATTTTTATTTAAATGTTTGTAAGAACATTAAACAAGCTAATGAAATGACTAACGAGATATTGTTTTTTTTTCGATAAGGGAAACCTACTCAACTTTCGTATCTTTAATAATTAATAAGACTTATCTTTATAGATTTTTTTTGATTGAAGTAAAATTTTCAAAGATTTTTTCCATTATTTAGAAGAATAAAAGAAAATAAACAAATTATAGAGATTAGGCAAATTACTTAACGATTGATACCCGCATAGGTATGAAAAAAAAATGATTTCCGAATTTATTGAGAAAAATTACTTTGATTTATGATACAGCGGCTCCCAGAAACCTGGCTGTATTCATTTGATTATAAACATTGAAACATTTTTTTTTGTTTCATTTCGTTTGATGATCCAAATTAATGATGTAAATCTATTCGAATCAAATTCTTTTCAAATGAATTCATAAGATACTGGAATTGAAATAAATAAAAAGAAAATAAATAAACAACTTTGCGATAAGATGGATTCCAAAATGATTTTGTTTTGCGGTTTTGGTATGCACATATTTTATGGATGGAATTTCAAGGATATGTGCATTTTTTGAAATGAGATTAAATATATCGATTGTTTTGCAAAAAGGAATATAAATAATGGAAAGAAAAACAGGCAGTTACATATTTCAAGAAAAAATTGTAAAAATCTGCAACAATGCTTAGGCCAAATTTGATGTTTTTTTTTTGTGACAATATATACAGTGCCGATTTTGATTTTGCTTCTATTTTATATTCATACCGAATTAGTTTTAAAACCGTTGAATTTGTTCCCAACTCCACACCAGAAAGACGTCAATTTATTTAAAAGCTTATTATGGGCGGCAAAACCTATAAGGAAGTTAAGGATCTTATCAGTTGTTCATCGAAAGTGTTAAGAAACGCCTTAAAATTTGAACAAAAAGCTGAAGTTGTAACGTCATTCTATATAAAACGTGTTAGTCGACTTCGAAATGCCCTCTTCCAGCATCAGGATAATGATTTGAAGCACACCAGCAGAACAGCTTAGCAATAATTTCAGGACATCAAGATTGAGGTTAAAGAAAGGCCTGTTCAGTCAACCGACCTCAATCCTATTGAGAATCTTTGAGCGGACTTAAAAAAAAAGAAGTCTGGAATGCAAAACTATAAAACAGCAAAAGAGTAATGGGGCGTATTTGACAGGGCTTGAAAATCAATAAGACCACAAATATGTGATGGAGCTTATCGACTCAATGAAGCGTCGCTGCGAAGCTGTAATAAAAGAAACAATGGTTATGCTATAGTAAAAACTAGCTTCATTGGACAAAAAGGACAGAATCTAAATTTTTTTTACACTTTTTTAAATAAATATTATGCAAACATGGAGAAGCACTGCTATTAATTTGTTTCCTTTATTTTCCAATCTATATCTATTGTTTTGTATTATTGCTAAGCTAATGTTCAGTAAATGACAGTTCAATTTTTATAACAAAAACATTTCAATATGTTATAAAAAGTTTTACGAACAACCATTTCTTAAAATCAAACGTATTTTTATTTAAAAAGAAACGTATTTTCCGTTGAAATGCTATTTTTTTCTCGCAGCTATATAACTCATAAAAATAATTATGTTTAATATAAAAATTAGGGACAAAGATTTTAACTTGTTTAATAAAGAAAAAGTGATACTTCAATATAGTTTTTTTTTTTTAATATTTACTGTAGATGGCTGAAGCGTGTATCGAATTGAAAGAAATTGCTAGTTTTTTCTTAATTAATTAAAATTAGTAACATGAATAATAATTGGCCGAAAAAAGTATTTAAATTTAAAACAGAAAATAATAAAATGTTGTGATAATTTCGAAATCAAGGTTTGATTAAAGAACAATTTGTTTGAAGGAAAATCAAAAGATTTGGATTTTGTATCAAGCCTAGACCCAAATAATACGTGTGATTTTTTGTCTTATGAACTTGCACGTGCTTGTTATGCATTTGAACAATGTACATCTGGGTTTACATGATTTGCAATATGGTTGTCATACAATATAACGTGTTTTTGGTATCCTGAAATTTCTCACACATTTTCACAATTTTTTGTTGTTGAACCTCGTACGCAAAAACCAGCTTAACTAAGCTTGGAGAAAATTTAAGTTACCTTATATTAAAACGAAGCCAGTTTCTGTTGTCGAAAGTAAAAGCAGATCCAAAAGTTATTTACACGATAAAGACAAGCCTTAAAAAAATATAAAAAAAAACCTGTAAGTCATCCAAATCCGGCATTAGAGTTTTCGCCAGGAATAGGAAAGACATTTTGGTTATTTCTTTTTATCTTTTCAGTTATAAGACAACGAAATTGTGGAATATATGGATTTCATTGCTAAGTCCTCCAATTGTTTTTTCAAGGACGAAAAATATAATGTCATTTCTTAACTTTTCATATGCTTTTTAATCTATAGGCATCGCTGCCATCCTTCGGTGAGTTTCGTACTCTCACGTGATAGACAGGGAACATGCAAACGCATTTAGAGACAACATTTTGACCATTGACTATTAATGTTTACCGTCTAATCGTAGATTATTTCAAACCACATAATTTTGGCTCTAGTGAAACAAACCACTAAATAAACAAATATCACCGAACACATTCGCAAATAACTAATACTCGTACCTGCCAACCTCACGCAAAATAAAATTTCTGCAACCAATTTGAGTATCACTGTAATCCAGACGATGCAAAACTTTATCAGCACTATTATGTGCACTCTTATTACTGGCTAATTTACATGCACCATTCCTTTGTTGTTGTTTACTCTGTAAAATTTTACTACGCTGCCTATACATTTACCAATAAAAAACGACTATGCATTATATAAATTAAGCAAAAAAAAATTTTTATCAACATTCTAATACGATTTTCGAAAAGGACATTTTTTTTAACAATTGTAGTGGGAACATTTTTAGACAAAATTAATTTCTTTTGCCACACACATCATGAAGATTGTATTAAATAAGTACTATTAGTCAGGTTTTAAAAAAATCTTATTTATTTATTTGAAAACGACGATTCCATTTTGATTACACGCTTCTCCGTGATTTTATTTCAACACTATCGATTGCCTCCTGCACACAAAGTGGGGAGGATTTATTAAGAGATATAGATTTTGATCTTAAAATCTTTTACATCGCAATGAGGGAAAAAATAAATAAAGAAAAAGTATTTCACATTCGAGTAGTTCGGCTAAAGAAATAAAATGCACGACTGGGTCGCACGAACTTGCTCCTATGTAATAGACCAGAAATTTTAAATACAAATAATGTTATTAGAGAAAACTGTTTATAAGGATAAAATTAATTTTTTAAATTCTGTTAGTAGTAAGAGACAAAAACAGAATGCTATGCAAATATGAATTTATGCAATAACAAAAATTATAAGGCGTTGTAGTGGTTTCTTAAAATAAAAGTTTTTATATACAAAATTTTTAAAAGATTTTTAAGAAAAAAATTTGGTGTGACAACTTTAAGTTTTTATTACTGTACGAACGAAAATTAAATTTAAGATATCGAATTTTCCAAAAAAAAAATGTTTTTTTTTTTTTTTTTTCAAAAATTCAAAAAATATTTTTTTTTAAAGTTTTAAAGTGCAATAGTTTTAAAACTTTTTAGAAGCATCTCTGCAAAAAATTTCATTAAAATCCGTTATGTCGGTAATGAGTAATTCAAAATTTCAAAAAATGGTTCTATGGTAGGTACACGCTGTAATATCTTAATTTCGAAATTTTTTTATTAAATTAAAGATCGTTAAAATTAATTGAAAGAAAAAAAAATTGTTATCAAAATTCAAGGCGTCGTTTTCGAGAAAATACGATTTTTGAAAACCATTTTTTAACATTTGTATGGTGGGTACCTTTATTTTTAGGTAAAATAAAACTTTTTTTCATATATCTTGTAGATTATGTTGAGAAACTTTTATTTATCAAGTTTAAAAAAAAAACTAGCATAAGGTTTTTGAAATATAGAGTTTTTAAAAAAAAATTGAAATTTTGTTTTTTAAATCCAAAAATTTTTTTTTTTTTAATTTGAATACCCAATTCTATTTGAATTTATGAGGAGCTTTAGCACAAACAAAAAAATGATCAAAATCGATCGCACCGTTTTCGAGGAAATCAAAAACAAAAAAATGGTTCCTTGGGGGGTACCCTCAATAGCCATTTTTCGCTAATTTTTTTTCAACCAGTTCTACCTTTAACTAAACGAAATTTTTTGTATCTTTGTTTTTTTTTAATCTGTCGAACAGTTTTCGAAAAAAAAAATTTACAAAATTTCGAAAAAAATTCGTATGGCAGGTACCGTTATTTTTGGTCTTAAAAAAAAAAGAAAAAAACGTGTGGGGAGACAAAATAAAAGTGATATCTATCAAGTTTAAAGAAAACCGACCGATTCGTTTAGGCTGTAGTCGAACCGACAGACAGACATACAGAATTTCGAGACCCACTTTTTTAGTCTTCGCTATCATCGTAATGTCAACTTTGATCAAAATCTCGAGTTCGATTTTTTTTACGAATGCATAACTTGCCTATAAGTCGCAAGTAAAAAGATAGCAACTCTATATTTGACGCTACATTCGAAGTTTCGAAGATAGGCTCATGTGTAAACTGGTGGGCATTCACAGCTAGACTAATACTGGTTTCGGGGGATTGTTTGATTGGAGAAATACTACTGGCAATTTCATTCGGGAACTCCGAGAAATCTACTATTTCAACGGTGGTTACTACAACTAACCACCGCATAAATTCTATAATATTTCTGAAAAAAAAAACGTAATGATGAACGTTTTTTATTCTTTGAGTTCATAAAATATATACAAAATAAAACATCTTTGCTGAAATAGTACCGATATTATTGTAGAAAACTTCCTCTTACTTTTTCATACATGTTGAATTAATATGCATATGAGAAAAATACAATTAGTCATAAATCATACGAGAATTTAATATTTATATTGAGGAAGAATATTTGTCCATAGTTAGATTACCTTATAAGAACCTTAAATCACTATTTTCGACCATCAAACTGTAAAAGGTTTATAAAATCAAAAATATCAATGTTATTCGCGTAAAATTAACGCAAATTTACTTCAAGATAACGGCAACCCTGTAATGGGTTTTATGTTTTTGAATTCGTTCGTTATTCGGCCACTTATCTCATATCCTAACGAACTCAGAAAAATAACTGCCCTAAATAAATATATAAACACAAATAAATTTACTGGAAAAGTGGTTATCTCAAGTAACCACTTAACCTAAAATAATTATTTAAATTTGGTAAATTCAATTTTATGTTTTTATAATTACTAAAAAACTATACCGACTGATTAAATTTATTGAAACCTTTTAAATATTACCTTTAAATTGATAAAGCTTTTTATTTAACTCTATTGGAGAGATTTGTATTTGAATAGATTGATTTGTAATTACCTGAAAAGAAACAAAAAACAAAACGAAAGTTAGTTAAGTATTTTTTGTATAATTTTTTTATTTGATAATATTCTACCTCTATTTTTTTTTTTTTTCAGTTTAAAATTTTTTCTTTGTGTTTGTGTGATAATTGGAATAAATTAAAATATTTTAATTCTAGTCTAGTTCAAAAGTAAAGAATATTAAGTTCCATAATAATTGACGGTAATGTTTCGTCGTAAAGTGTTGAGCAGCAAATGATTCATAAGACTTATACATATTTCTCTAATAGGGATTAATCATAAAGTTGTCAATAGAAATTTATTAAATTCTAATTAATAAGAACATTTAACATTTTTCATCAAGAAGCTACGAAATAAAAATATCTTGCTCAGTAAAACAAAATAACCCAAGCCTTCTACATGATAAATGTCACGGGACTACTATTCGACCAGTGACACTGCAATTAACAATAATCTAATTTTCATGTTTACCATCGCACAACCAACAAAAAGAAAAATCTATAAATCAACAGCCAGCGCCAGAATGAGAATATGTATCTATATCTACAAGCTAATTTGCATTTCACAAATTCCTTCGCGCCATAAAATAGAATAAATGGCGTGTGGCCTGCAAAATGCATATTGCATTGATGACAATCAATTATATTTACAAAAATAAATTTTGCAACAAAATATGTTTAACTGTTTCCGCCCAAACGCCTCACTCGCACGCTCACGAGAAAAAATAATTCAAAGTGAAAAAATTTGCATAAAAATTCAATTTTTCTTGCTTTTTCATCTGTTGGGATTTTTTTTTTTTTGTTAAACAATAAAAATAAAATTGTCAAATTCATTTGTTAGTTGTTAGCTTTGGGGACTTTGTGACTCAACATGCGGTTTTGACCATAAATGTCGTATCGTATTGTCTGTGTCTCTCAATCCATATGCATCTATGGACCAACAAAAAAAAAAAAAGAATTGTTGAAAATACAAACTTGCAAGGTTATACAAAAAGATCGTTTTGTGGTTAACTTAAGGCACACTTTGTTGTAAATACATTTGTCACTCGCTTTTGGTACTCAGCGAAAAAAAAAACAAACTTGTTTACCTTGGTGGAATAAAAGTTTTGCTTTATTGTTGTAACTCGTGTTAGATAATTTTTGGACAAAGCCGGAAAGGATGAGGAGAAAGGTTTAGTTTTCTTACAAAAAAAAAATAAATTACTGAAAAGTCCCTATTTTGCAATGGAACACAAACAGAGGAAAGTGAGTTCACGCATAGTCTGCTGACACTTTAAATTTGCACTTACCATGGAAATGAATTCCGAGTTGTTGGAAACATTGTATGTCGCTCCATTTTATTAAAAAAAAAACGGTGTCGAATGCATTATTCCATAATCGTGTTGTGTGACTAAAAAACGATTATCTGTATTTCACGGTGCGTCAAAAATAAAGCTCCATGGTAAACTGATGAGTATTCCTAGCGAAACGGGTATCACGGGTGAACTGATTGTGGGGAGGAATGTGACTGGTTATTTAGAGTGAGCATTGCTTGCGAAAGAAGCGAAAAATAATGAAATACATGAAACATTTCGACGGTATTCAAGAGTTGGGAATGCTTCCATGATAGTTCTGTTTTCCTATCAGTTTTAACGCTCTGTTCTGAATTCTATCAAATAAAAGAAGAAAAGATTGGGGTGTGAATTATACTCGAGTTTTGGACGTATAAACGCCTTATTAATTGTAGCCAGATCAGAGGGGGTGCAAAATGTATTGCACAGACAGAGGAATTCCAAGCCTTTAGCAGCGTTTTTGGTGGTCTCGAGAATACCGAGTATTGGGAGCTTTTCAGCTTCTTCAATCCAAGTGGACTATGGCATATGAGTTGCATTTTGTTTAAACGACAATAGTTAGCATTGAGTTTTCGAAGCGTTAAACTTCACATGATTTTGTATACCTATACCATTTGACAATGCTGTAAAGATCGGAGTTTAATGAGCTTATCATACGATACCGTTGCAATTCCACTTCTGAAGTAGATGTTCGTGAATTTTAGAACGAGTATCAAAAGATGAGGTAGAGAATTGGATTAGAAGTTTCAGACAAGAGATCATTAATGAGGAATGAGGAAGAGAGTTGGTGACAAAATGGGGCCTTGCGGAACACCAGCATTTATTTTGTGAAGATCAGACTTGAAACCGTTCAATATAACGTGTATTGAACGATCTAGAAGGTTTTTTCTAATCCAAGGAATAAATATTTCATTGATATCAAACGCATGCATTTTTCGATAAGAGAGAAGTCTGGTGCTAAACTCTAGCTAATGCTTTAGAAATATCAAGCGTAATAATCTTACTTTCTCCAAAATAATGAAAAGATCTGTTCCACTTATCGATGAGATATGCTATCAGATAACCCGTGAAACAATTGCCGCGAAAGCCGTATTGCCGGTCATTCAGAAGCTTTCGATCTTCGAGATATTTCTTGAGCTGATGATTTATCAGCGATTCCATGACCTTGGAAGAAGGGACGTAAGTGCAATTGGTCGAGAGGAGTAGGGGGAGGAAGGGTCGCCTTTTTTAGGAACATTTTCGACAAGTGCTGTTTTTTATCTTTTATAGGGAAGATTCAGAACAATAGGAGCGATAATAAAGAGTACGCAATAGTTTTGCCAGCGATGAAGAACATCTCTTCAGAAGAATGGGGGTATACCAACAGGTCCAGCAGATTTGATTAGGTATATTAAGATCTCGAAGGGCTCTTGCAACTGCAGAAGTGCGGAAATTTACTTGTCCCATTGAATGATTTACGTTCTTAAGTACAGGGGCGGCAATGTTGCTGTCAGGCAACGTAGAGCTACTTCCAGCAAAATGAGTTGCGAGTACATTTGCCTTATCTGAAAAGCAGGTTTTCGGGTTTTCGTTGTAGATGAGTGTTGGAACCAAAGATGATGAATTTTATACGTTCTTGTCAAATGACCAGAAATTTCTACTGACTTTGGGATTTCGCAGTATTTTTGGCCTTAATTTCTGGTCATGTAAGAATTTGGTTCTTTTTATAAAAGAGTTGCAATTCTTTCTGACTTGTTTATACCTTTTCCGATTTCCCTCAGTTGGGTTGGCTTTTCTAAGAGCGAAAACTTCTTCCATCCTAATAGCCTCTTAACACTTGTATTGAACCAAGATTTGTCTTTAGGTTTTATACTCTTAATTCTGTTAGGAATTAAAGGACGCATCCCAAGAAAAATCACTTCTATGATCATATCGGCACTGGCATCAATATCACTATCGAGGAAATATATTGACTAGATTCGAAATAAGTTATTAAGACCGCAGGAGTTAACTTTCTCCTAATACCAAATGGTCCTATTGGGATTTTGTTCATGTCCGTCAAGTTAGCACTACCACTTCAAAATTTTGAAGATGTTGTAGTTGGATTAGTTGTCGTGAGTTTTTCGTGAAACTAAAAAATTTGTCACGCTCGTTTTTTTTTTAAATTAACTCCTGGTAATGCTAACTTAACAGTCAAGTTAGCACTACTACTCTCAAAATATGGTAAAAGGGCAGCGAAAACAATTGTCGTAAGATAGATTTTTATTTTCAGTATTTGGATATACATTTCGTAAGCTACCGCACAGTTTATACACAGAGATTTGATATAGATACTATAAAAATATCTTTCTACTGAATAAGTATTTTAATAAATTTTAAGTTCACAAAAGGTTTAGAAATTACTTTTTGAAGGAAACTACAATTAAAACCTTCAATATAAAAAAAAAGAAAAAAAAAGTCGTAAATTTGTCGTAAAAAAATTGTCGCACCCTTTTTTCTTTAAAAATGTTTTAATTATGACAAAAGTCCTTAAAATGCCATTTTTTCATAAAACCATATCAAAACTATCATAAGAGCTAGCTACACACGAGGCAACCGTTGCGGCAACGTGTTTCGTTTGTTTACTACACACGTAGCAACTGTTGTCGCAACCACAGTACTGTTTGAGCAACCGACCGAAAATATCAAAACTTTTTGATATTTCTGGCAACGGTTGCAGCAACACAAAATCAATAGGCAACACAGCTACACACAAAGCAACGGTTGTTTCAACATGGCTGTGTTGCTGCAACGGTTGCCTCGTGTGTATCTAGCATTATAACTAATTTTTTGCTATGTTATTTGTTTAAACAATTCTCGTAGGAAGTCTTTCAATAAGTTCCGTCCGTTTTTTTTTCAGTAGTAGTAGTAGTGCTTTATGGCTGAAAAATTGATGTTTTTTGTAAAAGAATTATAAATTTAGAAAGCAAGTTTTACTTCAAATTACCGCGACCTTTATAAGAATTTACCACATAGAAGGGGTTAGTTGTAACAACATGGTTTTCATATAAATACGATATTTTGACAACTTCGGATAAATTTTGAAGTTCTTTCATTTAAAAAAGGTTTGGCTGACATCTTTTCCTAAAATCTTAGGCACATAAAATTTGATAAAAATACTGGGTGTTTTTTATTTTCTATGTCGATTTTATTCGATTAGCATTTTAGTCATTTAGTCAATAACATTTTATTATGGAGCATCTAAGGCATTTTATTTAAATAATTATTCAGTTGTTAATAAATTGTTAATTGTGAGTCATTATGAGCGACGAAACACATTTCGGCTTGGCTGAGATTGTTAATAAAGAGAATAGCCACTATGAGGGTGCTGAAAACCCTCGATTGATACACCAAAGATCACTAACCCCTCTTAGATTAACTGTGTGGTGCGGCAGTTTGGGCCGAAGGGGTCAATGGGCAATGTTTCTTCGAGGATGCCATGGCAATAATGAAACAGTTACTGGTGACCACTATCGGGACATGTTGGAAAGCTTTCTTTGTACGAATTGAATCAACTATAGGCTAAGAGAACTTGTGGTTCCAACAAGACGGAGCCACATCACACAGAAGCCGTGTTATATGATTCGAATTTAACAAGAATTTTGTTCCGCACGAATAATGTTAAAATGTGGTGATATCGAATGGATCACCAATCCTCTGATTCAACGCTTCTGGATTTCATTTAATTAAAGTACTTGAAGGAAAAGGTGAACACCAACCTCGATGCTTAAGGACAAATTTAGAAACGAAATTGCTGAAATTAAAAAAGAAGTTTGCGAAATTGGTATGGACAAAAGATGCTTAAAAGGTCTTGGCCACAGCTGCCTACTTGACCCATATCATATGCCATACATAATGACAAAGATTCAACCAATAAATTAAAAAAATTGTAAATCATTTAAAAGTTAATGAAAAAAAACATCGACCTGGAATATACAACGTACCCTGTACTTCTTTTAGCTTCGGTATCCTGTTCTTTATTTTTTGTTTCACTTGATTACAAAAAAAATTGGAAAAATATTAGACATGGAGCTCAAAAGATTTAAAGACGGCAAAGCACTTATGTATATTCCAAAAATTATTCACTCCTTGGCCAGAAGTCACAGTGAACATAAAGTGAATTTAAACTGTTGAAATGTTGAAAACTTAGATGGCGCTTAATTTAAATGTAGAGAGAATAATGTGAAAGTCTTATTATAATTCTATAATGTTAATTCTGTAGATAAAATTGGGAGAGTTTAAAAATATTTTACGAGATATCCTTCTCTCAAGTTCGTTTTTTAAATAAGTATAAGAGTCAGTATAATAAATCATGTCAATTGTCCCCATTTGTGTCTTTAATATAAATACTCGTAAATATCAATGGAATACTTAATGAACTTGTAGAAAACATACTCGTAAATTAAAAACCGTCTTGAAGAATTATTTTTTTAAATAAAAAATCCATTAAATTAAATTGCCGTCATGTTGGAATTTGAAATTCCATTTGCAAAATCAATGAGAGTTGTGTGGTGCCAGGTTATTGATTCATATCACACTTTAAAACATATCACAGCCACTAAACAAGCCATGAAGCTTCAATTTTACTCATCGTTTGTCTACGCAATTGACTAGATAAAAATAATCATGCGTGAAGTAATTTTTCAAAGTTTTTTTTTTTATCAGCTAAAACTTTTTTTTTCTTGAATGTCGTCTGGGTTCATATTTATTTTATTTGCATTAGGAAATTTATTTTATAATAACCAATATCCATACATCACCGCATTGCAACAAAAAAAAATAAATAAATATATTTTTTGTTCAGTTTTGCGCACAGAAAAAGAATGAAGGAAAAGTGTGTATTTTTACATCTTCGGCAAATTTAGTTAAATCCAACAACACTGGTGTTCCTGCAATATGACGCCAAAGTACGTGATTTTTATTTTAGTTTTACTTTCCAATGAAGTGGTAAGAAAAAAAAAATATACAACAATAATTTCAAAGAAATTGCAAAAAGAATAAAGGAACGCCAAACTTACAGTAGGATACTTATGATCAAAATTTGGTTTAATACGAGCATACAATGAAAAACAAAAACAAAATTTTTGAGTCAAAATTTAATCAAAATCAGTTGATAACATATCATACTCGTATGTGAATATATTTATGATTAAATTGAACTGGATTAAAATTGTTAAATTAGCGTAATTTCGAGTAGAAAATCGTTTTTACATTATTATTTCCGACTTGAAAATTCAAAAACCTTATGATTTTTTTTTTTTTTCAACTTTTAGCTTTACTTCTTATTTCAGACTTTCTTAAAACCATTGCATCATTTTTTAAAACAAGGAACTTTTTTTGTTGTTTGAATGAAATTCGAAATGTATGCCAGGTTTAATAGTCAAATATCCCACTGTGCACCAACCAAAGACTTATTGTATTTGCCACCAACAGGTAAAACTTACGCATAATTTACCTCATATATTTATCTCTCCATAATGGCTATCATTACCATTACGTTATGGGGATTGTGAATTACAATTTTTGCGAGCTACGATAAGTTGAGGGTCAGACAAGGAAATATTTCCAGTTCAGGTCAAACAGTATCAGATTTGTAATGCTTGTTGGATTGCATATTGTTGTGCTGTAGGTAAGTTTTTATGTCGAACAAAATCGGCACACATGAGTTTCATAAATTTTTTTTTTTTTTGCTAACTTGGCCAATATTGTAATTTCAGCAATACATGAATATTACATCAAGAATGAGTGTCATATAATAATTATGTGAATCAATTAAATTCTTGAGTTGACCGACACAATTAAGTGGGGGAAATTTGAACTTTCTGAAATTATGTCCTTTTTTGTTTTGACCAAGGAGAAAGAAATTAAATATGTGTTGAGAAGTCTGGGATGAATTCACATTTTTGACTAAAATATGATTGTGAATGGATTTTACCCTACGGTAAATTTTTAAATTTCAGTGAATTAATGAATGTTTTTGAAAAAAAACATGGTGGATTAAAAGTCTAAGTGGCTAGATCTTTATGTATTTATTTCGTATTTCATATTTTTTTGCTCCAACTATCTTAGAGATGCTCTATGATAGCTGTTTAAATTCGCTCCATATTCCTGTGCTATGGAGGGATGTTAGAATTGTATTTACATATACCCAAAGCGGTCAAATGTTCCCATGTAGAACTTAAAGATCTCTGGTCTATTAGTCTATCATCATTCCATCTGCAAACTTTTAAGCGACGGATTGATATGCATTTAAGATAAGAACAAGAATTGACACTAGACTTCTATCTACGGCTCAGCACGCATACTTTACCATCGAATACTATCTCCATCATAAAGAGGGCGCTTTTAACAATATCGATATATGTACGAGTATCTGCAATCGCGTCTGCACTGTCATCTCTGTATGTAGAAGGTTGGCTTGGAGAATTGATCAATCAAATGCTAATTAGAAGGATTATTGATTCAAAGCTGGGACAGCTTTCTGCTGCAAAATCTTTCAGTAGAGGGACGCCGCAAGGCGGTGTCTTATATCGTCTTCTGGTGAATCTTGATCTGTTGAGATATCTGGAAGCGAAGCTTAGTGGAAGCTCCGAGGAAGAAAAATACTTGGAATCTTATTTTATAGAGATATATAAGACATTTTAGATCTTTAGAAACTAAGTTGGAAACCTTACATTCAAGAAGAAGTTTAAATTTCCACTAGTTTATAGGCCCACGAAAAATCTTGATCCTTCTCCCATTTTTACACTCTTGGAATCAATTTCTTCAAACTATCAAAAAATCATTATAAGTGATGACTTGAATAGCAACCTTTTAACGGAAATAAATACATATGATCGAAGGTATGAGGTCTCTTGATTTGTACCCAGTGAACACTAGTACTGCAACACATTTCACTGTAGATTCGAGTACTCTTTTAGATGTATTTTTTGTAAATGACCTTACCAGCGTTCTTTTTTATGACCAGTTTTCAGCCCTTCCTTGGCTCACTGTTGAAATTCGGCAAATTATAGAAAGGCGAAACCGAGCATATTGTGACTGGAAGCGTTACAGATTGGATGCTCATTTGCAGGCCTATCGTTCTTTGCACAATCTAGCTGTAACCAAAATTAAGCTTGCCAAAAAGAAATTTTATGAAAGAAAAATTAACCCATCAATGAAAGGTAGCGAGCTTTGGCGTAGCCTAAGAAATTTGGGAGTGGGTAAAATGAAATGAAATGTTGACACTGGCCTGGACATAAACCAATTGAATAAGAGCTTTGTTACAATTCCTTTTCCTAACTTGAGTGTTTTACCTTTTAATTCGAATGCCGCACATGAACTAACCCAAACTGGTACCTTTGATTTCTCTTGTGTGGACCGGTTTCTACCCTCCTCAATGGAAAAAATCAAAAATTATACCTATTATTAAGAGTCCTACCAGTAAAGATTTAAGGCCAGTTTCCATACTCCCTTATTTATTGGAGAGAGTGCTTCAGAAACAAATAAACTCTTACATCAATACCAATGATTTTCTTTCTCCAATGCAATCTGGGTTTAGGAAGCACCATAGCTGTATCTCTGCAGTTATTGACGTTGTGGACAATATTAGAGGGTCTTTGGACGAGGACAAAATAACATTTTTGGTTTTACGGGATTTCTCGAAGGCCTTCGACACGGTTGACCATACTAACCTTTGTAACAAACTTTTGACGCTATTTGGTTTCTCAATGTCTGCAGTTAAACTGATGTCATCTTATCTGAAGTCTAGAACACAAGCTATCTCGTTAGGTAATGAAATTTCTAGCTTTCCATCAAATAGCAGAGGGGTTCCACAAGGCTCCATACTTGGACCTCTATTGTTTTCTTACATACAAATGTACGCCGGCCGATGATGTCCAATTGTATAAGAGTTGCCCCCTTGGCTTGCTAGAGGACTGCGCAAATACAATTAATACTGACATAGATAAGATCTCCGCCTGGTCTGAGAAGAATGGGCTTTTTCTTAAATCACTAAAAACTAAATGCATAGTCATTATTATACCTTTCCATCTTCCCCGAAATCTCCCTTCAGGGTTCAAAAATTGAATATGTTGAAACCACAAGAAATCTAGAAATGGTTTTTAGTAGGACACTGACATGGAATAATCATATCAATGCAGCTGTTGAAAAAGTCTATTGAACACTTCGCCAGCTCTGGATGTCCCACCAATTTACCCCTCAAAGAACACGTATGTTGTTAGCAAAAACACTCATTATTTCTAATCTTAACTATGGCTGTGAAAATTTTGGAATTTGTGATTCTATTAGCAGGAGAAAACTTAACCTTGATTTTAATAACATCGCAAGTTACGTATTTAACGTAAGACGTTTCGATCGGATTTCACACTTCTCCAAACTACTTTATAATATGTCATATGATCATTTTATTCGTAACAGATCTCTTATCCTGCTCTATAATAAAATTCAAACTAATCAGCTTAGTTACCTATTTAACAAGATACGTTATAGTACCTCAATGAGATCGCGTCCTTTCTTGGCTTAAGCAAAACGTGATATCAAATAAAGATATCCGAATCCTCTCG
This sequence comes from Chrysotoxum bicinctum, assembly GCA_911387755.1. Lineage (NCBI taxonomy): Eukaryota > Metazoa > Arthropoda > Insecta > Diptera > Syrphidae > Chrysotoxum > Chrysotoxum bicinctum. The sequence continues at coordinate 23,305,422 of OU426990.1, read as the reverse complement.
GATAGCTAAGCAGCCATTAAATCTCTTGATTCTGTCTCTACCAGTTCAATTACAACCATTAACTGCCGATCGTCGGAGATTGCGTAGCAGTGAAACTTTCATATTTGCTGGGTGCCAGGCTTGGAATTTATTCTAACGATTTCTGCAGAAGCTGCATCGACGAAGAACAGGAGTAATCGATACCTCACCTTCTTTGTACAAGACGTAGACTCAATCTGGAAGATTTTTACTAAAATGAATAAAAGTGATCTGGCAAATATAGATATAGGTAATCTCGATCACTCCATCAGGACCTCCAATTGGTTTAACAATTAGAGAGAAAGTCTCCAAGATTCAATGTAGAATCAGAATGCACATCCACGTCAACCTAACATAACCTTGATCAACATTGCAAGACTGCGCACGAACTTTTAGCCAAAAAGTAATATTAAAGATAGGTAACGTAGAAGAATTTGACAAATCAATTAATTTAAAACTTAAAATTAAAGTCCACAATATTACAAAACATTTGATTTAACAAAGGAAGTTCACATTGCCAAATCCCAATGAAGCATAAAGCTATGCACTACCGGATGAGGTTACTATTGATGTATCAGGAAAGCATGCTTAAGTAGCTGTCAACCATTTCTGGAAATATACACTTCTCCATATAGATCATTTGGTTTTCGAAATATTGAGTGTTCAAAAAAAAAGCAATACAAATTTATCAAAATCAGTTCAGCAGTTTTAGAGGAAATGGAAAACCATGAATATTTTTGAACATTTTTGTAGCTCTTCCGATTGTTGTAGAACGAATTGGTAGAGCGGTAGGCCTTCAAGTACATACAAAGAAAACATCGAACATTTGAGATTTTCGATTCAGGGGGCGTGCACGTTCGCGAAAATTCTTATAGGAGTTAGATCAACTAAAACGACCAAGCGCTTCCGAGTGGGATCATTCTTTATGGAAGTATGATGAGGTAACTATCATCAATTAGAATATCGGAGAACAGCAACTGCTAAACACATACGCAATCAATTCCATTATACAGCTCTAATCAAGACCTTTGGTAATCATGGCAGAGAATATCTCCCAACTACAAGAGCTGATTTCAGCTTTAAAAGATCAACTGAAACGTTGGAAGAAGTTGTCGAAGATGTTAGCAGATGAGAAAAAGATTCCGCTCTAGAAACAGTGATCAACATCCTTTTCATTTATCGTATTGATAACTATTTGGAGCTATTTACATGCATTGGCTGCGAAAGGTTTTATCGAGAAACTTTTGCTTCGCTGTCACTACTACAACACGCCTTAACTCTGACGTCGGTACACAAATTAACCGGGTTAAACAATTTTTCGATTTGCAATTTGCTAACCCCCGGCTATTAATTTCATATCAAACTACATCTGGGACATGCAAAAACTACTCCTATTGTGAATAATGAAATAAAGAATTTGAACCATTGGAATTCGCAAAGAACAAAAAAAAAATGAAACATATTCACTCGATTATGTTGAAATGAAATAAACAAAAGAAATATACTCGGCCATAATCTGGGTCAATCAGAATTTTTATTTTTTTATTTTTGTTTTTGTTTCTCCTTAAACATGCAAATGTTATTTAAAAATAGTTGATTTATCAGACTTTTGACATTTTTTGCTCGAATGTAAATAAATTCCGCAGATTGTATGGTAAACACTTCCTGTCTGTTTTAAGTGAAGTAACTCACAATTTTTTTTTTTTTGTTGATTTCTTTTATTTGATGAAAAATATTTGAATAACGACCCAATTTCGATGAGAATAATTTAGAATTGAAGGAACATTGTGCATACGAAAAAATAAATAGTTTGTTGAAATGCAGATCATACAAGAGAGAGAGACTCCAAACCTAAAGTATTTGCAAGGCAAATCAGTGTCTTGACATTTTGATTTGTTTTATTTTTTTTCTTAGTTAAATAAATTCAATAAGTTTCAAGATATGTAAAAAATATTCACTCTACGAAATTTGAATTGAATATTTTATACGAAAGATTTGTATCTTGATTGATTGGCAAGCGATAACACATTAATATTGGTAAGGTTTTTTACGTGCTATATTTTTGTGTGCTATTATTGTTTCGTATAAATTTATAGTTTATTTTAAGTAATCCCTATTTTTTGAAGCTCCTAGAATTGTTAAATACAATAAAGACTTGACACCTGAGTGTTTTATTATTGTAACCGTGGGAAGATATTTTGAGTGTTTTCTCATATACCTAATTAGACTCTTTTATATTTATTGACTTTTGTTTGAATTTGATTTATGATTCGAAGAAGACTTTTATGTGTTAACATTAACTTTGCACTAATAAAATATCAAAAATTCAAAGATTCTATCTTACAACGAAATAGATACTGTTGGTAGAAGAAGAAGAAGAATGACTTGAGCTAATTATTAGGGCAGAGTTTTAGAACAGTTTCTGTTATTTTAACTTGCGATACATGTACATAGGAACTATATAAAAATGTATGCATTCGTAACAAAAATCCCAACAAAAGTCCCAATTCTGCCAGTACGACTAAAATCTTTGTATTTTATACCTATATTGCTACTATCAGACATAGAGCTAGAACCTTACAATTCGCGTATGCTGAAACCGAATATTCGCGCGATTTTGGGCTGGAACAACTCGGGCAACCACCTCAGAAGTTCGTCTGCATACACTAAAGTCGATCCTGGGCGATGAATGTAGTGCGATTTTAAAGAATAAGAGTTTTTTTTTTGTTTGCAAGAAAGTTACCAGCAAACTGACAGAAAATCCAAAAAATTTCAGCTTTGTCGGTTGATCGGTAATGATAGGCCGTCATGGGCCGGTGAACGAGTTTGATCTACAACACCCGGTCAAGCTTCGGCCGATGACGGGTTCAGTGTGTGCGAGTCATAAGTTGTTAAGCCGATTATTTTATAGACCTATTAGGGCGTATTCATAGAGAATTACTAAAGTTGTGCTCGCTAGATCCTTAGTTTAAGGCTTGTTGGTTAAATAAACACAGCTACTATTCATAGTCAGTTTCCCAGCTGTTTTAAGTAGAACACCAGGTTAAGGGTGTGTTCTAGTACAATTTATCCTTCAAATAATGACGGGTCAAGGAAAGTGCAAATTCTTTGTCATACGCCTTAGCATAATGTTTACTGCAAAAAAGTTTTTTCAGTGGTGTACTACCTCTTGCGAAGATTTGACAAATCCTCCAAGCGTATCTCTTGTGATGAAAAGTGCTGCTTATTAGCCGTTCGGAATCGGCAGAAAATTGTAGGTTGAACAAAATTTAATGGATGAGAGTTGAAAAACACTAGGTTTAGCATCTCTATTACCCGTCATGTTAAATTTTGTGTGGTATTTTTTGATATTGCACGTCGAAAAAAATTAAGTAAGACAAAATTATTAAATAAAAAGAAACCAAACAAGAAGCTCAAACAAATATTTTGTAATAATTTTTAAAAGAATAACAAAAGCAATGCTGCAATGCAAAGGGCTGTAAGAGCCTCTGAACTTTTTTGTATCAATCAAATTTGACATTTGACTTTGATAATAACTACTTAACACAGCATTTCCTATGTTTAAAGTTAGACCACAGGTCTAGCCCTAAACTTAGGATTAAATTTATTTATGAATAGCCTAAACTCTGGAATTGCTTAGTAACAACTTAGCAAGAGCTTAACAAACATCTATGAATATGCCCCATTATATTTGTATCAAACACTGCGGATAAACATATATGTATGAGTGAGTTAATGTGCATTTTTACACACTTAAATATATTTTTTAAGATACAAAAATATGTTTAGGTAGTTAAATTTTTTTTAAAAACTATTGAAAACTATTATGTCTTTTGATGACAATATATTTTTATAAACTTTTTAGAACTGCACCTCCCATACAATAAGTATGTTCCATTCTGAACTGATAAAGAAAATGTTTTAAATGATACTTATATGCAATACAATTTTTTTTATTTTTGACGTTCTCGTAGACGACTCAACAAATTTTGATTAAATTTAATGGCGCAACATTTTAAACGTTTCTTGTTTAAGAAATAAAACCGACTCTAATTAACATACTCGTAGTCGTTTAGAAAAAAAAATCAACAAAAAAAAACAACAGAAAAAAAAAAAAAAAAAAAAAAAAAAAAAAACAAACAAACAACTTCAAACCAAAATAATTTTTACCGAAAAAAGTTCCTTTTTATATAACATCTTTGTATATAAAACTTATAGTACTATCAAATCAAGAAGACGAAAGATTGTGGTGACATCTTAAGGCTAAGGACTGCAATAATTGCTAGATTTGTCTTTAATAATAAAATACTCTCTTTTTACTTGCGACTTATAGGTACTATAAGGCAAGTTATGCATTCGTAAAAAAAATCGAACTCGAGATTTTGATCAAAGTTGACATTACGATGATAGCGAATACTAAAAAAGTGGGTCTCGCAATTCTGTATGTCTGTCGGTTCAACTACAGCCCAAACGGCTCGGTCAAACTTGGTAGATATCATTTTTAATTTTTTTCCTCCACACGTTTTTTTCTTTTTTTTTTTAAGACCAAAAATAACGGTACCTGCCATACGAATTTTTTACGAAATTTTGTAAATATTTTTTTTTCTCAAAAACTGCACGACAGATTTGAAAAAAGAAGATACAAAAAAATTTTATTAAGTTAAAGCTAGGTACTGAATGAAAAAATTTTCCGAAAAATGGATATTGAGGGTACCCCCCAAAGAACAATTTTTTTAAAAGTTTTTGATTTTCTCAAAAACGGTACAACGGATTTTGATCATTTTTTTTGTGCTAAAGCTCTCCAAAAATTTAAATAGAATTATGTATTCAAATTTTCAAAAAAATTTGCTTTGGATTTTTAAAAAAAAATTCAAAATTTTTTTTTCAAAACTCAATATTTCGAAAACCTTATATTAGATTTTTTTTCAAACTTGATAAATAAAAGTTTATCAACATAGTCTACAAGATGTATGAAAAAAAGTTTTATTTTACCTAGAAATAAAGGTACCCACCATACAAATGTTAAAAAATGACTTTCAAAAATCGTATTTTTCTCGAAAACGGAGCCTAAAATTTTGATAAAATTTTTTTTGTTTCAATTAATTTTAACGATCTTTAATTTAATAAAAAAAATTGAAATTAAGATATTACAGCTTGTACCTACCATAGAACTATTTTTTTAAATTTTGAATTACTCGTTATCGACATGACGTATTTTAATGAAATTTTTTGTAGAGATGCTTCTAAAAGGTCTAAAATCCATTGCATTTCAAAACTTAAAAAAAAAAAGATTTTTTGAATTTTTAAAAAGAAATAATTTTTTTTTTTTAGAAAATTCGATATTTCATAAACGGTGCAATATTTTTTTTTGGAAATTTAATTTTCATTCGTACAGTAATAAAAACTTAAGGTTAGCATACCAAAATTATAATTTTTGTTCTTGCATAAATTCATATTTGGATAGCATTCTGTTTTTGTCTCTAAAAGAATTTAAAAAATTAATTTTATCCTTATGAACAGTTATCTCTAATAACATTCGTTTTTAAAATTCCTAGTCTATTACATAGGAGCATTTTATTTACTATGTACTTATTTTGTATGTTATCCTACTCTCCACTGTAAAAGCGTGCGCTAATTTCTGCGCCACTACCAAGCTAGCGTTCGCAATACAAAATCACGCTCCATGATAATACTATAGGTTATATGTATATACAAAGATAATATGTACTAACATAAGGATTTTCATTTTGTATACGTTATTTACATTATTTAAGATCGAAATGAAGTATACGAAGTATATGAAGTTCACAAAATAAAAAACCTAATGCAGCAAGGTGCAAATTTATTTGGCTATACTCGTAAATGCATTCATAGGTTCATTTGAAGATACAGATTTGTTTGTCCATTTTCCGCCGCAATATTGCAAAACTAAAGATCGTAAAGCACTTTTGTACGATTGTTTTGCATTTGTAATATTCAGTCTATTAAAAAATCACATCTTTTAAAAAATCAAATAAAACATCAGTAAACATTTTTACTTCGATTTGCTTTGGTATGAAATCACCATTGTCAATATGGATAAAGTATACTTTAAAAAGTTAAAGTAGCTATTTGCTGCTGTTTAAGTTAGATGAGCTTTTAAACGTTAAAGCATAGATTATGTGATTTTAAATTAACAAAAAGTCAGCTCTCGTTTTATACATATATATTAATATTTAGAATCGATCTCTATTCTAAAATTGATTTAGAACAGGTTTTGAATGTTTAAAATTTAGCGCCAATATTACGACATTGATATTTCTCATTTGTTCAAAACTGTTTTTTTTTTTTTTTTCAGAACTTATATTTTCAGAGTTTAAGTGCCGAAAATCTTCTTTTTTTTCCAGATCTTAATACTAAATTAGAAGCCTTTAGCGATAGAATTTTCTTAAATAGGTAACTATTGTTTGATAAAAATATATAAATACTTTCTTTTCACAGCGTAATTTAATAAAACAATACAAAACGTTAACTTCTAAAGTTGCTACTTCTTTTTTTTTTAATGGTCAACTGCTGAGTGGGTTTTGGAAAGAGAGGATATACGAGTATAAACATGTTGAGTTATTTTCCAGACAGTTAACAAAAATAATTGCGATCGCGATATCGACAGTCAAAATACAAGAAGAAGTTTTTTTATTTCTCAAAAACATTCAAAAACCATTTATACGAGGGTATGTGCTTGTACCGTCGAATTTTTTCCCAAGCAATTTTATAAATAAATTTCAAATTCCGATTCGGAATCATAAAAACATTTTTTTTTCTTTTGTACCAAATATTTTCACCGTCGGTTCCGCTTCAGAAGATTTGTGATTTCCATGATCAACAAAGAAAAATAGCTGGCGTATTTTGTTTTTAATAATTTAATAAGTTACAATAGGCATACCAAAAATTTTAAGAAAAAAATTATACATACCGTTGTACCGTTTTTGAGAAAATCGAAAACAAAAAAATGTTTTCATGGGGGGTACCCTCAATAACCATTTTTCGGAAATTTTTTTTAACCATTACCTAGCTTTAACCAAATGAAATTTTTTTGTTTTTTTATTTTTAAAATCTGTCCAACAGTTTTTGAGAAAAAAATTTATAAAAATTCGTATGACAGGTACCTTAATTATTGGTCTTAAAAAAAAGGAAAAAAACGTGTGGGGGAAAAAAATTAAAAGAGTTTAAAGAAAATCGGTCGAGTCGTTTAGGCTGTAGTCAAACCAACGACAGACCGACCGACAGACAGACAGAATTGCAAGACCCACTTTTTTAGTCTTCGCTATCATCGTAATGTCAACTTTGATCAAAATCTCGAGTTCGATTTTTTTTACAAATGCATAACTTGTCTTATAGTACCTATAAGTCGCAAGTAAAAATTGTGGGCGAATGACGTCTTCACTGTCGGAGCGTTTTTTCAACAATTACCACCTAAGTCTTCTCATTGAAGAGGAGGAAAATAATTTTCTTTTAAATGAGGGGACATTTGCCCCCATTCTCTCTTTTTACTGATCTAAGAATTTTGTTTGCATATCGGTTCCATACCAATAGTAAAATTTACATTTGTAAATTTGGCAAATCAAGCGGGTGTAGGGATTCAATCATGGAGTTGATTATTATGTTAAAAGCAAACTTGGAATTGATATACCTAGTTCCAGTGGATAACAATCTGTTTTTGTTTTTTGATTTTTTAGTTTTATAGGAAAAGATGCAAGCCAAAGGTGTTAAGATGATTCGATTATAAGCTTAACATATTTCAGAGCCTTGAGAACTACATAAATAAAAATTCAAAGAAAAGAATTGTCAATTTTCAAATATTATTTTCTGTTTCAAACGACTTACTGTGCGACTTTGGCAACTGAATATTCTAATACAATTGTATTTTTATTACAATTCAGTTTAAAATATTCGACATTTTCATTGCATTATGCTTCGTCATTATCTTTGCTATTATTTAAGTTAGATTTGTAAACAAACAAAATCCCCCACACAGATCCGTTATCATCATAAAGATTTCTAGAGTCATTCCAAATGCATAAATATCACGATAAAATATTAAATTATTTGAAATTTAACTAGAATCTCAATTGGATTACCTCGATCACATTCTAAATTTAACAGCCATTATACTATCCCAACACACCTTAATGTGCCTCATATGAAACTATCTGTATGTGGAGGAGGGAGATCAGTGGAAGGAGGGAGTGTTAAATTCTCCCTTGTAACCATTCTCGGTTTGTTTAAATTTGCATATATCGCCTTATGCCTCATTACTAATCAAACTCACATTTGAATGGGAAAATTCAAAGTCAGACGCCTTTTTACAATACAAATAGTCACGGATTGCATTTCCAGTAAAAATACAAAAAAAAAAAAAAAAAAAAAAATACCGTGCCACCTTTATAGTGAGGCACGTTATAGGAGTCTCCTTAAGTTGTAGTTTTTATTACTATAGCGCCGGCCGGTGTTGGTTTTAGTTAGTTTGGTTTAGTGTCTATAGTTTTTGAGCTGAGCAAATTTACAAGGCAAAATCTCATTACCATTTTCAAGCAGCAATGACGGCCACCGCCCAGATTTCTTAACACTTCACTAGAAAAAAAAAAACAACACACAACACATCCCAGAAAAATAGTCAGTTGAGTCAAAGTACGTGAATAAAAGTACACTTCGAATCTATGAATTCAGTACGCCTCTCCAAAAATTTAACGATTGAATCAGTTATTTCAATGAAGCAAGTGTGAAGTTTAGATTAAAGATATTTATTCTGATTAACGAAAACTATATCTATCTATACATCATTGAAATGCCTAAAGGAATTGTAAATCTCTCCAAAATTTCAAAACTCTCCACCATGCCTAGTCTGCCACACAGCCGAGGACGAATGAGCGTTGTACGAATTTAAAATGAACACATTCAAACAGTGTTACAGTTATGTGAAGGTTTGATCGATGCAAACAACTGGATCCTTGTAAGAGCTTTAAAGAGAAAAGGGTTTATACAGATTGGAAGAAAAAACTGTCAAATGAGAAGTGGAGACCATAAGTAACACCTATTTAAAAACATTTGGATTGTTTTTTTGTATATTTAATTCTTTTGATTTTTGTTAAAAAAATATTGCCATCTTCTTTGGTTTTAAAAAAGAATTCCAATAATCATAGATTAAGTTAAGGAAACGACATAATCCAGTGATCCAGAGTGTATTATACATAACCCTACCTTTATAACATTCAATTCGAAGATAGTAGTTAAATTTTAGCGGCGGCGGCGGCGCGGTGGTGGCAAGCGGGAGTATCGTAGGTCAGTTCGTTTATTTTGTTGCTTTTCGTTTTTCAATTAAAATTCACAACAAATTGCTTTCAGTTGGAATATGAATGTGCATCGCGCGCAGAAAAATATAAAAATTACATAAAAACTTTTTGTATCTAACAGATACACCTTGGAATGTTGTATGTAGAAAGCAAAGTCGTCGTCTTCGTCGTCGTTGTTGTTTTTGTCTTCCACCCTCTCAAGATTCGGACAAAATGCAATGCGATATCGAACCATCCCAAGTTGGGCGCATATAATGTGAATTTTGCAATTCTGAATTTATGGGTACATAATTGTTGTACTTTATGTTTGTTGATGCATCTTTTATAGAAGCACACACTTTGGAATGCTGGAAGCAAAAATGTTAATAAGAAATGTTTTTTTTTGTATTTCTCTACTGAATTGTTGACATTTTGCATACATATACCTTAAAGTTTTGAGTTTTGTTATCGTTAAGTCTGTTGGCTTATGACGGTCATTATGATTTGGTTTATCTATTTATCAATGAAAAACGGTCTTTGATAGATATGAGAGGAATTTAACCTTGTTTGAATTTCTTAAGAGTTCTGAAATCTGAGATACTGTCAATTTAATAGGAGGAAGTTATTTAACTCACCCTTTCACCAAAAAGTATTTTACTTAATTTTGATAAAAAAAAATCAAAATCTTCGTTAATTCATCAAAACAACTCATATAGACACCAGCTCTGTCTAAATAGAGAAGAGAATGAGGAAAGCTTTCCAGACCGGGATTTTCGACCGAAGTGTTTTTTTTTTCGTCGAAAAATATCTTAACTACTAATTGTTATAAAATTAATAACAATCATTCGTTAAGTCATCAAAGCAACTCATATACACAACACATTAAGGTATCATTCGGTTTTAGTAATGCTTGTGTGTCTCATTGGACTATTACGACGACGGATGTATGGATTCGATTCCCAGGCACTGCCAACTAAGAACAAAAAAAAATCTTTTTTTAAAGGTATTAAATCCTTCGAGGAAGGGACAAATCCTTCAAGAGCATATCTTGTCTTTCGAAATCAGAAAAAAAAATTGTCACCATAGGAATGGTTGAGAGTTGCAAGTCGTTAGGATCAGGTTCTAGAAAAACAAGCTGAATTACTGGCTATAAGGGAGGCATGCAAGGTACTTAAACAAGATCCAAACCAGAAACGGAATACGGCTATTATCAAAGACTGTCAGCCGGCTGTAAAAGTCATTGATTCTAATATGTACATAATCCTCCAAATTGGTCCGGAATGAACTTGGTAGCCTCAATACTAACCACAATACCACCCTCATCTAGTTACCGCGTTATTGTGCAGTGATGGGTATGAACGGGCGAACGAGCTGGCCAGGCAAGGATCAGCTCTTCATAACTCATTTGCGGAAAGAGTCAACATTCTACTCGGAGTTATGAAGGGCCATATTCTCTTAATTTTTTTTTTAGAAAATCAAACCGCATGTGGACCAAATTAGCTAATGGCATTATGTCTAGAAAGATTTGGCCCACATATAATAAACCCCGAATACTTGATCTAATACAGGATTGTAGCTACCTATAGCGGACGCTGCGCTGGCCAATAGGAGAGCATGCAGCGAAGCAAGGCATTCCTTACAACACTCACTGTCATAGCTGTAGGGAAAACGAAACAGTCCTCCACTTCCTCTGCAAATGCCTTGCTCTGGCCAAATTTATAGCACAATTATTAGGAAGGGAATTTTTTGACGATATTGACGAACTTTCGGAAATGAAGATCAAAGACTCTCTTTTCTTAATACGAAGAAATGGCTCTAGGAATAACTTCGGTTACTACTTCGGCGTACTTCCCGCTTGACTCATTAAATCCGGAGCTAGCGGACTGAAGGCTTTGACAAATTTGCGGTGCAGGGATGATCACTCAATCGGAACAATTAGCTTGGCACAGTGTAGTTGGTGTCGGATGAGTATGGTGGTCCGGTTGAGTGAGTAATCTAATTTCCGGATGATTGTGCAAAAGCAAACACACAATAAGAGTCATAAGAACCTACTAGATCTTTTCATATTATTGAACTTAATCCAAATTTAATGACTCCGTGAGAATGTCCAAAATTTCCCATATCAATTTCATCCATAGCACAGGTTCATACGAGTTATGGTATCAAAATAGCGTACCTCAGAGCTAATTGGGCCACAGAGCTAGACTGCCAGTGGTCGCCATTTAGACCTACCAAAAATCACTTTCTCTACGAGCTGTTATTCGTTTTATGTTTTTGCAACCCTTATATTTTTTAAGATAGGTGCCAATTTATTAAAGACTAAGAACTTACATTTGGCTGTGGAAAGCCAGTTGTAATATTTCTTATTCATTATGTTTTCTAACTGCAAACCATCAGTTGTTCTAGCCTATAGCTAGCTGAAAAAAAAAATTGTTCAGATATGAAGAAAGTGATTTAATGTGCATCATGTCGATAAAAATGATAAAGGCTTTTTATCATCGGATATCTACCTGAAATACAATCGAAAACTGGCCCGAAAAACAAGCACTCCATTTTAATCTTTAAATTAAATTGTCAAATAAATTTTTAATTCTGATTAAATTTTTTCCGCTGACCAAAATCCACACAAATAAATCTCTGAGAATTTTTATGTTTTTGTTTAATGTTATTAGCAGATTAGATTTGAAAAACGTGCAGAAAGTCACCAACTAAAATATATAAATTTTCTATGATAAGTGTTATGATAGTTCAAAAATGAACTACATATATTTGGGATTTAAGTAAAGGACCTTTTCAAAATATTGCAGAGATTTCAAAATTGGTCAAAGTTACAAAATGTTATACATTCCCATGGTGATCAAAATATCTAGGGATATTGGTATCTTCAAAAATGGTAATAATGAAGATTAGAATAACTAGCTTCAGATCTCAATGATTTGGAAATTTTTTGAAAAAAGCTTGAAGCAATTTATTAATCCCAAAATAGTATTATTTTTCAAAAAGATCAATTTTTAACGCAACAAAACCTAAATTGATTCAAAATAGCTTTTTTGGCCTTTAGTCCACAAAAATTGGCGTTTCTTCCCGGCGATCTCACATGGGCTCATTAGTTGACTGTGAGGACCTTGTCAATACGCCATTTTTGTTAAATTCAGTTCATCTTACATCGATTTTTTGACAAAAATCCAATGTGAACTATACCCAACAAAGATTAAAATTGTAATCATTAACGTTGGAAGATTTTGCCCGTGGCCTGGCATTGTTTCTATATGAAGGTTTTTATAATACAAATTTAAATACTATAATTCTATATACTACTGAAATAAAAACCTTCATATAAGAATCAATGCCAGGCCACGGGCATAACCTTCATATAAAACTTAAATTGATAAATAGATCGGCCCTAACTTCTATTATATTTGTAGAAGGTTCCCATAATCGTTTGCAAAGCGAACTGAAAAACTGGGGAATGAATCAATTCGGTATTATCGTAATAAACCAAGTGACTCGCCTTAAATGTCAAAATACAAACTGCAAGTTGTAAGTCACCAGCAAAAAAAAAAAATAAACACAAACTTTATCTGCAATCAAATCATAAAACTAAAAACTGTTAAAAATATAAAACTAATCAAAAATACTTTTTAAAATAGTTAAGTAAATAAAAGAAGCCAAAGGAATGCGTCCACTGCTGGTGGACTATTTGGATTTTTATTTTTTCAAACAGATCAGACGGTTTATTTCTATGAATGTGTCATGGAGCACGAAATAGTTTATTAAAAGTATTAAACAACATTTACAAACTGCAAAAAGTTTGCAGTTACTTTTATATATTTTTTTTACATTTGACCCAATTCAGAGACAATACACGAATTTTCACCGAAAAAATTCATTCGTCCACCCTAATTCAAAATTGACAACCATTCGCGAAATGATTCGCCTTCAAACGAACTTTTGATTCGCCATTAATTAAGATTCTAACTCTTACTCACTCTAACACAATTTTAACTCAACTTTAACTCTATCTCAACCTTAATGTTAACTTTTACTTTAACCTAACTCTAACCATAACCTTATCCGTAACTCCAACATTAGCCCTAACCTTAATCCTAGGTCTTACTTTAACCCTTACTCCAACTTTATCTCTAACTCTAACTCTGACTCTAATTCTAGCTCCTACTACAACCCTAATCCTAACCCTAACTCAAACTCAAACTCAAACTCCAACTCTAACTCTAACTCTAACTCTAACTCTAACTCTAACTCTAACTCTAACTCTAACTCTAACTCTAACTCTAACTCTAACTCTAACTCTAACTCTAACTCTAACTCTAACTCTAACTCTAACTCTAACTCTAACTCTAACTCTAACTCTAACTCTAACTCTAACTCTAACTCTAACTCTAACTCTAACTCTAACTCTAACTCTAACTCTAACTCTAACTCTAACTCTAATTCTAACTTAATTGTTATAAGGACTTTTGTCATATTAAGGGCATTTTTTTTGGGCAGAAAGTATTTACGACAAATATTTACGCTGCCCTTTTTCTTTTTCGAGTTCATTTTACCCTATTTTGAGGGTGGTTGTGCTAACTTGACTGTCAAGTTAGCATTACGAGAGGTTATTTTTTAAAAAATTAGCGCGACAACATTTTTGATTTTACAACACATTTACGACAATAATACTGTCCTTTTACTTCTTTGAGTTCATTTTACCCTATTTTGGGTGGGTTGCCCTGCCACCCAACAGAGGTGAATATTAAACTCCATCTCCATAATAGATGAACTAGAATAGAGATCCAGTCCTACCTTTAACTCTTATTCTAACGCGCTAACTCTAACTCTCAATCTTACAGTATCTCCTATTTTATCTCTTGATAGATGTAGTCGTATTTACAATTTGTATCGGCTTTATGTCACCATTAAATACCAGAGTCTACACTTCTTCAGCTACTGCGAGTTGGAGACTCTTTATAATTTTTAAAGAAAACGTATAAAATAACATGAATAATATACATCAATCCAATTTTAAGTTTTTTTTTTTAAATATTTCCATTTAAAGTTATAAAAACACAAATTTTAAAAAGTCAATCAAATGGAATTTTAAGTGTTTACCGGCTTTCACACAAGGTGGACGACCAAAATTGTTTTCAATTTTTTTTTGAGAGACTATAAAAACACAGAACCAATTAAGCTGAATTCTCCAGAAAAATAGAACGTCAGAATTATTTTTGAAGGGGAACCAGCAATCACTTTACACCCACTTGCAATTTATTCTATCAGACGGTTTTTTTTTTTTAAGTTAAAGCAATAAATTAAAGAGCCATCAATTTTATGCGAAAAGCAAACACAAATAATACTATAGCGGGTTGGGCTTTTAAGAAATGTATTTTAAAGAATTTTAATGATATGCATCTGTCATTTATTGTTTTGCAATTTTGTTGTTGTTTTGGTTTAAATTGATGACAAATTTACAGACGGCATCGCTGTGAGTAAATTTTGGAAGTCTTCTAAGTAAAATTCGAAATTAAAACAGTCAGAATTACAAATTGAGAAGCTTGGCTTTTGTTTTGATCGTCCAAATATCTCAAGGAAGTCTCTTAAGTCCTCTGGACATCAGGAGTTGATAAATCACTATCAATTCGGTGTTTTGTAATGGACATCTGAAATTATTCAAATTCCAAACTTCAAAAATTTACAATGCAACGAAAAATTAAAAATATCGATAGAATGTACTAACTGGCCGAATGAATTGCGTAAATAGGAGGTAGTTAAACCTTAACACCTTATTAATGTGACATTCATGATACCATTCTACTTTGCCAGTGGAAAATCAAAGATTTCAGTGCCCGACAAATCTCCTTAAGTAAAAACAATCATATATACAATTCTAATACTCCTGGTTTCGATTTTACAGAAAAACGGCGACTTATCCCTGTCCGCTTATTTCAATGATAACTGCTTCGAAATATCATTCAGATCTGTTTTTGACAGTAATATTTTAAACTTCTTTCCTTCTGACTGTCGTGAATTTGTCGTAAACTTGACGTGAAGGAAAAAAAATTGACCTATTTCATTTTTTTTGAATAGGTTCTGGTAATGCAACTAGTCAAGTTAGCATTTCCACACCTCAAAATGGGGTAAAATGAATACAAGCAAAAACTAAGGCATGTATGTCGTAAATTGGTTGTAAAATTGTCGTAAAAGAATAAACATTATCATGATTGTAAGCATTACCACCCGTGAAATGCGATAAAATAAACTGAAAAGGTAAAAAAATATGTGTAAATATCTGTCGCTGATAGAAAGTTACAAAAAAATGGAGGTGCCAGTTCGGCGACTTTCAATGAAAACAACTTTGGACATTTTCGAAGTCGTCATTTATGTCAAAAATGCAATTGCAAGATGTTCTTAAACGCAAACCGCAAAAGTAAACTGTTCGAAAAACCAAAACGAAATTTGTCTGCAATAGTATTATTGTCGATAACGCAGTTTGCTAGAAAAAAAAAAAGAGTTGACGAAAAATTTTGATAAGGCAGAAAACGGGTTCGGAACCATCAATTGATGCGTTTGCATGAAATTTGACATAAGTTCATCAAACAGATTTTATGCAATCATGGTCGATTGCATATTTGACGATAGCAATATCTGCGACAAAAAATGACGATCCAATTGACGTTTTCGAAAACGCCCCTCTTTTTAAAGAACCACTCTAAAAATTGACTTCTAAATACAATCCAATAGATTTAGTATTGTGCATAAATTTTGTACAAAATTTGCATTGAAAATAATCGCCATCGTTGGCGATTTTCTCTGAAATTTTTTTCAATAACCATCTTCTACCAAAAGCCCCTTTTTGCCTCCACTCTGTACACACACATTTCTCAAACAATTGAAATGAATTTGCGACAGAAAAAAAAGTCAAACACACATTCGCGAGGTCGGTATTTCGCAGTCGTTTGCAATTTTTTCTATTTTTGATTTCGTTCACTTTCGAATTGCCCTTACATCGCGTGCATGAGAATGCTGCACGTCACTTTTAAATTTACAATCTCGCAGCAAAAGAATTTACATTGGAATGTTGTACAATTCTCTCGTTGATAAGGTCAGTACTAATTGAAGAAGATAATTAATTAGCACACACAGCAGGAGAAGAAGATATTTGGCAAAAAATCTGTCGTGGAATTTCATTTTGAAAATATACAACACCGAATTCAAAAAAAAATGATAATAAATTTTGTCTTATTTTATCTCGAAAGCACACTCCCACGACATTCCGAGGAGCATTCGGTCATTTATACATAGCTTCCCATCGACCAATGATTTATTTTTGAAAACAAGAATATTAATTTTTTGTGTCGGAATTGTTGCCAACAAAGTGGATGACAGAGGATGACAACATTTTTAATAAATTTTTGTTCTATTTTTCCTCTTTTTTTTGTGCAATAATTAATTTTTATTTAACTTTAAAAGGTCTGAGTGGAATTGTGTGCTTTTTTGATTTATTTTTAATCGATTTTCAGTTTTGACACATTCCAGAATGTTTGGACATTTAATCGAATGAATTTCTGATCAATAAATCAAATCTAAATCACTCAGCAATTTGATGATCGGCGCTACGTCACGTCGCGGTAAAATAACTCAGAATGCCAACAAATTTGACAGACGGTCTTTGGCATAGTGAATTTAATGTCGAACGTCAAGCTCTTGCCATAGAAAGTCAATTAATATCTCTCTATAAATGAAGCTATTGACAGTAACTGTTATCATTCCGAAAAGTCATAGAACGTACGAAACAGTCAATCTTTGAAGATGCATTAAAGTGTTGGTCAAATAGGGGCAATTTAACTTATTGAGAAAGCTGCTCAATCAAAAAACTTCCTCGTCCTAGAAGATGATGTTTTGACCAAAATCCGAATCTCCACTCAAAATTTCTTCTTTCTAAAGTCATGGAATCACCAACTCAAGAAATATCTCGCAGATCGAAAGCTTCTGAATGACAAGCAATACCGCTTTCATAGAAATCGTTCCACTGGTGATCTGATGGCATACCTCACCGAAGAGTGGAACAGATCTTTACATTGTTTTAGAGAAAGTAAGGTTTTTTCGCTTAATATCTCTAAGATATCTATAGAGTTTGGTAACAGGCTCGCTTATCGAAAATGCATGCCTTTGGTATCAATGAAACCCTTATTCTTTGGGTTAGAAATTATCTTCTAGATTGTTCAATACAAGTTGTATTGGACGGTATCAAGTCTGATCTTCACAAAATAAATGCTGGTGTTCCTCAGGGCTCCGTTTTGTCTCCGACTCTTTTCTTAACTTTTATAAATGATCTCTTGTCTGAAACTTCTAATCCACTTCATTGTTTTCCAGACTACTCTACCTTAGCTTCTCATATTCGATCTGAAATGCACGTCCATCTTCTTCGGAAGTGAAACGGTATCTTATGATAAGCTTATTAAACTCTGTTCTTACAGCATTGTTAAATATTTAATGCTTCCAAAATTCAATGCTGTTTGTCGGTGAAGCAAAATGTACCCCTTATGCCATTGTCCTTGAATGGCACTTGCATCGAAGAAACCGATTTCTATATAGATTTAAGAAATTTGTCACCCCCTCTAATCTGGCTACAATAAAGAGTTTATACGTCCAAAACTTAAGTACAACTGACATCTTTAGATAGATGCAGCCCACACTTCTCTTCATTTTTATTGAATAGAATACAGAACCGAGCGTGAAAACACGGTTTTCCCTGCAAGACCATGTTTATCGACACCTCCTTTCCCCCGACCCCTAATTTTCCCATCGCTCCTGCTATTTTTAACATTATAATAAACCCTTGAGCGCGTGTGAATTATTAAACAAATACAAAAAAACAAAAGTACAAGCCTCACTGCGTATTTTGACAGCTGGATGTCATTGGTATGTAACTTTGACAGCTCGTGAAAAATTACAAATGGAAAAACTATCTTTGTTATAATCTGGTAACCCTTTTTTATGCCGTTAGTACTAGCGCATTGTTAAGGGAAAGTATATGTAAAAAGTCAACTATAATTTTCTCTGTAAAATTTCGGAGCCCAAGCAGGACCGGTAGTAGAAATTTTGAACCCATTTGTTTCGTCGGATATCCAAAAGGTGTCGCTCGTGGAGTTAATATTAGCTCCGAGGTAGATGAACTCCTTAACAACCTAGAAATTTTTGCTTTCAATAGTAAAGTTTTCTCTTAATCCTTATTTACTTCAAGACCAACAAGTCTAACCTGATCTTCAGATGATGTCGATATCGTTCGCACACCTTAACAGTTGGACAGATTTTTGAATATAGTGCCCTCTGTGTTAACGTCTGACTTGCGCACCATCTGCTTCATAACGATATTGAAGAAATCACATAGCGCATCTCTTTAACGAAACCCTGTGCATATTTGGAAAAGTTCTGAAGAATAGCTCCCTAGTTACACATTGCACGGCGTGTTTTCCAATATCACGCGACACAGTTGGTTAGTTTTCCCGAGATTCCATCGCATTATAGAGCTTGTGACGATTAAGTCGATAAAAAGATGCTGATTTACAACTTGAAATTTGATCGTCTTTGCCTCAATGTCAATATCTGGTCTATGATCGATCTGCCGATCCGGTTCTTGCCAAACTTGCCGACTAAGTTATTTCAAAACGGTTTAAGACATTCACATAACACTGAAAACTTTCTTATTCGGAATATCACGTTATCAGAACTTTATCAAGCTATTAAAAATCTTGAAAATAATAAAGCTCCTGGGTACGACCTAATAAATGCTCGCGTGCTTAAAGAGCTACCCAGAAAAGCAGCAATTAAACTTCAGCACCTTATGAATGCGGCATTAAGGCTTTCATACGTTCCACGCCAATGGAAAGTCGCAGAAGTTTTAATTGTTCCAAAACGGAAAGTCTCCGAACGAAAAGAAATCTTATAGACCGGTTTCCCTCTTGCCACTGATCTCTAATGTATTTGAGAAAATTTTATTAAAGCGACTGCTTCCTATTTATCGAAGAAAAGCGGCTTATTCCCGACCATCAATTTGGTTTCCGGAAAAGCCACTCAACAATTGATCAGGTGTACAGAATAACCAATGAAATTGAGAAATCACTTGAGGGAAAAAATGTATGTTCAAGCACATTTCTAGACGTCTCTCAAGCC
This sequence comes from Chrysotoxum bicinctum, assembly GCA_911387755.1. Taxonomy (NCBI): domain Eukaryota; kingdom Metazoa; phylum Arthropoda; class Insecta; order Diptera; family Syrphidae; genus Chrysotoxum; species Chrysotoxum bicinctum. The sequence continues at coordinate 23,285,923 of OU426990.1, read as the reverse complement.
TTCCACAAGGTCTGGTACGATGGCCTTAAGTTTAAACTTCAACAGGTCTTTTCGGATCAAATATATTACATCTGTTTAACCAAAAAAAAAGTCATGTAAGCCCACCGCCAATGTTGATTGCAAGGGTACCTCCCTTCGAACTTGGTTTTTTGTTTTTGTGCGTTGGTACTCTGGGTTTTTCACGTGCGGTCGTCTTCGCCTTGTACATCATAAAGCATTCTGGCATTCTAAAACAATCTTTTGTAAAAACCACTTGGGTTGCCTAAAATCTTAAATCTAAACCTTAAAATAGCGTAACGCATAACACAAAACTAAACTTACAAACTAGCTTATTATCTAAAAATAAAAAGTGAATTTCCAACTAAATAATAAAAAAAATTGAAGAAGTGTTACAAATTAACTAAATTGTGTCGCCTATTATTTTGTATCTTTGGATTCATCGGTGGAAAACAGCCAAAGTATCGGCTTGTACATTGGTCCAATCGAGCCAGATTGTGACGACAAAGCAGATCTTTTCTTTGTGAAATAAATCACCGTCGTCGGTTTTGCTGCTAGCATTGTGGCTGGGTTTTTTTTTGTGTCGTCGTTGCCATCATCGACCATTTCTAAGGCCGGAGTTATCAGGCCTCAGCTCTATCATCATCATCTAAGTTGCCAAAGTCGGCAAGAAACATATCATCATCATCTAAGTTGCCAAAGTCAAACAAATCATCATCATCAACATCGTCGCTGCCAAAATCGGCAACAATCATCTTCATCATCCACCGACCGATCATCGTTTTACATTGCACCGCGTGCATAACAGTTAAGCTCACGCCACTAGGGTCAACGGTTAACGCAAAGTACTGTACTGCATTACAGTTAACGTTAACCACGCCATCAGCAACTGTTAAGGCAGCTATCATCATCATCGTCAACAATATCTTCATCATCATCAATATCATCATCATCAATATCATCATCATATTCAACGTTTTCATCATCTATAATCGTCATCATCATATTCCTATATCATCGTGGGAATTATAGACAACATCATCTTCATCTAAAACAAGATCATCATCAATATAGTCATCCATCATCATCTATCAACGTCATCGTGAAATTCATCATCCTAATCAACATCATCATCTGTATTTCTATCATCGTAAGAATCATCATCAAAATCATCATAAATTTTCAAGCTTTGTACAAGGTACGTTATATAATATATATTCTAGTGCGATTTATCAATAAATTTATATCTACATACACATATTATATACATATTATATTTTACAACTTTTAATTTTGTGGTGTGGAATCATAATCATTTCGTGTACATTGGGTATTTTTTAAACAATATCGCGTATATAGTTTACAAAGTCGATTCTTTAAGGCATTTTGTTTGTGTTTGAGAATCTGTTCGAGGTTATAAGCGCGCAGTATTGTCGTCATAATGAGTTTGCTAGACGATTTGATTTTCGCTTCAGACCAATTGGTCGAGTTTCATGCCGCCTTTAAGGCCAAACCAAGTGCCACTCATACGGTTTCGCTTTTGGAAGCGTATCGGACAGAATTGTTAGAATTATGGCTCGATGTCAAAACGAAATATACTCTATGTATGAAAAGCGTTGATGCTGAATTGTTATCCTCTTTAAGTGAGGTTAAAGCCAAATATCAAAGTTGTGCCGAAACGTATTTTCAGTGTACAAGTAATATTTCAGACTTCTTGAAGTCACTACAGGGTGTCACTTCCGATTCTTCGAAAAGTATAGAAGAAAAGGATCCTCTTATTTCAAAGTTTGAACAAAGTTCTCACAATATTAAAGTTCCTGCGTGCGATACTCAAGAATTTCATGGCAACTATTTAGAGTGGCCATCCTTTAGAGATATGTTCACGGCGGTGTACATAAAGCATTCCAAGTTAAGTGATGTGCAGAAACTATTTCACTTACGTGCCAAAACAAAGGACCAAGCATTCGATATCGTTAATAAGTTCGGCTTAACAGATCACAATTTTAGTCTAGCGTGGAACGCGTTGAAAGAACAATACGAAAATAAAAGGATTTTGGTTAACAACCAAATCCAAATTTTATTAGATCAACCACCCATTCTTATTGAATCCAGTAGGGACATAAAATCACTACAAAGTAATATTAATGATGCTTTAATTGCACTTAAGTCTTACGATATCAATGTTGATTCGTGGAATGCAATTATCATTTATCTGTGTGCCTCTCGGCTTCCAGAAACAACTCTCAATCTTTGGGAAAGCTCATTGGAGAAACCCACTGATATTCCAACATGGGAACAAATGAATACATTTTTATCCAACCGTTATCGCATCCTCGAAAGTGTCTCTGAAATGAAACAGAACACTACCAAATCAATAAAATCTCAAGTTATCAAACCACCTTCAGTCAGTCTTAGCTCCAAGTCCAAGCCAGTTCGAAATTTTCACATGAAAATTATTCCTGCATGTCAAGTGTGCAGTGCACAGCATCCACTAAGACTCTGTCCAGTATTTTTGAAAATGTCTGTGAATGACAGACACAAAACAGTTCGCAAACATAAATTTTGTTTCAACTGTCTTGCACTGACTCACAATGCAAATCAATGTCAGAGTACTAACACTTGTCTGCGCTGTAAGGGCAAGCATCATACTTTGTTACATTTTGAACGAAGTTTGCCCACAGCTGCAAATCAAAAAGTTTCATCATCTTCATCTCAAGTCACTCCTACACCACATGTCACTTCATCATCTCAAGTCACTCTTGCACCACATGGCGCTTCTTCATCTCAAGATTTAACTCCATTTAAAGAAAATTATCAAAGCATACAGTCCACTCAAACCACCAATCATAATGTCATGTTTTCTAAGAGTTATCGTCAAGTTTTACTAGCAACTGCTCTAGTTAAGATTCGACATCAAGGAACTGACTTTAATCTTCGTGCGTTAATTGATCAAGGCTCGGAAGTATCTTTCATATCGGAACATTTTCAGAAACTGATTGGTTTGTCAACTCAATCTACGCAAGCCCGCATATGTGGTATGGGGGCAACCGAAACTGCTTCTTCCTCAAAACTTTGTTCCTTCACTCTTTGTTCCAATAATTCCAAAGATTTTGGAATACATGCTCAAGCTTTAGTTCTTAAGAAGCTTACATGTAACCTGCCTGCGATTTCACTGGATCTTGGTCAAACTGGAGGTAATTTCGACTTTCCTTTGGCAGATCCTCTCTTTTATCAAAGTTCAACTATTGACATGCTCATTGGAGCAGATTTGTATCCACTTATAATCTTGGAAGGAGTGAAAACAAATGTTCTCAATTCATTGATGGCTCAAAACACAGTTTTTGGGTGGGTGCTTTTGGGACCTTATGAAAATATCCCTGTGATTTCAAACTTTTCAACCTTTGTCTCGTATAGTGACGAGCCCTCCACTGATCAAGCTATTGAAAGATTTTGGAAAATTGAGGAGTTACCTCAAGCCCATATGCTTACTTCATGCGACCAATTTTGTGAAGATTTATATCACAACACAACTTTTCGAGATGCAACAGGTCGATATGTTGTTAAGCTACCATTTAAAAAGCCATCGGGCGAATCACAACTTGGCACTTCTCGGTCAAACGCAATGAGACAATTTCTTCGTAACGAAAAGGCTTTACTGTCTAAACCAGCGGTCAAAGCAGAATACGATAGAGTCCTTTCAGAGTATATTCAATTAGGTCATATGACACCCACACCGCCCTACGAACTAGGGAATGATGGCAATATTCAATCGTATTACATGCCTCATCATGCCGTCTTAAAGCCTCAAAGCACCACTACCAAATTAAGAGTCGTGTTCAACGCTTCTAGTGCATCCTCCAATGGCAAAAGCTTAAATGACCTCTTACATGCGGGTCCCGTGCTACAAAGTGATATAACGTTGCTATTACTCAACTGGCGTTTTTATAGATACGTCTTTAACGGCGATATTGAAAAAATGTATCGCCAAATTGGAATCCATCCTGAGCATGCGCAGTATCAGCGCATTTTGTTTCGCCCAAGTCCTGATCACAAAATCGTCGATTATAATCTAAACACAGTAACTTTCGGAGTTAATAGTGCTCCTTATCTCGCCATCCGCACTCTTCATCAACTCGCTTCAGATGTTGAAACTAGTTTTCCTCTAGCGTCAAAAATCCTGCAAAGGGAATTTTACGTGGACGACGTCCTTTCGGGCGCTCACGATATTTTGTCTGCACGTAGATCGCAAATCGAGCTTATAAATGCTCTCCGATCTGCTGGATTTAATCTTAGAAAGTGGACAGCGAACAATTCCGAGTTACTCAATCATATCGCCAATGAAGATCTCTTAAAAAAGGACTTCCTAACAATCGAACACGACAGTTCTACCAAAACCCTAGGTGTTCAGTGGAACGCCTCCAATGATACCTTTTCTTTCTCTACAAACCCTCAAAGCTTAGCGATGACATCTGTCACCAAACGCGATGTATTATCAACGATCGCAAAATTATACGATCCAGCTGGTTGGCTCGCTCCCGTTATTGTGACTGCAAAGATACTCATGCAACAAATCTGGAAAGATCAAACCGGTTGGGATGAAAATCTTACGCCTCTTTCACAACAAAGGTGGAAATCCTTTTTGGCCGAATTTGTCGATATCGAAACAATCTCTATTCCTCGATGGGTTGATTATTCCCCGTGGAAAAAGTTACAACTCCACGGATTCCCGGATGCCTCCGAAAAGGCATACGCAGCAACAGTGTTCGTACGAGTGCGACACAGTTCGTCACTTGTTACATCTCATCTATTATGGGCCAAATCCAAGGTTGCACCAGTTAATACCATTTCCCTTCCGCGTCTTGAACTCCAAGGTGCAGTTCTTCTGTCGCACATGATTAAAGTGCTTCTTAACCAATTTGATTTTCTGAATGATATCCCCATCCGACTTTGGACGGATTCCACGATTGTTTTAGCGTGGCTTAGTAAATCACCAAGCACGTGGAAAACGTATGTAGCAAATCGAACATCGGAAATTTTAACTAACGTTCCTAATATTCAATGGAGTCATGTCCCCTCCTTGGATAATCCTGCTGATTTAGCGAGCCGTGGTATCTCCCCGGGTGAATTAAAGTCTCGACAACTATGGTGGACGGGACCATATTGGCTTCAAGGATCGAAACTAGATTGGCCCTCAACTCCGCCAATCGATCCTCCCGATGAATTAATCCTCGAATATAAACCAATTCGAAAACTCGCCAATGTTGCAATGCAGTCAGGCGATTTCGAAAGTGAAATTCTATCCCGATTTTCGTCTTGGCATAGAGCACTCCGAGTCTTGAGCTATGTGTTTCGTTTTGCCAACTCAACTCGAAAGCAATCTATTAGAGATAGCTACACATCAAACCTTCTCTCTCACGAAGAAATTAAATCTACGAAAATTAAAATCATCAAATTAACTCAAAAACAACATTTTGTTGAAGAATATAAAGCTCTTGTTCAAGGAACAAAATTGAAACCGAAAAGTAATCTTTTATCCCTCAGTCCTTTTCTTGACTCTAGTCAAATAATGCGCTTACAAGGTAGACTTGCATCTTCCTCCTTATCTTATAACGAAAAGTTTCCTATACTGCTTCCCTACAAATCCTATTTATCTCAACTCTTAGTGTCATACATTCATCAATTATCGTTGCATGGTGAAATCCAATTAATGAACCGTATAGTGCGTTCCGAATATTGGATACCCAAGCTAAAAAACTTAGTCAAAAGTCATATCCGACGTTGCAAGCCTTGTGTTTTGTATAAAAAATCGGTTCAGTCGCAATTCATGGGTTCATTGCCAGTCGAAAGGACAGTTTTGAGTTTACCTTTCACTAATACGGGCATTGACTTTGCTGGACCTTTTACAATCCAGAACTTTTACGGAAGAAAATGTCGCTTGGAAAAAGGCTACGTGTGTCTTTTTATCTGCTTTGCCACAAAAGCTATTCATTTAGAGGCCGTAAGTGATTTATCTTCTGCTGCCTTTCTGGCCGCTTTTTCTCGCTTTGTGTCTCGTCGAGGACTTCCAGCTAAAGTATTCACAGATAACGGTACCAATTTTGTCGGTGCGTCGAAATCACTTATTTCAGATTTTCGAGCAGCTGTGCAAAGTTATCCTGCTGATTCCTCACCCAACTTTTCAAAAATAACCTGGAAATTTATTCCACCTGGCTCTCCCCACATGGGTGGTTTGTGGGAGGCAGGGGTGAAAAGTTTTAAAATTCACTTCAAGAAAATAGCGGGTAGTGCAAAATATACATTTGAAGAATTTGCAACCTTGCTAGCCCGAATCGAGGCGTGTCTCAACTCACGACCTTTAACTCGAATGTCTGATAATCCTGAAGATCTTCTTCCTCTAACTCCTGGGCATTTTTTACGAGGTGGTCCGTTACTCAGTCCCCCAGAGCCTTGCGAATCTCAAAGGAACATAAGTTTCATACGAAGATGGAACACTCTCAAAATTATTCATCACAAATTTAGTGTGCGTTGGAAGGAGGAATACTTGAAAGAGCTCGTCAAGCGCTACAAATGGAAATATCCTCAAAGAGATATCGAAGTTAACGATCTTGTTGTTCTAAGAGATGAACAACTTCCACCGAATGAGTGGCGGCTCGGTAAAGTCTTAAAGGTCTACCGTGGTTCTGACGATAGAGTACGTGTTGTAGATGTAAAGACCCAAAAAGGGGTTGTTACTCGTTCTGTCGTCAAACTGTGTGTTTTGCCATCGGATTGATTCTAGCAAAAACAAAACAAAAGCAAAGCAAACAAAGTTTTTTATCGTTTTATCGTAATGTACGTGTAAATCCTGATTCCTCAGCTTAATTTTTACATAAATGAAAAATTTTCCTAATGAAATGCACTAAAATATATCTTGTATAATCTATTTTAATTTTCTTATTGAAATCAAACTATATAAATGTAAATAGTGAAATCGATATTTTTTATACAATTTTCTTCCATTGAAATTATAAATTTTGCTCTCATCTTTTTTAAATGTTATATGTAGATAAAATCTCCAAACTAATGTTAAGACATTAATTTAAAAGATATCTTTAGTTTTGCATGCGAGGATGCAAGGCGGCCGGAATGTTTAACCAAAAAAAAAGTCATGTAAGCCCACCGCCAATGTTGATTGCAAGGGTACCTCCCTTCGAACTTGGTTTTTTGTTTTTGTGCGTTGGTACTCTGGGTTTTTCACGTGCGGTCGTCTTCGCCTTGTACATCATAAAGCATTCTGGCATTCTAAAACAATCTTTTGTAAAAACCACTTGGGTTGCCTAAAATCTTAAATCTAAACCTTAAAATAGCGTAACGCATAACACAAAACTAAACTTACAAACTAGCTTATTATCTAAAAATAAAAAGTGAATTTCCAACTAAATAATAAAAAAAATTGAAGAAGTGTTACAAATTAACTAAATTGTGTCGCCTATTATTTTGTATCTTTGGATTCATCGGTGGAAAACAGCCAAAGTATCGGCTTGTACAACATCCTTGAATCCTACCTTGAAAATAGGCTATTTCGAGTTAAGGAAGGGAGAGAATATTCGGAGTTTAAGGCAATCAATGCTGGTGTTCCCCAGGGAAGTGTTCTTGGTCCGATTCTGTTCGTACTATACACTAGCGATATTCCTCAAGAAGAAGATACCATAATAGGTACTTTTGCAGACGATACGGCTATACTTGCAATATCCGATTCAGTTGAATCTGCAACCGAGAAGCTCCAACGAGCTCTAGATAAAATTTCGGTATGGACTAAGAAATGGCGAATTGTTCGTAATGAGTCAAAATCAACACAAAAATGTTAATTTTATTTACAAAAAAATTACCAATCTGCCCACTTATATTAATTCGGTGCAAATACCATATGCTAATGAAGCAAAGTATCTAGGAATGACACTAGACGCTAAGCTTAAATGGAAAACTTACTTGAACATAAATTACGTGAAATGAATTGGCTTATCGGAAGATATTCTAAACTCAGCATCTACAATAAATTGCTTATCTATAAGGAAGTGATAAAACCAGTACGGACGTACGGTATACAACTTTGGGGTTGTACTAAACCAAGCAATAGACAAATATTACAAATTACAATCTTATCAGAACAAAGTTCTCAGAGAAATCGTTAATGCTCCATTGTACATTAGAAACAGTGATTTACACAGAGACTTACGAACTCAATTAAATAACCATAGTAATAGAATTATTCGACAAACAATTGATGAGACAAACCTTGTGCGCCGACTTCAGGGAACGAGACCGTTCGACCTAGCGCCATAAGGAGTATCCGCTTTCAAATGCGGTATCTGCAGGTCCTCTCAGTGGGAAGGTACCTGCCAAACGTGATTAATATGAAATTAAAACTACTTGATAAGGCAACTTAGTTGTAGTCGCACGAACAAAAGGGAGGTGTTTTTTAGTGATTAAGAATCTCACACTACTATGAATACCGTACTCATAGTGTCTATGAGGATTCTTCATCTACTCATGAAAAAAAAATATAGTAGTCGTTTTCGAGAAAATTAAAAAAAATTGTTGGAATATATCTTCTAGCAAGTCATATAAAAAATTATTTCTATCAAGTTCGAAGCCAAACGGTCCACCTGTTTATGCTCTAGATTGAGCTGGACTGTATGACTTTATTGGTCTTCCCGATCCTCGTAGTTTCAAGTTTGGTTAAAACCTTGATATTTTTTACACCAAACCAATACTTGACCTATAGAGCTAGCTTTATTAAATTTAGGGGGATGCGTTCAATGATTCTTTTGTCCATGTCCGTCTAACAAAAAGAAAACTGTGTTTGGCCAACTTGGGTTTAAAAAAATATACAAATGTGTCCAAAACTGTTTTAAAAAACGTAGGCTAATGATGGAAAGACCAATTTGTCATATCTCTCCCAGAAATTTTCAATTCGGGTTTCGACCTTCACAGGGCCTACTACCTCTACTACCTACATTCTTACCAGCAAGTATGGTTTTTTTTAATAATCTACACGCGCTCAAGGGATTATGATTACCTTTAAATGTTTGACCACAGCGCGGGCGTGAAGTTAAGGAAGACAAAGAAGGATAGGAAAGATGTGTGGCACGATGTTCTGAGACTGAAGGTGGTTGTCTCAGATTTTTTATCTCCAGGGATGGCGGCTGAACTAAAGCGGAGAAATGCCGTGTCTTATTTCTATGTCCCTTATAATTCACATTATTTTATACGAATTCATCCTTGTTGGGCATACTAGTTTAAGTCAATCACATGTTGTTAGTGTTATGCCTGAACAAGCAAGTATGGTAATAGTTTCTAAGGAGTTCCTAGAAGATGTGAACTTCTTTATTTTTTAGAGGAAAAATCATATTTTTAATTTTAAAGTTGCCCCTGATCGGCTACACTGCACTTATTTGTAAAAAAAAAAAAATATGTCCACTCACGGCAACATGATTACAATTCTGTGTAAATCCCATGAAAAGGTCGCACTGTCCCTCAATCAGTTTATAACCACGTACGTGCCTTCTCGCTTTCTTGATTCCAATTAAAGCAAACCCCTCACTCTCTCTCTCACTCACCCGCCCAGCCCAGCACTTGGAATGAAAGAATGTCTAATACCGAGAAGAATGTTAAAAATGTTTTGCAAAGCCACCAACAACAATGAATACAAAGTCGCGCGAGAAAAGGGAATTCCAGAACACTTTAAAGCCGACCCCACACTCTAAATCCGGGTTCTGATTACATTTCAATGTAAAAATGGACAAACAACATCCGCGTTTTATGATAATTTTGTTTTGCTCGCATGTCATTCGCTGGAATTTCAAGAATTTACTTTCAACAGAAATAAAGTCAGGAAAAACTAAAAGGTGCTGAAAATAAATCATCTTAACTGAATTAAGTACACACATGAAGTAGGCAGTGGAGGAATTTGAATTGGAATTGGAATCGCTCTTCGTCGGCGGCAACTTTAAATGGATTAATTAGAATCCAGGGTTTAATGAGGCGATAAAACCTTTAATCGACTTTTCAGCCTCAAGTACACACAAATGTCGTCGGTTCAATTGCACAATATAGTCAGGCGGTGTGGCGGTGTTTGTGCCTCAGATTAATTGACGAGATTACGTAGAATTGTTGGATTTTTTTTCTGTCTTGCGAGTGTGTTTTTCTTCGGTGAAATGCGATCAAGTCAAGACCATCCGGTGGTACTCAGCCCGAAAGTCACCGTCACCGCAGTAGACATTTCGGCGTAAATTCTGTTGACTGATAGTTCGGATGATGGAATGGTCGCGACCAGAGCGCAGAGCGGTGGTGGTGGCAGTTGCGATGGCGGTATATGTATGTTCGGCGGAAACTTTTGCTTTTCATTTATGCGCGACGCGATGCGTCTTCGTGTTTATTTTTGTAGATTTTTTTTTTTAAATTCCTACTCAAGGTTTTGAGAATAAAATATAAAATAAAAAAATCGTATTTTTAGATTGGAATTTTAATTGGAATTAAACGGGGTATGTCAACGTCGACTTTGTTGTAAATATTTTCGATGAATGGTTGGGTTGGTTGGTCGGCCAACTAAGAGGGAGGCTCATGAAATTCTTCCATTAAAATAGAAAAAATAAACAAATTTTCAAGCTGTAGGAATTTGCATATGTATGTATTTTTATTTTATTAAATTTTGCCGGCTTCGAATTGTTTCATAAATCACCTCGAGCACATTTGTTGTTTATCAGAGTGTTAAGATTTGTGTATCTAGATAAATATGCAGACGATAATATTTTCACGTACTGATTAATTTTATTCAGGTTTGGTGTTTTGTCAGAACTTGCATCTGTTGTTGATGGTTTTGGCAAGAATATTCTTTTGTTGCAATCTTGCAATCAGTGAGGTGTGATGTTTCGTGTGTTGGATAGTTTCTTGCATAGGTACTTTGATAGGAATTTGTGAGTTTTGATAAAAAGTTATATTTCACATGAGATGACGGAAATACAAACATTTCGAGATGTGATGAAACATTCCATGCTTCTCTGAATGGCTTTTGCCAATGGCATAATATTTCTGTTGTAGCATGAATTAAGTTTTAGCTAATTTGAAAGAAGTTTTCACACTTTTCAACTAAGGTTTGTATATGTATATACTAATACTATTTTTTAATAAACTGGACTGAAAATGTTAAAAAGGTAAAATTTCGTGCAAAAACAACTAAACAAACGCCACCTTTTTGACATTAATAAATGTCAAAGTGTCATGAGGCAAGATTGATTGCAATTCCAGATTGAATTGGATGAAGAGAACGACATCGGGACTTACCCATGCAATGGTGCCAATGTATGTAGTTTTCAGAAAAGCAGAAACACTCTAAAGTTACTGGGAGAATTTGCAAATTGTTAGTGCTGTACACGGATTTCAGTTAGGCGTTCGATACATTAAATCATTCCAATTTCATAGAAGCACAGGATTGCAATATGGGACACAATGGCTGATTGGCTACCTTAGAAAACAAATATTTTGTGTAAAAATTTTTTAGTACCCCTTGGCATAGTACGAGTAGATAGTGCGTTGGACTATCATGGCAAAATGTCCTGGGCTCCATTCATAGCTGCCCCAAAAAAGTTTTTTTCATGGGTGTACTGCCTCCTGTGATAAATTGACAAATCATCAAAGAGTATCTCTTGTCATGAAAAGTGCTGCTCATTAGCCGTTCGGATTCGGCAGAAAATTGTAGGTTCCCTCCATTCCTGGTAACACACACATAGCAATGGTTGAGAGTTTTAAGTGACTAGGTCCTGGTTCTCTTCGAGCTGTTGCACCACCAAATTTAATTTTTTGTGTGTTAAAATTAAAGATGTTTTTAGTGAGAAGAAAGTTATGATATTTGGAGTTCCTTAAAGATCAGAATTAGGTCCAGTTCTATTTATATTATATACCAACGAACTAATACGAGTTTTCAAACAGAGCACGATAACGATTTATTTATAAACGCTCCAAAACTAAAATGATGCACACTCGAAGTCCACAATTCCAGCCAACAGAACAGAGGATTTACTTCGAAAATGAAACTTGCCCAAACACTTCAAACAAATGTATCGAATTATTTGTCACCTATTTATATCTTGGTGTAGTAATAGATTTTGTCACTTTCTCTGGGATAGATGCATTGACAAATTACGAATGAACCTAAATGAAAGGGGTTGGGTACGAAATCCCGCATCACAAAATCCCGATTCACAAAATCCCGAATCAAGAAATCCCGCCGTTTCAATACTAAATTGACAGCACAGTATATGGATTTTTATTTCCATAGTAATGGTGACTCGAATCAATCAGAAGCAACGAGAACGAATTTCCCTACTATTGTAATGGAATATTCAATACGAAGAAGGCCACTCTGATTTCGTTAATTTTTAACGAGCTCTGATTGGCTTAAAGCTGAAGACAAGTAAAGTATGAAGTCTTGAAAGTATCTTGAGTCAAAAAAAAAAAAAAAAAAGAAAATTACAAAAAAAATTTCCAAAAAAGTTTAAAAAAAAATCATGTGATACATCACTCCCTATATCACGAATATGCAATTTTTAACTCGCTGAGATGCCTAGTTTAGCCAGAAATCACGGTTAAAAGTACATTGGGTGGATTTTAAGTACCTTTTTCGGGGACACACCCGCTCACGCGACTCCGTCGCTGCGCTTAGGGTATGTTAAGTCGCCTGGCAGGCGCCAATGTGAACAATTTTTTTGATTAAAATTACCTTGGGTGGCAAATTTTTGTCAAGAAATATTTTTGAGAAAAAAATGTCCAGAAAAAAATGTTGACAAAAAGTTTGATAAAAAAATATTTTTGACAAAATGTCCAAAAATATTTTGTTCGAATGTCCAAAAATAATTGGCCAAATACATTGAAAATCATCTCTTTAAACATGGAGGACGTTTACCTCCTCGGAGTTCTAACAAGAACTGAATTTTTCCCGAACCAACAGTTCCTTAAATACTTTCCTTTTGTTTAAAAATAGATCAAAATAAAATATTTAATTCATAGTACTAAAATAGTATTGAAAATCCCGCCAAATATTTCCAAAAATATCTGTCGGCGGGATTTTTATTTTTATTTTCGGCGGGATTTCGTGAATCGTGATTCGGAATTTTGTGCGGCGAGATTTCGTTACTCTTCCAAATGAAAGCTCTATTCGCCATTTATCATTTAAAGCAAGTGTATTATGCTTTGATGGAGTCGAGGATACGGTACGGAATTCTTGCTTGGGGTAGTGCTTCTGAAACACACATTCAAAAAAATGCAAAGGTTTCAAAATGCTGCTCTTAAGCTCACACAAAATCAAGAGATAATGACGCAAGTTTGAAGGCTCTTCAAGTCGAAGACATATTTAAGATGACCACAATAATTGAGTACCGATTTAATAAACCCATACAGCATCAAGTCAATACTAGGAAGACCTGCCCAGAAAATGCTACAAACTCCATTTAATTACAACAATTACGGTACATGCAAACTCCAACATATTTTTTCCTTCAATAATCAACGAATTACCTCGCGAAATAGTCAATATTGTAAATTTAAATAAAAAAAAAAAACCATAATTTGACGACACTGATCTGCAAAAATAGTTCCCATCGCCCATAATCGACTCAATAACTCAAATATTTTGACGTTTCTATACAAACTATCGATAACAAAGTCGAATTTCTAATAGGGAACGGTAGATTTTGAAAATTCTGTCTGCCATGTTGTTTCATCTGTTGTTAATTTTCATGTTTTTATATTTTTCAAAACGATAAATCACTAGGATAAGTAACAGCGACCATAGATAACGTCTTGTGTTGTATAACTGGGATAAGGAATAAATTAAATGAAAACAATGAAAAGCAAAGGACCAAGAACTAACCCTTGTGGCACACCTATATTTGCACTCAGATCACTCAAAGTTGCATTTACCCACACATGTTGACAGCTGTTTTGAAAACGAAAATCAATTAAGAATGTTATTTCTGAATCCATACGAATATAGTTTTTTTAAAAGAATTTTATGATTGACTAGGTCAAATGATTCCGGTAGATTAAGAAACAAGGCACTATCTTTATTTTTCTTATAAGAAACAGCAACCATAGATAACGCCTTATGTTCGATTAATGGGTCTAAAGCATGTTGGAACTGGACCACGATTTCAGGAAAAAGAATCAGGTACGCCAATAAGAAAAAATGACGGATTTGCGTTGATTCCAAATACCATAAGGTGGAAATACAGCCACAGAAAGTCATTGTTTGGATTGGATTATGGGTTGTCGGCATCATGAATTATTCTTCTTTGAAAGCGAAGATGGCATTGCCATCGTCTTTTACCATCAACTAAAACAGGTGCCGATCGCTAATATTAACCAATTTCTTTTGACCCAAAATGAATGATATGGATATGAACGGCTTTTGGCTCCAGCGGCTGATGCCAGAATGAACATTTTGCACGAGTAATTCGGGGTGATATCACGCGGAGTCGACGTAAATAGTTTTCCGAAATTCTGCGATTAGTATCCGTTACACTTATTCTAATGAGGATTCCTTGAGTCTTAAGTGTGCGACTACACCGCAAACGACCGGTACCTTCAAAGTCAACGTAACCAGTGCCATCGCTCGAATCCAACATGATCTTTATTCCAGACTCATCAAAAATTTGGCCTTTGTTTTTTGTTTGGTATTTTACATTTACATGTGGGTATACTAGTAGGTACTTTTTCCACAAAAAAGAAAAAACATGGAATTCAATCTTCCAAACTAGAACCGCATCAATTTCTCAGAAGACATTAAAATTGTCAATTTCAACCTTGTGTTCCCTTTTCCGTCTTCCCATTGCCAAGAAGCAAATAACATGTCGTCGTCAACTCATTTCAACATGAAAAAAAAAAATATATAAAATAACGAAACACATTGTCATTTAGTTGGAATTAGAAAATTCAGCTAAAACCAAAAAAAAATGAATGGCAATTATTTTTTCGTTAAAAGAAAAACACATTAAGTACCGACATACATGTCCAAATATTTTTTCTATATGTCACGTTTCGGTCACCTTACATATCAGACCTACCTACCTACTTAAGCTTCCCCAACTACATTGAATACTTATTCGAGTTAAAAACAGAAAAAGGTTTTAATGAGTTTCGACTAATTTGCTTTGGTGACATTTTTGACAAAAAAAAAGTAAAACATATTAAACAAGGGCTCCAAGGAGGAATCTTTCAAATTTGCATGCTTGCCGCCAAGAAATTAGGTCAACCAGAGAGCAACCATCATTATGCTACTTGACTCGCAAACAAGTTCCAAGAACCAATTGGAGTTTGTAGATTCCAAGTATTTCTTTGTTATTTTTGAAGTTGTGAAAAAGTAAAGACAAAACAAAAAAAATAAAATGCACGACTGGATCGCACGAACTTGCTCTTATGTAAAAGTACTTTGGAATTTAAGATACATTTTATAAATATAAAACATGGATTTAATGAGATAATAATGTTCAAATGCATAAAATTGCCGTCTGGTTTCCGGAAAAGTATGAATTTATGCAAATAAACCTTAAAAATCGTTTTATTATTAAATAAATTTTTTATATAAGAAATTTCTCTAAAATTTTTCAAGAAAAAAATGTGGGATGCGAATTTTAAGTATTTAATAATATTGGTTTTAGGAAATAATTTCAAAAAATAATCGTTCATAGGTTTTGAAGATATTGATTTAAATTTTTTTTTTAAAAAAACCCAATAAATATTTTTTCGAATATTTTTATATACAATATTATTTTAAACTTAAGGGGATTCCTGCTAAAAATTTTGGGTTAAAATCCTTAGAGCCGTTAATGAGAAAGTCGAAAATCAAAAAAACGGGTCTATGGCAGGTACCCCTAATAACATTTTGCCCCAAAATTTTTTTTGAGCAAAATGTAGTCCATGTCCATAATATCACACTTAATTTTTTTTATCAAAATCGTTAGAGCCGTTTTCGAGATAAATAAGATTTTGCATTACGGGTGTATGGGGGGTACCCTTAGTTTTGGAGCTAAAAAAAAAATTTCAATTTTTCCTCTAGGGAATCACCGAAGACCCTTAACTACCGAGATTGAAAGAAATAGGTCAAAGGGTTTAGGCTGTAGTGAGAGGTACAGACATACAGACACACTGAAACATGTTTTTTGAGTACTAAATTTTCCTTAAAATTTTTATAAAAAAAATTGATATGCAAATTGTTAGTATTTAATTAAATACATTTTAAAACGTAATTTAAAAATTTAATCGTGTATCGGTTTTCAAGATATTGAATTTTCAAAAAAAAAATTGTATTATTTTTTTAAAAATCCAAAAACTATTTTTTCGAAAAAAAATTTTAGTTTATATTTTTTAAAATGCAAAGCAGCTCCTGCATAAAAATTTTGGTCAAAATCATTAGAGCCGTTGGTGAGAAATTCGAAAATCAAAAAAACCGTTCTATGACAGGTACCCCTAATAACATTTCCCCCCAAATTTTTTTTTCACCAAAATATAGTCCATGTCCATAATATCACACTTAATTTTTTTTATCAAAATCGTTAGAGCCGTTTTCGAGATAAATAAGATTTTGCATTACGGGTGTATGGGGGGTACCCTTAGTTTTGGAGCTAAAAAAAAAATTTCAATTTTTCCTCTAGGGAATCACCGAAGACCCTTAACTACCGAGTTTGAAGAAAATACGTCAGGTAGTTTAGGCTGTAGTTCGAGGTACAGACATACAGACATACAGACATACAGACAGACAGACGGAATTGTCAGACCCACTTTTTTCGTCTTCGCTATCATCGTAATGTCAACTTTGATCAAAATCTCGAGTTCTATTTTTTTTCCAAATGCAGAACTTGCCCTATAGTACCTATATCGCAAGTAAAAAATAAAGTGTAACAGAAGCTTTTGGCAACCATCCGTCATCTTGGGTTACAAAATGTCTGCAAACGACAAACAAACAAAAGAATAAAGTAACGCCATCTATCCACGTCTCTTCTTACTTCTACTACTACTACTACTATCTACAGAAGAGTGTGTTACTTCACTGCATGTTTTCTTTTGAGTTTTGTTTTGAAAAATTATGCCTCGACTGGAACATGAAGCTCATGATGTTGATGAAATTGAGTCACACACAGAATTATTTTTAGGAAGAGAAAGAAAAAGAAGCACACTATCTGCGGGAAGAGTATCTAAGTTTTTTTTTTTTATTTATATCGAAATGGGAGTACAAAATATTAAAGAAAAGAAAAGATATGGCAACTTTGTTGGGAGATCGTGGCGTTGGCGTGCACCGCGTGATCTGTGATCCGAACACAACAGATTGTCGTGGTTAGTTGGATTCATTTCGTGGATGTGGAGTAAATGGTGTGTGCATACAACATTGTGGAGAAACTTGTACCACCACCACAAGAAGATATTTGATACAGAATTGAAAGCAAAAAAAACCAAAGAGCTTTAAGTGATGGATCAGGTTTGTTTGTTATTTCAGGAGTGACGCAGGTGGGAGTTTTAAATTGTTTGATATTTTTAAAAACCAATTAAAGAAGGCCTGGCTTAAATCTTCTCAACAACAATATATTTAAAAGTAGGTAAAGCGCGATACACACTTATCTCGTGTGGTGTGGTGTGTCAACGATTCTGCACACTAATCAACGATTGTTGCAAACGCTCCTTATTGCCTGAAAATACTGTTTTTTTCCGATTTTTTTTTTCAATGAGGTGATGGACCTTTATCACACTGTAGGATATTTTGAAAAACTCTTGGTGAGTCCCATCAGATTAAAATTTTATATTTCAAAATTTTGATATCAAAACTTTAAAAAAAAATAAAAAGTAGACTCTGACGTCTCATAAAGAGCTTAAACCTAGTGACTTACTTTCAACCATTACAATTTTCTGCCGATTCCAAAGGTAGTACACCCCTGAACAACTTTTTGCAGTGGCTGAGCATTGGACCCAAGACTCTCTGCATGACAAGTCCAATGCACTTACCATTATGCCAATGGATAGATATTACAAATCAAAACTTTGATGAGCGAATTCTTTCAAAAATCAAATTTGCTTCCTCGTTGGGCGCCATTTACATTAAAATGGAGAAACATTTCTAACCTATGCATTTTTTAAAGGGTTTTTTATGTCCACCAAGTAAATTGTCTCTTGACATTAATTTGAAACAATAAGTTTGGTATCTTTAAATCAAACTTAGTAACATTATAATTTTTTCAATAAAACAACCAAAACGAATCTAGACATGCCCAACAAAATATGTATGTATATTGTCAACGGCCTTGGCTCTGATGAAAGCATCGCTTCCCATCGATCAGCAAAATCAAGCATCGTTGCGCGCGGTTAGTTCTTGGATGGGGGACCGTTCAAATACCAACCGTGAGCTGTTGACATGTGTTTTTCTGTTGTTCTTTCTTTCTGTCTGTCTCTCTCTGTTGTAATGTATAAGCCGATGGTCTGAGTTACCAGTGCTTTCAGTGTCTCTACTTCGTAGATTTATCTACGGAGTAGTGGAATATGTAATTTAATGTAATGTATGTATATTATAAAATCTTGTCGCTATTTTTGAGAAAAATAAGAGTTTTTAACTGTTTTTAACAATTTTTAGTCATTATTTAAAAATAACACTGGGTTGCAAGTCCAAAACGGACTTACTACTTGAAAGGATCACTCAAAGCAGTCTTTTAATTTTTTTTTTATAAAAATCTTTGGAAGTTTTTGAAAAAAAAAATTGTGGAAATAATTTTATACAGGACGTACTTGGCGGGAGAGTAACCAAAATTGTTAGCTACATACAAATTTGAAAAAAATCGATCCAATTGTTAAAGTTGTAGCCAGTCTGATACACAGAATTGCAAAACCAGTTTTTCATCTCTCTTATCATCGTTATTTCAAATTTGATCAAAATCTCGAGTTTTATTTTTTTACGAATGCATAAATTACCATATATGAAGTTTTCTACGATTGCAAGTAACGAGCTAATAATGGGCCCATTTATTAATTAATTTTGTGCACAAACAGAGCCCTGTCTACATTATAACTTTTCTTAGGACTACGTTTTCACCAAGAAATAATGTTGAATTAAAGTGGATTTGCCATAATATCGAAGATTTACGATACAAATTTATTTCGTTAATCTAGTAGATTAGAAATTAATCTTGTTTTAAACATGCATTTCATCAATTGTTTTATAATTCCAACAGACCTACTTACATCCATATCGTGCTAAAGTATCTCGATGATTTTTCATGGTTTGACACAAATAAAACATTCTTTCTCTTACTTCAACTTTATAAGAAAAAATGAAACACTACTAGCATTTTGATAGGTACTGTCAAAGTTAATCTACTTTTAGCGCGGTGTGGCGCAGTATCAGACTACAACCAACTGAATTTATATGTTTTTTTTTTCCTTGTTTAACTGACAAGTAATGATTCCGTCATTATAGCAATTATTACTATCAAATAAAAGACAAATAGAACTTAATATCCAAAAGAGGGCTGTAAAATGAATTTCTCTTGTCTTGATATTAAACCATATGGTCGGTTTATGTTTGTAGGTATACCATACCCACAACAACAACTAAATCAATTTTAGCAATTCCATGACAGATGGTGAAGAAAAGTATGACAGTTCACAAAACTGAAAGACCATCCAGCAGAAATATATTAAACAGGTCTATCGTATCGCATCTTGTGAATATTAAAAAAAAAAATAACTAAAGAAAAAAAAAAAAAAAAATCAGTCAAATTAAAAAAAAAGTAACAGAAAAGGTTGAAGGAGGGAAGATAAAAACCAATAGCAACGGATTAGAACAAAAACAAAACTTAAAAAATGCAAACTATGTTTGTATATGGGTGCGTAGTTAGCTCGAAGTGTTCTCTTTACGCTTCACTGCCCCTCAACGAACAAAGAAGGAGAAACAGAAAAAAAAAACATATAAATACATAGGTAGGTATAATTAGAAACAAAAAATAATAAAGAAGAATGTAATAATAATCAAGATAATTCGCCCAAGAGAATGTACAAAAAATGAATGTCATTGTCAGTTGGAGGAATATTTTTTGGAATTAAACCAAAGAATAGATATGAAATCTTTTTTTTTAATTAGCAAGTAGATAGAGTTGTTTTTTCAGATGACTATGTGGAAGGGCATAAATAGATTAGGTAGGTCAAATGTTTTGTCATGAAAACAAAGAAATACGAGCAGAGGTGACAGTTGGATGTTAAAATAATGAACTTCCATAACAAAGAATGGGCAGTGAAGAGACAAATGTGGGAGCAATGAACAGATGAGAGAGGCCTTAACTTAATGAGTGCGTAGGTGCTCGGAAATAATTATAAGTACGTAGCTATATAGGTATGTCTTTTGGAAAGGTTAATGACTCGAAAGTTTAAGGCAAGCATTTGTAATTAATTTCATCTTTTACTTAAATAACCTACATTGACTATACAAGATGGGCCATCTAGTGGTTTCTTTTTAAATTATAGGTTATTTTGACACTGACAGCCTTTTCCCACTAGAAATCCTGACTGAAAGTCAGTACCATAATTGAAAACTTATTTGCAAACTGAGTGCTGTGTAGCCCAGCGTGTTTTTTTTTTAAAGAAAATTTGGGCCAAATGAAGCATCCACCGCGCCTGCTCTACGCAAGTTTGCGAAAAAAGTTCATGAGATTAGTATGTTAGTGGACAACACTCAAGGTCCTCGTCGTCGTACTATGCGCACAGACGAGAATGTTGCTGCTCCGAGTGTGAGACTCAATTCACGAACATCAACTCATATTTGGCCCACCCTTTACATACATAGGTATATCTTATTTCTAAAAGTAGTTTCAGAAAGCTGTTTTAAATTGGTTACTGAAAAATCTGTAACTGAATGACAATTTTTAACCAATACATAGTTGTCTATTTTGGACCACCACAATTTAAAAAGAAAGTTATCTTTTTAAAACTAAAAAACATTGGTATAAGCATGTATGTACATATATGGTACTTCTTAATAATTTGCTAACTTTAAAATTGTTTACGAACTCCTTCTTAATTTTTAACATTTTGTAACTAATGGGTGATTTTTTTGCTATTTTCTTTTTTGGCAGCACTGGTTTTGACAGATCACGCACGTTTTGTGTCACTGTCAAACATCTTTGATTTGGTCTATAATTTAACCATGAATGGTTTTACAAATGAACAACGCTTGTAAATTATTGAATTTTATTATCAAAATGCGTGCTCTGTTAAGAAAGTTCACCGAGCGCTTCTTCCATTTTATGGTCAGTTTAATCGACCTGCTGAGGCTATTGTGCCTAAATTTCGCACCAAATTTACATTGTTGGACATTAAACCACCAACACATTAAATCGCAGCTCTATCAGCCAGTGTTAGTGATGACCGTGAATTGTCGATTCGGCGCCGTTCGCAGCAATTGAGCCTCTGTTACTCTACTACGTGGAAAATTTTGCGGAAGGATTTAGGTGTGAAAGCTTTAAAAATACAGCTGGTGCAAGAATTGAAGCCGAACGGCCTAACAGAACGCCGAATTCTTGGTGAATGGGCTCTTCAAAAGTTGGCCGAAGATCCACTTTTTCTTCAAAGATGATGCGAATCGCAACGTTACTGTGAATGGTAAGCGCTACCGTGCGATGATATCAAACTTTTTTTGAGCAAAATGAAAAGCTTGACTTGCATGACATGTGGTTTCAACAAGACGGTGCGACACAGAACGCGTAACAATGGACCAATTGAGAGGCGAGTTTGGTGAACAGTTTATTTCACGTTTGGGGCCGGTTAATTGGCCGCCTAGATCGTGCGATTTAACGCCTCTAGGCAGGGAAATTATTGAGATTTTTATGTTATTAGACTCTTTTTCTCTACGAGCTGTTGCGCATCAAATAAATGTCAATTTTGGACAATGTCCTGCAATATGTAGTATCAGAAACAAAACAAAAATATAAAACCCTTGACTGGGTCACATGAATTTTCTATATAAAAACATAAATGTCATTATGTAGAAATTAGTTTCAGCGAAAAAAAAGCAAGATCTAACTTAAAATTGTTATATATATATTATACACATTGAACCATTTAAATTCAATTTTACGATCAACAAGACATTTGAAACCTATTTTTAATTTCGGAATCCTCACATTTGGAATACGCAAATGTTATTTGGAGTCCCGCATTGATTGAAAAAAAAAAAACGATTCACGAAATAGGTATTCCAACTTCATGATAACGAACTTCCTTATAACTTAATTCTCTCTATAGTGAATGTCACTTTGTTCCCCTTTGCCTTAAAAAATATGAATCAGGTTCTTTATAACGAAATTCTTTATTGCGAAATTTTCTTTATATGGAACTTATTTTGGCCCAAAATCAAAGTTAAGTTGTTTCTTTATAACGAAGCAATTTTTTGTTCGCTAGAAGGTTCGTTATAGAGAAGTTTGACCGTAAATTTAAAAAAAAAAATGGGTTCGGATTTTATTCCTGGGTATGGGGCTGGATCCTTTCCTTTTTTTTGAACTCAATTCAAACTGGATAACTTCGTGAGAATGCCCACAATTTCCCATATCAATTCAATCCACAGGTTCACCAGAGTTATAGTATCAAAAGGGAGCACTTCAGTGCTAAATTGGCCACAGAGCTAGACTGTCAGTTGTCGCCATTTCTATCTACCTATCTCTATGAGGCTAGATGCCAAATATTTGGAATAAAGTCGTTGCAATCAAGAAGAAAAATTCATAGTGTAATTCTGATTAGACTTTCGGTTTCCGCTAGGTCTAAGGGAGCTAGAGTTTTCTTTATGAAGGTGCATTGTATATTTCAATGAAGTATTCACAAACATTAGTTTTCTTAGTTTCAACCGTGATAAATTGAGGTACCTATTATATTTATTCACATGTGTGTCTCTAGTTCAGGTTTATGAAATATCAGGATTTCAACAAAAAAGCTGAAACTCAAATTTTCTTATGGCGATTGTTCAATAAAACGTAAAGTCCAAGTGAGGCATTTTCTCAATTAACGATAAAAAACTGCTTTTGGGCAATCTGGAATATGCCCATTGAACAAAGATCGTCTTCTTACAGCCATTTGTTCTTCTCCGGAAATTTTCTTTCAGAATTAGACAATATAAGAACTACTAAAGGGGATAAATAACACGAGTAGGTATAATTTCTCACGAAACCAGAAAGTAGGGGTGGGTTACTTTCACAATGTTCACATTTCACGCTCAATATTTAGTTTGATTTCATTAACCATATACAGTGGTGGCCAAAATAATAAGAGTGAAATATATTTTTCGATTAATTTGCTTTAAAAGCTTTATTTGTTATATATCCCCATGAAATTAATACATATGTACGTTTTAAACAAAATACTTGTTCTATCAATTTATAAAAAAAAATTATAAAAATAACCTACAAAAATTTAAAATCCTGTTTAATTGATTTTTAGCTGATTTGAATCCTGGTCAAAAAAATAAGAGTGTGGAACATAATTCACCTTAAAATAAGAAAAATCAATTATAGTATTTAAGTAGGTAGGTGGATCACCTTTAAAATCTCAATATTTTGTTGGGTGTCCTTTTTTTTTTAGTACCGCATCACATCGTCTTGGCATAGAGTCGATAAGATTTCGGCATATTTCCACAGATGTAGAATACCATGCTTCCTGTATTTCTTTCCATAACGCCTGTTGATTACTTGTTTTTTTAGTCTAGACCCTATTCTTCAAATCTTTCCACAATTTTCGATAGGATTTAAGTCAGGAGATTGAGAAGGCCATTGCATTACCGGCACATTATGTTGCTGAAACCAACTGGTCACCACCTTAGCCGTGTGCTTGGGGTCATTATCTTGCTGAAAGGTCCACACTAAAGGCATATTTTCTTCGGCATATGGAAGGATTACATTATCCCAAATGTCCAGATAGGTTTCCTTTGTAGAAGAAACACAACCCCAGATTTTGATGTTGCTGCCACCGTGTTTAACTGTTTTTATGGTATTCCTAGGGTTCAGCTCTTCATTTGTCCTTCTTCTCACATAAATTCTGCCCTCAGATTTAAATAAATTTATTTTTGTTTCGTCACTAAAAAGAACATTTCATCATCATCATCGGCTCGACAACCGGGTTCCGGTCCTGGCCTCTTTCAACAAGTCTCTCCACATATCCCGGTCTCTAGCCGACGCCATCCAGTTGCGCACCCCAAGGCTTCGGGCGTCCTTGTCTACGCCATCTCTCCAGCGCAAGCATGGTCTACCACGCTGTCGTCTTCCATAGAATGTACCACAAAGAACTTTCCGAGCAGGTTCCTCTTCGCTCATGCGAGTTAGGTGCCCTGCCCCCCGGAGTCTACCGAGCTTAATTTTTGTAACGATATCTGCTTCTAGGTAGATTGCGTACAGTTCATGATTGTACCGTCTCCGGAATCGTCCTTCCTCACATATGGGGCCAACAATTCTCCTTAAGACTTTTCTCTCGAAGGCAGCTAAGAGGTCGGAGTGCCTTTTGCTAAGTACCCAAGTCTCGGATCCATATGTGAGTACTGGCAGGACCATGGTCCTGTACAGCAGCAGTTTTGAAGTTATGGTGAGATTTCTGGATTTGAAGAGCTTTGACAGACTATATAGAACATTTCGCCAATTTCTTATATTCGATTGTGAAAGATTTAATTTTGTTTTATGTTCTTAGAACTATGTAAGTAACGCAACCTTCCTCGCAATTCGTCCATGTAAATTTTTATCTTGTAAACGTCTGCGTATTGTACGAGAACTGATAAATTTGTTTTTATGCCGATAGATGTTGTAAAAAGATTTTTAAGCACCTCTTTAACTATTCTTTTGTCCAGCAAATTTGTTTTTTTTTTTTTGGCGTCCTTTTTTCGGCCATTTTTTTGGTAGATTTCGCTGCTTAAGCACCATAGCAACAACACATGGAGATCGTTGAAGAGCATCTGCAATAAAAAGGTATGTTTTGCCTTTATCTCTTAGTTGGAGGATCAAACGCCGTTCTTCTCAGTGCAATGCTTCGTCCCATTATTACAAAATTATTACACTTTAGACACTTAAGCACAAGTCTTACGATAAATTTAATAAAAAAAATTGCGATAACAAGCGAAAAAGACCCGAAATAATACAAATCTTCAAAGCACTCTTGTTTTTTTGAGCATTGTAAATCTGACATTTGTAAGTAAAACTAACGGTACATTGTAAGTGATCATCATTATTGATTGGTAGCACTGGAAATGTTTTATAGTCCAGTCAAAGAAAATTCGTATACATAATTTATTCCAATGAAAAAGGATTAAGACATAGGCCCTGAGTAATAGATCCGAATCTAGCCTAAGTTCGATTTTAACCAAACATTCGTAGAAATAAAACAAATTTCAATTATAAATACTTAAAAGCTGCTTTCCTGTAACTACGTTAAATTTAAAATGATAGAATCACAATAGAACTTTACGAATCTGGTTAATAGAAATCTGTTTGTGTATCAGTTCACAATAACGAAATTATGAAAATGAGTCACAATTATTGGTATAAATAAGACTTTTGTAAATTTGATCTGTTACTACGAAATTTTAAAAGCAACTTTTCTACATCTAACAAAAAGTGACTTTAAAACCGATTCTATGAATGTCTATTACTAAGGGCCATAGATTCTATTATGATAAGAAAACAAAACTATTCACTCTTATTATTTTGGTCACTACTGTATATATTCTTAATGAGCAAAATCCATTATTTAGGACTGGCGAATTTTTTTCAGTTAGATGCTATCATACTCTTCAAACAATCAACTTTAGCTTGACCGATAGGTACCTATATACCGGCACAATAAAATCGACACTGATTTATATTTCAACATAGAAAATGTTACCGGTCAGCACCACCGCTCTATCGATTAAACATTAGATAATAAAGCATTAAGGATATTTCATGTTACAATAATTTCCTTACCATTTGCACTGTCCTGAACCATTGTAGCAGCTCTGGATAATACTTCCAATGGGGATTCCATGGTGTGTGTGTTCTTTATAACTGGTCTCTGGGATTAAAGTTGATAGTTTGTATTTTCTTCTAATTAGAACACTATATAAACACCACTCACGCACCGAAATAAAGAACGACTTTCTATATACCGGCAGCAGTTACCAAGAATCGACAAAACCAGACGACAACGAAACGAAAACAAACCCGAAAGCAGCAGGACAGAGGACTAGTTTGCTGCTTTTTTTCTGTATAGAGTTTCTCTTGACAGATGGTGAACAAAACTTTTGTTCAGTCTAGCACCTGGACACTTATGATATATCCTTCTCTTTTTCACCAACAAGGACACTACTTTTTCGAGGACAAGCCTGGCTGGATTTCAATCGATATTTTGATGGCGTCACGTAATATTCCTGACTTCACAATTTTGCAATTATTCGGGGCAGATAAGTTTTAGATGAAATAATGATTACCAATTTGATTGGCAAATAAAAAAAGCTACTAATTCTCTTGTTACTGTTACCACAGTTAGCTTGTCAGAAAAATGATGGAACAACACCAGAAAATCCAAACCCAAACGATGGCTCCTCTGCTTTACAAAGAAGACGACTCACGATGGTGGTGGTGCTGATGGGGACGACCGCATTCCAAGCGAAACAAACGAAAAGAACCAACGAACAAACAACAACAAAATTGATGGCGGCGGGACGGGCGATTTCTGCGGCACACGATTATTTTTCTTTTTTTTTTTTTTTTTTGTACAAAAATTCACGAGACGGATCTTGCTGCCTGCTGTCAGTTGCCGGCGAAGGGGGCGGAGGAAGTAATAATGAAAAAACAACAAGAAACACTTCACACGATACGAAAGGTAGGACGGTAGGAGACCATCGCACAACACACAGCTTTTCAATAAAATAAAACGATAGATCGACGAAAGAGCAAGAAAGAGATAGAGAGAATGTAGAATTTTATTTGATAAATTATTTTGTTGTAATTTCGATAACGTTGTTGCTGTTTTTGTTTTGTTGTAAATCAAATCAAATAACTGTTGTTGTTCACTTGCGATTGCGAGCTCAGAAAGATATACACTCAATTACATTCCACACAGACACCACTTTTTTCTGCTAGTATCTTTTTTATGGAACACTCCTCTCTTGGATTTGATTTGCAACTCTCTCCAGCAGTCCAGCGGCGCACTCGACGAATTCTTCTTTTTTTTATTGAAATTTGTTTAATTTTGTTGTTGTTTCTGTTGCAGAATTAAAAACCACCAAAAAGGAACTTTGATTGATTGATATTTTGTTATTTTTTTACAATTTCTCCGAATTTCTCCCTGTAAGTACGAAAAAACGAAACAAAAGCAAACTCTCTTTTTCTTATTATGTGAACTGCGAACCAACTTCAACTTGCACTAACAACAAAAATTTACAGTGACAACGAGAAGACGATTAATGATGATGATTACTTTTATATTTCTTCTGTTATTGACAATGACTCGATAATCTCCATTTATTCATGCACAAATTATTTGATTTCCTAATTATATTTATAAATAATCTTTTGAATAATATTTTTGGGAGAAAATTGTGAGATTAATATAAAATCGACCAACCGCAACGCGACGGCAGTTTTTTTCACTTTGAAAATTTCGTCAAATGGAATGCGAAAGGAATTTGTGGAATGCAGTCGAAACGTGTTCAGTAGCGACATGAGTAGAAACGGAAATGTGGAGAAGTAGGAAAAGACAAACAGAGGCAGAGCAGATCTTTTTGTTGTTGTTTGGCCTTGTTGGTAGTTCGTTGTCAATAGATGTCGTTATTAAATGGCAGTTGCAATAATAGTTGGATTTGAATTTTTGCTTCTAAGCAATTTTTAGGTTTGTGCAATATATTATAAAATATACTATAAAAACGACAACAATAAATAATTAGCATTAAATCTCGAAACTTTAATCAATGAAGCAAACTTAATGTTCTTTTTATTGAGTAAAGAACTGCGAGTTGCCTTTGGGTTAAATTGAATATACTAAGAACTAAGAAATTTTCTAGTTTAAGCCTAGTACGCAGATCGGGAAATGACAAAATTTATCTCTACTATTCTAATCTCTACAAAAGTTTGAATTTGGAGAAATAAAAAAACCTGGGGTGGAATCGCGTAAGGTGATAGTTGATTATCAATTTGTTGATTGTCGTTTTGAGCATCGCTCTCTCTATAATTCTTAATTGATATGATAGAGACAGCTATATTCAAAAACGACAATCAACGAATTGATAGTCAACTACTATCACCTTACGCGATTCCACCCCTGTGTCAAACAATAATAATATTCCTATATTCATATAAATATGAACAATTTGCTTGAAACATGAGTATCCGATTCCGAATCACACACGGAATTTATTAGATCCAACGAATTAAAAAAGAAAAACGATTTATTCAATCGTCTTGAGTCCCGTCGACGAGATTCTGATGATGATGTCGATTGGAGCTCTTCGCCTCTGCTTGACTTGGCACCACCAACTAAGTTTGAGAAGATCTTATTGGGGGTTTTCTTAAACGCTCATCGTGTATTTTAATGCTCTCACAACGTTTACCTTTTCACTAAAATTCAACATTTACTGTTGCAATTCATTAAAAAAAAAGTTTTAAAATATAGGAAGCCAATTTAACAACTTTATTTTATTAAAACAAATGTATAAAAAAGCATCAAAATTCACGATGCGCTACAAAACTGCATTTGATTTAAGGCTATTTTTGTTTTTCATAACTCACGGGCTTTACAGCGGGCTTGTAGAAGGCACCGTCAATAAAATGTTTAATCCTTTTTTATTAAAAACACAAATTGTTGAATGGGATGTTGTTGTATTTTGTATTGGATCTTATTGTCCTTCTAGCGGGAGCTGATGTCCATTTACAAAGATCGATTGAGAGCCGAGTAGATAAATAATGGAATCGATAAGTATTACTTTCGTAAACGAAAATCAGAACAGGGGTGAATGCTTCGATCATTCATTTTCCTGGTAAAATCTAGTGGAGACTTTTTGACATATTAATTTACAGCGTTGTACACAAGTTTCAATTTTGGGCGCAAACTGCGTACTGCTCGGAAAAAAGTCCTAAATAAAATTTGTCCCAGGAAAAAATACTGGTACTAATCGTGCCAAGACTTTTTTTAAATAAATTTTCTGGAAACAACTGAAAAATCTTAAAAACTAAGTGAACAAACCTTTTTTGACATCTGGAAGTGTCAAAGAATCATATAAAGTTAACATGATTCGTTATAAATGTTAGGGAAAGCATTCTTGATGCTTAATTATATTAATATTTTGCAATATCCTCTTTTGAAGCTAGTGTATCATACTAAAATAATAAAATATAGTACCTTCACAAGTAAAAAGTTTTTCTTCTTAAAAACTGTCAGCTGAATCCATAAAGAAAATCAGATCGGTATCTATAATCAATTCTTACATCTCTTGAACACCGTCGGAATATTTCATGTATTATCTGTTTTATCACTTCTTTCACAAGCAATGCCCATACTCGAAGTAGCCAGTTGCATTCCTCCCCTTTATCAATTTACCCGCGATACCCGCTTCGCTGGGAATGCTCATCAGTTCACCCTTGAGCCTAACTTTTGGTCGTACCGTCAAATATAGAGATTCGTTTTTTTGTCGATTATGGAATAACTTACCCGGCACAGTTTTCCCTTGCCATTTCAATTTGCAAGCATTCAAAATCAATGTTCATCGACACCTCCTTTCTCTCCCCTCCTAATTTCCCCAACGCCCGTGCTGTGTTTAACATTATAAGGTTCTCTCAAAATACCCTTGAGTGCGAGTGAATTATAAAAAAAAACCTTTACTCAAAGACCTCTCTCTTAACTTAAACTTAAATTTAAAAGATTTAAAAATGTTTCTTCCAAATGTTGTTTACTAATTCAAGCTATTTAGAATGAAGGAGTATTTGTTTTTTTTTTAGACCTGTAGCTTATTTTACGTTACCTGACATAACTATCGTTTTAGTTACGAAGTAATACAAAATCCATTAAGGTACAGATTCAAGTTTCATCATTTAAAGACAAATTAAAGCTTAACTAAATAACCACTAAGATACAGTTTGAGAAAATCTTATCCTATTTAACGTGTTTAAAATACGTCACAAATTCATGATAAACATCTTAAAGTCTGACAAGTTGTGATGGCACTTTTTAGGATGCCATTAGGCTAGGCGCACATTCAATTTTTAGTTTCGCAACTGCTTGGTTCGAGCAATTAAAAAGTTTGTGTTTTGACACAAACTAAACGATTGCATAAAATGAGTTCGCTATTTTGTGTAACATATAATTATATGCACCTGCGCGGACATTCAACCAAAAAGTTCATCAGTTTTCTATAAGCAACCAAACAGAGTTGTGCAACTAAAAATTGAATGTGCGCTTAGCATTAATATTAAACTTGGAACTTTATTTCAAACCTACCATAAGGGCGGTAGAAGAATGAAAATATGATATAGATATTTTTCCTCGTTAGCTTATTATTTTTACTGTTGAATATTACTGCAACATAATAAAGCACACGACATTTAAACAAAATTCAAATTATAATTTTGTACATATTTATTTCACAAAAATTAAATGACAAATTATATTATTTCTGTTCGGCAATTACGGTACATCGAGCACTCTCATAACTCAAATATATTTTATCTGTGAATATAACTTTTTTCTAAGATATTTAAAAGTACTTATTATATAATATATTGCCACCAAATGAAATACGAGATTTCTGCTGAAAATTTTTGATATATCAAATTCATGGAACGAGATTTCACGAAGATTTTAACGAAATCTCTATGAAATATTACTAAGCTCATTTGTATTCTCAACATTTTTGTCAGCTAAAATCGATGATTTCAGTTTGGTGAGAAAATAGTAAATTTTCCGCTTTGTAGAAAGATATAACTTTCCGCAGCATGTTTTCATGAACACCCCCTAAGAAATACTTGCGTAAATGTGGGAAATATTTTGTGAAATGTCAAATTAAAAGTCAGAATCCATACTTCTTTAGTTTACGAGGTTTATTTCTGCACTTTCCGCAGCAAATTTGTGGGATAATTTTATGCGATTTGCAGAAACTTTTTCCCATACAAATTTTGACAGCTCGTTTCTGCGGAGATAAAATTATCTGGTTTACGAGGTTTACGAGGGTTTTCTGCGCTTACATGAATGTGGGATTTTTATTAAAAGTATTCGTATTTCAGTACTATTGAATTATTCAATTATAATTATATTTAATATTAAAATGTACATAGGTAGTTTAAGGTAGATTTGAGTAAATTCATTAAGTTACTTTAAGTTAGGTTTAATAAAAAATAAAAAAAAAGAGATTACTTCTTAATTGTAAGCGATACGGACGTTCGTCGTTGCGGTTAAACTTCTTATGTCATCTTCTTCATTGTCGCTCATCGTTCATCTGTCGTTAATCTTCTGTGTTATATCAGCTGTTCCTGACTTTCAATAAAGCTTTTGGGCACACTCCAAATAGGGTGATCCCACAAATTCGGCCTTCCTGTAACATTTAATCGACCTCGGAAATGGGTATTTCATCTTTAGGGCATCTTCAAGGCTTAATCATCTTAAAACATCTTTGTTACATCATCGTCTTGGAAAATCGTAGAAAATTTGCTTAACGTCGTAAAGCGTGTGGTACAAGGCACCTTCAACATTGAATTCATCATTGGGAACATTCGGACTCTAGTAAAAATCTTTTCACATCGGTCTAGTTTATCATCGTAAGTATTGTCATTCGTCGTCACATCAGGGAATTAAATTCGTCATAGTAGGAGAAAAGTCATAGCTGGGAATTATGTTTAATTTCATTTAAAGAAGATCATCTTATAATATAGGATCTGGCATGGATCTGTTGGCTTCTTCTTCAAGATTTGTGTTTTCCTCATCACTGTCAGAGCTAGAATAATCACCCGTCTTCCACATCTTCATGAAGTCCGCACTTGTTGTTGTTTTTCGAGGACCCTCCTGAGCACCGACTTTTCGCACCTCATATCGATCATTTGGGGAGATCTTGGTGACACTATAGGGACCTAAATATTTGGAATAAAGTTTAAGATTAGGACCGAATTGAGTTCGTTTTATTGCAACAAGATCATTCAAGCTGTATTGGTGAGCGACTTTTCTTTTTTTATTGAAGTTTTTGGTATTTTCGTTTTGAATTTGATCAATACTAATACGAGCCTCTTTTCTAACATGATCACGCTCTCTATCAAAAGCCTCTCTAATTTCCTCGTTGATTGCTTCTGCTATATTATAGTCAGCTTTAGTTTTCATTTTAACACCTGTCAAGATTTCAAAAGGCGTACGTTTAATTCCACGTTGGTAAGTAGAATTAAGAACCATCTGTAGCCTTGCAGTAAACCGGAACCATTTTGCTGGATTATCCATTGATAACTTTGTTAAAACTGAAATTATGATTCTGTTGATTCGCTCAACCTGTCCATTTGCTCGCGGAACACCTGTCGTGATGAGCAAATGCTGAATTCCTTCCTGTTCACAGTATTCCTTAAAGATATTAGACGTGAATGCTGCGCCTCGGTCAGAAATGATTCGTGTGGGATTCCCAAATACGGATTTTTGTTGATCAAGCTTCATTAAAACTTCTGCAGCCGAAGTGGATTTACATGGATATATCCAAACAAATTTTGAAAATGCATCGATGATGCAGAGGATGTAAGAATATTGCTTTCCTGAAGGTGATAGAGGGCCAAGATGGTCGATATGGTAGGTATCGAGTGGAAGTTCATTTTTTGGTATTGAGTGTAGATAGCCCTCTTGCTTTCCGATTTTTTTGTCGCCTAATATGCACCGGATACAATTACTTCTTACTTTTTCAATCTTACTTCTCAGTTTAAGAATATAGTATTCCTTTGATAAAACTTCTTCTAGTTTTTTCGTCGCGAAGTGGCCTTCATCATGAGCTCCTTTTATTATCTCCGTCGCCATACTGTTAGGAATACACAAGAGCTTGTTTCCTTTACCGTCGTCTTTATAAATAATATCATGCTCTGTAAAGTAATTTTCGTAAGTTCCATGTTGTAAGGCATGTTTTATAACTTTTAGATGGTCATCTCTTATCTGAGCCTCTTTTATTCTGGATAAGAATTCTGTTGATAACATCATTGAAATTGGATTTCGACTAAGAGCATCTACGTGCTGCATTCGATTGCCCGCTCTATGCTCTAATTTGTAGTCGTAATCTTGTAAAAGTAGTGCCCATCCAGCGATCCTTGGGAGAATCTCCTTTTTCTCCATTGTTGCTTTAAATGCTGCACAATCTGTGACGATTGTAAACTGTATGCCTAGCAAATACACCCTTAATTTTTTCAGCGAATTGACGATTGCCAGAACCTCTAGTTCGTAGCTGCAATAACGCTCTTCCGAATAGCTTGATTTCTTACTGTAATAGTATATGGGGTGGAACTTGGCATCATCTGATTTTTGCATCAAAACTGCACCAAATCCCCACTTGGATGCATCGGTATGAAGTTCAGTTTCCGCTTCTTGATTATAAAGCCTTAAAACTGGCTTTGATATAATGCTTTTCTTCAATTGTTCGAACGCAATTTTTGAGGTAACTCAAATATAAAAGCCTGATCTTTTTTAAGAAGCTGTGTCAGTGGTCTAGCTAAGATGGAATAATCTTTCACAAATTTGCGAAAATATCCTGTGAGACCTAAAAAGCTTTGAACCTTTTTAACTGAATTTGGTTGAGGAAAACGTTCAACGGCCATTGTCTTACATTGGGATGGTTTTATCGAACCAAATGAAATCTCGAATCCTAGGTATTCTATTGTATGGCACATAAATTGACACTTCTTCCAGTTGATCTGTAATCCATAACTTTCAGCTAAAGACAAAACCTCCTTTAACCGATCAAAGCACTCCTCGGAACTCTTGCCCAAGACAACCAAATCATCAAAGTAAATTAGAATAAATTTTTTGATTACCAGAGGTTTGAAAATGTTGTCGATAAATTTTTGAAATACCATCGGTGATATGCATAATCCAAAAGGGACACGAAGGAACTCCCATTGCCCTGATGGCGTAACGAAAGCTGTAAATTTAACGCTTTCCTCAGCTATCCGTACATGAAAAAACCCATTTTTTAGATCCAGCGTACAAAAAACTTCTGCTCCACTAAGGGCATCGATCTGATCCTCAATCAATGGAAGAGGGTGGTGTGATCTAACTACCTCCTTATTTAAGCGTCTGTAATCTACACATAAACGCTTAGAACCGTCCTTTTTATTAGCTAATACGATAGGGCTTGCATACTCGGATGCGCTCGGTCTAATTATTCCTTCAGATAACCACTGTGCTACCTGTTCGTCTACTATCCTTTTTTCAAGAGGCGCCAGTCTTCTCGGCGGTTGGCATATTGGTATATCTGTCTTCAAGGTTAGCACCATCTCAACTGTTGATTTGTTTTCTTCTTTAGGGCTATAACTTGAAACAAGATCATTGATAGCTTTCTTATAGCAGGAATTGCCTATATTAAGTGCCACCTCATCATTACTAATAGCTGAAATCTGACAAACCTGATGGAAAGCTTCCTCGATGTTAGACACGAAAACACCATCTGATGAAAGTCTAATATTTTTACCTGACAGAACATCCTTTCCAATTATGAAGGGCGTTTGCATTATTGACTCGGATATAATAAAAACTTTCGTATCACATGCGCAGTCGTCGATTTCAATATGGGCAGTAAAATGGCCCAATGTTTTGACAGAATCTGCTGATAGACCTCTTACTGGAACCGAATTTTGCGTAATGGGTGGAGCACCCATTTTTATATAAACGTCACTTCTGACTAAAGTAAGGTCACTGCCAGTGTCCACCAAGCCCCTAACCTCAAAACCATTTACACGTACTAACTTCATAGCGTCGGTAGTCCCAACCTTCAATAAGTTTATCTTCTTCTCGCCTTGCATTCGTTTGGGACAACCCACCGATTTGTGCCCAAATTCATTGCACGTGAAACATTTGGGTTGTTTTTGGTTGCAAGAACTACTTATGTGCCCACGTCTACCGCAGTTGAAACATCGCCCTCCACCGCGACCTTCTGCCTTTGATCGGTGTTCCTTTGGTTTGCTAGAACTAGGTAAGCTTTCTTTATATTTAAGGTAAAAAGTAATTTTTTCCTTAAATTCCTTAAAAGTTAATGCTCCATATAACATAACTTTATTACTTGGAGAATCTTCGATACCATCAATAATGAAACTTATTAGAGAAGCATCCTCCACTCGACCCTTGGCTCCTATTTCTCTCATATACAATAAGTAATCATGAATACTTTCTCCCTTCTTCTGCCGCCTCTGACCCAACTTCTTATAAACGTCCGCCGCACACACCTTTTGATCAAACTCTTCCAGCAAAAACTCTTTTAGATCTGCCCATTTAGACAGGGTTGGCTTTGATCTAATCGCCAGTTTCGCTGAGCCACTGAGCAACCTTTTTCCAAAAAGAAGCTTCTCGGCTTCTGACCAGTTCATGCTCTCTGCTGCGATATCAACATCTTGGACCCAACTATTAACATCATACTCATCATTTCCTGAAAATTCAGGTACAATCGCTGCCACATCTTGGAATGTCACATTGCTTGATCTTCCTTTCAATCTTAAAATTTCCTCTTCCAACGTTGTCTTTAAAATAGACATCTCTAACCTTAAATTAACCTCATTCTCCTTTTCTCGAATTGAACTTTCCCTAAGACTCATTTCTAACTCTCGTTGTTTTTTTTCAATTTCTTTCTCCCTGGTATCAACCTCCTCTTGTCTCTTATCTAAGTCTCGGAAGACTTCTGACAAATCTTGTGATCTCCTATTCTCAATGCGTGTGCTGTTCTTATTCCTGTTAGTCTTACCCATTTCAATTTTTTAGAGAACGAATATAACTGTGACCAATTAAATATTCAGTGATCAAGTCGCCAAACTGTAACAGCAAATTATTTATTTGTTTTATAAAATTGAAAAGAATTCCAGTTACCTCAGTCCAGTTAACTTACTAATCCAGCAAAAGCTTTACTGTTCATGAATTCCTTCATTTGCGGTATACCAATGGATCCCGTTGTAGATCTTCTCTAAAAGAACCGAAAGTTCTTGTTGTTTCCCGTTAATTGGATAGGCGATGATTATTGGAATCTAATATCAATTTTTTTCTTTTTTGTAGATAACGCTTTCACCAGTTTGCATTTTTTGAAGAACTTTTGAATACGAAAGTCACGAGTTTTTTCCAGAGAAGTTCTGAATAACTAGTTTCTACTGAAATACAACTTAGTTAGTTTGGCTTCTGACAAATCCCGGTTATGAGCCCCCAAAAATTGTGGGATTTTTATTAAAAGTATTCGTATTTCAGTACTATTGAATTATTCAATTATAATTATATTTAATATTAAAATGTACATAGGTAGTTTAAGGTAGATTTGAGTAAATTCATTAAGTTACTTTAAGTTAGGTTTAATAAAAAATAAAAAAAAAAGAGATTACTTCTTAATTGTAAGCGATACGGACGTTCGTCGTTGCGGTTAAACTTCTTATGTCATCTTCTTCATTGTCGCTCATCGTTCATCTGTCGTTAATCTTCTGTGTTATATCAGCTGTTCCTGACTTTCAATAAAGCTTTTGGGCACACTCCAAATAGGGTGATCCCACATGAATACCCCTAGTATGATTGTTAAATGCATAGACCTAGCACAGTTACTTCGGTAAAAAATAGCCTTGTT
The DNA here is from genome assembly GCA_911387755.1 of Chrysotoxum bicinctum. Lineage (NCBI taxonomy): Eukaryota > Metazoa > Arthropoda > Insecta > Diptera > Syrphidae > Chrysotoxum > Chrysotoxum bicinctum. The sequence goes on along the minus strand of OU426990.1, from coordinate 23,249,103 downwards.
TTTTTTTGGAAAAGTTATCCGTAGTACAGTAGGATCTTATATGAATAACAAATACAACATCCTCAGTAGGATCACTGCCGATACTAGAATAAACGTCAAATCTCTATCCGCAGCAGGATTTCACTTTTCTTTTTATCGGCAGTGATCCTACTGCGGATGTTGTATTTGTTATTCATATAAAATCCCACTGTACTACGGATAACTTTTCCAAAAAGAACTTGGCTAATAACGTCTACTTTATTGCTGGGTTATTTATCGACAACTCTTTGGTTAGTTGCTTTATTTTCGGAAAACAAAAATGATTAAATGTTTTAAATTTGCTCATTTGACACATTTCAGCTAGATAAATCTTCATGGAGATGTATTAAATCCGGCAACATTCGCCTTTCTTTGAATTTACGGAAAAAATCGGAGAAGCGCCATCTCTTGGATTAGATTTAAACCTCCGCGTAGCACTGCCAGCAAATCAGCATTATCATTTTTGACACTTCTCAAGAGAAACAAAAAAAGAGAAAACAGATACACTCTATAGGCAACGCATAGTTTGTTCTGTTCTAACACCTTCTAAAAATGCAACTACCCTCTTCAAAAACAAAGATAAATCGCTCCAAAGAAGAAATGATAAAATTTCCAAAAAGAAATGTCAAAATGCAGCAAGCATACAAAAGCAAACACCTTCCATTTTCATCACCACTCCACACTAAAATCCAGAAAATTACCCATCATCTTCATCGCCATCGACGACTGTGTAACCATAACGAAAACCAAAAACCAACATTCTTCTCGGCATTCAAGTTCATACAGCAAGTCCAACAAAATATAAAAATAGCAAATAGATTGTAATAAATATTTTAATTTTAAACGAAATTCAACATTCCATTTAGAACTTTGTTTTTGATTTCAATTTAAATTCTACATTTTCGTTGCAATTTTTCAATACAAAAAAAAACAATCGATTTGCAAAATCCCAAACCAGGTGAGCAGAAAAAATCAATTATATATTCAATCTTGGAAGAAGTGGAACATAAAAAGCAAAAATATTAAAGTATGAGTAGGTAAAACTCGAAAGAACGAAATCCCAGAAAAGTTTGTGTCATCAGTTGAGTAATTCCACTGCAGCCGGTTGGAGCAGCAGCCAGATTCTTGGGCTTGATTACAATTCGATATAAAAGAGAAGCACTAACAACATGGCTATCAGCTTCGAGAAGCATCGTGAAAAGATCATCGCCGCATGGAAAGACGTTCTTGATGACAAAAGCACCACGGATTGGTATGAATCTTATCTCGTTAATTTAATAATTTATAAATAAGTCTGGGAGTTGCCTGTGCACATTTGCTTTAGGTCACTTTATGGCTATGAGGGTAATTCCAATGACCTCAAAGTTGTTGGCAGTGGAGAGGGTGGCATCGAAGAGCTAACCGAGGAACTGAATAGCGGCAAGATTATGTACGCCTTCGTGCGAATCGAAGATCCCAAGACCGGGCTGAATAAATTTCTTCTAATTAACTGGCAGGTAAGTGAATTTATAAGCAAACAAATAAAATTACAAACAAAATAATACTGGGGAGAGATCGTGGGAATTGGCAAAGATGTCTTGGCTCCGGGAATTTTCCCAGACTTCTGCTACTTCTTTTTCAATGCCTTGTGCTGTGGGATTTGTGCAAATATTATTTCCAATCACAAAAGACTGTTTGTAGTTATTAAACTGTGCCGTCGTAGTTTATTTTCTTTATCTAATCAGAAAGGGTTCAATGTTTACTCTTAATCTAATTTCTCACCTGAACTGAATTGGAAAAAGTTTTGAGAGACTTTGAAAGTGTGTTGACTTTCAAAGAAAACAAATGACAAATACCATGCAATACATTCCCAAAGCCTGACTGAAGAATTATATCGGAGTTTTGATAAGTGATGTGTATGACACATTTCAAGTGAATCTGTGTGGGTAGCAAAATCAGTCCTGCGAGTTTTTTTTAATTTATTGAAAAAAAAAATAAAAAAAAATACTTGTAAATAACGAGATTTAGTTAGTACGCAGTTATTGAAATATGTATTTATTTATTTATTTTATTCATCTACATTCCTCTAAATAGATTGCTTAGTTTAACCTATGTATGTACATATATTTACATTTTCAATTAAAAATAATTTAAATAAATTTTTTTCAAGAGTTATACCTACCTAAAATAAAATTTCAATTAATTGAAAAATCGCCTACGTCTTGAGAATGATTTATTCGAATCAAAACTGTTTCTAAAGATTAAGTAAATGGAGACATATGTATAATATGACAATGTGTCATAAGCAAACGTAATAAAACAATTGAAGGGTTGTAAGTCTAAAGGGTCTAAGTGCCATTTTTATAATTTAGAGATAAACGAGAAAAACATAAGCAAAAGCCCTTTGGCACTTATGCTATACCACAACTTTATTTGTGTGTGTGTACAGTTTTAAAAGAAATAGGCACCTGAATCCATTTTGATATTATAAGGCTTGGCCCTTAGATTGTATTTTGATAAAAATATTGATTTTTGATTTTTTGGCACTTAGACCCTTTAGACTTACAACCCTTCAATTTACAAGCGGATCTTCATGGAGTATCGCAGTATTTCGGATAAATTCCAATGTATTTGTTTAATTTAAAACCTCGTGAAAGACTTTTGAACCTTTTCTATACGATTTCTTGAAGCCATATACTGTGTATCCCTTACGACTAAAAGATATTCCAAATGCGGACGCTCAAGTGAAGCATAGACGAAAATTTTCAATTTTATATTTTTGAGCAACTTTAAAAATATAAAAGATATATGTAAAAGAAAATTTCAATTCATGTGGGGAAATTCCTGTTGAAAATGACAAACAAATACTTATGTCGATTTCCTTTACACATGAGAAATCAATTTCTGTGTGAAGATTTTGATCTCGACAGATTTTACGTTCCTTCACACCGAAAAAATCGATCTTTTTTCAGAGATCAAATTCTTCGAATCGCTATTTAAAGAGGGATTTACATGTATACGAAATACGCATACCAAAAGAAACAATTTGACAAAGGATCGAAATCCCTAGTGTGTAAAGGAAATCGACATTAATTAGCTATTAAGATTTGAAGTTCCTTCAACTAAATCTTCAGTAGATATAAAAAGGTGTCCCTTTTATATCTATAGGTAATTATAATGCTCTGGAATTCTAGCAATAAAATGATTCACGTCGAAGATACTTTTAAATCCTCCCATATAATTATAGTATGTTACATTTATTAAAATAATTTTAACTAATTTGACGAAGCTTTCCGACGAAACATCTGCCAGCACAAGGTCGGAGACAAATTCACTAACGATATGTACAAAGTATTTAGACAAAGTGATGAATTTTTGTAGGGCTTATTTAACAGATATAAGGCGAAGGCCTAAAATATCACACACCTTATTTTAATATCGGTCATTTTGTTTTGTTCACAATTTTTCGTACTCACCTCGCACCAGATTTGGAAAATGACATTTTTGAATTGTGCTTAAAACTTTAGATTGTGCTGTGATGGAGGATTCTATTGAAATCTATATTTCTTATGAAAGAATTATAAAAAGTGAACTTATATTTTCGAAACCAAAAACCAACAAAAATAAATTCACAATATTTTCGCATAAACATACATACATAGCAAACTTGTGTTTAAATACAAAAATACTTATAAAAATATCTTCTGCACATGCTCAGATCATATTTTAGTCTTAGGATTTAAGGCTTAATGGTCTCATTAGTATTAAAAATATTGCGCAATAAAAAATTTAATATAAGGATGCGTTTTTCACATTATGATTAATTAGTTGTCCTTTTTCTTAAATACTTTAATGTAGCGTAAAAAAATCTTAAATCTGGTCCGAATTCTATTTCTTTTAGCGCTGGAAACATATCTTAGCATTTAACATTAAATATTTTAATCGAAATATACAAATATTAGAATCAGTACTTTCATCAAATTTCTGATTATTTTCCCCCCTAATTCACTAGTTTACAAATTTTCGGTTTTTGGCGAGTACCTCAACAAAAAAGTATTTTCTAGACTAATTTTGGCTCTCTGAACACGAAAATGGCAATCATTTATTTTTCCAAAGAAGCGTTTTCGAGATATGACCAAAAAACGTGTTTTTCTGCTCCTTTTCCATGTATAAGCCTAATTCTCAAAAACGGTCGAACTAATTAACAAATACTTTATAGTTTTGAACAGATATTTTGTTTGTCTTTCCAACAGTATACGACTTGTGTAAATCGGCCCAACAATCATCAAGAAAAAGCCGTTCAAAGTTTCAAAAAACACAATTTTTCGCCGTTTTTTGAAAATCGCTTGTTTTAAGTCATTCCGTAAGGATAGAAAAAAAAATATTTAAAATAGTTTTAAGATCTCAGGTGAAAGATATTGTTTTTACAAAGCTAAAACGCATAAGATCAATCAAATTTAATAGTAAATGTGGAAGTTATGAAACATTACGTGAAGGCAGACTATTTCAGTTTTTTTCAAAAAAAAATATGTTTTTTAGTTGTATCTACCTGTTTAAGAATTGTTTAAAAAAATATACAAATTCAGAGCATTTACTGTAGTGCTTTATAGTAAAGTAATGCTATATTGTCAACCTGTGCTACGTGCTTTGTAAGGTTAATTGCATTTGGAAACGGAAATAGGAAGTATTTATCGTTTGGAAAGCCAGTTGAATGGAGAAACCCAATTGATCGTGTGACTGACTGTTACTTCTGCTTATCTAAAATACAAGGAGGGAAATTTCGGAAAGCTTTTTATCTCGAAGTACAATCAGTAACAAGGATGGCGCCATATTCTTCTCGGTATCCAAAACAAGAACCACCAGGAACAAAAATAACAACCGGAGAAGTATCAGATTTGAGTTCCAGTATCATCAGCAGTTTGGAAATTGAAAGTCCAAAACTAAAGCTATTTAATCAATTCCAACTCAATGATTTATGCCGTGATCTCAACTTATCTTAAGAGAAGTCTGAGTTGCTTGTTTCGAGATTGCAGGAATTTAACTGCAACTGGTATTATTCAAAAACGGGTGACTTTTGTTATTGCAATGATGTGACAGGATTATTTGCTGAATTTGGAGAACACCACAAAGCTAAGGATTGGCGGCTTTTTATCGACGGCAGCAAGTATAGCGTGAAGGCTGTTTTACTTCATAAAGGGAACACGAAACCATCAATCCCGATTGGTCACTCCACAAATTTAAAAGAGGAGTACAAGACCATGGAAAAACTTCTTCAACTTGTGAAATACAATTCCTATAACTGGAAAATCTGTTGTGATTTAAAAGTCGTGGCTTTACTTACTGGCCTGCAGGGTGGCTACAAAAAATACTGCTGTTTTCTGTGTTTTTAGGATAGCAGAGCAGATGAAAAGCATTTCATCCAACGAAATTGGCCACTTCGTGAAAATCATGTAGTAGGAAAGAGCAACTTTGCTGAAAAAGTACTTGTTGAAAAACAAAATGTAATACTTCCATCATTGCATATAAAACTCGGCATTATGAAAAATTTTGTAAAAGCCTTGGCAAAAGATCCCGAAAACAAGTTTCCCACGCTGTCGACCGAAAAAATTAAGGCGGGTATATTCGTTGGTCCACAGATAAAAAAAATTGTGTAGTGACACCGGATTTTTGAATTGTCTAAAAAAAACGAGAAAAGAGCATGGAATGCTTTTTAAGACGTAGTTCATGGATTTTTGGGAAACTACAGAAGTACAAACTATCGTCAATTGATCGAAAAAATGATGATTACATTTCATGCTATTGGTGAGTATTTAGCAGATTAATTTTAATATTTGTACTCCTTTCAGGGGCCTATTGCACCAACTACAAATTACAAGTACAAATTTGTGATTAAAATAAATTACATATGAAAAAAACTCGATTTTTTACAAATTTGTTAAAAAATGCTTGTAATCACAATTTTGTAAGATGGTGCAATAGGCCCCAGGTGCTCGCATGTCTTTGAAAATGCACTTCCTGCACAGCCATTTGGAAACTTTTCCCTCGAATTTAGGAGCTGAAAGCGATGAACAAGGTGAAAGATTTCACCAGGATCTTGCTATCATGGAAAAGATTCAACGCCACATAAAAGAAGAAGTGTAAACAATACTTCATATTTTCTATAAAAATTATGAAAAAAAGAAAAAAACCTGAAATGATCTGCCTTCACGTAAATGAAATGATCTGCCTTCACGTAATGTTTCATAACTTCCACATTTATTAATCGATTTCATTGATCTTATGCGTTTTAGCTTTGTAAAAACAATATCTTTCACCTAAGATCTTAAAACTATTTTAAATAATTTTTTTTCTATCCTTACGGAATGACTTAAAACAAGCGATTTTCAAAAAACGGCGAAAAATTGTGTTTTTTGAAACTTTGAACGGCTTTTTCTTGATGATTGTTGGGCCGATTTACACAAGTCGTATACTGTTGGAAAGACAAACAAAATATCTGTTCAAAACTATAAAGTATTTGTTAATTAGTTCGACCGTTTTTGAGAATTAGGCTTATACATGGAAAAGGAGCAGAAAAACACGTTTTTTGGTCATATCTCGAAAACGCTTCTTTGGAAAAATAAATGATTGCCATTTTCGTGTTCAGAGAGCCAAAATTAGTCTAGAAAATACTTTTTTGTTGAGGTACTTTTTTTGTGTAAACTAGTGTTATCCGTTAACTAATATTTTATTTAACGATATTTGAATCATTAATGCCAAATTATATTCGGGGACATACTTACAAGAATAGGGAAACATCTCACTTATTTGCGTTTTCGGTTAAGATACAAGACGGTTTTTTTTGTGAAAGCACTTATTTTGTATAGTTTGTTTTGGTTTTTGGTGGTTCGATTTGAATGCATGTTGTTCGCATTGGTTTTTCCCAGGAACATTTGTATTACAATACACATCGTTTGATTTTTTGTTCTTCATTTTCAAACTATGGGTACTTTTCTTTTCTTTTAAGTGATTTGTGAATTAATCCAGTCAACAGTCTGTGTAACACTTAAAACAAATAGATGAGTCGTTCGTTAACCGATAACGAAATTTTTAAAAATACTGGTACATAGAAACTCGTAAGTTGTATCGAATTAAGGCACTGGGGCCTGATTAGGAAATACTAAGCGAATCGTTTTGGGTTTCGACAATAAGGTTTTGTATTACTGCTTTCGTTTTCGCCTTTCCCGTTTTAAATTCGCCCTATTTTGGAAATCGAATACAACATGAATTTCCGATTGGTATTGTTTGGCGGATTGGTGTATCGAAGGGCGAAAGTGGTATATTGATGATTGCATATGTGAACAGGAGTTGGCCCAAATAATCAACATATTCTATCACAACTTGAAGAGGAAATAGTCGTATTTCTCAACTTAAAAACGTGGGAGAATGGCATGAAAGTGAAAACATTTGGATTATACTAAGACATTTTATCAGACCAAACAATACGCGTACCAGTACTCCGAGAGGTAACAATGAAACAACTTTTTTGCCTTTTTCTTCCGGAGAGATTCGGACAGAAGAGTATATAATTATTGAACACAAAATTATAAAGTCCATCTTTAAATTTAAATTTTATTCCAAAGTTAATGCTCGTCGCACAAATGATTTTGTTTAAAAAATAAATATTTATTTGTGAATTATCTGGAAATCTTGGAAGTATAATTAACGACTCGCTTCGAATTCGATAGTTGATCAAATCGAGGCTAGTCGAAAAGGAGATATCGAATTGAAAACGATTCGCTTAGTATTCCCTAATCAGGCCACGGTACTTCTGAATTCGAGTAAACTCATTTCGTAGCGATTTTGATACAATTGCATAGACTTCTCCGTCCATGCTTCGCACAAGTTATTATGGAAGTCAGGAAATCTTCGGTATTGACCCGAGAGAGTTTCTTGGAAATACATATAGTCAAAATCGGTCGAACAGATTGCCAACTATGGTATTTTGAGGAGTATAACGTTCACCGGGCTCTGCTAGTCCAAAATATTTGAACCTTTCTTCGATTAAAAAATGATCACGATGGACACAAAGATTGATTGAAAAGATCGAATCATTATGTAAAAAACATATTTTAGATATATTAATAATAATGCAGTTTTTGTTTTTCCTTTGTTATATATTTGTGAAATAATAGTTTATAGAATTTTCGATCACGATGTATTTTGAGGATTATATCATACATTTAAACTTCTTTTAAAAAAATTCATGTGCATATTCGCACTAAGCTTGAGCTCATATAAAGACAAACTGGAAACACACATTTGCTCACAGTTTCTTTAGCTCTGTTTGGTTACTTTATAGAAAAACTATATCTTGAGCAAATTAATTAGAATTAAAGTGGTTTTAAAATACATTCAATGTTTGGACAATCGTGGAATTTCGAAGATAATTTCCAAATTTATTCAATATCGTCTGGTGGGAAATAATATAACATCGAAAAACTCCACTAAACATATTTATTCCTTTATTGCTGCAACGGTTAGCCGTGATCTTGGGATGTATACATTTTGGAAGTGCATAATGTCTTATAACTCTCATCCATTCATGCGTGCCTGTAAATTGACCAATCGGACAAAAAGCGCGGATGTTTGCGGAAAAGCACACATTTTTCTCACGAACAAAAAAGAATTTTTAAAAATTGTTTTAATATAAAATATTAGTTTGACTGGATTATTAATAAATTAACCATAATTCTGTACAGGGCGAAGGCGCTCCCGTCAACCGTAAAGGCAGCTGTGCCAATCATATACACGATGTTTCAAAAATCCTCGGTGGAGCTCATTTAACAATAAACGCACGTAATGAAGATGACATGGACGAAGAGCGTATTCTTAAAAAACTTGGAACTGTAAGTTCGGCATACAGTTTCAAAGAACCTCGAGCAATTGTTGAAGAGCAAAAGGCACCAGTTGGAACTAATTACACACGAGTTATTCCAACGAAGGAATTAAATGCAACCGTTATGCAAGATTTCTGGAAGAAAGAAGAAGAGGAAGAGAAACGTCGTCTAGAAGCTGAAAAGGAACAAAAACGAATTGAGTTGCTGAAGTTGGAGAAAGCAAGTTTTTGTTTGCATTTGTTTTGAATTTTCTAAAATTTGGTATTTTTGGTTTGTTTAGGAACAACGTGCGAGAGAAGAGAAAGAACATTTGGAAAGAGAGAAACAAGTTGTCAATAAGTCCAAATTGCAATCAGCCCATGTACCCATTAAAACGTAAATATCACTTGAAAAAAACTTCGTTTTTGAATTTAATTATTTAATTGGTTTCCAACAGATCTCCTCAGCCGTTGAGTCCAGAGAAGACACTCAACAGCCTAGGACAGGGAATGACTGAAGCTGAACGCATGCGTCAGCTACGTAACCAAGAAGCGCGTGAATTGATCGGATCTAGAGTTGGTGCCGCTAAAGCAATTTTTACAAGAAACACCAGTGAAGGGCAATTACAATCTAAGTAAGTGAGATAAATGAATTATTATGCCAAAAATACACTCTTTTCGACTTTTAGATTAAGTTCTGCACCACCAGCCAAGCCAGCACGAGCATCAATCGCACAGAGAATAAACGCTCTCAATAACCAACAACCTGCAGCTCCGCAACAAGAACCAGTCACGGTACCAGTAGCATTACCAACAGCAGTTTCTGTTCCAGTTGATATTATCAAAGAAATTGCTCCATCCCCTGCTCCCCAGCCAGTAATCGAAGTTATTCAAGAAGAAGCACCAGTGAAGCCAGAAATGACAGCAATAGCGAATGAAGAAGTTCACTCAAGTGGCGCCACAGAAGATTACATGGATCAAGAGGAACAATATTCCACAATCAAGAGGTCGCCACATAGTAAATCAAATTCACTGCAATCACCCGATGAAGTCACAGTAGTCCAACAGGTGCCGGAACCTGTACAACAGCAACAAAAGCAATCTGCCTCAAATGGGGCCCTTCGACAGATGAATGAGAGTATGGAAGATATTTTTCTTTATTTGATAAAAATGATACAGTCATAATTATTTCAGTTGCTGACATTGTCAACGAGGATGACCTTATCTGCCAGGATGTCTTGAGTGATAATGGATTGAAAGCCAGAGCACTCTACGACTACCAAGCTGGTAAGATTCACAAATGATTCTTTCTTTTCGTGTTCACTCAAGAAAATTCATCTTTCCAGCTGATGAATCTGAGATAACCTTTGATCCTGGCGATATCATCACCCACATCGATCAGATCGATGAAGGCTGGTGGCAGGGACTTGGTCCTGATGGAACTTATGGTCTCTTTCCGGCCAATTATGTTGAACTGATTAATTAAAAAATAATGTTAGTAGTCGTCTTCTTCGTCTTCTTCTACCCATGAACACTCTTAGCGCAGACACACACACCCAAAACATTTAGAATTCATTGTTCTTCTCATAGAATTTTATACCTTTTACTAGATAACTAGGATAATCAATTAAAACAGTCCTTTTGATACCATTAGATAAAATTTCGAAACAAACAAAATCACAAGCTGAATGTAAGATTTAACACATTTGTTTTAGATAAAACTTTTCACACCAAATAAATTGACACGTTTAAGGAAGGGATCGAAAGAGGGAGGTTGAAGGGAGTAATTTAGTTCTGGGTAGATCTTACTCTGCTCTTAATCGAAATACTCTCTGTCATTGAAGGTCTAAACAATTATTCTTCCCAGGCCTGTTTGACTCTCAACCGAATCTCTCACCCAAAAAAAATCACTGGCAATAATAAAAATTGAGAAATAATATTCTGCCAAAAAAGCAAATAAAGTTTAGTAATAAATATTTATTTCAATAAGTATTTTTATGCATGAGAGAGTTATTAATAACAAAAGTTAAGAACAAAGTTCTTAGAAACCAATTTTAAGATATTATTAGTTTCCATTTTCGTCCATTTTTTAATTAAAAACATACATAAGTATATTTTTTCATATTTTAACATTTTTTTTTATTTTTCTAAAATAGTAACCATTTTAACCATTTACATACATACCTACATTATATAGAATGTAAACCTTAGTGCCAAGCATTTATTATATTATATTAAAGAAAAAACATAACATATTTTTCTCATACAAGGCAGCAGCATTAAAATCAATTAATTTCCTTTTTGAGTATTAAAAAAGTAAACCTGTATACTTTTTGTTTTCTTTAAATTTGGCTCGATAGCTAAATAATATTTGATTATTTTTGTTTTGTTAATTTAGTTTTAATCTTTATGAATTTTTGTATTTGTATTAATGTCTTCGAGGAAAATTCCAAATAAAAAAATAAAATAAAAAAAAAACATTTTTGTTGATTGCATTTGTTAATGAAAATGCATAACTGTAATTTAAACAATTTTAAAGACAAAATAAAAACTGAATGGGAGATCAGAGTAAATGTTTAAAACTACTAGGTTTGTTTTTTTCTTTTTCGAATAAAAGACAAGGTGAAGACAAATTAAAAAAAAATAGATAATACGTTTTTGGAAACAAAGGTATACATACATATATTGTACACCATACATACTTTAAATAAATATTTAAATTTAGTGGCCCAACAGCTCAAACATGCCTGTGCTCTGGGTTTTGATGGAGGAGAGCTACCATTTCCCCCCGAGTCCAAACGCCCAAAATGAGGAGCAGTTTTTCATAAAAAGAGGCTGTAGGCCTCAAAAATATGTTTGTTTTTAGGTGGCAGCGTCAGGGAATAAATCGTCATACGTTCAAGCGCCAATCAAGCCCTCATTTGAACCGCAAATTAAATGCACGAAGAATAGCTCAAAGGTTTCAAAGCCAAGATATACAGAATAAGAGGGTAATTGCGAATATTGCGGAAATCATTTATGTGTCCTCTCCGCATTGCCTCACTTGAATTTCGTTGTCAGGTAGCTAAAGAAAATTAAGTCTTAAAAATATTACATTTATGTATGTCTTAAATGTTTTTAACTATTAAGATATATATTTTTTATTCAGTACATTTCAAAAAAAAAAATCGTTCAACTTAAGTTAAGTTAGTTTGAGGTGAACCTAATCATTAAGCCACTTTGAGAATTGTCCTAATAGAAATTACCCAGACAGGTTCTAATGCTATGGGAAGGTGAGCAATATATTTTCGTCTATAAAGCTTCTGCAAAAATCGTTTAAAAATACTCGAAGCCACTGCGTGCTTGTGTACTCGTAATAGATAGTGTTGTTATGACACCTATTACGGCCCATAATTCATTCTTCAAGCACTTGGATGAATTGATCCAGATCTGTTTTATCACCAATCAAGTAGTGATGTTGTCCACCTAAAGTCTTTATAATCATCTCGTGTCAAGATATATTATTTGGCCTATCTGGTGAAATAGGCAGCGTTTTCTCAATTGATGAGTTCGTCAGCCTTACAATTTCTTGGATTGTCTCTATCGCCCGTCACCTAACGGTAACTGGGAATGATGTAGTCAATGTTAATTGGAAGTGATCTGAATGCGTATCTGAATGACAGTGGCCAATATAATTTTTGATGAACTATGAAGAAAAGTTTAAGACTCAGCTGTGCTTTCAGTCGTTTTTTTTTTGTTGAAGCAGAAGCAGTCGTGTAAAGAGGAATTGAACGTTCGACTTTGCTAGACAATGGTGTCTTGTGAATAAAAAAAAGGCAAAGTTAAAAGTTGGATTTTTAAGTGAAAGCTAAGCTTTGTGTGGATAAAAAGAATCTTTGGCTAGCTATTTAGAGATGCCTTATAATAATAGCTATTTTAAAACAGCTAACGCTAGATTCATTGGTTTAGCGTGAATAAAAATAGCTTAAACTATAATAATGCAGTTAAAGCTATAAAAATATTAAGAAAGCTTTGTTCTAGTTATTATTTTTATTTTCTCTAGAGAGTAACATATACAATTTTAACCAAATCGGTCAACCCTTTTAGGCTCGAGCTCATTGTTCAGTGGATGTACAGAAACAAAGATTGACGGAAGATGTGATAAAATATTTTCTTACACGCAACCAATACTTGTCCTATAGAGCAGGTAAAACGTTTTGGTAAAACGAGATCGAATAGCCTGTTGCACTCCAGTATATAAATTTCAGCTTAAGCTTAAGTATAAGTTATAGCTTAAGCTACCTAAGTCGAAGCATTTAAATAAACACACGAGAGCTAAAGTTATGAAGCTAAAGCTAAAATTTTCTTTTATTTTTATTCACATTAAACAAAGCTTAAGCTAGAACTGTCTAGCTCAAGTTACTATACTCTGTTCAATTTATATTTGCAGTACAGGCCTTATGGGAGAGCTTTTTCAGAAACACTGGTGCCTGATGCTGTTTGCACGGCACCTTAACTTAAAAAATTGCCACTGAAATAAGAAAGAGAATCACTGAGTTACATTAAAATTGTTTGTGTAATCTTCTTTGAGCTCACGTACAGCCCATTATGACCTATCTGCTCCATGGGTGAAAGGAGACCAGTGTTGCCATAAGATATTTTTGGAAATCGGGTGATTTCCACATCAGAAATCGGGGAAATCGGGGAATTAGAAGTTGAAATAATTTTACTTATATAAGAAAAAAAAATTTCTTTATCAATTTATTTGAGAAAAAGTTCTCTCAACATTAGTTGAAGAGTTTGGTAATGTTAATATCGATGAAATAAAGTTAGCCATCAATGGAAAGGCCAAACTTTGATTGCACCTTTTGATTGAACAAACAATTTTCCAAAATATTTCAATTTTAATAGTATCAAAGCTTTCATATATTAAGCTTTTAAAGTCAAGATTACTTATTTCTCTATATTCACAATCGATTCGCTGCATATCAGAATAATGAATAATATTAGGAAATAAGTTAAAAAGATTACTTAGTGGATCAATTTGTTTATTTCGCCGGGACGAAACGCCAATTTTTGTGAGCTAAAGGCCAAAAAAGCTATTTTGAAGAAGAAGAAAGACAATGACAACGACGTTAACAATAATTGCAAGGAATATGTTTTCATACTAAATTTAAAAAGAGAAAACCGTAAGTTAGGCACTGCCAACATTTTTAATAAAATAATAAATTATGTTCATTCAAGAGCGGAGAAAATATCTGAACGTGTTTTTAAATTGAAAATCGGGAGAAAGTGCACTATTTACATCAAAAATCGGTGTATCGGAAATAGGTCTAGAAATCGGGAGAAATACGATAAATCGGTGTTTCTGGCAACACTGAAGGAGACTGATCACCAATTTGCAACCAACCCTTATTGTGTTTATTAAAAAAAAACACTGAATCAGAGTTACCATTGCCGAGTTGATAGAAATTCATATAGCATTTTCTTTGGTTTGTGCTATGTAACTTTCAGGATTTAAGCTTTTTCGAGCTTTTAGTAGCAAATATTTTTCTGAGATTTGCGGGCAATTTTTAATGCTCCTACAGTCCTACGGCAATTCTGTAAGAGCTTTAAATTAAAGACAGCTTATTGAAATCCATAATGGTCAGACTGAAAGGCAAATATCCTATCTTCCCTGTACTGCAAATATAAATTGAACAGAGTATAGTAAAGACTTTAACTAGTTAGCTTTTGCTTCTTCTAAAAAAGCTTTTACTTGTTTTTAATTCACAAGACCCAATGAGTGATGTTTGTTTAGAGACACCATTTATGTATGTGTTTCTAAAGCCGTTTTTTATAACATGAAAAATGCCATAGTGACTTTCACTCTTTCTTGTATATTAGGTTTTCGACTGAAAAGTTAAAAAGTTAAGTAAAAATGCAAAATTATGGTGGTTTCCATTGACAAACACAGATTTTAATCCAAAGTTGATTTTTTTCAATGCGATCTCAAATTGATATATTTTTGTCGTGGATGTGTCTCATTATTTCAAAAAAATCTTCATCCTTAAATTACTTTCAATAAAGAAATATGAGCTTACTAATGGAAAACTACATACATACATTAGTAAAATTCAGATTTCAATCTAAAAATTGATTTTCCTATCGAATGGAAAACATTTTCAATTTTTTTTCTTTTTGTCAATGTATTTATGTAATTTCTATTTTTATACATACATACATATATGTTTGATCTTGATGAATTTTACTGATTCATTTTAAACATTAGTATTACCGTGGAGCGTAATTTTGTATTGCGAACGCTAGCCTGGTGGTGGCGCAGAAATTAGCGCACGCTTTTACAGTAGAGAGTAGGATAACATACAAAACAAGAATTAAAAAAGAGAATATTTTATTATTAAATTTAGCAAAGACAAATCTAGCAATTGCAGTCCCTAGCGTTAAGATGTTACCACAATCTTTCTTCTTCTTGATAGTACTATAAGTTTTATATACAAAGGTCTTATTTGGCAATACGGAAGCCTTCTGGACTATTTGAAAGTGTTCACTTGGAAAAAAATGACAGTTCTGATTCTGAAAAAAAAAGAGAAATTTGTTTTTGGATTTGAAATCAGAGTCGAAACCCGGAGCACTCACACACACAATCATATACTTAAAGGCCAAACTCGACAATTTTCAATTCTTGTATCTTGTATATTTTTGTCTTTACCTCCATTACTTATGTATAAACAGGGTGCATTTTATGTTCTAGGTCGATGTTATTCGGTTTCCATTTTTGTGTGAATGAAATTTGGCACGGCCAAGCGGCGCCCACTTGACCAACGTCATTTTCCATACATAATGTTAATGGAATTGTATGTTATCTTAAAGTTATTACAATAAAACGACCTGGAGCATAAAACGCATCCTGTATTTCGAGAAATTTATTCGGAAAGACTTTCATAAAAATATCCAATGGTCTTCCGTTTTCTGATTGAAAACCATTTCAGAAATTCCGCTCTCTAAACTGTACGAGATACAATCATCAATCATTCAGCAGTATCACTTTAAGGATATTTTTGAGAGACAGTTGGTGAATGCGTATCAAAAATCTCCAAATTGGCTCTTTCTTTAATATAATACAAAAAAAGATAAAAAAGAAAAGAAAACTGACGCACGTGTTTTTCTACTTTTTCGGAACATGTTTGCTTTATTACAGAATTATATTTTGAGGTTTTAGGACTGTTCAGAAAAATTGGGTCTCATAAGTTTTGATCGATCAAAAGACGAGCAAGTGAATATAAAATTTTGTGTCCCAGTTTTTTTGGGATTCAGTTTCTGGGATTGCTTTTATCTCTGAGATCTTATTTTTCTGAACATGCTAATTTGAGCTAATTACAATTCGCATATAAGAACTAAAAACTGAATTCAGAACTATTTCCAATTATAAACTAGGCTAAAATTGTTCTTCCTCTTCTTGAAGTGGTCCAAAGTACTTTTCGTATTCTTTGCGCTTCTTTTCTTCTCGTGCTTCACGTTCTATTTTTCTTTTATCTTTGAATCTTTGATGAATTCTCTTCATTTCTAAGACTTCTTTCATTTCTTCTTTAGCTTCTTCCTGCAAAAACATGCATTACTCTCTTAAAAAAGTTCTTAGTAAATTTTTTTGTAGACTCACATTCATGTTTAACCTTAGAACCAATGCCCTCCTTCCATCCGACATAGGTTGACTATAATTCATAAAATTTTTAAGCCTCTCAGCTGGTGCCACGCCTCTCTCAACAACCAAAACAATCCTAGCCCATTGGCGTTGCCATTCATTTCGTGTTTCAGCTATTTTCTGATAAGTATTACCCATCATAGCAATCAACATATTAACTAACAAAACTCCAACAATAACCATAAAAAGGACGAATAAAATCTTTGCTTCTACTTCATGTTCTGTTGACGCCATTGCTCCATAGTAGTCACCGAAATTTGTTAATGACATCAAGAACATAGCGACAATTGATTCCATTGGCGATGGCATTGGATTCGATTGAGTATCGTCGATATCATCCGGAGTGGCAGGATTATCGAAGGTTAAAAAAATAATGTAGTAGGCTTGAGAGAAGCCCATCACAAAAACTAGGTAAATGGAAACAAATCGTATGAGATCTCCCATTACCATGCGATAGATCATCACGACGAAAGGACCAACTGTTTTAAAGCCACTGCAAAGAAAATATGAAAGCTAAATAAACTTCACACTGATGTAGCTTTATGTAGGGGACATCTTACCGACAGAAAAACAGGAAGTAGGGGGCAGTAGTGAGCATTATAACAACAGCAACGTGATCGTCCACTTCGGTCATGCAAGATAATCTCAGCCATGGAATGGTCATCATCAAACAACAAGAGAAGAGGAACATCACACGGGACGGCGCTGTCATCTGTTCCGAATCAAATATTCGTCAAAAAAATATATTAGTTAGCGAAATTATTTAAAATCATAAAAAAAGTCAAAACACGAAGAATAAATTGATTTCAATCGAAGAAACAAATTTCCAACTTGGAATGTTGGGCGCCACTTCTTTAAAACTTAAATTTGATTTAGCTATTACTCTTATATTGAATTAGTCTGTCATATTTATTTAGATTATTCATTGGGTGCCAATTTTGTATATAACTCCTAAGTGGAACATATACATGCATGGTATTGAATTGTTGGGCGCCACTTTTTATTTTACAATTTTTTGTTTTCTTTCTTGTTTTAATATTGGGCAAATACAGTTCAATTGAAGTGCTGGAAGCACTTGTCATTATCATTTTCATCTGACAATAATGTCATTTTTTAAGCGATGCACAAAAAATCAAATTCAAATTAGTACTTTTACTAATCCAATCTCTTAATTTGGATCTGTCAATTTTTCTGCATATAGTTTTAACCAACCTTCTATCTGATCCTTAAGTAGATTTTATATTACATCTTTTGATAATTTTGTTTCAGATTGCATTGTTGGGCGCCACTTTTTCAATACCTTTTTAATTGTTAACTTTAAGAATATCAACTGGATTTAATTACTTGGACAATTTGTATTTAATTTTTGTAATGCGTACAAAATGTCGTTGAGTTATGTGTTATTATTTAAATACTTTACAAAAAAACTCTAAAATCTCGATGTAACTTACCAAATTTTCAACAAACATCTTATAACCTAAAAATCTTGACTCTCTCAACGCCGCCACTATATAAAGTATGGATCCAAAAAATATAGCAATTTCAGCAACAACTCGAATCTAAAAAGAATCTGAAGATGTCATCAAGGCTTAGAGGCTTAAAATACATTTAGGTTGCTATACCTTTGCTTTTGTAGTTTCCAAATGCATCAATGGACATTCTTCATATGCTGTCCACCAGGAGGGCCCCGCGTCTTCCTCTTCGAATTCAAAATATTCCGTAAGATTCAACCAGTCTATACAAAAATAGATCAATAATCAGTTTTCAGAGTTTGTGCTCAAAATTCTTGACTTACCATAATCTCGAAATCGTTGGCTTTTCCTTTCTTCATATTTGTCCCTTAAATTTATGCCCGTATAATTCCTCCTTAAGATGGTTTTGTTCATTAAACTAACGCCAACAGTTAGAGCCTCTGTGGCGTTCCTCTGCTTTTTTTCGTCATCGTCATCATCATCGTCTTCCATCGGTGGACCCGGTCGAAGGGTATAGCTCACCAATGAGAACATAAAATACAACGAAAAAAGATGAAATTGTTTGTAGAACCGGGATTTGACGAAAGTATTCCATTTGGTCTTGAGAAGATCAATTAAAACACCGTCCAAAAGCTCCAAATGCTCGTATTTATCCTGAAATAAAAAATTTTACATTCTAGGTCTCTTTAAAGCTGTTTCAAAATCTAACCCCAAAGACTACCAAATTTAAAGCTGAGTCTTTGTTAATGTTTCCAGTCTCCCGATCAATTGTATCAATTTTTGACAACGGATAAGCAGCACAGGTTATACTTCCAAGTTGCCAATAGATTTCTCTTTCAATGTTCATGATGTGAAAGAACATCTCAACTCGACCTAGCTTTGCAGCTAAAGTTAAAGGTGTCATATTTTGAACATTTCTTATGTGCAGACTTGATCCAACCTCATAACCTATGTCAAACATTTGGCTTTTTTCATATACAACTAGCATGTGGAGAACAGTATTTCCATTTGTATCTTGGAGATCTGGATCAGCACCTCGTGCCAAGACAAGGCGAAAGCAATCTTCCTGATTCAAACAAGCTGCAAAGCTTAAAGGATATTCTCCCCAGTATACATAGCCCTCGTAGTTGCTCAACGGAGCTACTCCAACGTACTCGTGATCTGGGGAGTCATAGCGAGAGTATTTTTGGTCCTCGGCGCTCATGAAACTTCCACAGCACCTGTTTGAAGATTAACGGGGGTTTATTAAAAAGCTAAGGAATTGATTTCTTTTTCACCTTACCTCTCTTGAACATCTGCTCCTGCATCTAAAATGTACTTAACCATGGCAGGGTCTTCGTTGACAATAGCAATATGTAAGACTGATTCACCATAGTATTCATCAGAAACGTAGATATCCAAAATCAGTTTTGGGTAGAATCGAAGAAGCCTCTTTGCTAAATCCGCGTGCAATGATGTGGCATTCAAAAGACACAAATGAAGAATTGTTTCTCCCACAGCCCCTCGAAGCTAAAAAAGAAAAACCGAACAAATAAAGCCCATTTTGTTTTCTTTTCTGTTAAAAGTCCATGAAAAGTCTATTACATTCAAATTCCAGCAGACCATTCTATAGAGACTCGGATTGGCCATGTATTCAGCTTCAGAAACCTCCGGACAGTGTTCATCGATGTTAAAATCCTCGTCAGGATTTTCCAAGGCTCTTATTTCCGGAAGTTGTTTGTGCCTCGCTCGTTCTTTGTTTCGTAATAGAACCATCTTTGAGATTGGTATATATTTTCCAGCACCTTTATTGTAGAGAAAAGGCTCTACTTTCGTCTTGATGGCATGGTCAATTTCGGCAAATTGCTTACTCTGACAAGCTCGTTTCATCATATCCACCAGAAGTCCTCCACCTTTCAGATTTACGAATTTATAGAGGGCTTGTGTGGAGACTCCAGCTTGTTTTTTCACACCACTGGTTACGTTACTTTCGGTGTTTCCCATTTTCGAAAGCTATCGCTTACTTGAAAACTGCTTTTTATTTCATTATTAATTTTGAAGATAATTTTTTACCTTCGAGGCTATAACATGTTAGTAGAAATAGATTTTGAGACTTTTTTCCTTTCTATCGAAAAACTTGTTTACAAGAAGGACATCCACATTTTGTATTGATTAAACAGACCGATTTATGTTGCTAAGAGGCTAATAAATAAGTGCCCCGAAAATGACAAGCTATTAAGGATAATTACTCGTAGTTTTGCTTAATACTCAAAAGGATGCTTGTTTGAATTTTTTGCAGCCGATATCAGCTGGATAAAACCTTTTGTTTTATCGTATAAGGTAGGGGTAATGTGTTCTCAGTTGGCTTTTAGTTATTGTTTTTCATAATACTGACGCCCGAGCCGTTCGACGGATTTTCTTCGAACTTGGAACTTGAGCTCTAGAGGAAATAACGAAACGGCTCTAAATATGTCTCTATCTTTTAATATAACTTCATCGCTAACGACTTAAGGTACTAGTACGGTCAAGAACGCCAAAAAATGCACGATTTTTGGGAATTTTTTTCTCGGAAACTTTATTAGGTAATAACATATTTTTTTTTAAATAATGAATACATGCGTCAAGAGTACAAAAACATTTTTTTTAATTTTCGAATTTTAGCCGAATTATAAAGGGCGCCAACGTCGACTCATCAAAAAATACATTGTCCCATTGCGGACAGTTAATCTCGGAATTGGCTGGACTGAAACAAAAAAAAAACAAAATGGGTTATTTAAAGGAAGATTTCTTACGAGACAATTTACCACAATTTGTTTAAAAAGTCAAAACAAGAAACAAATCTCGAGCTTTAAAAGAAAAATTTTTTTTTTGGCAATTTTTTTTTGTTCATAACTTTTTGGTCAAATTGTGGTAAATTGTCTTAGAAAACATAAAAACAATCAAGTTGCAACAATTTTTTTGAAAATCGGTTCAGTAGATCCGGAGATTAACTGTCCGCAATGGTAAAATTTGTTTTTTGATGAGTCGACGTTGGCGCCCTCTATAATAATAATAATAAGTCAAATAAAAAAATTTCAAAAGACTTATTTCTAATGATTTAAAAAAAAATCTGCTTTAGTTTTTGAAAATTTAATACATTCATATTTCGAAATACAATTTCGATTTTTTTTTAAATAAGGTTTACAAAAACAAGAAAATTATCAGGGCACGTATCGCGTATAGGAGTAAAGTGATCACTAAATTGTTTGATTGTCGTTTTTACAATCGATCTCTCAACATTTCTTTATTGATTTGATAGAGACAGCTATAGGCAAAATGACAATCAAATAAAATGCACGACTGGGTCGCACGAACTTGCTCCTATGTAATAGACTAGGAATTTTAAAAACGAATGTTATTAAAGAAAACTGTTCATAAGGATAAAATGAATTTTTTTTAATTCTTTAAGTAGTAAGAGATAAAAACAGAATGATATGCAAATATGAATTTATGCAGGAACAAAAATTATAAGTCTTTGTAGTGGTTCCTTAAAAAAATAAGCTTTTATGTACAAAATTTTTAAAACATTTGTAAGAAAAAATTTTGGTACGCCAACCTTAAGTTTTTATTATTGTACGAATAAAAGTCTAATTTCCAAAAAAAATACTAAGCCGTTCTTGAGATATCGAATTTTTCAAAAAAAAAAAATTACTTTTTTTTCTAAAAATTGAAAAAATATTTTTTCTTAAGTTTTTAAATGCAATGTTTTTTAAACTTTTTAGGAGCTTTTTTATAAAAAATTTCATTAAAATCCGTTAAGTCGATAATGAGAAATTCAAAATTCGAAAAAATCGTTCTATGGTAGGTACAGTCAGTAATATCTAGATTTAAAATTTTTTTTTATTAGATTATAAACTGTAAATATTAATCAAAAGAAAAAAAATTTTAGCAAAATTCTCGGAACCGTTTTCGAGAAAAATGCGATTTTCGAAAACCATTTTTTAAAATTTGTATGGAAGGTACCGTTAGTTTTAAATAAAACAAAATTTTTTTTCTCAAATCTTGTAGATTATATTAAGAAACTTTTATTTGCCAAGTTTGAAAAAAATCGAGCATGGGATTTTCGAAATATTGAGATTCCAAAAAAAAATTTTGAACTTTTTTTCAAAAATCCAAAAAATTAAAAATTGAAAATTTGAATATGTAATAATATTCAAACTTTAGAGGAGCTTTGGCATAAAAAAAATTATTGAAATCGGCTGTACCGTTTTCGAGAAAATCAAAAACAAAAAAAATTGACCCAGGGGGGCTACCGAAAATAACAATTTTTTGTAAAATTTTTTTCAACCATTAGCTAGTTTTTATCAAATGAAATTTTTGGAATTTTTTTTAAAAAATTCTGTGGGACAGTTTTTGAGAAAAAAAAATATTTATAAAATTTCGAAAAAAAATCGTATGGCAGGTACCGTTATTTTTGGTCTTAAAAAAAAATAGAAAAAAACGTCCGGGGGTAAAAAATTAAAACCCATATCTACCAAGTTTGAAGAAAATCGGCCGAGCCGTTTAGGCTGTAGTCGAACCGACAGACAGACAGACAGACAGACAGACAGACAGACAGACAGACAGACAGACAGACAGACAGACAGACAGAATTGCGAGACCCACTTTTTTGGTCTTCGCTATCATCGTAATGTCAACTTTGATCAAAATCTCGAGTTCGATTTTTTTTACGAATGCATAACTTGCCTTATAGTACCTATAAGTCGCAAGTAAAAATTGATAATCAACTATCACCTTAGACGATTCCACCCCAGATTTGGTTTTCGATTGATCATATTTTTGAACACTTCTTGACAAAATTTTGTTTTTACTTTGACGGATAGATGGCAATTTTGTTATGCAAATGATGTTTAAATACTGTAAAAAATAAATGACAAGAATTACATTTTTTTTTTTAAATTTTATGTTTACCATCGTGACCATAACATATACGAGTACACCCCCGGCTATTATAATAAAATAAAGATATTATTGGTGTATCACTCGAATTTCGACGAATTCATTGAACTTCCCATGATATAGGCTAGGTTAAGAACTTTTCGTTCCTGGTAACATGCACATGGGATATGGGAATGGTTGAGAGTTGTAAGTCACTATGTTTAGGCTCTCTATGAGCCGTCATGGCCTCTAAATTATTTTTATTTTTTAAAAGGTTTTTGCGGCCATGTTGCTTTGGAGAAATTTGTTATTTATTATTCAATTACTGATGCCAAATCAGCATGGCAAGTTAAACAGCATGTCCAAATGATAGAACTTTAATATCAAAATAAGTATTTGTTAGTGCGAACGTTGCCCGCGTTGCCCCAATTTTATGGTAGACGTATTGAAAGTGTACAGCAGAACCTGAGGCAATCGATTCCTTGTAGTGCCCAAGACCTCGGCCTTTCGCAGACTTCAACTTGAATTTTACATCGGGAATTGGGCCAACAACCAAGATCCCATTGACTCAGGAGCTTAAAGTTCATGAACATATGATGATATGATTGATTGATTTGACCAAATTGGATAATATTATTAGTTGGTGGATGAGATATTCCTCTTCCTTCGGCTTTTTTGGTCACTGGAAATGGCAATGAAACAAAGTTACATTGATTTGTTCCCAACGTTTCGACAGGGATTGCTGTCCTCTTCAGGGGATCTTTATTAAAAACAGTATAAAATAACGAATTAAAGGTAACATGTATGCAACAGAAAATATATTAGAACAATTTCAGTGGTAAATAACTTACGTTAAAATAAAATTAACATTAATATTTTGTAATAAACAAAAAACAAAAAGATGAATATAAATTAGTATTTATAAATAAATAGACAATCAAAAGAAAGAAAAAAGCACTTCTGTTGCTGAAGTATTGTCGTTATTTGGCGTTTTTGGAGGAAGCAAGACAGGAGTATACGGCGGATATATTTTGAGTGTCCTGTTTCCTATTCATCGTGTTAGCGGTGTTCAAGATATGAAGGGTTTCCAGAGTGTAGCGTTTTGAAGTGTGGCTTTCTCTTTGAAGAACTTTCACGCCATCGAAATCTGGTTTATGGCCTTTCTCAATGCTGTGTATAGCCAGTGCTGTTTTTTCGGAGATGTCGCGGTTTAAATCGGATTTGTGATTTGCCATTCTTTGTTTCAAGAATTGTTTTGTAGTTCCTACATAACAAAGGTCACACGTCTCATCTTTGTTTCCTAGACAATTGATTGATTGATGTTCACACACGAGTTCACTAGGTGACAATGCATCTTTGAAAAATTACTGTTTGGTGTTGATTTTGGGACTTCGGCGTCATTGATCAATAATTTTTCTAAAACAAGGTTGGTGGGGCGGTCAACGACAATTGCGAGCGCTATGGTATATGAATCATATGGGCTCAGTCGAGGTGTGCTTTCAGCAGGAGGGCTCTACGTGTCACACAAAGGACGTCACGGTTCACATTCTGCATGAGCGAGGACAATATCGATACCTTCCCGTAAGAATGTACTAAGCGACATTTCTAAAATTGTTCAGGAAACGAAAAAAACGAAGAACGTTCTAGTTGAATCATAGTGTGCTAAGAGACAATTTTGGTTAAACTAAGTGACATCTAACAAAATTTTTTGTTGCTCACTACAATGAGATCTTTATTAATGTCGCTTAGCATAATTTTTTTGGCGGATAATGCAAATTTCAGGGGGCAACATTATTTTAATGAGAAAATATGGCAGTTGATAAATTTTTTTATTTGTACTCTAGTTTCCTTTTCATGCATAATAGGTTGCCGAAACCCAGGCCAAAACGTGGCCCTTAACATATAGTATATTTCCTCATCAAAAAGTCATTTTCGAAAAAAGTGTCGCTTAGAACATTCTTACGGGAAGGTATCGATATTATCTGTCGCAGAGTTGACGTGAATTGACCAAAATGGTCATGCGATTTGACCCCGCTAGACTTCTTCTTATTGGGTTTCCTGAAGTTGCACGTGTATGCGAATAAACCACAATAGACCAATTTTTTACAGCAGGGGTAAAAAACTTCTTGTATCGGCGGAGAAAACTTAAACACTTAGCAGCGTTTTTGGCGACGACGTCAAATATGTGATCACTCCACAAAAGATGGTCTGTGATGCACATACCTAGAACTGAAAGCTGTTGAGTCTCCTGGATGCAACTGCCATCCATGGATAGTGGCTTTGAGGGAGGGTTACGCTTTGGCGACAGTAAACATCATTGAGTTTTCGAAGCATTAAATTTTACACGGTTTTTGATTCCCCATTGGACAATGCTGTCAAGATCAGAATTTAATGAGCTTATTATACATAATCCGAAGGCGAAGAGTGTAAATCTAAAAACGAATATGAACGGCTGAGGGTACTGTCTCGTCAGCGAAATTTAAGGGATTAGAAGTTTCAGACAAAATATCATTGATGAATATGAGAAAGAGAGTCGGAGACAAAACGAAGCCCTGTGGCACACCAGCATTTATTTTATGAACTTCAGACTTAAAACCATACAACACAGCTTGTATTGAGCGGCTTGAAAGGTAGTTTATAATTCAACGAAGAGTAGATTCATCAATATCAATACCAAATGCACGCATTTTCGATAAGAGAGCTTGATGCCAAACTCTATCAAATGCTTTTGAAATATCAAGTGCAATAGTCTTACTTTCTCCAAAACGACCACGTCCGGTGAGATAAACCATCAGATCACAAGTGGACCAGATGACCTGAAGGTAATAAGAGGATAGTTCTTGTCAACGAAGAATAACTTTATCTTTTCCCTGGAACTTAGTTTTCTGACATGATATTTCCCTCGCGTAATTTTCTCTAATGATAGTTTTCTTGCATTATAGCTTTCTCGCATGAAAGTTATTTTGCATCTGATAGTCTTCTCGCCTGAGAGTTTTCTCCCAGGATATTTCTTCGTATGATAGTCTTATGCGTTTTTTATAATTATCTCATATTGTCATATCAGTTACATGTTTTATTGCGTTTCACATAACCATTGATGGAAAGAAAATTAAATGACGCATACAGCATTTTAAGCGAAGGGAGATTGTTTTTATAATGTCTTAGCTGTGGCCATTTTCGAAAACGGTCATTTGTGTCAAAAATGCAATTGCAAGATGTTCTTAAACTGCATGTTCGCAAACTGCAAAAGTCAACTGTTCGAAAACATAAACCGAAATTTGTCTGCAATAGCATTATTTTCAATAATGCAATTGGCTAAGTCAGATTATCGATAACATCATTTGTAAGGTAACTCTGCAGTAAATAAAATCCAGCTTATGGCAAAAATATTGATAAGCCAGAGAGGGTGTTCAAAAACGTCAAATGCGTTAACAAGAAAGTTGACGAACGTTGCTCAAACAGATTTCATGCAAGTATTCCGATTAAATATCTGCGTCAATAACTGACATTCCTTTGACAATCGAACTGACGTTAATTTGACGTTTTTAACTTATGCCGTTTTTATTTGACAATCCGGAATCTCTCTCCGATTCGGAATCCCAACTGAACACTTTTGTTTGATTCTGATGATTCTGAAGTGATTGTGAAACATCAAATGTGGAGAATAATGAAAATGAAGAATAAATATATCGTCGCTGTAGATCGAATACTTCGTAACCCAGAAAAAGTCGATTTTTATGTAATGATGCAATTATATTGTGAAAAAAATTCCGGATCTAATGAAAAATATCCTGTGAACCTAAAAACTATAATTGCAGAGCCACGCGCATAATTAACAACACGTCTCCCATTGCCTCTCATTGATTTAATAACAAGGTTTTTGTCTCTCCTGAAAAATCGACTTTTCTGGGTTACGAGGTATTCGATCTACAGCGACGATATGTTGAAAAATACACTTCGCACAATTAGCATACAAAAAAATAACAGCTGTTGAGTTCGACGTTTAACTATTTGAATGTGTGAGTGCTTCTGGTTTCGATTCTGATTTTAAATCCAGAAGTAAACTTTTCTTCTTTTCAGAATGAGAACTGTCATTTTTTCCCAAGTGAACACTTTCAGAAGAGTCCAGAAGGCTTCCGGATTGCCAAATAAAAACGACATTAGAGAAATAAAAATAAATGCAACGCAACAAAATAAAACACATTACCTTCAAACAATATCTTTATAAAGTATAATTATTATATTTAATATCTATTTTTAATATTACTTTCATTTTCTTCCATTTTTAACAATAATCATTTTTTTTTTATTTATAGTATTTAAAGTTTTGTTTTTTATCTTTTTTTTTTAAATTTAAGTAGAAATAATTTAAAATGAGTTCTTTGCTTTTTTTTTAGTTTATAATTTTATTATTTTTCCATTGCCTGTTTTTTTCTTAAATACTTTTAAGAAATTAATCAAATAAAAATCTCTTGTGGAGAAAATTGCGTTTGAGGAAAGTATATTTTTATCATTTTGTTCAAAATTCTTCTTTTTTTTTAAATTTCAATAGCTTGCATTTTTTCTAAATTCTAGGCACTGTTTTGCAAACTACGTTTAAATATTTTAATATTAAATTTCATCAAGTATTGTATTTTTTTATATATCTTTTTATATATAATTTAATATTTGTATGTGTAAATTTTTCTATAGAATATTTTAATTATTTATTGTGTATTTATTTTTTTTTGCAATTTTTGTGATGGCTTAACGAAGATTTCTTGCAGATTAATTTATTTTTCAAAATTTATTTGCGTATTTTTTTCTATAAGACTAGTTGAAATTTTTGCTTATCTTAAATGTATGTGTATTTATTTAAAAAAAAAATTAAAATAAGTTCAACTTTGCCAAATGTGAAATTTAATGAATAAAATCAATTATATGTAATAGATTTTCCATCAAAAAGTTAAACAAAATTGTTGAAAAAATAAATTGACATACTTTTCGAAGTTGTAAAGTGAGTTTTAAGACGAAAATCTTATTTTAAGTTTGAACTACTTTTTTAATGGAAACTAACTTTATATATATGGTCTTATGAGAATAAAAAAGCTACAGACATATTTTTGATAGTTGGGGAACGAAATGAAATTTAAAACCTTTTTTAACATTTTTCTTTCATTGATTTATTTAAATTTTTACAGACATATCATGCTCCTATATTTATCCATTAACTGATCCCAGGAACAAATTGAAACTGAAACAAAAATTCTTATTTTAAAGGGGAAAGTGTTCTCTCTAATTTTATTATTGGCTGATTTAGTTTCATACTTTGACGTTTGTCGAACGACATAGAAATGAAATATCCATAATTAAAAAAAAATACAATTATTTAGTCTTTATTTGCCAATTTAATGTTATATAATGTATTCCAATTAGAAAGAGTACGAGCAAAAAAGTTTTCATTAGTTGGAACGATGTTGAACTGAAATATTCCAAATATGTAAAAATGACCAGCTAAGAAATAATAGTCTTTCTAACTATGTACATATATTGAATAGAACATAAACAATAGCGAAACAAAAATTTATTTTTTGACACTAATGAAACGAATTGAAAACGAAACAAGATACAAACAAAGCGAATGAAATGAATAATCAAATAAAAAAGGAACAAAACTGGAGATAAAAATGAGAAATATTGCATATATTGTTGTTGTTTTTTTTTTTTTTTAATAAATTTTACAAAGCTTTATTACAAATAACGGTTTTCTTTTTATGATTTTGCTTTTGATTGGAAAATGTACTACTATATGATGTGACTTTTCTCTGCTGTCATCATTCGGACTTAGCTTCGGTTACAGATTCACCTTTAGTTGATGACCCAGAGCCAGACTTTGTGACAGCTGAATTGGTGGTGGTAGCGGTTTCAGTACTGCTCTCCTTTGGAGGACTTGGTCCCTTATTCGAGGCGGGAACATTATCAGAACTTCCACCTGTCTTTAGAGACTCTGGTGGGGGCAACGGAATTGCTTCGTGAACATTTGATACATCAATGGGTTGTGCCTCAGCAGGTTCTGCAGCAATGGTATTTTCCTTGCTGACGTCTCCAATCACAGCTTCTTGTGATTGTGCAGTCTTAGCATTTTCTTCAGCCTTTGCCTCGAGGACATTGATTGAGGCCTGAATACATTTGATGGCCTCCTTGCGAGCTAACCGGATGCTCTCCTTGCCTTGGGTGTCGATAGTGTCCAATTTAAGAAGATTACGAGTAAGCATTTCATCCAAGTACGCGTATTCCTTATCCTTGCGAAGACCACTGAACTTTTCGACTTGTGTCATCAAATTAAGGACGTCCCTCTGGATGTCTTGAATCTTGTTAATGCTTTCCATGGTATGAGGTGTTGCGGGTGGTGGACCCTGCTGCTGTTGTGCCGTTGGCTGTTGTTGAGTATTAATGGGAGTTGGACGGTTTTGGTGATGCTGTGGGGCTTGTTGTTGATATTGCTGTTGTTGTGGAGCTTGAGGAGGAGCTTTGGTGTAGGTTTGATTGGGCTGGGATTCAGCTTGGGGTATATCTTTGTGATTGATCAATGGCTCAGTGCGGCCTTCGACGAAGATCGGAATTGTTCTAATGTAGCTGCCACCAGGAGTCTGAGGGGTGGAAGGCTGTTGTGGGTGTGATTGATACGTTTGAGGATTGTAGGCTTTTGGGAATCGGGGAGGTTGCTGATTTGGTGGATATTGCCTCTGCTGTTGTGCCGGTGGTGGAGTGTTGCGTTGTGTTCCGGTGCCTTGAGAATGGAAACCTTGTTGATCTTGTGGGTAATTTTGTTCCGGTTGCTGTGGTGGAGCTGAATGAGATCTAGAATTGTGACCCTCACTCTCGGATGGGGTCCTAACACCCATATCGACTGTGTTCCTCAAGCCATGATGATTCAAATTGTCCGCATTGAGATGATGTCCATCGACTTCACTCCGATTTCTCTCTACCGAAGGGTCTTCTGTTTGAATGGCTGCATCGCATACGTTGCGCATCTGAACTGGGGGAGATTGTTGCTGAGTTGCCTTTGGAGGCGTTGTTCCTGGCTGCACATAAGTCTGATAATATTGGGGTTGTTGTGTGGGAATGCGTGGAGATTCTGCTGAACCGCCACCACCACTACTGCCTTGACGCCGCATACTACCAAAGCCATCTGGTATATATTGTCTGAACTCTGGGGGTAAACGTTCGAAGAAATCATCATGCTGCATACCATCGGTTGTTTTTGGTATACCAGCGCCAGTTCCAGCACGCCTTGCCCGACCTAGCGAACCGAATTGAGGAAAATCTGGATCATCATCATCATAAACAGAAGGAGAAACAGAATGTAATGGATTTTTGCCACTACGCTTACGTGATCCAAATGTGCCGAAGGGGTCACGCATTCGACCCAAATGTGACCGCAGCCCAGCATCGGAAAACATGTCATCTATATCCGGATCGAAACCAAAGCCTTGCTAGAATGAGATAAGAAAACAAATTTCAGATGAGTATAAAAGATTTTAAAAAAGTATTTTTGAAAAGAAAATGGTAGAAGAATAAAAAAGTTAATAACTATTCACATGAGAGCGACTAACGACCGGAGAATAAATGAACAAATGTCATTTCAAACATTTATAAGTCTAAATTTTTCACAAAATGGTAGAAAACTAATTGGAATTAATGTAAAAATACTTAATTTTGCATTTATACTGTTAAAATACGAGAAAGTTGGAAAAATAAATGAGTTGTCAGGAAATGCAATCTGATTGTTACGAACTGTGAAACTCTATTTGCATTCCACATATTATGCACACTGCAATGAAATGTCATTAGTCGCTCTCATGTGAATATTCCTTTCGTTTTAAGGCTTCAATTTAAGACTATTTGTACTATTTAAATATTTAAATTAAAAACATTCAACGTATATATTGAAAACATAATGCAAAGTACAAGTCATACTCTAAGGAACTATTCACATGAGAGCGACAACACTATTGACGAATGAACAAACATTTGTTCATTTTGACTTTCGTTCAGATATCATTTTTACGATGTTTATAACAAACAAAGAAACAACATTCATTCGTTGCAGTGTGGATGGTATGTGGAACGTGAAACAACTTTGACAGTTCGTAGCAATTATATAGGAATTCTTGACGACCAATTAATCTTTTTAAATTTCTCTAATTTTAGCAATTATAACGCAAATGTTGAGTATCTTTATATTAATTTCATTAGTTTTCTACCATTTTGTCTAATTTTTGTGAAGAATTTAGGCTTATGTGTTAAATCCCATTTGTTCTTTTATTCGTCGTGCATCGTTGATCGCTCTCATTCCTTAATTAGGAATAGGAATTATGCCGTTCAAAGGTTCATTTATAAGCAATGCTCAACATTGATCCAATTCAGGTGTCTCAAGAACTCAGAGCTCAAAACTGTATATTTACCATATTTTCCTAAGAATTTTTTGTAATTACTTCAGAAAATTACTCTCAACGGGTTTTATAGAAATTCCTTTAACATGCATGCTTGTAATGATATCCTCTATAAATCTCAATTTTGACAAGCTTATTTCTGTACAGTCTCAGAGAAATTGAACGCCTTGTTTGTGTTTTACAAATCATCATTTAAACATAAAATTAGGTGGGTTTTTGTAGAATTTCTTGTTGTTGTTGAGTATATTTTAAAATAAATACAAATAATAATTATTATTAATTTTATTCAATTCTCACCATCACAACTGTAAGGTTTGTGAGATTTTTTGCAAAAGAAACTATTGTGAAACATATTGTGTAGGTTTTTTTTTCGATCATTGGCAGAGCGGCGCTATTTTAATTATAGTTTCTTTTGGAATGTTTCCAACATTTTCTGCACAAATAATTTGATGATAAATCTCTCTAAGATTACTTTGGCGACTAAGCATATGATATATTTATATTTAAGACACGTTTTTCTGTGGCTAATTGTTGAGTTTCTTTTTTTCTTTTAATGTCTATTCTCTATTCGATTAATCATAGTGTTTTTATTTTATTTTTATTTTTTTTTAATGACACGACACCTAATCAATTAAATTTGTGTTGATGTTAATAAAATTTTTTGAGATTATGTCTTTAACTGATCTCTTTTTTGTTCGCGTTAAATACATATATCGTTTAGGTTTTTATCGTAAAATTTTATAACATAAATTCCTGCTTTAATATTTCAAAAAGATTAAGCTTTCGCTATTTCGATTTTGGTTTTTCCATACATATATAAAGGTTAACTACACAAGAAATAGAAGAAGTCTAACGGAAGCTGCAACAGGAATAAATGTCAAAATATTCGATATACACAAATTCAATACTACGAACACAATGCAATGCAGCTGTAGACGGAACTGCAATCATAGCTGCAAGACTTGGCCAGCTTTAAACTTTTACGTGCAGCACTTTTGAAGCTTCAAATTACAACTAGTCGAACCATTCAATGAGGGCTTACATAAGGTTGAAGTGAGCTTCAATATAAGTTTAATTCCTCATTTAATGACTGTGTTTGATAAGTTCGCAAAAGATTTAAATCAGTTCACCTATATGTTAGAAATCTGTGCAGCAGCATTGGTACTCGAACATAAATATCACGTGCGATACGTTTTGATAGCTTTTCAGCAGCACCTCCAGTTGCAGCACTCTATTGTGTTCAACCAGTTACTGTCCTATAAGGTTCACTTACATGCATTATTTTGACAGCTACTTGTGATTTATAAATTTGAAAAGTGAAAAGTTTGAATGAGTTCCAAAATGTCAAAAATAAGTTTAGATACAAAAGCATTACATCTTTCATAAACATTTCCAACGTAGCCTTGATACTCGTAGTTTCCATAGATTTTACTTTGCATTAGTTTGAGATTTCGGAATGTATTTCATAACACTCTGGGAGCTAAAAAGGAAAGAGATTGACAGAAGTCCTTTTGATGGGGATTTTCGCCGTTCTCATCTTATTTATGTTGTTAAATCCCAGACTAACTATTTACAAAACTGCATCGACCGAATGTTTGGCAAGACTGTTGAATATAGCTTTATTAATTTATCAACAGAAAAATTAACAGTAACACATGCTTGCAAGTAAAATATTATATTTTGCTTACTTCTCTCGGAACTCCATTTTTATTAAATCAAACCTCAAATAGTCAAACGGAAATCATTAAAATAAAAGCTTATAATGTCGATTTCATTTTTGTACACATGAGAAATCAATTTTTGTGTAAAGATTTCGATCTCTCGACAGATTTTATGTTCCTTCACACAAAAAAATTGATTTTTTTTTTGACAGAGGTCAAAATTTCCGAATCCGTATTTGAAGAGAGATTTACATGTATACGAAATATGCACAGAAAAAAAATATGAAAACGAATTACAATTATGGTGTTACTTTCATCTTCATGCGAATTCTAAGATACAAAATTTACATTTGTCGAATAGAGAGAAAAGACTAAACCAGGAAACTCGAATTATTAAAATTTATCTTCATTTCTATGTTTTTGAATGTGTTCACAAGTTCCTTTAATTTTTATTGCGCAACTGTCAAAATAAAAAGAACGCCACATGACTAGTCTGTTTTCTGGAAATTTAACGAAATTAAAAATAATGTATTCAAACAAAAAATACAAAGGTATCTAATTAATAAATTGTTGATTGTCTTAATATAACTAAGAAATAATGTCGAACCGAAAGGCAAAAACAAAACATTTTGACAAGATATAACAAATGACTACCTACTGACAGTTGTAAACAAAAATTAATGCAAATTATAGCAAGTAAAGAACACCTCAATATTTCGATGTATGGTATATTTGACCCGCTTTGCTTTTATTCAAATCTGCAGATGAAAATCAATGTAAATCCACCATTAATCAATAATTGTCAAAAAAAAAAGAATTAAAAACTTTTCAACAGCAGACTTAGATTTGCTGATATTCAATGAGAAACAAGAAAATTATAGTAAACACAGTAATTTTATTTTCTATAAATATCAGCAAAAGATTTCAACAACTAGAGTGGCTCCCATTACCGATGGTCGGATGTGCTGTCACTGTGTTGTCAAATGATTCCAAACTCTCAACTGAAGTTTAAATGGCAGAATAGTGTCATTTTACTAAAACTCACTTGAACTACAGAATTAACTCTGTTCAATATCTAAGCGAAACTGTGAAATTAAATTAATTATTGAACTGAACTTTAAACCAGAAATGGAGTCCACTGAGAAACTGGAGTTAAGCAATCGAAATAAAAAGCTGGACACAATGTTGCCTGAGATATTTTTAACTTTCGGCTGCAATATTTTTGTTATTTCAATCAGTGCGTAATCTCACTAGTACAGGGATATTAAATAGTGATTCTGTCAACTTAAATTAATCCGCTACTTCACATAAAGCCTGTCTCATGGGGCGATTGTTAAGAACGAAAATTGGATTTAAGCGCTCTTAAAGTTTCGGCCACCGACTAATAATTGTGGTGGTGATAACATAAACTTTATTATAATTTACTGACGTTTTAAGATTGACAGATCATAAACAAGTTTAATGGTGCGTTTGCATTAAGCAAGTTCCCAATAAATTGTTTTTTTTTTTTTTTTTTTTTTTTATAATCTACCCGCGCTCAAGGGATTATGATTAATTATTTCAACACAGCGCGGGGGTGAAGATAATGAAGAGAAAGAAGGATAGGAAAGATGTGTGGCACGATGTTCTGAGACTGAAGGTGGTTGTCTCAGATTTTTATCTCCAGGGATGGCGGCTGAACTAAAGCGGAGAAATGCCGTGTCTTATTTCTATGTCGCTTATAAGTTATAATTCACATTATTTTATTCGTATTCATCCTAGTTGGGCTTACTAGTTTAACTCAATTACATGTTGTTAGTGTTATGCCTGAACAACATGTAATGAGTAAACCAGCAACCCATTGATGACAATTTTTAGATTGTTTTATTGGAATTAAAACGACATAGACGACGGCAGGGATCGAACCTGTGACCATGAGGTTGACAGGCGAGCACACAACCATCGCGCCACGGCCACCCCTAAACATAAACTTAGACTATAGGCTTAGACGTTTTTATAAGAACGTTAAATTTTTTATAAAAAATCACTAAAAATTCCACAAAACGTGTGTCAGAGATTCGTTCACCTTTCCTTATATTATGTATGTATGTATTGTATGTAAATATGAATATATAAATTATGAACGTTGAAAGCAAAAGCAATTCCCCAATCGGTGACATATTTTATAACTCCCATTTAAATGCAAATTGAATTGATGTCCACATCGATAAAATTCTCTAATCGACTGTCAAAGATAAATAAATTAATAATAAATCACCTTCAGAATCCAGAACATGCTATAAACATTTTATGACACAAAATATGTATGTATGTATGAATCAGTTTTCATAAATAAATAAACACACCTAATTCAAAAAATCTCTTAAATCATTCACATATGTGTATTTTTTTACTCCTCCGAAACACACTCCAGATCATTATTTTGCTCGAAAAAGCAAATCTAACGCAAAAAGTGTTCAAGAGGCCAAACAAAATATCAATCATCTATTTCACGAATTTTTTTTTATTAAGAAACAAAAATTAATAAAACCAAATATAAGACAACAAATCTGAAAACATTTACCCGACGAACTTGAGATGAGTGTTAATTAAATTTCAATCTGTTTGATGTCAAGAGAAATAAATCACAATACACAATAAATACCACCCAACTCCGATTGGATTGGCTACAGGCTCCCGTGTCGGCGTCCTAACCTCAAGCACGAGGACGAGAAGTCATTCCATAGAATCGGGTTCAAAAGACACACAAAGAGGGCGCTATAGCTCAATTGAAATCAATTTAAATTCTTTTTTTTTTTTTTTCGTTTTGTTTTAATTGTGTTTCGCATTCAGATTTAATTAATTGGAATGAAAATTTATATCAAAAGGGCGCCCTCTTTTAACTCTTTGGCTGCGGTAGGCACTTTGATTTTATCCATCCATTAGATTGACGTATAGTGGATGAGGATGATAGATAAGTGTGTATTTCTATAGATAGATACAATTTGGAATAGCAATTAAATTGTTTCCGCATTTTATGGCAAGAGCAAGATAAAGATTCTATTAGGCGGTATAGATATGTACGAGTATGTATACATATTCAAGTATCGACAATCGGCCTACGTTTCAAAAGATACTTGATTTACAACAGACAAACACAAAACACTGCCAGACTATAGGCAGCAGATAGATATAGAAATTCCTGAGTCGATGCCGACCCGGAAACAACAAATTCTAAGTATAATATAGTTTCTATATACTTCTCGCATTTTCTTTTTCATGTTCTTCTCCTGAAGTACTATATTTCACTCAATAATCTGATTTTGAAATTATTTTGCTTTTAAATG
Source organism: Chrysotoxum bicinctum (assembly GCA_911387755.1). Lineage (NCBI taxonomy): Eukaryota > Metazoa > Arthropoda > Insecta > Diptera > Syrphidae > Chrysotoxum > Chrysotoxum bicinctum. The sequence goes on along the minus strand of OU426990.1, from coordinate 23,212,781 downwards.
GTGTTAGCATGTGGGCTTAGGGGCAACATTAATTAGATACCCGCACGCGTTTTCATAGAACGAGAACTGTCTGTTTATAAAATAAGGCAGAAGGAAATGGTTAAAAAAAATGGTGTAGATGTGTTGTGGAGGAAATTTTTCCTCAATTTGTCATCAAAAACCTTTAAGATACTGAAGTATCTCAAATATACAAAATTATCTAAGGCAGCATAATTTTTTTTATTACTGGACTGGACTCGTACGAATGCCATAGATACTAGAGAGTCTTAGTATAATTATCTATAATTTTAATAGTGGTCCAAATTCAAGCTGGTAAGTAGACTAGTCACTTCGGGGAACATACTTTGACCATGATGCGTATTTTTTAAAAAAAATTTTTATGAAAATTGGCCCAATTTCAAAAAAGCTTAACCTCTCAAAAGTATCTTGATGGCAAGAAAGGATCTCCAGTAAAAGTTCATTGATTTACAGTTTTTTCCAAACACAAATCCATCTAGATACTTAATTATCTATCTATATGTATCTACATAATATGCCTTGGCAAATTAAATGTGCTTATTTTTATCTATGCTTCTGATGATTTTTTATATGGAACATCTAAGTCCGCTCTTTCTTCTTTCTCGACGCATTATACTCGTAACATTCCTTAATGAATATTTTTTTTAATGCCTCCTATCTTCTTCGGCACAAACTTTCATTGCAAAAATCCTTCATTCCTCGAAAGTTAAAGCTTCTGTTTATAATAAATTTATTTTTGCTCTTTATACTTATACCAACTTTTTTTTTTTAATTTTTTTTTTATAGAAGAAAAACCTTCATGTAGTCGGACAGTTTGGCGCTTGGCGTGTGTATGAACTCAATATGCTTTGCTACTTTATGAAATGCGTATAATTTTATATGTAACTGGCACGAGCCTCTGATTTGGATGGTTTCCAGAATTCATAAAATGGAGCAGAAATATTTATAGTGTTGCAGATGTTGCAGATAATATTTTAGTGGTTTTTGCACATTTTTTTCTTGAGATCCATATTAGACAAATGTTTTGTTTTGATCTTTTTCTTTGTTTTGTATAGATGACCTGATTTGGGGGGATCTTTTGTTTTAAACAAAATAAGGAACAGACACATTATTTGTGTTAGTTTTGTTTATAAATGGCATGTGTTAGGGAGCTTACAGTACCAGATTCAGGTTTCTTTTTGAATATAATGTGTTGTTTTTTTTATCATAGACTAAGACATGCTCGTCAGGTCCAGGCTATTTATTAAAGAAGCAACGTATTTCATTTTTTTTAAGTTATTTATTCCTCAATCTCTGATTTTCTTACAATTCAATCTTTTTTTACAACTAGCTTTATAAAATTCCCAAATTTATTGTACATTTATATTTATTTTAGCCAAGTTGAATGATATAAACGGATTCACTAAATTATAGCCTGAAATGCCAGAATATTCCAGATTTAGATAAAAGACATCATGTACAGCCTCTGATAATAGACAGTGTGAAAAAGCACGCCATCAATTTACATTACTTTAAATTACAGTTTAATATACCACCACCTAGCTAAATTATGGTATGAAATATCACCAAATCTTCAATTATTTAAATTTAAAGATAGTAGACGTAACTAAATTGCAGTCTAATATCACAAATGTCTTAAAATTACATTCTGAGATAGCACATGTCATCAAATTGAAGTATTCTAAGGCAGACGTCGCTAAATTACAGTCCGAGATCGCACACGTTGCTAAGTAACAGACTTCTATGACAGATGTCACCAAATTTCAATCTGAAGTAGCACCGAGATGTAAACAAATAATATTCATATATAGCAGACGTCACTTAACTAGAGTCTTATATGACAGATGTCACTTAATTAAAGTCTGAGATAGCACATGTCTGAGATAGTAGACGTCACCAAATTAGAAGTTTATATGACAGGTGTCATATAAAGTGCAGTCTAAAATAACACTTGTGATTAAATTGAAGTATTTTCTAGCGAACCTTCGCTAAATTTCAATCTGAGATAAATACGTCCTTAAATTGAAGTTTTCAATGACAGACGTCTGCAGAATTAGTTAAATTACGGTATAAAGTAGCAGCGAGACGTTAATAAACAATATTTTGAGATAGTAGGCCTCACTAAATTACAGTCTAAGACCTGAAAACTAAGACGTCACTATAACTATATAACAAACTGATATGTAAAATAATACTAAATTGTAATTTGAGAAAGCTACTTTTTGAAGTAGCAGACGTTACGACCATCTCCACTAGCAATAGATCCATCGCAATTTTGATAGCAAATTCAGAGAGTAGAAGAACTGTCAGATTTGCTTAGCTGGGCATTTCATGGCAAAACTTTTTAATTATAATCAAGAACGTCAATAGGTGCGTTTTATTATTCACAAATCTATCTGGATCCGGATCTGGATCTTCCCTTGAAAATAAAACGATACGGATCTTAGTGACAGCAGTGTTATAAGTCCGTCTCTTTTTATCCTTGGGTTTGCAAATTTTCAATTATTTCTTGTCTTTTTTCTTTACACAATAGCTCACACTACCTTATCATAAAAGCCATCTACTCGCCAGTGTAATAACTAATTTTCGGATCTTTGAAATAGATCCCGATAGAAAACAGGATCCCAAATTGTTTTTGTAATACATGTTAAAACTTAATCCAGATCTGGATCCAGATAGATTTGTGAATAATAAAACGCACCTAATGTGTCAGATTTCACAGGCTTTTGAGTTGGCTTTTGAGTTATGTATATCATACGTAAGACTCAAGTAAATCAATTAATCATCAGCTGAGGATATATTTCGATGATCGTAGGTCTGGCAAGACAGCTTTCGCAGCAATAGTAGGAATAGTTGCACTAGTATTCCATTAAGCATGCGATATGTATACAGGCCACCAATATCTTACATTCTCAAGTTATTTGAACGGGTTGTTTGTTTTTATGCAGAAGCTATCTGCAGAAAAGAACACCTTGTTCTCTATCCAAATTACTCGTTTTTGATCTTACCAAGTTTAATTCATAAACTCTTAATAATATAATATGTATATTGTTTATACAGGGTGCTTTTTATATTACAGGTCGATTAAATTTGGTTTCAATTTTTGTTTTGTAAATGATATTTAGTCACTGATATTTGACAGTCCTAGAGATTTGTCAATAATAATTAATTATGGAGCATCTAAAGTAGCAATAAAATGTTAAAATTATTAAAATATTTTATTTGAATAACTATTCAATTGTTAATCTGTGGAGAACTATTCAGCGTATAATTTTTAATTTTTAAAATTTGGAGATAAAATAAAGATTGGTTGATGAGTAAGCCAAGATACATCCCAAAAGATTGATGCAGTCAGACAGAGCCTTGCTGAATATCTGGGTTCCTCACATCACACCGTGCAAAGGAATTGAATAGCTCATCTTTGCACCACGGTCAGTGGCGCCCAATTCAACAACATCATATTCCATACTTAAATTTAAAGACCAAATAATCAGTCAATAAAATATATGTAAATTGTTGTTGATTGTATTTCATCCAAAAATCATTGAAAAAAACATCGACCTCGAACATAAAACGCACCCTGTGTTTTAGATTCGTTTCCATTTCAATTGTAATAAATATATTCTTTCATATAGTTACTTCGAAATTAAAATTTAAAGTCTGATAATGTAACTTCGTGTAGCGGCTTTTTCCCAATAGATAGTTAGCCTACATAGCTTCATTTGTAGTCACTCAAAAATAAAAAAAAGGGACCTTAGGTAAAATTTATTTACTAATTTTATAATTATATTTTGAGCCCGTTGTATTCCAGAAATTAAAAATAAAAATACTTAAAGTTTGGGTTTATTAACAAAATAGGTACATTAAAATTAATATTTATCTACTCAAATGTTTTCTCAGAAGATAAAATTCAATCAAAATACTCAAATTTAAAATGTTTCAAATAAGATTAATGGGATTACGAATAGAGTTCTTAATGCCATTTCCAATATTATTAATTACCTAAAGAACAAATAAACATAATAAAATAAATACTAACATCAAAATTAAAATAACTTGTTTCAAATGTTCGCATCTATTACCTATAGGCCACACGATAAAGATAAAAAAGAAAATTAAAACCATCCATCGCTATTACTAAAGTTTAATTAAAATGAATGTTAATAAAATTTCAATTAAAATTTCAGTGTAAAATTCAAGAATAACTTTTTAAAAATGTCCACATTTTGTTAGACTTGTTGTCGGCGCGTCGCTGCTGTGTTTTATTTAATTTATTAACAAACAAACAATCTTTATACGATCTTTGGCAAATTATCAAAAAGTAGTGTTTCTTGATTAACACGTTTTTAGTATTTGATTTTGGAAATTAATTGATTGAATGTATTTAAATGTCAGAAGATAAGACAAGAAGTTAATTTTTCTGTTTAAAGGCGTAACAATTTTTGTATTTTAAATGCATTTTAAAACTTAAGAAGTTGAATTTTATTGACCTCTATTAGTTTTGTTTTTTTGTTTACGTTAGTTATAGTCGTTACTATAATTGCATCAATATTAAATAAATTGATATTTAGATAAATATTCAAATAATAATACTCGTATTAAAGAAAAGAAATATGGAAGCGTAGAGTGGATTAGAAGAATTTGTTTGTTATTCTGAAGTTATCAATATTAAGACAATGTTCCTCTGTGGTTAATCCAATAATATTTCACTGAATACTGCAATTTGATTGAACGTCGTGACTTTCAGAAATACGAATTATGTACATACTATACAATAGGTAAGTAATTTTTAAAAAAATATTTTGTTCTTAAGTAAGTGGTACATGGAGTGCTTTCTTCGGTGCAGTCAGGATTTCCAGCAGTCCACAGCTTCCCTAAGACTATGATGAAGGTCCTTGAAGATATTCGAATTCAGTGGGGCGTCTCTCTGTTTGCTGGATTTAACAAAAGGCTTTGACCGAGTAAATTCCAGTATTCTGTGCACGAAACTAAAACCATACTTTGGCTTCAGTGACAGGTCAGTTCATCTTATACAAGACTATTTAAGTTATCGAATTCAAAAGATTAAAATTGGCAATAATTCTTCTGATTCAATCAGTTTGCTTGCTGAAGTCCCACAGGGTTCTACATTGGGTCATAATTTATTTTACTGTATATAAATGACTTACTACTTATTTGTAAAAATATCATGTTACGTCTCTACGCTGATGATCCTTAAATGTATCTTTCGGGACCTTTTAACTTATTGGAAGATCTAACTGGCATAATAAATGAAGAATTAATATTTAACACTGATATCTATCACCAGTTGAAACTAAATTGAGAATTAGCAAATCGTTGTTTATACCACTTATTGACTATGCTCCAGTAGTTTACCATAAACTATATTCTCAATCACTACGTAAAATGCTTGTTGCTTTTAATAGATAGAATTAGATACATTTTTGGTTTGCGAAGATTTGACAGTGTTTCTTAATATACATACCATCAACTTGTCCTAGGATATACGTTTGAATAATTCTTTGAATCCAGGTGTTGTATATAACACAAAGAAGAACACCATCATACTTATACGAAAAACTATGCTTTGCGCAATCTGTTCGAGCCATGAATTCACCTATATGCACATATCTAAATTCATCGGGACTATTTATTGTATATGCCATTAAAGACATGAACCCCTTACCATTGTCCATAAAACAGATGATATGAATATCACAATAAAAAAAGGCAATTCCTAGTCATTTCAATTAAACATTTATAAAAGAGTAACTAGGAAGTAATTATGTGTCAAATCTTAATTTTTTTTAACTTATATTATATTTTTTATTTGATCTTAGTTTTGTACAAATGTACTTATTTGTACGCCGGCTATGAAATAAATAAATTCAAAAATTGAAAATTTTGAAAGGTGAATATCTGGGGCTTGTAATATCTTTTTAGGTACAAAAAAAATATACAACCGTTTTCATAATAACTCAGAGGGCAGTTTTGTATCTTAAAGCAATGAGTCCAAAGACCTTTGATTTTGTGCTTTATAATGACTCATAGAAGTATTAATGATTTTAATCGCAACAATTTTTTTTTTATTTCTTGATAGCATTTTATTCGTTTTTTTTTTTCAAAATATCTTAATGTTTGTGTCATTGTATTAATTAAGATATAAACTTTGCTTCAGTACTCAACTGATAACATTCTGATAAGATAGAAATGATTTATAAAACCTTTACAAATATAAACAAACGAGAATGTTTATTAAGCTTTATTTTTAAAAGTTTCTACCTATTTTAAATCAATAAAGCCTAAGGGTTAAAATTATTTACTGTTTGAAAGAATTCGAAATTTATATATTTTTAGGTTACTATCATAACCGAATAGATAAATAAGATTTATATAACTATATTTTTAGCAGATTGATACCTACAGATAATTACAAAAATATCTACTATTGTTAAATGTGTAATCAATACTTTTTAAATTAGTTTAATTCTTAATAACAGTTGGTTCTCAATTGTGACGGCAAACATAGGTAAAGATAAGATAAATAAATGTTCAATACTTGGTTATTAAAATATATTTTAAATAAATCAAAATAAATTCGATTTTAAATGTATGTCTAATGTTTAATTGTAGGCAAGATAATAGATGCTGATAAACGTAATTTAAAAGTTCAACGATTTTTAGGAACATTTTTAATGGAAAAATAGAATAACGTATTATGAAGAAATCAAGATTTTTTTATGTGTGAAATTGTCTTTGAAAAACATCATAAGTGTAATAAATTTGAATAAGGTTATCTTCTGAAAATGACCTTGATTAGTTCAAATGCATAACACAAAACCCAGTGAATTTAAAAAAGGAAAAAAAAAACAAGCCATCCCAATAAAGAATTATTTAGAATAATCATAACATTGTGACTTTTGTGATTTATTGCTTTATTTCAAAATGAAAATTTTTAAGGGGCAAGTTAAAATGTAGTAAATACATAACTGAATCATCAACAGTTTTGTTATAGTGATTTTTTCAGTTTCAGTGGTCACTTATGTATCTTAATTTTGGGTTAGCAAGATTCTAAGCCGTATTGTTAAAGTTATATGAAGATTTGAAGAGTTTATACTATCCAAAGACAATCTATATAATTTGGTCAGATGAATACACTCCTCACACAAATCGAAATTTCGTCATTTTCTTCACTCTTAACTTAAACTCTTACTTCGGGTAACTGAAACTAGTAAACTTGAAAAATAATATTCCAATCTCATTTAAATTAGGTCTTATTCACAAATACCATATTTTTTTTTTAAATTTTAAAAAAGAAAACTTCGTTTATATGGTCAGTTTTAAAAATTTAAATTGATCTTTCAACGTCAACTCAAAAGATGTAACACCTACATTCTTGAATGAAAAAATTCGCATATTAAATAGCTTTTCAGGTTCTCTTCTTCTTTTAATATGTTTAAGATTATTACCTACTATTTTTGAGTACCCTTCGATTTTATTTAAAACATTTTCAATTTTCTTCAAAATAATAAACCTTCGAATGAATTTTTTCAAATTAGAAATTCATAGTTGGAACTAATATAAATTAAATGTTTTTTTTTTTAACAATGACTGATTAACCCCCAGTTTCACAGTGGGAGTTTAAACTTAAGTTCAGCTGAACCTGAACTGGAGTTTAAATTTAAAGTTCAACTCGTCCGGTTTCACAGTCTAATCTGAACTTCAGTTCAATAGAACTTAGTTTAAATAAATTTAATGAATATAGTTTGGCAGCATTATACGTCATTCATCTGTTATTTAAACAGATATTATGTCTTGTTGAAAATCGGTGAAGTTTGTTTTGTTTAAAAATACCGTTGTGACCTGTGAATTTGAGTGAAAAATTACAAAAAATGGAAAGTTGTATCAAGAAACCATTGATTGTGCAAAAAAAAAGAAGTAATAACTTTTCAAAAGCAGACGTCGATTTGCTTATGGAATTAGTGATGAAAAACAAACACATTATCGAAAACAAAAAGACTGATAAAGTGCAATGGAAAGAAAAAATCACAGCATGGGAGTCCATTGCTAATGATTTTAACTCCAAGAGTGGCTCCCATTACCGATCATCGGAAGTATTGAAGACCAAATACGAAAATTTGAAAAAAAGAACCAAACAAAATTATGCTTCTGAGAAGCGAAAGCTTTACGAAACTGGTGGTGGTCCTTATGAAATAAAAACAGATCCGTTGGATAGTATGATTTTAGAAATTCTTGGTGACCAGGCTCAAGGACTACCATCGGTTTACGACAGTGATATTATAAATCCAGAAAGTAAGTAGTATTTAACAAGAATGTTCTTACAGCTTAACTATTTACTTTAATTTGATTTATAATAAAGATGCGATCGCAAATGAAAAAAAACAAGAATGTCCTGTCGAGCAGGTCGAAGAAAAAGAAAACCAGAGCCAGGGATCAGTAGATTGGATGAACGAACCAAATACTAAAAATATTTATGCTAAAAAAAAGTCCACAGTTCTTACGAGTACTGCTCGAAAAAGAAATTTGACTGCCGACAAGTGGCAGGAGCTAGCAGAAGAAAAATGCAAGTTAGCGAGACTGCAACAGGAAAAACTAACACTTGAAATTGTCCATATAAAAGAGGAGCATGAGAAAAAAATGGTAATTTTCGATGCTGAACTGGAAAAAATAAAAAAAGAAATTGTAAAGATGAAATGAATGCGTCCAACGTTACTTTTTTTAATCAATATAAATATTATTTGTCTTTATTTGGTTTGCATTTTAGTTAAAGTTATGTTTGTGTTTTGTTTTTTTTTTTTTAACAATCAAGTTCAATTATTTACTGTTTGCTTTATTTCGTGTTACAATAAACTACATCTTTGTTAACATGAAAAAATGGTATTTTATTAATCTAGAAGACTTCTGAAATAGTCATCAACAAGTGTACGTCGAACAGATGTATTTTCATTCTGAGAATTCGAAGTTCTTTCATTATCATTACAATGATTTATTGGTTCATTGAATAAATTGTCCAATTCTGGAGGATCTGCTTCATTGTTTATACAACAAATGTTGTGCAGGACGGCTGTTGCAACAATGATGCTCTGAATTGTAGGTAATTTAACTTTTAACCCTGTAGATAATATAGGAAACCTTCTTTTCCATACACCATAGGAGCGTTCAATGCAATTTCTTGTTCGAATCTGTGATTCGTTGTATAATGTTTCTTGAGGATTGTTTGTATTACGTAAAGGGGTCATCATATAAGACCTGCATTGGTAGCCACTATCCGCCACTATAAGATAGTTTCCAAAATCTCCGTTTTCAAATCTTGCACAGATTCTAGAGTTATTAAAAATTGTAGAATCATGACTCGATCCAGGCCACCTTGCAACAATGTCCATTATTTTTAATTGCGAATCACACATGGTCTGTACGTTGATAGAAAAATAGCCTTTCCTATTTCGAAATATTTCGCCATTCGCTCCTCCTAATAAAGTTTATGAAGAATATGTGAGTATATTTACAAATTTTGATCTACTTTAATATTACCTGGGGACTGAATCCGTACATGTGTACAATCTAAAGCAGCTATTACTCGAGGAAACCTTGCAAGTTTATAAAATCCATTTACAACTTCCAATTTTCCCTCATTTGTCATCGGGAACTGTATGTATTTTTCTCGAAGTAAAGCAATATGGTGAGAAACTATCTTGCAAATTCTACTGGCGGATGATTTGGATACACCACAAAAGTCTGCTGCAGTTATGAGCAATGATCCACTAGCATAGAAGCGCAAGGTTAGTAAAAGCTTGGTTTCGGCAGATACGGAATGGTTCCTGAAAATATTATAACTTATCATTACATAGATTTATGTATGTATATATTTTGTTCTTACCAATTAGTTGCATTTTCAATTTTGGGTCGAATTTGCTCCAAAATAATGTAGGCCGAATTCTTCGACATTCGAAATCTTTCGAAGAATTCTAGATCGTCCCAATAATTGAAGTGATTTGTTCTCCATTGAATGTGTTTTTCTCTTCTCACATTCGCAACTAATATAAATGTTTCCTCATCACTAATGTCTTCAAAATCACTTTCCGAACTCGACATTTCAAAATACAATATTTTTTGTGTAATTATTTATTGAAAAACAATTTACATATATTTCTTTGTTAATACTATTATACATAAATGAATTCAAAACTTGATTATGTGTAAAATGGCAGCTGCTAAATTGAAATGACACTCTGCTTTCAAATGATTCTAAACGCCGGGCTGAGGTTTAAACGGCAGAATACTGGCGTTCAATTTAAACTACAGAATAAACTCAGTTCAAGATTTAAACGGAACTGTGAAACCGAATTATTTGCTGAACTGAAGTTTAAACTAAAAGTGGAGTTTAAACTCTCACTGTGAAACTGGGGGTAAGTATTCCTTTTGTTTTTTTTTTAATAGAAAGAGCTTAGAAGAAAGAGCACGGTAATGAAAAACATGACAATTGGAATTGTGTTTAGTGCTGCCAAGTTGTTACTTCTATGGAAGTTGGAATTGATAGTGTTAAGATGCTTACGTAATTTTGTAAAAGAAAATATTTAAATTTTCAAGTCTTTTGAATTTTTCAAAAATATTCTCTTAAAATTTGCATTTATTTTAAAAATATGTCCAATAAACCGAAAAATGCATTTATAGTAAAATATGCAAAAATATGCTCTAACGATTGAATTCCATTTTTAAGGAAATTTACTTATTCCAAAAACTAGCCTCTTTGTTTTCTTCTGTTTATCCAAAAAAATATGTTTTAACATAGAAATCCTTGCCCTACTAATAACAAAACTAAAGAGATAAATAGATCAAAATTTAAAGTATAAGACCATCTTTGTTTTGACGATTAAAAAAATAAATGCATTGGTTATGGTATTAGGAGTTACCTTACTTCTGAAAAATTTTCATTATTTGATAGGGTAGAGTTTTGTTCGTTTGAATTATTTTGAGGAAGAAAGGTCATGAAAACCACCTATTAATTACTCATGTAATTCATAGCTCATGCTAAATAACATAAAACATAACATACAAATTATATAAAAAAAAAAGAAAACGTTAATTGTCGTCCGTTTGCTTTTCTATAGACTATATAAAAAGGCATCTTAACTTCAAGATCATCTATTTTTTGAAAAGCTTCCAAATTTCCAATAAATTGCTCAAGGGTGTGAAGTGAATCATCGGAGCTGGTTTCATTGAGTTCAATGGTAGATGCCTCAAGAACTTCAGCCACCATGTCTTCATCATTCAAGTCTCCAAAACAAGGGATTTTGCTATCCAAATCTGCGAGAGAATCATTCTATTGCCTAACATTACTTGTTAAATAAATTGTTATCTTCAGCCACTTCGGAAACAGTTTCCGGCCTTTTTAAAGGAATTTCGTACTATCAATGGTGTCACCAATGTCACCATCCACCATGCTCTCTTGATAATTTTTAATGCTTCCAACAAATTAGTTTTTTAAGGAAAATCTTTTAAATCTGCACATTATCTGAATGAAGAAGCTGTCGTCTCAATATGCAGGTTGGGCCATCTAGTGGTTTCTTTTTAAATCATAGGTTATTTTGACACTGACAGCTGTTTCCCGCTCAAAAACTTGACAGAAAGTCGGTATCATACCTCCGTATAACGAAATCAGTGATTAAACTCTTAAACTACGTTGGGAAATATTGAAAACTTATTTTCAAAGTGAGTGCTGTGTAGCCCATACAGTGCGTTTTTTGATAAGAAGTTTTGGCCGAAATGAAGAAAATAAAGTTTGTGAGACTGGTATAGTGGACAACACTCTTCATCCCCGTCGTCGTACGGTGCGCACAGACGAGAATGTGGCTGCTGTAGCCGAGAGTGTGGGACTCAATTCGCGAAAATCAATTCGCCATTCCCTGGTCCAAGGATTGTATGAAGGATGTTGTGTTTGGAGGGAGGAATTCAATTTTCATATTTTCCAAAACAGTATCTCTCATTTGATGATAGGTTCCATTATCTAGGTTAAAGAACCACCTTCGAATGTTTATTATTTTTTAAAATTTCAGTCTAGATTGTAATATACGAGTATCATCCAAGCTTTGTACTAACGTAGTATATCATGGGAAACTTTTACAACTTCGAAAGCATCTAGGATTCTTTGCTTTTTCTATACGAAAAACCATTTTCTCACTGCTCGGCCGAGTTTGTCTTTGGAGATTTTTACAGATGATGGTAGTTTACATCTGTTTGCCAAAATTTCCATTGGCTGTAAAAGAGCTTAAGTAGCTTTCTCAAGTAAAAGTGGGCCTTTAAGTGCAGCAAATTTGGCTCACATGTTCTTGAACCATAACAAAAGGACATCTTCAACAGTTTTTTGAGCTCCAGTTCGTAATCTTTTTCTGGCCATATTTTGATTTGGTGCAGCTATGTTCGGGATGTCTCCTTTTCCTTTGATTATTCTTGACAACGTTGACCGACTGCATTTAAACTCTGCACATGAAATATTTCTTGATTCACCCGCTTCATGTCTATTTTTGGCTTTGTTTTTGAAGACTAAATTTGTGCATTTTTTTCTTAATTTAGTATCCATGATCTGTATGCATCAGCCATACGTTTTCTGCTGACTTTGTTTTTCAGGATTAAGCCAGTAAAGAAACAAAAATGTAAAATCAACAACTAGCACCGTGAATGAAAAAAATTCACATTTCGATATTTCGAATTGAAAAAGCGTGTTCAATTAAAAATTTGGTGGCAGCGTGCAGTGATAATTTCAGTTATGCGGAGTTTAATAGGTGAAAATATTCATTTGAGAAAAGAATTTTTTGTTTCAGTTAAAAGGAGTTTTCACCTAACGAAGTTGAATTATCCGAAGTAGTTTGCATGAAAACTGCTGGAAAAAGTTCCATAATAAATTTTTTGTTTCAGATAACCGATTTTATTTCAGTGAAACAGAATGAGGTAAAGCGAAGTCGACTGTAAATGGTCGTCCAAAAACGGGTTTTTAATAACAAATTGAAAAAAAAATTGAAATCAGAGTTTCGTGATGCATTCTATACGAGACCAAAAGCTAATGCAGTTTTGGTTTTATTTAAGTCCTAATCTTCACTCACTTGCGGGCAATATAAGATTTGTATAGCTTTGATATTTAAAACCAGATTTTAAGAACATCAAGCAAATTAACATAATTGATTATTTTGATTCCTAAAATACATATTTAAGTATTATATAATAAAAGAATTGATTCACACAACACTCACCCCCACAATAAGCAAGACATGACCTAAAACCGAACGTAATTCATTCGGGATTGTATAACCTAATGAACCATCTGAAACTCCAGTAGCCTTCCATTATGCTAAATTAACAAGAAACCCCCTAAGCCGCAACGATATACCTACCACAAACAATGTTAATCATACCTCACACATGAGCTTACATAAGCTTCTGAATACAAATTAGAATTTCCAGAATTATTACTCTTAAGAGATTTATGAAAGTTGATTGCATAAAGTTTGTTATAGGTTAGATACTATTAATTATTAAACAAGGTAAATAGTAAGGGGAATAACGGTGGATGTTTCAATTAATTCACTTGGAAATTTATTATTTCCTCAGAAGCCAGGATTGAGTTATTTTAAATTCTGTCCACATTTAAATTCCTAAAGAGATTTATTTTTGAAATGTTATTTATGTAAAACCATCAGGTTTTTAATATTGATTTTTAACATAATTCCATTATTCGATTGGTGTGGTTTTCCTGTCTTCTTAACGGCACGTGCCACATAAATCGATAAAATTCAATAACAAACAAGAAAAAACCAAAGCATTCTCCCATTACAATTGGCATTTTATTTTTTTTTTCTAATGAAAACCTCATTTTGCAAAAATGTCTATCATTCTGTCTTCTATTACAAATACCGATTATAACCGTTGGTTTATGGTTTAAAATGTTGAATAACTACGTAAATCCCACCAACCCCCATTTTTTTTTAAACAATGACGGGCTGGGGCCCTATTTTGTAAAACGATTATCGTTGAAATTACTTCGTTATCGTTAAAATGCGATTATGTTTAACGAGAATCGTTTAATTTTAACGATACTCGTTAGTTCTAACGACTGCAATATACCTATCGTTTAGCTTTCGTTTTATCGTTTCTTGATTTAAAATATTTTTTTTTTCAATTATTTATGTCAATTTTAGACATTCCTAATAGTCGAGAAGTTGGTTCCGCTTCAAAAAAAATGTTTTTTTCGGCTAAGCTTGGTAAAGTCTTTTGTACGCCTTTTTCGTTTTACTTAATCGCTCTTTGTCGTGACTATCGTATTCCTCAGTATCGTTGACTTGCCGCTCGTTTCGTAATACAAAATAGGGCCCCTGTAGAAAATGTCTATAGTTTTGTTAGATTTTATTTAATTTACTCTTCTACAAAACGAATTGGCAAATAGCAATTATTATCTTAATTGCTTCTCTAAAAAGAAATACAAACAACAAAACAAAACCAATCTAACAACAGCTATTCATTCGTGATTTACTGGCTAATTTCTTTTTCAACCCCCATTTTTTTCTGTTCACCTTTCTAAAGCGGAAATACCAAGTCAAAATACACCTATGTAGGTACATATATCTCTTTTAGAGAATCAACGCATAACTTACCCTACACACACACAAATGTACTTTTCATTTTTGTTTAACACCAAAACACCAATCTAACACCTAATCTAATACAAAAACATTTCTGACGGATATGTGTATTAGTCATACATCTCTCTCTTCTCTTCTCACTGTCTGCTTTAATTCTCTCTCAGAATGTCAAAAATTCTTCTCGAAAGTTTGAGAATCGCTGAGTTCTCGACATTTTGAGAAATCTATCCAGAAAAAATTGGAAAATTCGATGTTCTTTGAAAAATAAAAAAAAAACTTCTAGAAAATAGAAAGAAAATGACTCAACAAATGACGTTTTTGTGAGAATTCTGACATTTCTACATTTTTCTTTCTGACACTGCTGTCAGATTTTCCTTTGATTATAATTTTTCTTACCTGAAAGTGTGGTGGAAATTGTGGCTGCCTACCACCACCTCCGCCGCCACCACTTGGCGATCCAAATCCAGCTTGTGGGTGATATCCTTGAGGCATGTCCATGCCAGCTGTTGCTGCATTATGGTGATGGTGATTTATTGGTATTTGCTGTGTGCTGCTATAAGTTCCATTTGCATTTGGTACACCCTGTGCGGGGTTTGTTGTTGTTGTTGCATTTGAATTTGGCATGTTTTTTTGTTTCTATACCTTTTTGAAATTAAATTATGATCTAACTGCTTTTTAAAGTTGAGTTTTGATTAGAGACACACACTGGTATATCACAGTTTCTTTTCTTTTTCTTTTTACTTTTCAATTTTATTTTTTACACTTTAGGTTTAAAAATAGATAAATCACCTCTACTTTTTGAACACACAGATCGTTGTCGGCGATTCTCTTTTCTTTATCAAGGGGAAACAGCAAAATTAAAAAAAAATCAAAAACACCCACTATTTCATAAGATGTATTCCAAAATTTATTTTCAAATCTTGTGTGTCACAAATTCGAATTCATTTCAAATTAATGAAATTATTTCGCACAGGTTTTGGGATTAATTGTGTAACTTTTTTTTTAATTTATTGCATTCAACGTTTAAAATCAATAAATTAATTTTTAATTAAATTTAGTATTTAAAAACTTAACTGTGTAATTTTTCGAAGATATTTTGTTTTTTTTTTTGCAAAAGATACAATTTGAATTTATATAGATACTTTTCTTGGAGATAGTTATTGGTTTATTCACGCGTCTCCGTTCGCTTCAGTAACTTGGCCGCTTCAAGAGTTGAACTAAAACTGTGTTCACATCATACCTCGGCGTTAAATCAACTTTTTTAGTGTATTTGTATTTTTATTTTATCTTTGTATGTGGGGTGATTCTCTCGAATAAACCAGCAGCACAGACAAAAAAAAAAGAAGAACAAAAATGGAAAAAAAAATCCAAGAGCGTGTGCTGCTACACAGCTCGAATGATGATGTAGTAAAAGTATCTACAGCTAAAATACGAGCAGTACAGGTATGTATCTACAACAGTAGAGTTATAAAGTTATAGTTGGTTGGTTGGTTGTTGGTGGATGAATTTATTCGACGGATACACTTGAATTGGCAAATAATGCGCTTAAAAAAGTCGACAATATGATTTTGTCAACGATATCGACTACGATTACGACTACGACGCACGACGACAACATTCAACGTTGTCTCGTCACTGTCGTTAGTATAAATCGTATCTTTATATTTTGTTGCTATCGTCAAAGTTATAGAAGAACGAACGACTAAAGCCGATAGTAGATACTCTGACACACATCAGATTTAAAAATAGATTTAGACGTGGGAATGATGATTATTTACACGTTAAAATTGATTTTTATTTCGGTTGTTTTTGTATCGCACATCAGAACACTCTCCGAGTTGAAGATCTTGCTTCTTCACTCTCTCAAACTTTTTTTTTTTTTAATTTCTCACTTAAATCTAAGATGTATTTGTATCTTTTAAACAATTTTTTTTATTTAATTAAATTTATATTTATAGATAAGAATATCTACTCTATTTAATTTTACTTTTTTACTCAAAATGTTTGGCAATAAATATCTACTTTTTTTTAAGAGAAAGAGAATCTTAATCGTCGGTATCCATAAACAATTTCTATCTAGATGGATCTCGAAAGAAATGAAGTGGAGAAAATAAAGATACAAAATTGTATATTTTTCTGTTTATTTTTTTAAAACATTTTTTGTTGTTGTTGTTTTGGTAGATATGTATGTATGAAATGATCTTGTTTGGGTTATTTTATTTGGTTATATTGGAGTTTATTTTTCTTGCCATGTAGGGGTTACTGAAATTTTTTTGTGCGAAACATAAAAATAAACAACAGCGTATTTCGGTTGAACATAGGTACTAGCTGGATAAAAAGATCGATTAGAATCGGATGACCGATTTTGTTTATGGTATTGTTTAAGCTGATTGGAGCTGTGAGTGGCAGAGGTCTGTATGACAATAAAAAAACTTAAGAAAACTATCTCAAGTCTTTTTTGTTTTGTTTTGTTTTGGATAAAAGGAGAATGTGCAAATTCTTTTTTCCTTTAGACAGTAATGTGAAAAAGTTCACCGACTGTATATCGATAGAGAATAGATAGATTGAGAAGTTGGGATCCATAATTTATCAAAATATTTTTGCATTATTTTTTTATATTGAAGACATTCTTTTCAAATACAAAAAAAAGTTTATATTCGATTTGATTAATTTTTTTTAAAATATTGAGTCATGTTCTTAATAAATTTTAAAAGAGTGTTAGCTTCTACGTAAGCTAATGGGGTATCAAAAGCAGCAATGCACGTATACGAAGAACAAAATTATGTGAAAAAAAGCATATCAATGGTACTTCAATAAGGGCGGAAAGATGTTGAAATTGATTAAAATTAAACAAGCTGTTTATCAGGTATTAATAAAATTGTCTTTTTATTTCAGAAGCCCTTATACATATGTCATTATGTATGAAATGTGACATCGTTCAAATGCCCACCTCGGCTTCTTACGGTGGCACGTATGCAAGTGGGCCAATCTGTAATGACTCTGCTGCATAAATCCGATTGAATTTGAGCGATGGGATTCGCATAGACCTGTCATATCAGGAAACCGCACAAGAAAAAGTATATCTGGGTGAAATCGCATGACCTTGGGTGCCAAATCAAGTCACCCCTGCGAGAGATAACCATACCCTCAAATCGTTCATGCAGATTGTCAACCGCGGCGCGTCCTGCTGGAACCACATGTCGTCTAGGTATATAGGGTGCAATTTGGGCCATAAGAAATTGATTATCATCGCTATGTAGCGCTCGCCATTGACGGTCACCGCCTCACCAACTTCGTTTTCGAAAAAGTACGGACCAATGACGCTGCTGGCCAAACATTGGTGAACATTGTTGGGTGACCCTTTTGCTTGTTAAGACACCCATTCATCCAAAAATGCACCTCTACGCTAAAGATTACATTTCTGCCTAAATTGGAGTCCTCTCTCAAACGCTCCGAAGATAAGTCAGCGAACAAACAATATTGTCTGTGGTTATAAACTTTAAGCTCCTGTGTCAGCAGGATCTTATACGGTTGTAGGCACAATTCCCCACGCAAAATTCGTCAAGTTGTTGTTTGCGAAATGACGAGTTCTTGTGCAGGGGAGGAATCAACTACCTCGGGTTTTGCTGTTCGCTTTTATGGACCGTTTCTGTTTCCTTGAAGTACAAATGGTCGATTAATTACGCAATCGGTCATCTCAAATTTGGGCAACAAACGTTGAAGTGCCAACTGTGACGGGCCACATCTACCGTAATATGGGTGCAACGCTTTTAACGTATGTACTAAATTCACTCATTGTGATTGTAAAATTTTATCATTTGGACGCTCTGTTTGACAGATAGGAAGAAAGGAGGAGTCGATGAACATTGGTTTCAAATGTTTGCAAATTGAAATGGCAAGGAAAAACCGTGCCGGATAAGTTCAGAAATCCTAAGCATTTAGCAGCATTTTTGGATTGGAGTTTAATGAGCTTATTATACGATACCGTTGCAATTCCTCTTCCGAAGGAGATGACGTGAACCTGGAAACGAGTATAAGATGCTGAGAGTAGAGTCGTCGGCAAAACAATGAAGTGGATTAGAAGTTTCAGACAAGAGATCATTAATAAAAATGAGGAAGAGAGTCGGAAACAAAACGGAGCCCTGGGGAACACCAGCATTTATTTTGTGAATATCAGACTTAAAACCTTTTAATACAACATGTATTGAACGATCGAGAAGATAATTACTAATCCAAAGAATAAGGGTTTCATTGATACCAAACACACGCATTTTTGATAAGAGAGCCTGGTGCAAGCTTTGATAAATGCCCTAGAAATATCAAGAGCAATAATCTGAATTTTTCCAAAACATTGTAAAGATCTGTTCCACTCTTCGGTGAGATATGTCATCAGATCAGCAGTGGAACGTTTGCTGCGAATGAGGGGCAATGTTGCTATCAGGCAACGTAGAGCTAGCAGCAAGTACATTTGCCTTATATAAAGAGCTATCTATTGGCTTATCATTATCATTGTTGATGAGCGTTGGAGCCGAAGATAAATTTGAACTTTTTTAAGTTCTTGACAAATGACCAGAAATTTCTACTGCCTTTGAGACACTGCTGGATTTTTTGCCTTAATTTCTGGCCATGTAAGAATTTGATTCTTAATAGCGGTAGCGTTTAAATCATAGGTTATTTTGACACTGACAGTTGTTTCCCACTCGAAATCTTGTCATAAAATGAGTATTATACCTACGCGAAAAGAAATGAGAGTCGCTTTACGCTTGAAAAACGTTGGGAAATATTGAAAATTTATTTTCAAAGTGAGTGCTGTGTAGCCCAACAGTGCGTTTTTTGAAAAGAAGTTTTAGTCGAAATGAAGTACACACTGCAACTGCTGTACGCAAGTTTGTGAAAAGTTCATGAGACTGGTATGCTAGTGACGACACTCATGGCCCCTTGCGTCGTCGAACGGTGCGCACAGACGAGAATGTGGCTGCTGTAGCCCGAGAGTTTGAGACTCAATTCATCAACTCGCCATCTATCTAAACAGCTCAACTTTCTCGCACTAGCCCGAGGAGAATTCTGCACAAAGATCTCGGATTATTCGCTTAATTAATGGGAATATTTGCTCTTGTTAATAAAGCCATAATTATGTGTAGTGAAAAAGTTTTATTTTGCGTCCAGGAAAAGGTTATGTTTTCTTTTTAAACAGCTGCAATAATTTCTTAAAAAAATTGTTCTGTCTTTTATGATAGATTGGGTTTAACATTTATACCTGTGGTGTTTGGTAAAAACATGATAAGTCCATAAAATAATTTGCGTTTTTACGTTCACTTTTCATAGAACTAGGGCTGAAACGGGTTGACTGATTTTCTTCAAATTTGGAAAACTTTTGAAAATATTCTTTGAACAATTATGTTCCAAATTTTAAGAAAATCGGCTTACCCGTTTAGGTTCGAGCTCGATTTAAAGTGAATGTAAGGATGCAAATTGTTTAATGGAGTTATCATGTTTCTACCAAACACCACAGAGCACAGATTTACTTTGACATTGTGGTTAGAGCGTCGGTCGTCTCGTAATGCATTGGGTTTGATTCTCAGCAGCTGCAAAAAAAGTTTTTTTTGGGGTTGCACTGCTTCTTGCTAGTGTGACAAATCTTCAAAGAATGTCACGATAAATGCTGCTCAATAGTCGTAAGGAAACGGCAAAAAATTGTAGGTCCCCTCCATTCCTTGTATAACATGCATACGGGAATAGTTGACAGTTGAAAGTCACTGCTCACTAGGCACTCTAAGAACTGTTGCACTACCAAATATATTATTTATTTTATTTATTTATTTAGTTAATCGTGAAGCTATAAGTCTTAAATTTATTATTTAAATTTAGATGGGTAGGACTCTCTTCTCTTCTTCCTTTGAGGCTTTATTTGAACAAAAATTGAAAATTGTTTTATGATTTAGGTGACCTTAAATTGAATTTAATATAAAAGGTTGTTTTTTTCTGACTTCAACTGTATGCTAGTCTCTGAGATTTGTTTCCTTTTTTTCCTATATATTTTACACTCAAGCGCATACCGAATCTATGACTAAGCACAAGAAAAGACAAGAGAACACACAACACACAAAAGAAAAGAATGAGTCTAAAAATGAATAACCGAATTAAAATTAAGTGCGCAATCCCCAACCCCTAAACTAGTCTAATCGCAACGGAATTCAAGAACGCACTCTTTTGCTGATATGTGTGAAGTGTCAGTGATGTTTTCAATTTCAATACACTTATTTTTGTCTCTCACAAAATGTACATGTAGTTAGGTAAAGTCACTTTCTCTCTGACGCAAAAAAAAAAACACTCACACAAAAACAATAAAAATGTCCCTTCTGGCATAGATTCCTTATCAATTCAGGATGCGCCCTTATTTCATCCCCTAACTTGAAGAATGGCAAGTATACAACAGAGTAAGGCTAATGTTGACCTACTGCACTTAAAGTGAGGCTCTGTCATTGTGACACACAAAGTGAAGAATCACTTACAGCAGAGTTGTTATGATTGCGTAATCGTTTCCTTATTTTTTTTGTATTTGTTTTTATTCGCAGAAAGGATGTTTTTGTTGGGCGAAGAGATAATAAAGTCAATAATAGGGGTAGGCTGCATTATACTGGGTATCGAGGCTCTAGGGTGAATGACCCCATTTCGTTTCGGGGCTAAGTGTGTTCATTTCCCTTTTTGTCTGATATTGATTTAATGATTTTAAAGTGTTTTTTTGGAAAGTTGGGTGATGCGGGTTAGGCGAATGAATATAGCGAGGGTGCTTGATTTAATTTAGCTTGGTTTGATTAAATATTCATTGCATTTAATGTTATAGGCAGCTAATTGCATAATACCACACGTCAAACTTCATGTGTATGACCACAGGTGGCTGGCGGTGTGGAATAATTCGATTTTGCGACAAATTTGTTTCTTGTGTTTGGCTATTGATTGAATTAATTTTTCCCACCAGAAAGCGAGAAAGAGAGAGAGAGAGAGAGAGAAAGAGAGAAGGACTATATCAAATTACCCTGATGTCAAAATTAATTTTTAAGTGCATATTGTCGTGACATTGATTTGATAGAAACATGACATTACCTAAGCTGCGTTGTAACCTAGTTTAATAGCTTTATAACAGAAAGCTGATACTTCGGGGAATTTGTATAACGGAGTATAAATAAAAAGGATCAAACTATGGATATGTTGTTGTTGCTGAGAAATACTATCAGGATCAAATGAAATCTCACGGTACGTATATAGTGAGTTTTATGGCCGTAGCTATCTTGCATTTGGCCGAAATTTACCATTCAAGATTTGCATAAATAATTTTGATTAGTGAATGTCGAAATTTTAGTTGGAAAAGGTTGCAAACAAGTTCCTTTATCCATACACTGTTAAATATTTATGGACGTTGAAAAAACATCCACCAGTGACTTGATGACACTTTAATGAAAAGGCAACATCGTGCTTGAACTTTAGAAGTGGATGAAGAGTCAAATTTTTTTCCCGGAATCCGAACTGCATAACAGAGATAATGTTGTTGTCACTGTATAATAATTTAAGTCATTTCAGCATTTGCTCTTCTGTATCCCGAGATGACTTTGTTGTTCTTCTTTGGTATAGCATTAATCTTAGGCGATTTCCATTTTGCTAGGAAAGTAACAGTTGTTGTAGCAGTTATTGAAGATAATTTTCAGAAAGATCATTATCGACTGAGGAGGCGATAGTTGGAGATATTGTACGGCCCTGTTGATTTATTTGGATGGCTTCTGGGAATAATTTCCTCGATTTCTTCCAATTTAGTGAATTCAAGGTGATCGGTGAGGTCGCTAGTGGGATTGGTGATTCCGAATTGTACAATCTCCTGTGTTATTTATGCATGTTCTACGGATATGTTCACTTTAAAGTAGTCAGCAAACGCCTTCGCTTTGTCTTCGTTTGAAGTTATCTCTCCTAAAGTGGTTGCGATGTCTTCTAGCATCTGCGATTTTTTACCGATAATGCAATTGATCTTTTTAAAAGTGTCAAGTTCAGATTTGAATGTTTTTAGTCTCTTCTGAAGAAGGTTGACTTTGTGGTGTTTCAGTGATTTCTGGGTGTCTGACTTCTCATATCTGATTTCGAAAAATTAACATATAGGAATACAATTTACTAAAAGAGGTTTTGAAACTGTATTTTTAAGGTTGAAAGAAAAAAGATTGTCTTAAATTTGGTGGTGCAACAGCTCGAAGAGAACCAGAATCTAGTGACTTACTACTCTCATTCCTGTGTGCGTGTTACCAGGAATGAAGGGGACCTGGAATTTTTTGCGGATTCCGAACGGATAATGAGCAGCACTTTTCATGACAAGAGATACTCTTAGAGGATTTGTCAATTCCTCCAGTAGTCCCCTTTTCTTTTTTTTTTTTTTGCAGCGACTGAGAATCGAACTCAAGAACTTCTGCATAACAGTCCAACTCACTAACCATACTCAAAGGAAAAATGAAATTTATCAAATTGCACTCACTAACCATAGAAAAAATATTGTCTTGCTGTGCTTAATTTTACATTTATGAATTTTAGAAGTTACTTTAATAGTTGAATGAATATTGAGAGGGAGTTTTCACTGCAACCTAAATATCTATTGTGCCCCGGATTTAATAGTTCCTTCAAAAGTCTCCCTTTTCGGCTCCAATTATTCAAGTGTAGACTTATATTCTGTATTTTGGATAGTCAGGTAAATACTATTTAGCAGAATATTATCTCGTATCTTATTTTGGAAATATTCGAATGGAGAAAGATTTTTAATTTTTAAATTAAATTCTCTCTGAAAATTTCTAACAAAAAATACAGATCACTTGTAAAGATAGATCATTTATCATAAAGGCGAATCAAAATTTATCAAATAAAGATTAAAATATCAGTAGTACCATCTTCTTTCCACATAAGCTTCTATTTATTCTGTTCTATTTTTTAAAGTAGTTTTTCATCTTAAATGTGCGCGCACTAAAAAGGTTCATACTACCCTTAAGATGATTAACACAGTGCGAGCTTCAAGAAATTTGGAAAGAATTTTAAAGGATGAATCGATACACATTAGTTTTGAAGTTCTGAATATTCAAAGTGGAATCTCGAGAGCCCGAAAAGTGGTACGACTAAAAAATAATTCTCTGTACTTAACAGTACGAGTAACATATACATATGTTTATACTATATGATGTTTCACAGGAGTGTCTGATTTCAAATGATATGACGGATATTGCAATAATATCCTCAAGACTGCCTTCACTATTATCTTATTATCTGGACTTCCATTTCTTCGCCACAAACTTGTCTCTTTGTGCTCATTTCATCACTAGAAATGATGAATCTCAGATCTGTATTTTAATATGTTAACTAAGTCGTTTAAAGCTTTAAGATTTGAAAGTTTATTATTAAAGCAATTCTTAACTGAATACTGAAATAATTTCTTAAGGTTACGAACTCTCGAGGTACTGGTAATACATACTTACAAATTTTTTTAAGCTGATCAATTTTATGATGAAGAAATTGGTACGTGTTAATTTTTCTGTCTCCATTGACATTTTTTTTAATATAATCTTTCTCGAAATTCTCTCACATCACTCCACCAATCCTTTAGTCTCAAATTATTATTATTATTTGTTTTTCATCTTAATTGTATGCTAATAATATTAAATGCCTGTCTGTCATACTTCATAATACATATCAGTAAACCTCCGGCGCCAACTCATTCGAATATCAAATATCTCATCACAGACCATACAATGTAAATCTGTCATAAAACACCAACAAGTTCACATCGAACAAGAAAATATCAGAAATCGTAGCTTCTCGAATTTAAATCTGATGAAAAAAAAGTATCGAGATCTGCGAATAACTTTTGGGAATTAAACTTTTAGGCCACAGCAAGAAAAACAAACAAAAATACGGGTTTTTCCATGAACGTCGGCCGTTGGCGTCGCCGTTGTCGTCGGTTGTACCACAGATACTAAGTACGTCATATTTGTTCGAAACACTTGTTCCTCTTTAATTAAGCAACAACAAAAATATATGCTGTTGGTGACGTTTTGTGTCAGAGAGTGAGTAGGTTGATAATGGTCTATCTATATACAAAAACATAGTTAGGCGGCATCTACAAATCTAAGTATCTATGGTAAGGAATATATTATATCGCAACTCACCCTATAGATACTTTTTATTGTTTTTTTTCTGAAGAAAACCACTAATTGTAAATTCAACCCACACCATTTGTGCCATACGTCGTCGTTGTGCTGATCGTGTCGCCTTGCGGTTCTGCCCATTTATGTAGGTAGACCCGATGCCAACCCACCTGAATGCTCAGATAGATAGGTACTACGTGTATTCGCATTTGAATTGAAGTATCTAATAGATGTTTTTGTTTCACAATATTGCTTTCGGAAGTTGTTGAAAAAAAAAAAAATGAATACAAATATAAACGTGCAAATTACCAAAACAGAACACCTGAGATATTATCAAGCTTAGAATGGAAATAACGTAAATTAAAATAGTTACGAGACATTGTGACCGATAATAAAAGAAGTTCATTATCGTGTATCTGTTTGGTTATAAAATTTACTATCAATATGACACTACAATAAAAATTAAACTAAAGATTTGTATTCAAAGTTAGAATTAGGTAGATATTTACTTTCTTAATAACACAATATTATGACACACAAGAGGCAAACATAAGAATTTTGTTTTATGACCCTTTTGAGCCTAAGGCGAGATCATTCTAGTATCGGATTCGGATGACGAATTTAGTGATTTTACAATTGGATTTACTACACACGATATTTCTGACAGATGCGTTTTTAAAATCTATGGAAATCGAAGTTCGACGCAATGAAAAGACGCCATTTTGATTTTGATAGTTTGAAAGCGGTCTCCATAGTGTCGCACATCTATTTCAATATATATTTGACAACTGAAAGTTAAAGTTAATCTTCCTCTTAAGAAACTACTTCTAAGATAAATTCATTTTGATTTACTTGCAGTTTTAATAATCTCTAAATTAACTAGGGCACTGAAAATTGGCCCTGACAATGTGAAAAAGATTGCTTATTTCCTTAATTTTTCTTACAAATCACAAAAATATTTGCTCTTTAAAAATGTATTACCAAGTAAACGAAAAAATGTTCATAATCATTCATACTCACAAGTCATGAATAAAACCGCAACTGATCATTGATAAGATGAGTTTTATAACACCATCATCATAAAAAAAAAACGCCTGGTTTGCCAAAGAACGCTGGCAAGTGTGAACAGCGAAACAGGTACACTTTATATTATAAGTTTTCCTACGACAGCTGTCTAGTTAGATAGTTTTTAGACATGTACTTCCAAATATTAAGAATATCCTCTATATAATCAGGCAAAATGTCACTTTAGACAATATTTAGACAGCCGTTAATGATGTCTAAGTTAAACAACTCTTGGAACTCAATGAAAAATAAAAAATTTCAACCTTTTAAAACTTCGATGGCTGACTTAAGTTAAACTAGGTTTACAAAATGGCGAGTCTAAATAATTAGCGTTACTCCTCCCCTCTACGAACGAAAAAAAGAGGACAAACATTGAAGAACGAATGAAAGAAATTGAAACTGCATGTGTTGCAAAGCGATATCGCATATCAAGACTAAGCTCAGATGACTTGCACTAGTAGATCTAATAAGAAAAGCAGGGTTAAGTTGCACTTACTTTCTTTTTTGTTTAAGAAACTTAGAATTTACCAAAGAACACCTTTAGTAGTTGGAGCTAAGAACAGAATGCCGCTTGATTTCTTTGGTAAATTTAAACTGAAATTTAAATAGTTGTTTCCGTTTTTTTTTAAGTTTTTGCATACAAAATGTTTCAGAAAAATTGATTGTTCAAAAATTTTTTTTTAAATATTTTTGAAAAATCAAACAAATATTTGCTTAAAGATTTAATATGGAATATTTTTTAGAAGATTCTGTATAAACAATGAAATACAAATCCAAAATAGTTTTTTTTTAGCTTTTAGTTTACAAAACTTGGCGTTTGGTCCCGGTGATCTCACATGGACCGATTAGGTGACTAATAAGGGCCTTGTCAAATTCAGTTTATCGAACATAGAGTTTTGACAAAAATACAATGTGAACTATCTCCAACCAAGATTAAAATTCTTTATCATTAACACTGGAAGATGTTAGTTAGTTAGCACTATTTCTTACTTGATACTATTAATTTGGTCTTGTTCAACTTTTTGATTCAAAATAGCTTGTTTTTGGCCTTTAAGCGAATAATGAAAAAGTAAAACTGAAAAAATTGATCATATGATAGGTTCAGTTAGTATTGTCTTAATTTGAATTTTTTTGTTGAATTAAAGATTGCAAAAACTAAAAGAAACAGAACAAATCTTATCAAAATTCTAGAAGTCGTTTTCGATAAAAGAAAATTTTTCGCTTTTTTTTAAAAAGCGTCACTTGCAATTTCTGGATGATTATAATTTTTACTAAGCACGTTGTTGAAAACAGATCAACTTGAGCATTAAATAAAAAAAAACGAAATTACCGTTAGTCAAATTTGAAAATGCTGAATAGTATTTGTATTGAAAGTGACCCTTAAAGCCATAATCACATCAAAATATATCTGAGGTCCTTTGACTTCAAAAAATCAAACTCATAAATGAACCTTTGTTGTAAGTTATAGAAAAGCTTCAAAAACCAGTAAATTGTAATCTTTATTCTATTGCTAGCTAATACATTTAAAATGATTGTAATGAGCAGAAGGTTTGGCATCTATTAAAGAGAAAAAGTTTTAATTTGTCAAAATGGAAAAAAAGATAGATATTCAACAAAGCAAAGTGAACGTGTTAATTTTACTGATGACTTAAATTAATTTGTGAATAGGTACTTACTCTTTTGTGTTTGCCAAAAAGAAATTACAACGTGATGGTTTGTGATTAAAAGCGAATAAAAATATTGCTGAACCTATTCGTCATACAAATTAGTTTTTTTCTTTAAGGTTGAATACAAAAATGTGCATATGATTTGAAAACTCGTGTTGTGCGACTAAAAAACGAATCTCTATATTTGACGGTACGACCAAAGTTAGGCTCAAGGGTGAACTGATGAGTATTCCTAGCGAAGCGGGTATCACGGGTGAATTGATAAAAGGGAGGAATGCAACTGGGTTACTTTGAGTGAGCATTGCTTGTGAAAGAAGTCATGAAACAGGGAAATATATGAAACATTCCGACGGTGTTCAAGAGAAGGGAATGAATCCATGATAGCTCTGTTTCCTATCAGTTTTAACGCTCTATTCTGAATTTTATCCAATAAATGGAGAGAAGATTGTGCTGCACCTGCCCAAAGGTGTAAGATAAACTCGAGTTCTGGACGTATAAACGCCTTATAAATTGTAGCCACATCAGAAAGTGTGAAAAATTTCTTACATCGATATAGAAATCCTAAGCATTTAGCAGCATTTTTGGCGGTCTCGAGAATGTGATCATTCCAAGGAAGATCGTCGTTAACACACATACCGAGTACTGAGATCTTTTCGGTTTCTTCGATGTGCCATTTAAGGACAATAGCATAGGGGGTATATTTTGCTTCAACGACAATAGACAGAATTTATTTTGCGAAGCATTAAACTCCACTCGGAGACAAAACGGAGCCCTGAGGGACACCAGCATTTATTTTATGAAGATCAGACTTAAAACCATCCAATACAACATGTATTGAACGATCTAGAAGGTAGTTTCTTATCCAAAGAATAAGGGTTTCGTTGATGCCAAACGCACGCATTTTCGATAAGAGAGCTTGGTACTTAACTCTATCGAATGCCTTAGAAATATCAAGCGCAATAATCGTACTTTCTCCAAAACAATGTAAAGATGTGTTCCACTCTTCGGTGAGATATGCCATCAGATCACCAGTGGAATGATTGCTGCGAAAGCCGTAATGACCTTGGAAAGAAGGGACGTAAGTGCGATTGGCCGATAGGACGAGGGGGAGGAAGGGTCACTTTTTTAAGGAACAGGCTGAACAAATGTTATTTTCCATCTTCTAGTGAAGATTCCAGAACAGAAGGAGCGATGGAAAAGCTTACGCAATGGTTTTGCAAGCGATGAAGAACACCTCTTCAGAAAAATGGGGGTATACCATCAGGACCAGAGTAATTGTTTATATCAAGATCTCCAAGGGCTCTTGCAACTGTAGTGGGAAAATCTTAAAATAAATCTCTATCCAAGATCTTCACGTTGTAAAATTAAACATACATATTTTGAAATAATTTTAAGAATTTCGTTGAACGTTTGTTTTCCCTCGAAAAATTCAACTAATAGAAACATTTTTCTAGAATCATGACGAATACAAATAAATAAAGTTCTTTAATAACCGGCCGTACGACTTTCGTAGCAATAAGTCCACTACTGATCTGATGGCATATCTCACCGAAAAGTAGAACCAATTCTTACATCATTTTGGAGAAAGAAAGGTAATTGCAGTTGATATTCCTAAAGTATTTGATAGAGTTTGATTAGAAATTTCCTTTCTGACCCTTAATTTTTGGATGGTTTTAAGTTCCAAAAAAGATTCTTATGAAATTACACCTAAACTTCTATGGAGAATTCATCTACGAATGAAATAAGTTTCTATTCAAACTTTTGAAAATCTTTTAAGATTAAAATTTTTGTTGTTTTTTGTAAACCAAGGTAAGCTTTTGGTTATAGAAGACTAATACCTTCATAAAAACACCTTCAAAGCTAACCAATTTAGAGTCTTAAGCCAAGAGAACAAGTAGGTACTGCTTTCTTTTAATTTAATTGGGTTAATCTCATTATAACTTGCCCAAATATTCATACATTTAGTTGAAAATCTACCTATAAAACGACACGAATAACCCCATAAAACTGTAACTGTTACACAGAAATAAAATAAATTCGTCTCTATCTGTAATTTTCCCATTCAGTTAAAAGCACATTAATAAATACCAATACAATAATCAAAATATGTATGTGAGACAAAAATGGAAGTACTAGTTAGCAAGTAACCAGTTAACAAAACTTCAACATCAATGTAATCGGCTTAATTTAGTAAACATCACAAACGTTACCTTAAAAGCCATTAAAATAGCAATTATGGACACTTCTCTCGAAACAACAACAACCGATTTCGAGAGTAAACACTTCAACCATTTTTCTGTTTCGGTTTCAGTTCTGCTGCTCCACGAATTAGTCACTTTTTCCAATGAATCCGACAAACAGACATGTGGTGACGATGACGACAATTTTAATATTTTTGTTGATCTCTGAATTGGTTCTTAAGAGGCTTAGGGACTGGGCAGCACTTCTTACCACCTACCTGTTACTTCAACCATCCACCACACCACACCACATACCAGTTGAGTTCGATACCTACATAATTAATTATTCTGTTTGCACTTTGAATCGGATGTCACTGCCACTGATATTGGTGTAGCTTTCTTTATTCCGATTTCGCATTTGATTACCGGATTCAATTTCATTTTCAATTCATTACTGAACCCGAATCAAATCCGTGTGTCGAGTCGATTAGTATTTTATGTTTTGTTGTCATTTGAAATTGTATCGCATTGTCGCGTCGAATAGTCGGTGGGTTGTTGATGCAATTTTAAATATAAAATTACATAATTTCAATAGATGTATAGAGAATGCATTGATCTGAACAGCTCTACGGTCATGATCGGGCTTAAATTACTCTTAACAATAGATGCCGCTGAATGAAGCGAAATGGAGAATGGAAGCCGGGTGGAAAGGTGACGGCAAGGCACAGTGGGGTATTTAAAACTAAATGAAAATTTAATTTTTTCTCAACTTTCACTTACATGTTTAGTAACGATTTTTATTAAATAATAATTTAAGAAATTTGAAAAAATAAATAAGTGTAAGAGAATAAGTTTCAGCCATTCTGTAATTTATAATGTTAATGCTGAATGACCGTCAGTTTTTTTTTCAAACTGGAGGAATAACTGACGTTAAGTTATTGTCAGGCTGAAGAAAGAAAAAAAAGAAAAAGCAATTGCAGTTTAAAAGAAAAATATAATTTCATAAGAATAAAGGTGGTTATAACAAAATATTTTTGTTTTTCAAGTTCTAACCTTATATATTGATTCTAAGTCAAACAAATTCTTAGTAAAAGCCAGTCTCTCGTTTTTTATCAAGAAAGAATGAAAGTTGTAGGTAGTTCTTATTGAAATAGGAAGATTATTGAAAACGATTGGTGATGTCATTAAGTAAAAATTCATAAAATGTATCTTGTGTGGGAATAGAGTATTAAGAAGTTCTAAATTATTAACGCGTAAGTCGTATATTGAAGAGTTTCCAGATGGGAAATTACCACTTTGTTTTTAGAATACTTTTAAAACTTTAATGGATGTATTCTTAATTCACAAAAAAGAGTATAATCAAAAGTGATTTTAAAAGGGTTCATGTAAGCATCTCCCCAACATACTATACCATATTGCAATTTAGATTTTGTAAGCCCGTAATAGATCACGGTAAAAACTTGTTTTGAGCAGAATGGCCTTATCAGATACATTTTTCGAGTTATAAGATTAAAATTTCAAAGTTTTGAGTGATTGTGTATGAACTTTCAAGTAAAGTTGATGTTCGTGAATTGAGTCTCACACCCTCGGCTACAGCAGTCACACTTTCATCTGTGTGCACCGTACGACCGTGAGCGTTATCCACTAATATTCCAGTCTCACGAACTTTTTGCAAAAGCTTGCGTATAGCAGAAGCAGTGGGTGCTTCATTTCGACCAATACTTCTTTTCAAAAAACGCACTGCTTGAACAGCACTCACTTTGGAAATAAGTTTTCAATATTTTCCAAGGTTGTTCAAGCGAAGAGCGATTCATTTTGCTCGCGGAGGTATGATACTAACTTTCTGTCAAGATTTCAAGCAGAAATGGCTCTCAGTGTCAAAACAACTTATGATTTAAATAGAAACCACTAGATGGCCCACCACATATATGCAAATGTAAGGCAACAATGGTATGCAATCTAAGCACATACGTATTGTAAGTCTTTACTTATGTTAGCAAAACATTCAAAATACGAAGATTCGGTAAAGAGAAAAGCTATATCATTCGCAAAGACTCTGCGCTTCCCATAAAACTTTTGGAGCAACAGTGAGTTAATGTAAATTAAGAATAGAGCTGGACCCAGAACACAGCCCTGCGGACCGCCATTTTTTTACTTCAATACATCTCTAAATATTTCATTTACTAAAACAATGTATTCCTAGTCAAATGCATTTGACATATCAATAAACAATAACTTTGTTGATTTACTTTCATTTATTTCCTTAACTAGATTACAACATACTTTTAGGATTGCATCTTCCTTAGATCTACCTGATCTGAATCCAAATTAATCATCAGAAAAAAAAATTCATTTTTCAAAAATTTTAGAAAATGTAGCAAGCAACGAGATAGGTCTCTAGTCAGCTACATTTTGATCGTTACCTTTTTTGAAAAGTTAAATATCTTCAGCGAAGTTGAATAACGAAGGGCACTTCAATCAAAAAATCTGCCTAACTGTAGGGGTATTCGGATGATATCAACATAATTGGCCATTTGCAACGGTCTGTGTTGTTCATGGCTGTTGCAGATCAGACGAGATTTGTTAGTCTTGAAGTAAATGGAGACAAGACCAAATATATGCTTCCAACAAAAAAACAAACATCTGTCCACCGATTAGAGCAAAACGTCAATATTGATAACAGAAACTTCGAGGTAGCTAAGGAGTTCATCTACCTCGGAGTTTATATTAACTCCACAAACGACACTTTAGTAGAGATCTGACGAAGAAATATCCTAGCAAACCGCTGCTACTTCAGTATAGCAAAGCAAATAGGTTCAAAACTCCTTATTCTAAAGACGAAGTGCACGCTTACAAAACCCTTATACTACCAGACCTGCTTCTCAGCGCCGAGATTTGGACTATAAGCAGAAATGGAGAGGTTACTGGGC
Source organism: Chrysotoxum bicinctum (assembly GCA_911387755.1). Classification (NCBI taxonomy): domain Eukaryota; kingdom Metazoa; phylum Arthropoda; class Insecta; order Diptera; family Syrphidae; genus Chrysotoxum; species Chrysotoxum bicinctum. Next base: position 23,180,104 of record OU426990.1, on the reverse strand, counting down.
TCTTTCGAAAGAAGAATTCTTCGACAGATATTTGGTCTTCTTTGCGAGGTGGGCGAATGGAGTAGAAGATATAACGCGAACGCTGTACCAAGATGTGGATGTTGTTCAGAGAGCCAAAACACGACGACTACATTGGTTTGGGCATATTGAATGAATGGACAACAATCCTCCAAATAAGAAAGTCTTCGAATCCCAACCTCCAGGTTCGTGGTGACAAGGAAGACCAAATCTCCCTCCGATTTAAATGCATTAAAGCCATTGTGGATGGTAGAGAACTTGGGGGAGATGCTATTAAATGCGGGTCAGAAGTTAGATTGTTATTGTTGAAAATACTTGAAATATTATTTTATTTAACTTTAATCCCTAAAATACAATTAAGAACTCCATTAATTTTTAGTGCTGCACCTTAATTTATTTAAGGGTTTTTATAATATGAATACAGTGATTCAGCAATTAAATTTTTCTTCTTTAGCAAAATATTGAATAATATTTATTTTTTAATTCGAGTTTTGTGGATGGTGTTTGCACTTTATAGCAATTTTTCAGTCTTATTTAGGGTAACAGCCTTGGTGTCATCCAAGGTTTCAAAAATACTGTTTTGCTTGTATTATTTAAATAATTCTTGCAATTTACTTATTGCAGATTTTATTGAGATTGAAATAAATTGATAGTTAAAAGATTTAATAAAAAAATTACTTTAAGGCTCGAAGCCAAAAATATTTAAAATTTAAATATACCTAAAGTAAAATATTGTTTAAAGCAACTTCACTTATATTTTTAAACTTTGCCGAATAAAACCTAACACTGTAACCAAAAAACTTATTTTTTTGTCTATGTGCAAGGTTTCAGTTTCTTATTTGATTTTTTATTTTATTTTGAATTTATCACGCCCCACTGTACCACCTTTGGGAACTCACGGTTTCCTCAGCAAGTGAGAAAAACTTGTTGCAATTGAAAAAATAGGAATGTTATAACATTGAACTACTCCTACACGAGAACCCACTCAGGTCATGCAAAATTAGAGAGGAATAAGAAAAAAAGCAATTAAATAAAATCATTTACCTGACATTTTGTACGTAATAAATTTTTTTGTATTCGTTTTGCTCTTATTAACTTATTCATTATACATATAGGTTCAGAGGTATTTGTTCAAAATGAGAAAAAACAACAAATACAGACACAGAGAAAGATATTGTTAAATCGTTAGACAATGTTGGATCATCGATGTATTTTCGGACAATTTTCTAAATATTTGCTGATTAATTTATTATGATGAATGGAATGTTGTTGTGTCGATTTAACAGGTGAATTTGAATCATTTTCAGAAATAAAAATTCAAGTGCATGTTTAAAAATTAAAATACAAATTACTTTTGGAGTTAAAATTAAGATTTATTAGCAAGATACATATATGGTAATTTAGGTGAAATATTGGAATTCGTGGATTTGATCTTATTCAATTTTATGTAATTATACAGAACATAAGCTGCATGGAATAGTCGGGATTGTTGGGATTTTATTAAAAATACTCATATAGTAGGAAATTTCCAAGTAAACGCATCCGCAGTAACCCGTTTTTTTTTTTAAATTAAATTTCACATTTCACATTTGGTGCTATCGAACAGCTTTCGGAATAATTTGAAAAAAGGGGTTTGTTCGTAGATAATGGTCAAAGTTAAATGTCGTCGTATATGTCTAATGAAAAATTAGAAAAATGATTTGTTAACTTAATTATATGAGTAAGTGGTTTTCCGTTGATTGATTGTTGAAGTTGATTGAACTTGACAAAGTTGAACGAATAAACGTTGTTAAAATCGTTTTAAAAGTTTAATACAAGTACTACGTTATACTTTATTATAGTTAAAATCATAGAAATCTTACCACAGACATTTTTAATTGCAATATATATGTACGTACATAGGTACTATATGGCAAGTTATGCATTCGTAAGAAAAATCGAATTCCAGGATTTGATATGACTTGCTATTACGATGATAAAGAAGACTGGATTTTGTACGGCATTCGATACACTCTCGCATCGAATATTTATTATAAAACTAAGAAAGCTCGGATAAAGTGACTATTTGGTTGTATGGCTTCAATCTTGTTTATGCAATGGATCACACTCGGTACTTTTCAATGACCATATCTCCAAAAATTTAAATTTTAACTCTGGAATACCACAGGGCAGCCATTTAGGGCATTCACTTTTTTTTTCATAAATGACTTACCATCTGTTTTGTGTTACACTTAAATTGTCTCATTTATGCAGACGAGTAACGATCTTGAAAACTATTTCAAATTCTCGTGGTTGTGAAGAATTGCAATGTAACCTCAATTCGTTTTTTGGAGAATGTGTTCGTAAATGTTTATTTCTTAACGTCGATAAATGTAAGACTATAAGTTTTACGATTAAGATTCCAGTAACTTTTTTTTATTATTTGTGTAATGGTGTATTATTATCACGTGTTAGTTAAATGTCTCTCTTTGTTGTGTCATTTCAACGTCAAGGTGGAATTCATACAAAACATTAAATCCATAAATAATATAGCCAATTTAAATCTTGGTTGGTTAAATAGTGAGCCAAGGCAATTTTCTGTTCCTTTTTTTTACAAATCAGCTTTTCATGTTATTTCTTCCTCCAATTCTCGAATACGTTTCTCAAGTTTGGGCACCAAATTACGCCTGCCATAATGCCAGACTAGAATAAGTGCAATAAAGGTACCGAAGGTTTGCACTTAGGAGGTTAGGTTGGAATAATTCCTATGATCTCCCTCCTTAACACAACATACTTAAACTTACCAATAGGGCTAGACTCGAGAGCAGATGTTTGGTTTCCATTGTTAAATTGATAAAATAAAAAAAAATAGACTTGTTGCCCCTTTTGTCTAGTATTAATTAAACTTGCGGAATTAGCCAAAATGCATAAATATTTCAAAATATCTGACAAATTAGGAACGAATTTCTCCTCTAAATGAAATTTATATTATATAATTATTTTTTATATTGTATAAATCTTATAATGTAAATTTGGCAAGTAAATTTGAAAGAAACTTTTTTAAATAAAAAAGTGTGTCTCGGAATTCTATCTGCCTGTCTGCCGATTTTCGTTAAACTTGGTAGATATCATTTTTAACACACGTTTTTTTTTTTTTTTTTACGATTTTTTTTTCGAAATTTAAAAAAAAAAAATTTTTCTCAAAAACTGTTTCACGGATTTTTTTAAAAAAAAAAAATTTAGTTAATGTTAGGAAATGGTTGAACAAAAATTAACGAAAAATAGTTATTAATTGTACCTCCCTTGGAACCATTTTTTTGTTTTTGATTTTCTCTAAAATAGTAAAACCGATTTTAATCATATTTTTTTATGCTACAGCTCCCCAAAAGCTTAAATATTATTGTCTGTTCAAATTAAACAAAAAAATTGGATTAAAAAAAAAATTCAAAATGTTTTTCTCAAAACCCAATATTTCGAAGACCTAAAGCTCGATATTTTTTAAAATTGACAAATTAAAGTTTCTTAATACAATCTACAAGATTTGAGAAAAAAAATTATTTTACCTAAAAATACATTCCTGTTTCAATCTCTTGCCACTAAAAGAGATTAAAAAATAATTGTAAGCTTTTGAACACTTTACTCTAATAACATTGGCGCAAAATTTTAAACAGCCTATTATTAAGGTATTAGTATGGTACTACTTAACAATTTGCTAACTTTATAGTAGTTTACTAACTCATTCTTACTTTTAAACATTTTCCAACTAGTATTGCTTGGGGTAATTTTCAACAAGATTTTTAAGTTAGGATGATTCCGGAAAAATAAATACACCAAGTTACTTCAATTTTAACAATACTATGATTACAAGTTTATTCGAGACTAAGTACGTCTTAGCAGTCTTTACAAAAAAGAGCGAGATTATTTAAAACAGGAAATGGCAAGTGCCTTACAATAAGTTTTAGAAAAAAAAAATATGGATATAACAGAGAGAATTTTGTGTAAGATTATTAGCCATCTATTGGCAATTATAAATTTGTATACATTATAAAGCAGCAGTTAGATTTGTCCTTAACATGTATCGTACTAAAAGAATTTCTTTAATAATAATAAGAAAGTAAGTACAAATGTCAAAGAGTCATATGAAGCTAGCACGATACTAAAAAAATAAAGTAGGTATTCGATGATTTTAACTTTAATAAAAGGGTAGAGAAAGTATGATGCTATATTCGATTAAAATTTGCAAATTCGTTGTTTTAACCTAGTATCATACTAAAACAGCTTTAGCATCGTACTAATTCAATTAAAACTTTGCGCCTACATTACTAAATACTTAAAATTGTTATCCCAAATTTTCGTATTGAAAAATTCTAAAAAAATTTGCTAAATCAAAAATTAATTTAATAATAAAACAATTTTTAAACTTTGTTTGCATAAATTCATACTTTTCTAGAAACCAGATGGCAATTTTATGCATTTGAACATTTTTATCTCATTAGATCCATGTTTTAAGCAATTTAAAAATTCCAAAGAATTCCTACATAAGAGCAAGTTCGTGCGATCCAGTCGCGCTTTTTATTTAATTCTAAAGCTTCTCAACAGTTTGGATAGTATTGTGTATTCGAATTTTCAAACAATTTTTTTTGGGATTTTTAAAAATAAAACAAATTTTTTTTGAAACCTCAATATTTCGAAAACGCCATGCTCAGTTTTTAAAACTTGAGAGTTAAAAGTTTTTTAATACAATCTTAAAGATGTGGAAAAAAAATTATTTTATCTAAAAATAACGGTACTCACTATAAAATGTTAAAAAAGGTTTTCGAAAATCGTATTTTATCGAAAACGGCAGCAAGAATTTTGATACATTTTTTTTAATTAATTCTTACCATCTATCATTCAATAAAAAAATTGAAATTAAGATATTACTGACTATACCTGTTTAAAAATTTGCACATCATGGCATTGCAAAATATGCTTTTAGAATACAAAAAAAAAACTCAACTTTTTTTTAATTTGTCAACTACTATGTTATTCAGACCTTCATATCCCTTCCGTTGTTGAGGACCAAATGTTAACAAGTTTTTCTCCATCCCGTTTCATTCAACAAATAACGGCCGTAATGATTTTGTAACAAAATTTAATTTTTTTAATAAATATGCTCATGTAACAAGTACCTGTTGTTCAGTTACCCATTTTATATGCATTTATTTTCAAAACGTATTTTATTTATTAATTTTAAATATGCTTAGTTAAATAAAAAGTATTAGAACAAATTTATTTAAAATATGTCAATGCTAAGAAATTATTATTAATTTTAACGAATTGTTCATATACAAGATTTTCTCATTAAACCACTTTCCAATAAAACTGCTGCGCAATCAAAATGAAAAGAAAACAAATTTTCATTAAATCTGGGACAAAAATTATTTTTCACCTTCAACTGTTTTGTGATGTGTGAGTTGGTATAAATAAAAAGTGTTTAATGAAATATTTGTATATATTTTTTAATAAAAAAAATCAAGTGTAACCACATTTTTAAGAAGAAGAAAAATAAATCTTAAAAAGTTTCTCTTCCAATCAGACTGAAAAAGTAGGATACTGCGCAGTGTATTTGGCGTGTCGTCGGTCGTCGACACTCATATGAGTTAATTTTCTTTTTATTTTTTTGTGTGTTTTCTTTTCGTACAACTTGGCAACGGCTTGTATTTACAAATGCAAAATAATTAAAAAAAAAGTGAAAAACCATTTCGTAGAACAACATATTTGGTGGCATGACACATCGGACAATTTACCGCTTCGTTGTACTTAAAGAATTCCCAGACCCCAAACTGATAATGAGAAAGAAAATAATTTTCTTTGAATTTTTTTTTGGAAAGCTATTATACGACAATACACTACCCATACTCCTCCTTCCCTTTTTCGAGTGACAGAACCATCCCGTTCGTAGGTGGTTCTTAAAAAAAAAATTGTACACGTTTCCAAATAAATTTCTCGTGCATGAACAAAACTACAAATCGTAATATTTTATGTTTGAAATAAACATGACAGTTTGTCGACGTTATTTGTTGATTCTGAAATGATATTCTATCAAAATCAACTTCAACACATCGTATTTTATCGGAATACAAAATGAGGCCACATCCGAGAGATGCACAACTGAACGCCCTCCCGATCGCGACCGACCGGGTGTTCGTTCGAACGTGTGTTGCCTTGTATTTCCTTTTTTAGACGACAACGACATCGATGTCGCTGACGACGACGACTAACTATACGATGCCAACAACTCGATCGGTTGCATAAGAGAAACACCGATTTTATTGTTCGTGGTTGTTGAATGCAGCATGATTTTTGATTATTTCCAGAAACAGCAAATGACCAATGCAATGGTGCCAATAAGATAGTAGATCATCTGTGTGACTCGTTGTGACTCAGACCCACTGATTCCTCGTGTTAATTAATTGCTGGCACTAGAGGCTTCATATTCAATTTGCTTGTCTGAAAATGGATGCAAAAATTGATTGCTTCCGAAACGCCTACTCTCTGCCGTCGTCGCAGCCGTGCGTCGCTCATGCCAAGTCCTAATGTATTTTGTTTTTTCTGTGGAACTTATGAAAGTTCATTCTATTTTTAAAATAGGAATTTACTTGAATCTCAAATCAGAAGATAAAATGTTCCAAGAGATTAGCCCACGCGCCTACTGAGCTCGTTCATCATATTAAGTAAAAATAGTTTTATGAGACACAGACACAGCATTCGAAAGTAAACAACTCGGACGTGACGATTGTGCTTAATTTAACTTGAAATATCTGTCCTATTTTGGAGATCTAGTAAAAAGATAGTTTCTGGAAGAATTTTTCATAACATTATTATTGTTTCTTAATTAATATTTATGACAGACAAATTTGGGTTTGACCAAAATTTAATTAATGTGTATTGAAATTATTTAAAATTGAAATATAGTATCGATCTATAAGTACTTTAGGGGAAGTAATATTTTCATAATCAACAAAGAAGTCGATATTTCGATCAAACTTAAAATTACATAAGAAGTGGGTATCGCAATTATGTTTGGCTACAGCCTCAACGACTGGGTTGATTTACTTTAAAAGTTTTTTGATTATTTATTTTAATATTTTTTTTTCATTTTTTAAACAAATATAATAAAAAAATATTTCTTCTCAAAAACAGTTCTACAGATTTTTCTAAAAAAAAATTTAGAAATTGGCTCAATTAAAAAAAAATTGAAAATGGTTATTAATGTTGATGTTTTGATATTTCAAAAATTAATGAATGTTTTATTTTCAATATACAAAAACATTTAAATAAATTACAACTTGATAAAATAATTTACACAAGCAAAAAGTAGATAAGAACAAAGTACAAAATCTTAAATTTCAACACCCCCACTAGATTTTGGTACTTTTATACCGATTAAATTGCAGCAGTGGTTATGTTTTGTTGCTGGCAGTCCTTTGGTCATAACGTCTGCAAGCATGTCTTCTGTTTTCAGGTATTCTATCTTCAACTTGTTTTCATCTATAAGATCCCGTATAAAATGATGTCTAATGTCTATATGCTTGGAACGTGCATGGTACATATTATTTTGCGAAAGGTTTATTGCGCTTTTGTTATCACACCACAATACTAGTTCCTTGTTCCAGTCGGTAAGTTCCTTTAGTATAGATTGAAGCCAAAGTGCTTCTTGAGATGTAGAAGCCAAAGCCATATACTCCGCTTCTGTAGTGGAAAGTACCACAGTCGGTTGTTTCTTTGCATTCCAAGAAATAACTCCGCCTTGGTATTTAAATATGTATCCCAGTTTGCGTCCGAAAATCCTTCTAGCAGTCCCTCATCATCACGACGAAACTCTAGTTTGTAGTTTATAGTTCCTTTGATGTAACGGAAAAGCCTCTTAACTGCTGCCCAATGAGACTTTGTAGGGTTTTTATTGAATCTCGATAAAGCCCCCACTGCAAAAGATAAATCAGGACGACTTACTTGTGCTGTGTATAAGATGCTGCCGATTGCTTCTTGATATGGGACAGTCTTCATGTACTCAATTTCATCTTTAGTTTTTGGGGATATCTCTTTGACAAGTTTCTGGTTAATATCCAGAGGTGTCGAAACTGAGTTACAGTCGTCCATCTTAAAACGTTTGAGCATTGTCTTGATATATGATTCTTGATCAATCCACAGCTTTCCCTTTTCTCGATCGCGGGTAATTTGCATTCCAAGGACAAACTTTGCCTCTCCAAAATCTTTCATCTCAAATAATTTGGCCAAATTTTCTTTGATGCGTTTCTTCTTGTCCTTGTTGTTAGAAAAGATCAGTATATCGTTGACGTTAATAGCTAGAAAAGTTTTGTCTTCGCCGATCGTCTCGTAATAAATGCAAGGGTCTGTTTTTGATTGTGAAAGTCCAATGTTTTTCAATGTTGTATCCAGTTTCTTATTCCAAACTCTGCTTGCTTGCTTAAGACCATACAACGACTTCTTAAGTTTACAAACTTTTCCTTGTAAATCATCAAATCCTTCAGGGGGTTTCATGTAGACCTCTTCTTGAAGTTCACTTTGCAAGAAAGCAGTAACAACGTCCATTTGATCAATATCTAAGACATAACGTACTGCTAAACTTAACAGCAACCTAATCGATGTGTACCTTACGACGGGAGAAAATGTTTCTTGGTAATCGATCCCTTCACGTTGCGAATATCCTTTGATGACTAGTCTTGCTTTGAATTTTTCAACTTGGCCATTTGAATCTCTTTTTGTCTTAAATGTCCACTTGCAGTTGATTGGTTTCTTTCTTTTCGGTAATGACACTATCTCCCAAGTATCATTTTTGATCAGAGCATTATATTCTTCATTCATTGCTTCTTTCCAACGAGAATTGTTCGCACTCTTTAGTGCATCGGCAACAGTTTTCGGATCTTCATCGTTGTTTGTAGCAATATAAGAAATATAACCATCTCTTACAGGTACATTTCTTGGGCGAGTTGAACGTCTTAGTTGTTGGGGAGATGTGATTCTTTCGGAAGATTCTTCATTGAAACTGTATTGAGCGTCTGAAAAACTATTTTCCGTATCTGTGTCTTCATTTTCTGTTATGCTTATGTGCTCTTCTAACGAACGTGTTGAATCTTCTTTTTCTTCCCCCACTGAATCACATTCTGGAAAGAATTCATAATATGAAAATTCATTTCATTCTTTTTCATATCGAAGAAACGGTATGATTTTGGATGTGTACAGTATCCCATAAAAATGACTTCTTTCCCTTTAGCATCTAGTTTCTTTCGTTTCTCTTTTGGAATGTAAATGACAGCTTGACATCCAAATACCCTCAAATGTCCTAGATTTTTTCTTTTTCCAGACCAAGCCTCTTCCGGTGATTTGTCCTGTAAACCTTCAAAAAACTAGATCGTCTGTCCCTTTACTACCAAAATGTGAGGGGACTTCGGTCGAAAACTCAAAAATTTCTTTTAGCATCTCATGCCTCTGATTTCGATGTAATTTTGTTAACAGAAACTTGGCTGAACTCAACATTTCTAAATAATGAACTATTTTCCACCGATTTTGTGGTGTACCGTAAAGATAGATATTCTGATCCCTTAGCTTCCGTGGGTGGTGGAATTATCATTGCTGTGCGAAGCGTTTTTCATAGCTGTATATTCCCAATCCCTAATACTGACTCAGTTGATATTATTTGCGTAAAAGTATGTATCGGAAATAAATTCCTTTACATAATAAATATGTACATTCCTCCAAAAAGCCCATTGGAAATATATAATATTGCTTCAAATGCCATTAACTATATTTCTAATACTTGCGATCCTCTTGACGATGTTCTTCTTGCAGGAGACTTTAATCTTCCTGACCTAGAATGGACTCTTTCTGATGACGAAATATGTTTAATACCCACTAACGTCTCTTCTCCGCAGGAAGCGTTTGTTGACAATGTGATATCTTGTGACTTACAGCAAGTGAGCTGTATAAAAAATAGTATTTCTCGACAGTTAGATCTGATATTCGTTACTAACCCTTGTAATTGTGTTGTTGAACTATGTCCAATTCCCATGACGAAAGTTGATAGCTACCATCCCCCACTTTCTATTTTGATTTCCCATGCTCACACAACTGATTATGACTTTGATAGTGGCTCTCTTGAATTTGACTTCAAGAAAACGAACTTCCCTTTACTCAATGAACTAATTACAAACATTGACTTTGACTTACTTTTGATTGGGAGCATTGATGTGATGGTTTCCAATTTCTACTTAAGTATCTTTGAATGTTTCATTGCATCTGTACCTGTAAAAAAATCGAGACATTCGGCCCTAACAACACCCCCCTGGTACACCCATGAGCTTCGTAGTCTGCGTAACTTAAGAAACAGAACATGGAAAAAGTACCTAATATCTAATAAATTGGATGATTACAACAGTTATTTATCGTTATATGAAGAATTCCAATCATTATGCAGAATCCTCTATGATTGTTATATGTTAAAAATGCGGTCTTCACTTCTTGTTGACCCCAAACTTTTTTGGAAATTTGTTAATAGCAAGAAAAAATCTGACGGATATCCATCTACTATGAAGTACTTGGATGAAACCAACAACAACCCTCTTGTTATTTGCAATATGTTTTCTTCCTTCTTTAAACTTTCGTTTTGTGATGATGATTTTGAACCTTGTGAGAGTAATTTTACTCATTTGAATAGCTTTTCTCAAAGCTCAATGAGTGATATTGTTATCACAGTTGAGGATGTATTAGACCATCTTTCGGGCTTAGACCACGACACGTCCAGTGGACCTGATGGAATTCCGGCGTATATTTTAAAAAATTGTTGCAAACCTCTGGCAAGACCCCTAACGTTTTTATTTCAAAACTCCCTAAAACAAGCTGTTTTCCCTAAAATTTGGAAAAATTCATTCATTATACCAATTCACAAAAAAGGAAATCGCGGTGATATTTCTAATTATAGACCAATAGCCAAACTTTCTTGCTTACCGAAACTATTCGAAGCTATCATATTTAAGAGTTTTTATTTCAGCTGCAAACCTTTCCTTGCGAGCGAGCAACATGGGTTTATGAAAAAGAAATCTACTGTTACTAATCTCGTTGAATTCACGTCGTTTACAAATAAAACTATCGAGGATGGTCATCAAGTTGACTGTATTTATACAGATTTCAGTAAGGCCTTCGACAAGTTGTCTCATAGTCTAATATTATTTAAGCTTTCATCTCTTGGATTCCCTTCTGCATTCGTTCAATGGATCAGGTCTTATTTGAAGGGAAGGACATACCAAGTTCTTTTTAGAGGAATCATTTCTGATCCAATTAATGCTGACTCTGGTGTTCCACAAGGTAGTCACCTTGGTCCACTTCTTTTCATAATATCAATCAATGATGTTGTTTCAATTGTAAAATCATGTAGGGTTCTTATCTACGCAGATGATATTAAATTATTTAAAATCATCAGAAGCCAATCCGATTGTGTTTCTCTTCAAAATGACATAAATATGTTTTCTGAATGGTGCTCATATAACAATCTTTTTCTAAATGTTTCAAAGTGCCAATCAATGTCCTTCTTTAGAAAAAAAAACCCAATATGTTACAATTACAACATTAATCAAGCCATTCTAAGTAAGGTAGAAACAACATGCGACCTGGGCGTTCACTTCTCGCAAAATCTAGACTTTTCACTCCACATTGAGAAAATTGTCAGTAAAGCAAACTCAATGCTTGGATTTATTAAGCGTTGGAGTAAGGAATTTTCTTGTAGTCTTATAACATCTTCGTTGTACAACACCTTTGTTCGTCCCCAATTAGAATATGCTAGTTCTGTATGGTCGCCACTTTACTCAATACACATTGATCGAATCGAATCTGTCCAACGTAAATATGTACGCTTCGCATTAAGTCATCTTAATTGGAGTGACCCAAATCATCTTCCTCCATACAGCAGTCGCCTTCTTCTTTTAAACATGAATTCTCTAGAAAAACGCCGGAAAGTCAGCGATGTTATGTTTTTACACCAGCTCTTGGTTGGTTCCATAGATTCACCGGTTCTTCTAGAACAAATCCATTTTAAAGCTAGAAGCCACAGTTCTCGGAACTCTGAAATTTTTCATATAGACTTCCACCGTACCAATTATGGTCTCAATGAGCCTTTGACACGTATGAAACATGAGGCTAATATAAACCATGATGTTTTCGATTTAAGTTACTCAAAGCTTACACTTAAGCACAGGTTGTATGGGCGTTCTCATTAAGTATTCGAAATTACTCGTAACGTTATTGTTTTTATAGCTAGTATTATTTGACTTGTAGTTATTTTTGTAGCTACAGATAGTAGATTAATATTTATTATTTCTTTTTTTGTCATATTTGTTCGTTTTTTAGTAGAGTGTTAGGCTATATGTATGTATATTTATTCACTAACAACTAACACCACGCTAAATGATGACTGTGACAAGCTGATGTTTCCCAGTATCTAAAGGTGAAAAACCCGAAGAGAAAAGAAATATTGTTACAAATGCTTGCATTAAGCAGTACTGATGGCGTTAAAAAAAAAAAAAAAAAAAAAAAACTCTTACATGGTGTACGATTTACTAAGTAAACTGCCGTATTTGCAGCTTCAGCCCAAAATTTTGTTTCTAGTCCAGCACCGATTAGAAGGCAACGTGCCTTTTCAATTACGGTTCTATTCATCCGTTCTGCTAAACCATTTTGCTGCGGTGAATATAAGATAGATAATTCATTTTTTATTCAACTTCCACTTACATGCTAGTTACAATTTTATATACAAAATAAAATAAAAAAAAAAAAAAATAAGTGCAAGAGAATAAGCTCTGGCCATTCTATAACTTAAGAAAGTTAGAGTTGAACGACCTCAAAAATGTTTTGGTCAACAAAAGAATAACTGACGTGGGGTACTTTCAGTTGTTCTTTTTTATATTATTATTATTATTTCTAACTATTGTTTAATTTAAGAAAAAAAAAGAGATTATTTTTAATTTAAAGAAACATTAAATAAACATTAAAAGCAAAAAAGAATAGAAAAAAACGTAGTTATAAATAAAATGCACGACTGGATCGCACGAACTTGCTCTTATGTAAAAGTACTTTGGAATTTAAGATACATTTTATAAATATAAAACATGGATTTAATGAGATAATAATGTTCAAATGCATAAAATTGCCGTCTGGTTTCCGGAAAAGTATGAATTTATGCAAATAAACCTTAAAAATCGTTTTATTATTAAATACATTTTTTATATAAGAAATTTCTCTAAAATTTTTCAAGAAAAAAATGTGGGATGCGAATTTTAAGTATTTAATAATATTGGTTTTAGGAAATAATTTCAAAAAATAATCGTTCATAGGTTTTGAAGATATTGATTTAAAAATTTTTTTTTTTTTTTAAAAACCCAATAAATATTTTTTCGAATATTTTTATATACAATATTATTTTAAACTTAAGGGGACTCCTGCTAAAAATTTTGGGTCAAAATCCTTAGAGCCGTTAATGAGAAAGTCGAAAATCAAAAAAAGGGTCTATGGCAGGTACCCCTAATAACATTTTGCCCCAAAATTTTTTTTGACCAAAATGTAGTCCATGTCCATAATATCACACTTAATTTTTTTTATCAAAATCGTTAGAGCCGTTTTCGAGATAAATAAGATTTTGCATTACGGGTGTATGGGGGGTACCCTTAGTTTTGGAGCTAAAAAAAAAATTTCAATTTTGCCTCTAGGGAATCACCGAAAACCCTTAACTACCGAGTTTGAAAGAAATAGCTCCAAGGGCTTAGGCTGTAGTGAGAGGTACAGACATACAGACACACTGAAACATGTTTTTTGTGTACTAAATTTTCCTTAAAATTTTTATAAAAAAAATTGATATGCAAATTGTTAGTATTTAATAAAATACATTTTAAAACGTAATTTAAAAATTTAATCGTGTTTCGGTTTTCAAGATATTGAATTTTCAAAAAAAAAATTGTATTATTTTTTTAAAAATCCAAAAACTATTTTTTCGAAAAATTTTTTAGTTTATATTTTTTTAAATGTAAAGCAGCTCCTGCATAAAAATTTTGGTTAAAATCGTTAGAGCCGTTGGTGAGAAATTCGAAAATCAAAAAAACCGTTCTATGACAGGTACCCCTAATAACATTTCCCCCCAAATTTTTTTTTCACCAAAATATAGTCCTTGTCCATAATATCACACTTAATTTTTTTTATCAAAATCGTTAGAGCCCTTTTCGAGATAAATAAGATTTTGCATTACGGGTGTATGGGGGGTACCCTTAGTTTTGGAGCTAAAAAAAAAATTTCAATTTTTCCTCTAGGGAATCACCGAAAACCCTTAACTACCGAGTTTGAAAGAAATAGCTCCAAGGGTTTAGGCTGTAGTTCGAGGTACAGACATACAGACACACTGAAACATGTTTTTTGTGTACTAAATTTTCCTTAAAATTTTTATAAAAAAAATTGATATGCAAATTGTTAGTATTTAATAAAATACATTTTAAAACGTAATTTAAAAATTTAATCGTGTTTCGGTTTTCAAGATATTGAATTTTCAAAAAAAAAATTGTATTATTTTTTTAAAAATCCAAAAACTATTTTTTCGAAAAATTTTTTAGTTTATATTTTTTTAAATGCAAAGCAGCTCCTGCATAAAAATTTTGGTTAAAATCGTTAGAGCCGTTGGTGAGAAATTCGAAAATCAAAAAAACCGTTCTATGACAGGTACCCCTAATAACATTTCCCCCCAAAATTTTTTTTCACCAAAATATAGTCCATGTCCATAATATCACACTTAATTTTTTTTATCAAAATCGTTAGAGCCGTTTTCGAGATAAATAAGATTTTGCATTACGGGTGTATGGGGGGTACCCTTAGTTTTGGAGCTAAAAAAAAAATTTCAATTTTTCCTCTAGGGAATCACCGAAGACCCTTAACTACCGAGATTGAAAGAAATAGGTCCAAGGGTTTAGGCTGTAGTTCGAGGTACAGACATACAGACACACTGAAAAATGTTTTTTGTGTACTAAATTTTCCTTAAAATTTTTATAAAAAAAATTGATATGCAAATTGTTAGTATTTAATTAAATACATTTTAAAACGTGATTTAAAAATTTAATCGTGTTTCGGTTTTCAAGATATTGAATTTTCAAAAAAAAAATTGTATTATTTTTTTAAAAATCCAAAAACTATTTTTTCGAAAAAATTTTCAGTTTATATTTTTTAAAATGCAAAGCAGCCCCTGCACAAAAATTTTTGTTAAAATCGTTAGAGCCGTTGGTGAGAAATTCGAAAATCAAAAAAACCGTTCTATGACAGGTACCCCTAATAACATTTCCCCCCAAATTTTTTTTTCACCAAAATATAGTCTATGTCCATAATATCACACCTAATTTTTTTTATCGAAATCGTTAGAGCCTTTTTCGAGATAAATAAGATTTTGCATTACGGGTGTATGGGGGGTACCCTTAGTTTTGGAGCTAAAAAAAAAATTTCAATTTTTCCTCTAGGGAATCACCGAAGACCCTTAAGTACCGAGTTTGAAGAAAAAACGTCCGGTAGTTTAGGCTGTAGTTCGAGGTACAGACATACAGACATACAGACATACAGACATACAGACAGACAGACGGAATTGTCAGACTCACTTTTTTCGTCTTCGCTATCATCGTAATGTCAACTTTGATCAAAATCTCGAGTTCGATTTTTTTTCCAAATGCAGAACTTGCCCTATAGTACCTATATCGCAAGTAAAAAATCAAATCGTTTCGTATGTATTCAAGTACTGAATTTATAGACTAGTTCTATTTCAATCAAGTTCTTAGTGAAAAGCCAATCTCTGATTTTGATCAAGAAAGAATGAAAGTTAAAGGTTGTTCTTATTGAAATGGGAAGATTATTGAAGACAGTTGACGATGTCATTAAATAAAAATTCATAAAATGTGTATTGTGTGGAACTGGAACATTAACAAGTGCTAAATTATTAACTCGTAAGTTGTATATTGAAGAGTTTCTAGATGGAATATTACCACTTTGTTTATAAAATTCTTTTAAAACTTTAAAAATGTATAGGTGACGTAATGGTAGTATTCTTAGCTCACAAAAAAGAGGCCAGCTTTCAGTGCGTTGATTTTTTTTACAAATTATACGGATTATATGCTTTTGTGCAGTCAAGAGTGATTTAAAAGTATTCCTATACGCACCTCCCCAACACACTATCCCATATTGCAATTTAGATTGAGTAAGTCCGTAGTAGATCATCGTTAGAACTTTTTTTGAGCAGAATGGTTGTAACAGATACATCTTTCTTGTTATCAGATTCATGTACGTTCTAAGTGAATGTATATGAACTTTCCAGTTAAGGTTGCAGTCGATGAGAACTCCTAAGTACTTATAGTGATTAACAAGCTCAATTGGAAAACAGTTAGTTGAGCACAGATTTTGTATTGAAAAATTATTTTTACCACACACGTGCAAAGGTAAAGAGAACTTTTGACAATCATGGGAATGGAAAAGAGCTTCAAACTCCCTAGGGAAATCACCCGATAGCTTAAAACACATAATTTTAGTTTTCTCACTTATAATCAATCTATGGTAAGCAAACCAAACTCTAAGAAGCTGTAAATCTTTACTTATGTTAGCAAAACATTCGAAAAAAGAAGATTCGGTATAAGTGAAAGCTATATCATCTGCGAAGGCTATACGATTTCCAGAGAAATTTTGGTGGAACAGTGAGTTAATGTAAATTAAGAATAAAGTTGGACCCAATACAGAGCCCTGGGGAACACCATTTTTTAGCATTAATACATTACTAAATATTCCATTAACTAACACACTTTGTTCCCTCCCGATCAAATACGATTTTAGCCATTCATAAAATATACCTCTAAAACCAGCATTGTATAACTTGCTTAACAGAATTTCATGATCGACTAAGTCAAACGCCTTGGTCATGTCAATAAACAATGCCATCGTTGATTGACTTTCATTTATTCCTTTATAGAGATCACAACATACTTTTAGGATTGCATCTTCAGTAGATTTACCTGATCTGAAACCAAATTGAGCATCCGAAAAAAAATTTGTTTTTTCAAGAAATGAAAGCATTCTTGTTTTAATTAATTTTTCAAAAATTTTTGAAAACGCAGGAAGCAACGAGATAGGCCTATAATCGGCTACATTTTTACGGTTGCCTTTTTTAAAAAGTGGAATAACCTCAGCTCTTTTCAATGAATTTGGAAACTTTCCCATATTAACACTTAGGTTAAAAATATAACATAAAACATCCACAATTTCCCATGATATTTTTTTAAGCATAATAGCAGATATACCATCACTGGTACAAGAATTTTTATTTTGCAGACTTTGAATTAATTTACATATTTCTCCAGGCGAGAACTCTTCAAAACGAAAACTATTCCCTTGAGGTGATTCTTTATTTAGAATGTTTTCAATAGTGCAGTTACAGCTATGGTGAAGAGGAATAGGAGGCTTAATAGCTTCAGTAATACTGACAAAATAATCGTTAAAACTACTAGCTATTACATCCGAGTCAGAAGTAAGATGATTATTCGTTAAGATATTAGAAATATTATTAGATTTATTTTGCTTTCCTAAAATACAATTTACGACTTTCCATTCATTTTTAGTGTTTCCCTTAAAACGATTCAAGCGGTTGGTATAATATAAATTTCGTGACTCAGCAGTTAGATTTTTAACTCTTTTGCAAAGCTTAGTGTAATATTTTTTTAGATTTGAGTTTTGTGGATGGTTTTTGCACCTTAAAGCAAAACTGTTTTTTAGTTTTATTTGCTTTAACAACCTCGGAGTCATCCAAGGTTTCAAGAATTTTGTTCTGCTTGTATTATTTAAATGGCTCTTTGAACTTTCAATGTGTGTATTCAGAATAGAAACAAATTTATCATAAGCCTCAGAAGGATCGCTCAAAGAAAACACAGTTTCCCAGAACTCATACCTTAGTTTTTCACGCAGTATATTAAAATCTAAAACAAATTTTGGTCTTTCTATCTGGTTTCGTGGAGTATTATCAATTTCATTTACATTTAAAGCACATAAATGATGATCAGTTATTTTAAGATCGTGCACCTCACTTTTAAACACTGATTTGTTATTTTTATTAAAACGAACAAAAATATGATCTATGCAACTTGAACTTGTGCTTGTTACACGAGTTGGAACATTTATAACACTCTTTAAACCAAATGAAGACATCAAAAGCATATAATTATAAGTGTCATTATCATTTTCATCCAATAGATCAATATTTATGTCACCCAAAACTATTAAGTTTTTATCTTTAGTAGTATTTAAAACCTCATAAAACTCTTCAATATAACTGTTTTTGCTAAAATTTTGAATGCGATAAATACAAAGCAGTACATACCAATCATTCTGATATAAAAAGTTCATTCGCAGGATATCAGCACTAACAAACTCAATTTCTGAGTGGTCACACACAACATCACTTTTTATGTATACGGCAACACCACCAGCAGAATAAGATTCATTACATTTCGCGTACAAGGTGTACCCATCAATATTATAAAAATCTATTTCATTACGATAAACCCAAATTTCACTCAACACTATAACCAACGGCAGAGTTTTAAGAGACTGAATATGAACCAACAAATTGATGAAATTCTTTCTTAAGCTACGAATATTTTGATGAATGCAAAACGATTCTTTTAAACTACTAACATTACTTTCATTATCACAAACAATTGTTTTAGGGTGGCAGGATGGATTGTTTACATGGATATCGAAAATATTTAAGGAACTCATTCTAATTTAAGAAGGTCAGAAGACCTTGTTAATTTAATAAAACTATCACCCTCTTTTTTACGCATATAAACAACGCCATTCCTTGTCCACAGAAATTTATAATTTTTTGAAGACTTAATTACTGCTGCCGCTTTAAAAAGTTGACGAGTGTTGTAAGTTAAGCTTTCATTAATATACATATTTTCTTCTGTTGCTTGAGTGCTGATAATGGATGTTTTCAATGTTCGTTTCTTTCCATAAGTTGCTTTCATTATTTTCTCTTTTAGATTGCGCGAGACAAATTTAATGTGTAAGATGTTTTTTTTGTTGTTTACCGCTGCCGTTGTTGATGCATTGGAGGAAGAAACATCATTATGAACTTTACCTAGCTTTACTGTTTTGACGTAGCAATGATCAATGTCCGCTTCAGTTAAATTCACATTCAGACCATCGCGAATGATTTTAAGGGCAAGGTCCGTACATGTTTCTTTTTGGTTGCTACAAGGAACGTTGACGATCTCAATACAATTTGCAAGTAGTTGTTGTTCCAGGTTGTTGACCTTCTGCTCCAGTGATTGAATTTTTTCCTCACACTCTTTGTTTTTGCTTGTTAGTGCATCCATTTGATTTTTCTGTATGTTTTCAATGGTAACAATTTTCGCGTAAACCATTTCCAATGTTATCTTTGTTGTTTCTTTTTGTGTTGGGTTAGTTGTTGATGCAACTGAGAATAAGCTGCTTGTGATAGAAGTGATGGCCGGGGTTGATGGGGGTATTGGTGGTGGTGTTATGAGCGCTGTTAAGCTGGTGCTCGCCGAGACTGCTGTTGCACTAGATATTGAAGATCGCCGCTTAGAGAGACACGGAGAACATCGCCAAGGAGATTTAGATTTTTTTATGTATTCAATATCGGTTGCTTGCAGGTCGACGCAGTTTGCATGAAAACACTTATTGCAGTCACAACATATTATTTTCAAGTCGGCTCTTTCGACTTTAATATTGCAGATTACGCAAGACATTTTTGTTGCAACTATTTTAGGTATTGTGAGAGTAAAAGAGTAAAAACAAAATAAAACTGAGAGAAAGTTCTCGACACGAGTGTACCCCACGACGTCACGCTGAAAAACGAATTGGAACTGTCTTTTGATGTTCAATACCTGCATTCATTAAAATTTTCCTCATATTAGCATTGCAGAATTCGGTTCCATTGTCACTTCGTAATGCTTTTATTCGCTTTCCAGTTTGATTTTCCACGAAGTTTTTAAATTCAAGGAATTTTTCCGCAACTTCAGTCTTGCTTTTTATAAAATAAGCAGAGACTTTTCTTGAAAAATCATCAATAAAAAGGAGCATAAATAGCGAACCTCCAATAGACTTATGGTTCATTGGGCCACAAAGATCTGTATGGACAATTTCTAGGATGGATTCAGCTCTAGTACCAATTGCTTTAAATGGCAGGAGTGCCATTTTTCCTTTTAGACAAGTGACGCATTCAATTTTAGATGGATTCAAATCAATCTTTTTAACAGCTTCTGAGATCATTAATTTTGTTGTTTCACTACTCGGATGACCCACTCGTTTGTGCCACAGGTCAAGATTTGGTTCTTCATTTTTGCTAGCGTATGCACATTGATGTGGTATTCTGTTAAGCCGGAACATATCGTTGACTAAGTCCGCAGTTGCAACAATATCACCTGTACTATCCTTTACTAGGCATCCCTTTTTGTTAAAAATCATCGAAAAACCTCTTTCTACAGTTTTTGAAACGGATAGAAGGTTAATGCACAAATCAGGAACATGAAGAACATCCAGAAATTCAACCTCGTTTTCTCTTGATTTACCTATCGAAACCGTCATGTTCACTTTGCCAATACCTTTTACCTCCATTTTAGAGTTATTGGCAACAATAACTTCAGATGTAGCCTTCATCTGACTTGAAAAATATGTACTATTGGAGCACATATGAGCTGATGCTCCAGAATCAAAATACCAATCTTCTTTGCCAAGTGTCTTGACTGAAAAAGTACTTATCATCGCATTCTTCTTTTTTTGATAGTTCTTTGGTTTCCTTGGACATTGCAAAGCTATATGTCCAAATTCATTACAGTTGTAACATTTAGGACCTTTGTACTGTTTTTTTCCAGAGCTTAGAAAATTCTTACCAACAAATGCAGTTTCATTACTCACATCTGTTTTAACAAATGTTATCTCCTATACAACCATTTTTTTGATTTTTGAATTTGTAAATAACGATAGAACTGGGGCCAAATTACCACTTTAGTGACCGAGTGAGTGAGTCCCATCAGTGATCGAATGAAAATGTCAAATTAGGTTAATCGATTGCTTGATGTCAGTCTTGTTTTACTCGAAAACTGATGCGGTATTTTGGCTTCTGGCTTAAATCAGATTTCTTATACAAAATGTTCTGGAAATTCAAGAGTGGGCGAAATACAAGTTTCTTTTTAAAAATGCAATAAAATGAACAAAATAAAATTTTTCCATGTATGGTATTATAGCTTTTTTTAATAAGAGCAAACATTCCCATTAACAATGACGCAACTTCGTTTAAGTGGCTGCCTCGGCTGGCTTCGCATTAGCGCATTCTGTCACTCCAAGATCTTTGTGCAGAATTCTACTTAGGCTAGTCCGTGAAATGTTGAGTTGTTGAGATCGGTGGCGATTTGATGCTCGTGAATCGAGTCCGTGAATGTTGTCCACTAGCATAATAGTCTCATGAACTTTTTGCACAAATATGCATACAGCAGGCGCGGTGGGTGGAAGAAATTATTTTTTTTTTAAATCACTCCAGCAATTTAAATTTTTCACATGACATTCTTATTTTTTACATTAAAATATTAAGGGAGCGAAAAATTTTGTTCGAGTTAGTAGGATTTTGAAACTGTTTTAGTATAATAGTACATAGATAGTTTTAAAAGTGAACATGATTTTATGGTATAAGCTAACAGCCCTATTAATAAGCACAAAATAAAGGCGAAACAACTTTAAGACGAATTTTAACTTATAATATTCTTAATAATAAATGTGTGTTAGTCTTAAATGACGTTTGACAATGAGAGGATAACTTATCTCACCGATTTTAGTGTTTAACGAGCGGATTTGCTTAACTTGCTTGTTAAATTTGACAGAAAGAATTTTAAAAATGAATGGCGCAAAATTTTAAATTAGTACGATGCTAAAGCTGTTTTAGTATAATACTGGGTTAAAACAACGAATTTGCAAATTTTAATCGAATATAGCATCATACTTTCTCTACCCTTTTATTAAAGTTAAAATCATTGAATACCTACTTTATTTTTTTAGTATCGTGCTAGCTTCATATGGCTCTTTGACATTTGCAAACATCAAAAAAGGTTCATGTACTTACTTTCTTATTATTATTAAAAAATTCTTTTAGTACGATACTAGTTGGAAAATGTTTAAAATTAAGAATAAGTAAGTAAACTACTACTATAAAGTAAGCAAATTGTTAAGTAGTACCATAATAATACCTTAATAATGGGCTGTTTAAAATTTTGCGCCATAGATTTAAGCATATAATTTCAAAAAAAAATTGTCGTTAAATTGATTTTCTCTCTGGTTAAATAAATTTGCGAATAGATAGTATATTTCAATAATACTAATACTAAAACTAAATAACTACTGCGTTTTCAATGTTCAACGTTTATCTTATTAGAGCTTCAAAAATAATTTCGATGATTTCCTTCCATAGAACATCAGCTCGTATAGTTTATTGAAGTCCCAATAGACATACGCTTAGGATTTGATGACCAATTTAATCCAACAACCCAACCTGTTACAAGTTTGTGTGATGAAACCATTTTTGTACAGATTTACTATAGGTATTCTTAAATATGTATAATGTCTGTTTGTTTACATTACAAAACTTTCAATCTACCAGTTTTAGTTGAAAATTGGCAGTTTTTGGCATAGAGCAATTGTGTTTCATTATTTTCCTTTCTATATATTTATTTATTATATCTGAAATATTGCCTTAGACTTGTAAATAGATGTGAATTGAATTAACAAATTATTAGGAATTTCATATTGGCTGATGAATTTATTAAAGATATCTTTCGAAAGCCACTGATCAAGCCATAACGATTGAAATTCTTCTGACTCAGTAGACTTTTTTCATTGAACTCTTCAGTGAAAAAAATGCTTTGTTTTAAAATTCAAAAATAATTGCTTTGTTGAATTAAGTTCAAATGCATTTCAAGAATTTCAACTTTTGTTCATCAGGCTTTACGTAATTGAAATGTTCCGACTTCTATATGATCAATCAAATAATTCAATCTGAATAAGAAGCCATCAATACACATTGATACGCGCGCTGATTTTTCAACAATCCCTTTTTTCGGCTTGAAATTACCTTATTTTCCAATGAAGCAAATCCAAAATATGTATATCCCAGAGTGTTGCCTTTGTATGGTATTTTATGGCTCAATTTCACACCCAGTCATCCATTTGGACGAATCAACTCTTGTTATACGATGAATGATAAATCGATTACGTGCACATTCCTCCTTCATGTCAGGTAATGAAATTCATTGAAAAACGCTTAATTCCAACGATGAAATTAATCGACTCCCATTCTACTCGTATAAAATACTGTTTCACAACTGACTGAGTTTCATTTTGGTTTTGAACATACATAAACACACATACCTACATAGAAAAAGAGTATTTATGGTTTCGAATGAACATGAATGCGGGACATTTCGGACACACCTCCGTGATTTTGAATACCTCTGCCGTGCTAATCGAAATAAATTTTGAAATTGCATCTCTTTCTGCATCAATTAAAATTAATTATGTTCGTTCAACCGCAATAAAAATTGTTGTCATCATTATTCTCCTTTTTACGAATAAAAAAAAAACAATTAAAATCGAAATGTACACCTGGATTCAGTTGTAATTTGATGGGAGAAATAAAGTTTTAAGGACATCTGAAGCATGCGAATATAAATAAAGGAATACCAAGTCTACAGTCGCAAATCAGTTTAACGATTGAATTTAACGAGCATTTTACTCCACACCCACCCAACATCCCATCAACTTAATAAAAACGATAACCATAGTGACCTTAAATCGGGAGATGCTTATATGAAAATAAATAAAAATGAAATAAAAAAGCCTTCGATGCTGCAAAATTGTGAGGAGATGAAATCGGTCATTTAAAGTTGGGAATATAAAACAGAATCCTGCTATCGAATTTCAATTTGGAGTCCAACTCAGCACTTGATTGATAAATTATTCAAAAATACTCATAGAAATCCAATTTATTGACGAGGATTGGTTTTCAAAAGAAACAAAAAACACATCTATGACATCTATGTCGTGTTTAGCAATCCTTATTAAATTTAAGAACCCTGAAATTATTTTTATACTTGGCTTAGCTTTGTTTGTTTAAAATTTAGCTCTGTATGGTAGGGCCCATTTAAAGAAATTCACAAGTGGGCTCCAGTGACTTCATTTACCAAATTTATGATCGTGTTTCATCTATCGTAGCCCAAGGAGTTTCGGCGTATAGCACTAGGTCTCGGGTAAATTCCAATAAAGTGAAGTAGAAATTCGTCTTCCTGCTTGTACCGTCTAGATTTATTAGACCTCCTTGTGCTTTAAAATTATATCTTAGGCTAGGACCGCACTTGCGATTTCAATCGCACGATTTTTAGTCGCAAAAATAGAACACATAAATTTGAATGAGAATGAACGCACTTGCTACCAACAAATCAAAAAGTCGCAATTTGTTTAATTTTTCTTGCGATACGATTGTCGTAAGCTTAAATGAAACACATATACTCAAATGGATATGCCCACACTTGCGATTTAAATTACTACGACTTACGCAAAAAGTAAGACGCATGGCCTTAAATCTGAATGCACGCACATGCGACTTAAAAATCGTAGCGATTTTTGAAAGCGATTTTTCTGTCGCTACTTATTTGTAGCAAATGCGTGCACTCATATAAAAAGTAGTGTGTTTTATTTTTCGCGATTAAATAATCGCGCGGCAAAAAATCGCAAGTGCGTGCATGATAATAATTTGTAGCGATTACGACTTTTTAATCGCCTCGACGAAAAATCGCAAGTGCGGTCCTAGCCTAATGTGTAGTGACTACGACTTTTTAATCGCCTCGACGAAAAATCGCAAGTGCGGTCCTAGCCTTATCGTTGAAAATTTCTGTTCATCACATTTGTTTCATTTTCGAAATAATCCCTCTCTTTTTTCATATTAAAATTTATAATGTGTTTTAATATACCATTCGAAATTAATTTAACCAAAAAAAAGCAAATCAGTTTAACTAAAAACCTAATAGATTTAATCCAAACACAAATAGATGTAACCCAAAGGCAAATCAATTTAAACTAGGAGTATTAGCAGATCAATTGAAATTGCTACAAGTTCAAATTGGTTTGCATTTTGATTCAATCTATTTGGATTTAGGTTAAATTAATTTGCTATTTGTTTAAAGAAATTTGCGAATGGCATATAAATTGTTTAAAAACTTCTTAAGAAATAACTTGGCACTCCAATTTTAAAATTGGAAAATTTGTTTGCACTTTTAGATTTTCTTTTTGATTTTAATTAATTTCTTGTATATTTTTCGGTTTTGGACGGCGAATAAATTATTAATATTATAAAATCATGCAAAAATGTCGAACGACGACCAATACTTTAGAAAGTTAAAACGGAGCTATTTTAAGTTTTTCTGTAGGAACAAAATATTTAATTTCGAAAAAAATCATTAAAAATTTGTTGGTACCATTATTTTAAGATGAAAGAAGACTTTTCTATTTGCGATAAATACATAATATGTATGTAGGTACTATATGGCACGTTATGCAACCCTAAAAAATCAACCTCTATGATTAGGATGTTCGGGAAGACGAAAAAAGTGGGTCTCGCAATTCTATCTGTTTGTCTATCTGTTAGACTACAGCCTAAAAGATTCGGTTAACTTTCTTTAAACATGGTAGATATAATTTTTAAATTTCATTCTCTTGTTTTAAGACCAAAAATAACGGCACCTGCCATCCATTTTTTTCCGAAGTTTTAGAAAATAATTTTCAATGGAACCATTTTTTTTGTTTTCGATTTACTCAAAAAGGGTACAACTGCTTTTGATCATTTTTACTTGCGATATAGGTAGGTACTATAGGGCAAGTTCTGCATTTGGAAAAAAAATCGAACTCGAGATTTTGATCAAAGTTGACATTACGATGATAGCGAAGACGAAAAAAGTGGGTCCGACAATTCCGTCTGTCTGTCTGTATGTCTGTATGTCTGTATGTCTGTACCTCGAACTAGAGCCTAAACTACTGGAGGTATTTTCTTCAAACTCGGTAGTTAAGGGTCTTCGGTGATTCCCTAGAGGAGAAATTGAAATTTTTTTTTTAGCTCCAAAACTAAGGGTACCCCCCATACACCCCAATGCAAAATCTTATTTATCTCGAAAACGGCTCTAACGATTTTGATAAAAAAAAATTAAGTGTGATATTATGGACATGGACTACATTTTGGTAAAAAAATTTTGGGGCAAAATGTTATTAGGGGTACCTGCCATAGACCCGTTTTTTTGATTTTCGACTTTCTCATTAACGGCTCTTAGGATTTTAACCCAAAATTTTTAGCAGGAGTCCCGTTAAGTTTAAAATAATATTGTATATAAAAATATTCGAAAAAATATTTATTGGGTCTTAAAAAAAAAAAAAAAATTAAATCAATATCTTCAAAACCTATGAACGATTATTTTTTGAAATTATTTCCTAAAACCAATATTATTAAATACTTAAAATTCGCATCCCACATTTTTTTCTTGAAAAATTTTAGAGAAATTTCTTATATAAAAATTTATTTAATAATAAAACGATTTTTTAAGGTTTATTTGCATAAATTCATACTTTTCCGGAAACCAGACGGCAATTTTATGCAGTTGAACTTTCTTATCTCATTAAATCCATGTTTTATATTTATAAAATGTATCTTAAATTCCAAAGTACTTTTACATAAGAGCAAGTTCGTGCGATCCAGTCGTGCATTTTATTTTTTATGTTAAGGCTCCCTAGCATTTCCAATATTATTGTGTATTCAAATTTTCAAAAAAAATTTTTTTTTGGATTTTTAACAAAATTTTTAAAATTTTTTTTTGAAAACTCAATATTTCGAAAACCCCATGCTAGATTTTGATAAATAAAAGTTTCTTAAAATATTCTACAAGATATGAGAAACAAAAATTTAGTTTACCTAAAAATAACGGTACCCTACATACAAATGTTAA
The DNA here is from genome assembly GCA_911387755.1 of Chrysotoxum bicinctum. NCBI lineage: Eukaryota > Metazoa > Arthropoda > Insecta > Diptera > Syrphidae > Chrysotoxum > Chrysotoxum bicinctum. The sequence continues at coordinate 23,152,994 of OU426990.1, read as the reverse complement.
AAAATGGTTTTCGAAAATCGTATTTTTATCGAAAACGGTTCTGAGAATTTTGCTTTAATTTTTAGTCTTTCCATTAATTTTTAAGATCTATAATTAAATACACAAAATTTTGAAAACAAGACATTACTGACTGTACCTACCATAGAACGATTTTTTAAAATTTTGAATTTCTCATTATCGACATAACGGATTTTAATGAAATTTTTGTATAGCGATGCTTCTAAGAACTCTAAGAAACATTGCATTTCAAAACTTTAAAAATATTTTTTGAATTTAAAAAAAAAAAAAATCATTTTTTTTGGAAAATTCGATATCTAAAAATGGGTCAATATTTTTTTGGAAATTTAATTTTCATTCGTACAATAATCTTCTTCTTCCTTTGTTTCGGCGCTGTTATGATCTCGATGTCGAGGGGATCATAACACTCCCACGTATCTGCTTCACACTAGTGATCCGCCTGTGGGGTTCGCCGGGTTGACCTCAGAAATCGGCGGCAAGCCTCCCGGTTTTGTATTGTTCCATTTCTGAGGCCAACTGAATGCTGGTGTACCAGGAGTGTTTAGGCCTACCTTTCTTTTTATTCCGAATTGGAACGTTGTATGTTGTATTCGTACAATAATAAAAACTTAAAGTTGACGTACCAAGTTTTTTTTTTAAATATTTTAAAAATTTTATATATAAAACCTTATTTTATTAAGAAACTACTACAACGACTTATAATTTTTATTCTTGCATAAATTCATATTTGCATAGCATTCTGTTTTTGTCTCTTACTACTAAAAGAATTTAACAAATGATGATAATTTTATCCTTATAAACAGTTTTTTCTAATAACATTCGTTTTTAAAATTCCTAAAGCAAGATCGTGCGACCCAGTCGTGCATTTTATTTTTTGCTATTTTCGACTTTCTCATTAACAGATCAAACGATTTTGATCAAAATGTTTGTACTGGAACTCCTTAAAGTTTAAAATAATAATGTTTATTAAAATATTCGAAAATATTTTTTGGGTTTTAAAAAAAAAAACATATTTTTTGTTTTGAAAAAATCAATATCTTCAAAACGTTCGGACGATTATTTTTTTAAATTATTTCATAAAATTTGTATTACTAAATACTTAAAATTGGCATCCCAAATTTTATGTATTTGCACATTTTTATCTCATAAAATCCATGTTTTATATTTATAAGATTATTTTAAATTTTAAAGTACTTTTACATAAGAGCAAGTACGTGCTATCCAGCCTGCATTTTATTGTTTATTAAAATCGTTTGAGCTAAAAAGAGATTTTTCAAATCGGTTTTTTGAAGGAGTTTTTTAGTTTTGGGCCTTAAAAAAATTCAATTTCTCCTCTAGGGAATTACCGAAAACGCTTGGGATAAGTTTGAAGAAAATCGCTTCAGCGGCTTACTCTTTTCGTGTCCTGCATTACATCCTGCATTTTGTCAAATACAAAACTTGCTCTATATCGCAAAAAAAATTGGAAGGCCAATTTTAACTCTTATGCAGATAAGAATTAAATTAAAAATATATTCCTAGCCCGTTTTTTAGATATCGAATTGATAATAATAAAACACGATTTTTAGTTTAAATTTGTTTGTATATAAATTGAAAATATATATACAAAAATTAATGGAAATTCGAGGAGCCGGTTTCAAGTTTAATATGATTTTCAAAAACGTTTCTTTTGCATTTTTAAAGAACTTTTTTATTTCTATAGCGTTAAAAAATGGTTTGATTTAAAGTTGAAAAAATCGAAATATTGAGATTAAAGATAATTGATTTTTGTGATAAAAAAAAACCTTTTATTCAAACTTTTAAGGAGCCTTAGAATACAAAACTTGATCAAAATCAAAAAATAATTTCATTTATACATAATATAGTCATGTACAAGATAATAATTTCTTTTCTTTTGTTGTTTTCTTTTTGAAACTTAATAATTATCGACTTAATTATTTTCTTAATACGAGTATATCCAACTCATTTGCACTTAAATATTATGTGAACATTTTTGGCCTCGAGACAGGGGCAAGAATTTCCGACAAAATTTATTAAACAAATTTTTATAACGCCCCCTCTTCACTTGAACAAAGACGTCATTGCCAAATGCCGACCGTTTATAAAAAATGTAGAAATTTTATTAAGCAAATAAAAATAACAGAAAGAAAAACTAAACACATTTTTATTGTTAAGCATGACTACACTGATGTCTGATGATGTTCCTTCCTACGCTTTCCTGATAATATTGAAATATTCCGACGTCATCAACAACTATTCAAAACTAAAATTAATTATGAACATTATGTGATTTAATAATTTGTTTTGATTATTTTTTAATTCGTTTGATTTGGTTCTTGTTCTTGAACACAAAAAATATTTAAAAAATAAATTAAATTAAAAATACAAGCTTGTTCTTAAAAAACAAACACTTAAGAGAATTTATTAGACAGTTTTTGTTTTGAAACCAAATTTCACTCTAAGGACATTTTTATTGATGGCTGCTGCTACCTAGGCAAACACAAGCAGGCACCATCACTTCCGGTGTGGAGTGGTTGTTTATTTTATGCCATTAAAACCAACTCTGATATTTGTTTCCGAAAGAGAATTTGTTGGAACACCGTTGTTGGTGTACATGTACAGTCAGACAGAGAAACAAACAAAAATGAAATTATAGACGGGCTAGAAAAATGTTCCTAGATTTTTGTTGGTATTATTATTATGTATATTTCTATGTTAGTCTCAATGGGAATGCGACGTTGTTTTGGCTAATGGCCAGCATTTGAATTTGATAGCAACATTTACACTTCTCAATTACTGTTTTTAAGAACTTTAATAACTAACCAGATGTTTGAAATATTATAAATCTTCTCATAATAATGAGAGAATTATTTTTTTTTTGTATTTAAATTTTAGTTTTAACTGTGGTGGGGACCAAAACCTCCAGTTCTTAGCCATTTTTGAGCTAATGATAACAAAGAAATATTTTAACTCAAAACAATGAAACTATTAGCTAAGATTTAATTTTTCTTGGGGTAACAACCCCATTTATTAGGCTTATTACAAGCTAATCTAACTTAATTATAGCTCTTAATAAATAGTCCTTGGATTAGAATGAATTTGAAGGATGATTGATAAGATGGAGTTTTAGGCACGGTTAATTGAGGTTAAAGTCGAAACAGTTAATGTTACAATTAATTACGAAGCATGCGAGTTACAGGTTCATTGGAGCCATAGAAATAACGATGGGTGGGTAGATAGATGAGACGAGAATTTCTTATATAAACGGAGTCATAGTTGAAAGAGATGGAATTGTAGAGAGTTGTGCAGTTAGCAGATATTGAAAGGAGTCGATGAAGGAAGAGAATATCGCTTATTGCTTTTTGTTCTTCCAGCGTAAATTTGATCAATAGAAGTCGGCCTTGATACGCAGGTAGAATCAATGGGCTATTCCAAGACAGACCACGAAGAGCAAAACATAGGAAACGATCTTGAATGCTGTCGATTTTTATGCTTGGTAAGTATATATTCAAGAAGGGGCCGAACAAAGGTTATACAAAGGGATCGGGTCACGTAGGAGATAGAGAATTATTTGGAATAACGTTTCACAAAGCCTAGTGTTGAGTTTGCTTTAAAAAATAATTTCGTACATATGTGTGAGAAAGTCAATCCCTCTATCACATAAAACACCAAGATCGCGAATTGACTCAGCGGTGGTTATAGGTTGATACTTCAGAAGGTATAGATTGAATTCGTTTTCGTGTAAAAAAGCGATTCATTTGAATTTGGCAATAATTAGTTGCTCTAAGCTATTATTCAGACACCAGACAGAAAAAATGACAGGATCAATTTGAAGAAGAGTAGAATCATGTGTCGAAGGAAGAAATGGTGTTGAAATGGGAATATTTTAGAAAAATAAAAAGGAGAGGTTTTAAGTGGCTGCCTTGTGGGACCCCGGAGATAACTAAGAAATCATTGGATAGATAGATCTGAATCGAACGTGTGAGTAACGGTTTTTCAGGGAAGAAGAAATATATTTTAGGAAGACAAGTTCAAGCCCAAAAGTTAATAGTTTGAATAGAATATAAATAAATAAATAAATTTGGTGGTGCAACAGCTCGGAGTGAACCAGGGCCTAGTGACTTACAACTCTCAATTATTCCTATGTGCGTGTTACCAGGAACGGAGGGGACCTACAGTTTTATACCGATTACGAAAGGCTTATGAGCAGCACTTTCCATGACAAGAGATACTCTTGGAGAATTTGTCAATTCCTCGCAAGAGGCAGTACACCCCTGAAAAAAACTTTCTTGCAGCGGCTGAGAATCTAACTCGAGACCTTCCGCATCACAGTACAACACACTAACCATTATGCCAAGGGGTACTACTTGAATAGAATATGCTTATGTGAAATTTTCTCAAAGACCTTACTTAGGACAAGGCTGATCTCCTTTCCGCTCAATGGCTGAGGAGCCATGGGATACGAATTCAACGAGCCTAGTCATTGTGGACCTCTGGTAAGCCTAGGGAAAATGATAGATTTACAACAAAAACTTAATGTTTCATAAAAATTTCTTTCAAAGCTTTTGGGAATATATAATAGTTCAGCCATTAAACAATAGTTTGTAATTTCACACTTTTGGCCCTTTTTATGTATTGGGGTTGTGAAAGAGGTCTTCTATAACTGAGGGAATTCTTCTTAAGATAAGAATTAACTGAAGATTTTTGAGAAGGAAAGAGAAAATGTGAAAAAGCATTTTTCGAAAAATATGGCGGGGACACTATCTGGGCTGGTAATAAACTCATTATTTAGTAAATTGTTTTTCGATGAGAAACGGGTCTATAGTACTCGTAAGAGGAAGAAATGGATTGGAAGAATAAGTGAGGCGGAGTTTTAGACAAGGTTGAAGTTCAAATAAATTTTCCTCATCAAGTAGTAGCATCGTTGAAACGATCGGTGGGTTGATGATAGACGGGACAAAGATCACCTAGATTAGGGGGTTTATTTAATAAAACAGAGTTGTAAGGAATCGTTTAGTCAACTTAATTTAAAATGAGTCTATTAATAAATAGGATGTAAGATGTTTCTTAATAGGTTCAAAGAATCGTTCCAGAGCAGACTACGAAAGGTAAATCTTAGAAACTGACTTTGAATGCTTTCATTTCTGGAGATGTGAATCTGTTGATCATACTTGGCAAACATTTTCAAAGAGATGCTCGACAAAGATTATGTACAAGTAATTGCTTTATCTTTAAGTTGGAAAATTTTTAAAAAATAAATGCTAGGTTCGCTTTAAGAATTTAAGAATTATATCACAGATACTATAGTTCCATAGATATCGCACGCAGAGGAAAAAAAAATGACCATTTTTCAATCGACTGGGACGTACCGCTACGTCCCAGTTTGATCGAACTAGCATGAATCATACTCAGACATTATATTGCATTGTATCATCAAGTATCTAACTTGTTGTATTTTCTTTTTTTTACTTCTTGTGCCTTATTGTTTTTTTTTTTGTCTTTTGTGTATTTTATGTTGATCTTTCTTAAAGATGTGTCTGAATTTTGTTTGTATTTCCTGGGTGTAATTTTTGTATGTGCCAAGGCCAACCTGTGAATATAAGCAAGGTTGTTCTTTAAAAGCAAGGTTGTTCTTTAAAAAAACATTAGCGCATGAAACTGGGGTAACATATAAAATCTTTAGAACAAATTATTGAAGAAACTAATTATGGCATAAGACATAAGAGTGGTCACAAAATACATTTCATGTACATAGTTCTTAGCAAAATTTAATGTTTTCAAAATAGGTACGTTGTCCTTAAAAATTAAATTTTCAGTAGAGTCTTCGATTTGAGCCGTGTATTAAAAAATAAATACAGGTCAGGTGTAGATACACATGTAAGTAAAAATACACATCAAACAAATATGTAATTAAAGGAACGAATCTCATTGGTTTTTACCTTTGTTTTTTCATCATCAAAAAAAAACGAAAATGATTTTTTTTTCAAATTTCTTCACAGTTTATCATTAGTTACATACTCATTAAATAAAATGTGAATTTAAAAAAAAAATCGGAAGAAAAAATATTTTTTTTTTTTCAAAATTAAAAAAGCAAAATAAAGTAGATTTTAATTATTTAGCTTAGTTATAAAAAAAAAAAACGGAAAAAACTCTCATCCTAAAGTTTTATTTGATTAATTTATTATTATTATGTTAACTAAAGTTTTTTGTAGTAGATATGCGACAAAATGTTTCGACAAAAATGTTTTTAGTTCAACTAGGCAATGTCGCTTGAAACACTGGTTTTTGTATAGTTGTTTTAAATCTTTTATTTTTTGTGCCCTGTAAATGATGTAATTGTATCAAGCGCCAAAGTCTTGGCCGAAAAATTGTAGGTATTAAGCGACAAAAACTTCTTTTCTGAACCAATTTTCAGTTTTTCAATGATGATAAGTTACTTGTTCTGAAAAAAACCTTTCGAAATCTGTATAATATTGCATTCAAATAAAAATAAAAATAAAGTAATGAAAATGTAGCTTATAAGTTATCAAATTCTTACGGGAAGGTATCGATATATGTATTTTATACTTTACTTTAAATATAGGGATATATACTTTATACATGAATGTTGCATGTTTATATAAATTAGGAATACAGACCCACTCATTGTGGATTTTGGCCCATCGAGTGTGGTTATAAGTTCACATCTGATGTGGACTTTTGGGATGTGGGCTTTTACCCTGCCCAGTTTTAAGTGAGGTTCCCGTGCTTCTAACTCTTGGGGTGCTTGATTAAAGTGAGGTCCCCGTGCCTCTCACTCTTGGGGTGCTTGATTTAAGTGAGGTCTCCGTGCCTCTCACTCTTGGGGTGCTTGATTTAAGTGAGGTCCCCGTGCCTCTCACTCGGATTGTTTTTTACTTTTTTTTCCTGATAAAATTTTATTTTTTTTAATTTTTCTCTCACTAGGATTGTTTTTTACTTTTTTTCCTGATGATATTTGAATTTTTTGATTTTTTGATGTTATACTTTTTTGTATCTTACACGAACAATGCTTCCGCAATAAAACGAGGAGGGAAAAGTATAGAAAGTCTTTGCGATGCCCATAGCAAGGATTTTTTTTCATCAAACCAGCCTGAATCTCTGATGTTGGTTATTCTTATGCATTCCAACGCCATTGTCTCTCTTATATGTCTTTCTTGTGGGCGTTCTTTAAAAACTCTATTAAAAACTTTAAAGTGAAGTTTACAAACATTAAAAAATTCCTCAGTTGGTGCCTTCAGAATTCCAAAGTCACTGTTTTGAGAGTAATTTTTAGCAAAGATGAAAAATTCCGAAGGGCATGTTATTTTTCCATCAGCTTTTAAAAATAATTTCGAACAACTTGAACATTTGTTCCTTAAAAGCATTTTAAAAGCAAGATATCCAGTAAAATATCGCATTGCAGATGTTTCTAATGTTATTTCAGTTCTGTTTTCCATATCACTTATGACTTTTTCATACAGAGTCTCATCGCATACTATTTCTTTACGAGGCCTAGGCCTGGTTGAGTTTGGGATGCGTCTAGCCTCAAAAATTCTACATCATCATCATCACAATTACTGTAAGGAGAAAAAGTAATAAGATTTGATGAAAGAATTTTTGACATCAAAACATTGAATTCGTAAACAGATGGATTTTTGTTATTCCCACCTTTGATGCGAATAATAGAAAATAAATTTTCTAATACGTCTTGATGAATTCTCTTTGTGAGTAAATATAATCCACGTTCTCATATAGGCCATTACTTATATCTTGCCTAAGTAATAAAACCCCGTTTATCGTCTGTTCCATTCCTTTTAAACAAAAGTTTTTTGGAAGGTTATCTGATTTTTGTATTTCTTTTAAGTAAGACAAAAATTGTTTCAACTCACTATAAGCTGGATTCCCTAGGTGAACTCTGCGCTTTAAAATATTTTTGTCATAATGTGAACCACTATCCATGCAGTCAAATGCATTATTTACTTTAAGTGTGAACTCTTTTGTTGCTATAGCTTCCTTCGAGCTTTCTTTTAAGCAATTAAGTTCAAAAGCAGTTTGAATAGATGCCGCAGTTGTCCTGCTAAATATTTGTGTTGCAAGGCGAACATGCATTTTTTGAAAGGCATTTGGTGCTATATGAGAACTTCTAAATTTCAAACATGTCTTAGCCACGTTGTCAATTTCTAAATTGTATATTTCTTTGAAAACATTAAAAGAAACCTTACCATCTGGAGTTTGTAAATCTGATTTCAGTAGAACATTACGAATTGATTTTAATAAGGGAGGAAAATCATAAAAACAAAATATTTTTTCATCATTAAAAATTGTAAATGGTTTTTCTTCAGAAACACCTAATATTTGATAAGCTTTTCTATTATAAGGTCCTTGATCGCAGACTACAGCGCAAACCTTAAGACCAATATCTTGACAGATTTTCAAATTATTTCTTATAATTTCGCTTAGGTTAGCCCCATTTACGACGTGCTGACACAAAATAGTTTAAAACACTTTTCCAACTATCAAACAAACCATTTACCATGAAAACACATATCGACGGTTAAATGAATACCTCCTAACATAAATTTTTTGTGAAACTCACTTTTGAATGCAGTTTCGTTAATAATTTCCATCTGCTTCGCTGAATTTTTAAAATTTAAACTATTTCACATCATAGATATTCAAAACTGATAATTATGTATAAAATTTTATTATTATGCGTTTTCATTTTGAAACTATAATCAGTTTTTTTGTGTCCCTTTAAAGTTTACAAAATGCGACATAAGAGGTATTCATAGTTAACCGTCGATATTTCATTGGCAAAAATTCTCTTTCTTTTTGCTCCTAGGTCTTCGAAACCATCTATTAAATCATTTATAATATTATCACCCATGTTCTGTATTCCGAGTGAAAGTGAATTGAAAACGAATTTCAATTTCACTTAAAATGAAAAGGCATGTTCTACATTCCGAGTGAATTCAATTCACTCCGAATTTATTTGTGAAATGTCAAAATCAACTGAAAGACAATTTGCATCATTTATTAAAACATTGTTTCTTGTGCACATCGAAAATAGATTCACTATTATTATTAATAAGTGGTAGAAGGGACGAAAATCAATGATACAGAGTTTGTGGAAAAGTTTTACGTAGTAAAGCCATAATTTTAGATCTTCCAGAAGCAGCGTAAGTAAAAAATGGGGAATGAATTAACATGGTCATATTTGAATTGTTTGTAGTTTCAAGAGAAGCTTCAGACTAAGCGAAGAGACATTTGTTTATATTTTTGAAATAAATCCCTCAATAAAATCGACTTCAATTCCCTTAACACAAAATTTCTTCCTTCTTATTTCATAAATTGCAACACAACTTTTTCTTGTCGGGAGCTCTTTTGTATTTTCTTGTAAACAACAATTTATCAATCAATCAAATCAAAATCAATCAATCAAAATTTCAAATCTTTATTTACACGTTTATCAATTTCACCAAATAAAACTAAGTGAATTGAATTCACCGTAAAACGCTATGTATTCGAAATGTAGAACACGAATTTTCATCTCCGAAAACTCAATTCACAAACTTCATTTCGGGTGGAATTCAGAACACCAACATTTCACATTCGGAATGAACAAATCACAAAAGTCATTTTATGCGGAATGCAGAACATCAAAATTCACTTTTGTTGCTCCAATTCACAATAAGTGAAATGCAGAACATGGGTGTATATGTGAGGTTTTGACGAATCCTAATCTCATCAAATATCAACACAACACAACGTTCTCGCTGGTTTAATAAAGCGAACTTTGATGTTAGATACAAATGGGCATTGTTTACATATCCTGGTTGAATTCCTTTAACAGGAGCCCATTTGTATAAAAAGGATATGTGAGGAATCCTGAAGCCCAGCCCATCCCTCAAAAATTTATAGGCGCTTTGCGATCTATAAAATATATTTTGGGAAATTTCTTTTTCGTTGTTGTTATATTTTGCAGATTTCGACAACCCCATCAACATATCGCAAAATGTTTTTGAATGGTCGGAAATATGTAGCCCTTGGATTTGAGACGATAAAGATAATCTCCCTTTTTTGAATCTTTTAAAGCAGTATGCGCTCTCTTTTTTTTATAATGCTTTATTTTTAAGTTTTTTATTTGAATTTTTAAACTTAATAATTTTTTTTTTTAAATTGCATTTTTTTTCTCCTCTTTTGCACATCTCTGTAATAATTGATCGCACCTTACACATGAAATGCTACAACTGCTCGAAGTTCTTCTTCGTTTAGTTGGAGGAGTCTTATTAAGATCTTCTAAATTTAAGTCTAAACCCAATTCAGAATTTAAATTTAAAGAAGGAACAGCATCCTTCTTCTTAAGATATTTTCTTCCCACAAACTCTGAATCCACATGCCTACCTCCACAAATTATTCAAAATTTCATTTTTTTCCCTAGAAGGGGGCACTTAAAATTTTTCAAATTAGGGTAATCTCTTTTCGTTTTCATACAAACGGAACAAGAAACCCCAGATAATCTCTTATCACCCATTGCTATTAAAAAAACGTTGACAAATAAAATCGCTGAAAAAAGGACCACTGACTGTAAAATTAACAAAGAAAAATGTATTGCTCAATCATATATCTACATAAATGAACATCCAAATCGTTCGAAAGTCGACGACGAATGAAGTAAATTAAATAACTTCAAAATAAAAAGAAGAAGCCACACACAAACACCGATCGCACAACCCAAAAAAATATAGATAATGTATATGTATGTACCTACGCACGACCAAACAAATCCAACAACACACCAGGCACAGACAACACACCAGACGAGCCATCCCCATACCTACCAGTCAATCGCTCGCTTAACCGATTAGATTGAGAAGCGAAGAAAAAGAAAGCGTTGGTTGCTGCAAAATTATATAGACAAAAAAACTACCTGCACAGCAAATTGTGTGGTGGAACGTAGAAGCGACAAAAAGAACTCAAAAGGGTTGCATTGGCAAACGAACACGTTTGTTCAACGTCTGTTGAATATGGTTGCGAGGTTTGACTTCAACAAATCGCTTTAATAGGGGATAAAAAATATGATCATTTTTATTTGCACTGGATGCGATATCTATGTAACTCTATTATCTGTGATTATATCGTCTATATGTATGTCTAAGGAAGTTAAGGACTCAGTCGATTTCGAAATATTTTCCACATTTTTAAGGCACTAGACTGAGAAAAAGTCGGGACGGGACACCAAGTGAAATAAACAGCACGATTGGGTCGCACGAACTTGCTCCTATGTAATAGACTAGGAATTTAAAAAACCAATGTTATTAGAGAAAACTGTTCATATGGATAAAATTAATTTCTTAAATTCTTTTAGTAGTAAGAGACAAAAACAGAATGCTATGCAAATATGAATTTATGCAAGAACAAATATTTTAAGTCCTTGTAGTGGTTTCTTACAAAAAAGCTTTTATATAAAAAAAATTTAAAAGATTTTTAAGAAAAATATTTGGTATGCCAACTTTAAGTTCTTATTACTGTACGAATGAAAATTAAATTTCCAAAAAGAATATTGAAATACATATCGATTTTTCCAAAAAATAAATGATTTTTTTTTTTTAAATCAAAAAATATTTTTTTTTAAAGTTTTGAAATGTAATGGTTCTTAGACTTTTTAGAAGCATCTCTACAACAAAAATTTCATTAAAATCCGTTATGTCGATAATGAGTAAATCAAAATTTGAAAAATTGGTTCTATGGTAGGTACAAGCTGTAATATCTTAATTTCAATTTTTTTTTATAATATTAAAGATCGTTAAAATTAATTGAAACAAACAATTTTTATCAAAATTCTGGGCGCCGTTTTCGAGAAAAATACGATTTTTGAAAACCATTTTTTAACATTTGTATGGTGGGTACCTTTATTTTTAGGTAAAATAAAATTCTTTTCACACATATTGTAGATTATGTTCAGAAACTTTTATTTTCTAAGTTTAAAAAAAATCTAGCATAGTTTTTTCGAAATATTGAGTTTTGAAAAAAAAAAATTTTGAAATTTTTTTTAAAAATCCAAAAAAGTTTTTTTTTGAAAATTTGAATACACAATTCTATTTAGGTTTTTGGGGAGCTTTAGCAAAAAAAAAAATTATCAAATTCGGTGGTACCGTTTTTGAGAAAATCAAAAACAAAACAAATGGTTCTTTGGGGTGGGGGGAACCCTCAATAACCATTTTTCGCAATTTTTTTTTCAACTAGTACCTAGCTTTAACTAAATGAAATTTTCTTGTATCTTTTTTTTAAATCTGTCGAACAGTTCTTGAGAAAAAAAATATCTACAAAATTTCGAAAAAATTCGGATGGCAGGTACCGTTATTTTTAGTCTAAAAAAAGAAAAAAACGTGCGGGTGGAAAAAATTAAAAATGATATCTACCAAGTTTGAGAGCCGATCGGTTTAGGCTGTAGTCGAACCGACAAACAGACAGAATCGCAAGACCCACTTTTTTAGTCTTCGCTACTATGTAATGTCAACTTTGATCAAAATCTCGAGTTCGATTGTTTTTTACGAATGCAGAACTTCCCCTATATTACCTATATCGCAAGTAAAAATGGAGGCCGTAAGTGTCTGCCTTGAGGGACCTTGAAGGTATCTAAGAATGGGCTAAACAAAATAAATTGTATGCCGTATACAAAATAAATAAAATATTTGTTCAGAGGTAATTCTTCTCGCCACTTCTTGTCGTGTTTCTCATTTTAGTCAATTGTGACGAAAATTGTGGTTCTCTACCGCGTCTGCCAACCGTCACACACATAAATGGTTGAGAGTTGTACATCGCATGTCTTGGTTCCTTACATTCACAGTCTGAGGCATTATAAATAAATATTTGGGTTCATAAAACGTTTTACTTAAATCGAGCTTAAAAGGGTTTCTTAACGATAAATTGTTGGCCGGGCAGAAAACCGACTTGTTTATTTCCAGCGCGGTGGATAGGTTTTTGTATGCACACATGCGCACAATAGCGTTGTTATGTTAATTCATCAAATTGCTTGCTGACCAATATACTTAAAACGTAAAAGAAATAAATTGAACATTTTTTTTAAATGTCAGTAAAACTATTGAAATCCAAGTGTGACACTATGGAAGGGGCGGTTTCTTTCAGAAATATCAGTTATTAAATTAATTTGAGATAAGCCCCAAAAGTAAGTTGATCTAGCACTGAAAACCTGAGCCTTCCCGATCAAAGTTTTTCAAGTAAGTGAAACCATAATTCTGCCTAAAACTACATACATAATATTCTGGTAATAACAATTCCCAATTTATTTTATGTTTGAAAATCTGTTTTGGATTATTTTATTTAATATTTTTTCTAGAATTAAAAATAAATCCAAAGTGATTTATTCTAGGTACAGGTAATATATTAGAACATAATTAAAAAAAACACAATCTTGCGTTGATGGAATTTGGAAAAATTTGTCTTGAGATTAAAAGGAGAAAAGAGCGCGGTGAAAGATTGTTTTCTTTTTGAAGTTTTTTTTCAAAATATTTTTCATTCTACGAGTATATCTGTTTGTATCGTAGCTCAGCTGATTTTATTTACATATAGTAGATCAGCGGTTGTTATAGGACGTTTCTTATAATCATGCAAACGCGAAGTTGAACTTCCATGTAGTATTTCAATCTTCCTACAACCACAACGTACCAATATTCTACATAAATGTTTTTGTGTCTGCGGCAATAAATTTCCAATTTTGTCCAGTGTTGTCGGATTTTTCGTATGTTTTTTTTTTATTTTTTGTCGACAGCGCTCAAAATTTACAATCAGGTCCTTTGATTTCAAGGATTCTAGTTGTAGCAGCAGCAGTCCTTTTTTTAGAAGGTATGAATTTCTGCAATATATCTATTGCTCCACAGTCCACATACATGTACTTTTACTATGGACTTACAAATCATGAAACACTATAGATTTATAATATAAATTTCTTTTCCGGCCACCACTGCCGCGGTGTTTGTGGCACATGCTATCATACAAAAGTTTTTCAATTTTACTGCTTAAGATACATCGTATTTGTTGTATCTTAATTGACCATTTAACCCAGAATTTCAATAGGACAAATTCACTGGCCAATTCCAACATATTCGCCCAAAACAAAGTAAATTAAGTGTATGACAGGGATCTTTAAAAGTGGTTGCTTAAAGTTATAAAAAATTAAAAAGTGTTTGAATAATTTAATAACATAAATTTCTAAAAAACACGTAAAAATCAAATAGTAAATAAATAGTAAATAAAATGCATTACTGCTCCAACTTGCTCTTATGCTTAATTTTAAGCAAAATGCACGATTGGACAGCACGTACTTGCTCTTATTAAAAATTATTTTATTTTGATATAAAATATTATTTTAAATTTAAAGTAACTCCTGTACAAACATTTTGGTCGAAATCGTTAGAGCCATTAATGAGAAAATCAAAATAAATAAAATGCACGACTGGGTCGCACGAACTTGCTCCTATGTAATAGACTAGGAATTTTAAAAACGAATGTTATTAGAGAAAAGTGTTCATAAGGATAAAATGAATTTTTTTTAAATTCTTTAAGTAGTAAGAAATAAAAACAGAATGATATGCAAATATGAATTTATGCAGGAACAAAAATTATAAGTCGTTGTAGTGGTTCCTTAAAAAAATAAGCTTTTATGTACAAAATTTTTAAAACATTTTTAAGAAAAAATTTTGGTACGCCAACCTTAAGTTTTTATTATTGTTAGAATAAAAGTCTTTTCCAAAAAAAATACTGAGCCGTTCTTGAGATATTGAATTTTTCAAAAAAAAATTACTTTTTTTTCTAAAAATTGAAAAAATATTTTTTCTTAAGTTTTTAAATGCAATGTTTTTTAAAATTTTTAGGAGCTTTTTTGTAAAAAATTTCATTAAAATCCGTTAAGTCGATAATGAGAAATTCAAAATTCGAAAAAATCGTTCTATGGTAGGTACAGTCAGTAATATCTAGATTTAAAATTTTTTTTTATTAAATTATAAACCGTAGAGATTAATCAAAAGAAAAAAAATGTTAGCAAAATTCTATATGGAAGGTACCGTTAGTTTTAGATAAAACAAAGTTTTTTTTCTCAAATCTTGTAGATTAAATTAAGAAACTTTTATTTGCCAAGTTTGAAAAAAATCGAGCATGGGGTTTTCGAAATATTGAGTTTCCAAAAAAAAATTTTGAATTTTTTTTTAAAAATCCAAAAAATTAAAAATTTAAAATTTAAATATGTAATAATATTCAAACTTTGGAGGAGCTTTGGCATAAAAAAAATTATTAAAATCGGCTGTACCGTTTTCGAGAAAATCAAAAACAAAAAAAAAATGGACCCAGGGGGGCTACAGAAAATAACAATTTTTTGTAAAATTTTTTTCAACCATTAGCTAGTTTTAACCAAATGAAATTTTTCTAATTTTTTTTTAAAAATTCTGTGGGACAGTTTTTGAGAAAAAAAAAATATTTATAAAATTTCGAAAAAAATCGTATGGCAGGTACCGTTATTTTTGGTCTTAAAAAAAAATAGAAAAAAACGTCCGGGGGTAAAAAATTAAAACCCATATCTACCAAGTTTGAAGAAAATCGGCAGAGCCGTTTAGGCTGTAGTCGAACCGACAGACAGACAGACAGACAGACAGACAGACAGAATTTCGAGACCCACTTTTTTGGTCTTTGCTATCATCGTACTGTCAACTTTGATCAAAATCTCGAGTTCGATTTTTTTTACGAATGCATAACTTGCCTTATAGTACCTATAAGTCGCAAGTAAAAAGCAGTTCTATGGAAGGTACCGTAAATAACATTTGTTTCCAAATTTCTTTTAACCAAAATGTAGTCCTAATAATAGCACACTTAATTTTTTTAATCAAAATCGTTAGAGCCGGTTTCGAGATAAATAAGATATCGCATTACCGCCTGCATGGAGGTAAACCGTTAGTTATGGAGCTAAAACCCAAATTCAATTCCTCCTCTTGGGAATCACCGAAGACCCCTACCTAAGTACCGAGTTTGAACAAAATACCTCCAGTAGCTTAGGGTGTAGGTCGAGGTCTATATACATACAGAGATACAGATATACAGACAGACGGAATTGTCGGACACACTTTGTTCGTGTTCCCTACTATCGTAATGTCAAGTTTGATCAAAATATGGAGTTGAATTTTTTTTCCAAATGCAGAACTTGCCCTATAGTACCTATACCGCAAGTAAAAATGGTGTGTTCTATTGCAGGCAAAGTCTACATTTTGGTCAAAAATAAAATGAATGGCGCGAACTTGTTCTTATGTAAAAGACACAAATTTAAAAAAAAATTAATGTTATTAGAGAGAACTTTTTATAACCATAAAATTCACAATTTTAAAAATGATTAAAAATGTAAACTGGATGGCATGTGATTTCTCAAGCAAAAATTAATTTATGCAAGAACAAAAATCTCTTATGTAAGAAATTTTTAAAAAATTAAAAAAAAAAATTGAGAAGTCAACTTTAAATCTTTTTTAATGTACGAACCAGATTTCTAACAAAAATAATCCGTTTTTATTAAAATCCGTTATGCCGATAGTGACAAATTCAAAATTCGAAAAACGGTTATATCTTAATTTATAAAAAATTTGTTGTATATAATTCAATATAACAATTTTTTAAAAAGATCGTAAAAATTAATCGAAAAAATAATGCCTTATCAAAATTCTAGGTGCTGTTTTCGAGAAAAATTAATTTTCAAAAACCATTTTTCAACATTTGTAAGGTGGGTACCGTTATTTTTAGATGAAACGATTTTTTTCACATCTTGTAGATTGCCTTAAATCTTTTAACTGTCAAGTTTTGAAAAAATTCGAAATATTAAAAAAAAAACATTTTTGAATTAAAAAAAATGATTTTAAAAATTTGAATACACAATACTATCCAAACATTTGGAGAGCTCTTTAGCATAAAAAATATATCAAAATCGATTGCACCCTCTTATAGAAAACTAAATGAAATTTCGTGATGTTTAAACGAAAAAGAACTGCAGAGCAGTTTTTGTATTTTGGCGTAGCAGGTACCCTTATTTTTCATCATAAAAATTTAAAAATGTTATCTACCACGTTAAAAGAAAATCGGCCGATAAACGGATTCGACTGTAGTCGAACAGACATACATAATTGAGAGGCCTAATTTGTTCCTCTTCCATATCAGCATAATGTCAAGTCTGATCAAAATCTCGAGTTCGGTATATTTTAAGAATGCATAACATAATTTTGTCTGGCATAGAACCATATTTTTTTTTCAATTCAATATCTTGAGCGGGGGAACGATTGTTTTTGAAATAATTTTCTTTAATTTAAATTATTTAATACTTAAAATTGCCATACCAATTTTTGTGTGTTTTTTTTCCGTGAAATTTCGTATAAAAAAAATTAATTTACTAATAACACTCGATGATTTTTTAAATTTTGTTTGCATAAATTTATATTTTCTCTAGAAATCAGACGGCATTTTATTTTATTAACCTCATACTATTAAACAAGATGTTTTAGCAAAATAAACAACAACGAATAACATCCATGTTTTTACAAATATGTATATTTTTTTAAATTAAAAAGTGCATTTTTTCTAAACCGTTACATCCATTAAACATTTTCTTTTTTACATAAATTCACATTTGGGGTTAACAATATTTTAATTGTAATTAGTTAAAATTTGAACTAGTTAAAATTTGAATTAGTTAATTTGAACAAGGGGTTAAGACTACTCGTATAATCTTATGGTGTAACACAGTATGAGGGTTAAGGAAAAGGGAATACACAGAAAATCGAGAAGGGCTAAGTATTAAACATTCTAGGAAACATTACGCTACATTTTTAAATCCTCCCAAACCTTCTTAAACGCTCGCATTAGTTCGGCTATGATTCAGCTTAGAACCAACGGAATTTTGGAAGCCGATGGCATATGGAAACATTGATCAATCGGCAGCTTAAGATATATCTTGAAAAACCTAATCCTTTTAATGTCCGCCAATATGGTTTTCGCAGTAATAGATTAACTGGTAATTTGATGGCATATCTCACTGAAAAGTGGAACTAATCCTTACATCTTTGGAGAAAGTAAGATCATTGCGCTTGATATTTCTAAGACATTCGATAGAGTCTGGTATCCTGCTCTTTTATCACAAATGGGTGCATTTGGTATCGATGTATCTCTTATTCGTTGGAATAGTAATTACCTTGCTGACCGTTCAATTCAAGTCGTTTTGGATGGTTTCAAGTCTGAAGTTTGTTAAATAAATGCTGGTATCCCCCAAGGCTCTGTTTTGTCTCCGACTCTTTTTCTCATTTTTATAAATGATCTTTTTACCAAAACTACTAATCCACTTAACTGTTTTGCTGATGACAGCACCCTCAGCTTTTCATATTCATTTCCTAATTCAATTCATTTCCTAATAATTTCTTAAGACGATGTAAAAACTTTTTCTCCCCCTCTGATCTATCCACAATTTATAAGGCTTATACACGTCCTAAACTAGAATACAATTCTCATATCTGGACTGGTGCATCAAAAACATTTTTACAATTACTAGAAAGAATCCAGAATAGAGCTTTAAGGCTGATAGGTGAAAGAGTAATTTCCGAAACAATTGTTTCGTTGGAACATCGTCGAAATGTCTCTTGTCTATCGCTGTATCATCCTTATTTCTATAAACAATGTTCTATTGAAATAGCGAGTTGCATTCCCCCCTAAAAAAAATTTCATCGTAATACTCGTGCCGCAGGGAATGCTCATCAATATACCCTTGAGCCAAACTTTGGACGTACAGTTAAGTACAGAGATTCTTTCTTTTGCCGTACGACTCGAATGTGGAATTCCTTAACCGACTCTGTTTTTCCTCCCCATTTCAATGTCCAGAAATTTAAGACGAATGTACATCAGTTTCTCCTACTCAATCCTCCTACTGTTTCCTAAATGCTCGCACTGTGTTCAACCAACATTTAAAGGGTAGTCATAATCCCTTGAGTGCGCGTTAATTATAAAAAAAAATATCAGGTAATATATAAATAAACATGGAGCACCAAATATACATTAATATGAAAGCATGCCAATAAAAAACAAAAATACTTAACAATCATACATAAGAAGGGAGGTGTTAAAACTTGAAACAGTTATAATGGTACAACATTCTTCAAATCATCAAAAATCACCCTCACTAACTTTAAGCTACATTATGATTAAAAAGTACCAGAAAATTCTTGGAAAAATTTCAGTATCAAAATCTCTTTACATTGTTTTGAAAACTCTATGTCACATAAAATGTTTTGCCTTTTTATTTTGAACTTCTGAAGAACTCAATTAGAACTCAATTTTGTTCTACAAACTCAGAACTTTAAATAAAAACTTTCAAAAATTCACTTTGACATAATTTTTAAGTGCAAACCATTTCTATTTCAACGTAGGAGTATGAAATTCAATTTCCTTGTACAACTAATTTATGAAATAAGTCTTACCTGCCATGGAGTATACGACCCCATGGGTTCATAAATAAACTTTAAAAAAACTCAAGGCTCCTATCAGATAAATATGATACATTCAAATATAACTTCTTATAGATTTTTAATCACGCATTAATATAAGTAACACAAACTATGGACATTTAAAAAAAAAATATCCGTGGTTTACTCGGGCGTATACGTAACATATTTTCAACCTAACAATACAAGGTCTGCTCTTTCTCACATTGCACTTTTCTTTTCGGGGAAATACTTTTTTAATGTTCAGTAAATCAACTTAAGAAGAAGCATCCTCAGCCAAGCCATACCATCATCCCCTTATCATAGACAAAGAAATGCGAATGGCAAAGGACGAAGAAGATTCCAAAATGGACCTTTAAAAATGCAATACGAAATCAAAAGAAACAAAAAGCTATTTATAGGTACACCGAGTCGACATCATGATATCTCTTGAGATCTTATTTTTTTTGTCAAAAAACGACATTGTTTCCGGCTAAAGAACTCTTTTTTTTCGAAAACGCTCTTCTCTTTAGTTCTCTTAAAGGGCGCATGTCTCTCTGCAAAGATTTTCTCGCAAAACAGCTGTTATATAACAATAGCTCGGGAATGTAAACCATTAGTTTAGTCCGACTGTGGCTTTATGTGTATCCTTCGGCAGTGTGTCCTTTTTGCTTATTGTTTTTTCTTCTCAGATACGTCACCCTTTCGACGACTGGCCTTCTGGTGCGAGGGGTGAGATAAATATCTGCGGTCTTATGGACTCATTGTACAATTAATGACAGTTCATGAGTTCTTTTTTTTGTAAAATAATTTAAAATACACAGAATATCTTTAATAATTACAATTATAATTTCTGCATTTTATTACTCCCGGACATGCATGTTGTGTAATTAAAGAGGAGGGGCAATGCATTCACGAGTTGTTGTGTTTGCAATCAAATTGAAAATCTACACGAATCTGAACACCGAACACGTTAATGCTTTTATCGAGCAGAAATGCAAGTAAACATTAACTTGGGAATTACCAAAGTGGATTTACCTACATATTTATCCCTGGGGATGAATATTTTTTTTTATGAATCAAATGAACATTGAGAATTCATTTTAAGAGCTTTTGTCTAGCGAGATGGGAATAGTTTTGGTGTTGCCATGGTTATTATTGTTAAAAGTATTTTCCTTCGTATGAATGAGAAATAAATAAAATGGTTTAACGACTTAAAAACGAAATTCTGCCTGTATATGTTTAGAAATTCAAGACTTTTGATTCCTTCTTTAAAATTAATTAAAAAATATTTTTTTTTTTAAGTTAGATATTAGGTTAGGTACAATGTATGAATTGAATTGTTTTATTTAAAATTTCATCAATTCGCGAAAAAGAAAAAAAATTATGAAATTCCCTTTGTCATAATAAAAGTTTAAATTGACACATGCCAAAAAAGGAAATTAACATAAATGCATAATTTTTGTGAAGAAAATTGATTAAGATATTAATTGGTTAAAGGATATACTCGTATATAAGATTATTCATATTTAAGAAAAAAAAATGTGCACTTATTTTTACAACTAATAGGTATAAGATCAGAAAATATAGTTTCCGGAACATTATACAACAGTATACAAATTTCAAAAAAAACTTCTAGGAAATGCTTATTTAAAAATGTTAAATAAAATCATTAGTTCTGTTATCGAGGTATACAGGAGTAAAGCAAAGATAAGGGAATTATCTAAAAAAATTCAAAATTACGAGTATATTATTTTTTTTTCAGCTTAGCACTTGAAATGTAGTTAATAACTAAAAATCAAAGTCAATGAAGATATGAAATCTACGAGTATTTCGGAAGTGGAGTGATTGAATATAATTCAATTGAAAGCTCAAGTGGCCTCAACTCCAAGGTGCGTTTTGCAGGAAAGATGCTTAAAACAATATTCTTTTCGAGAAACTTTAATAAAGAAATAAACTAGAATAATAATGTAATTTTTTTCCCTCAGAGCATTATATCCAGACGTACTGTCAAATATGCTCGAATGCAAAAGTCTCCACTTAATCTTAACGCTGTCTTAAGCCTTAACATAACCTTTTGATTTAAATTTAGATTTAGATTTTTATTCATTACAATATTACTCAGTAAGATACAATATCTTATAAATTAGAGCAAATATCAGTATCGCAATACTATAAGCTTATGTACATTATTCTGGTATTGACATATTTGAAAAAGTGAAAAGTTTGGTACATTTCCGGTATAAGAAAGAAAAATACAAAAGAGATAAAGAAAAAAAAAGCATAAAATAATAAGTTAATCCTAAATATAATAATACAAAAAATATCGTCACCACAATCACTGTAGACATC
The DNA here is from genome assembly GCA_911387755.1 of Chrysotoxum bicinctum. NCBI lineage: Eukaryota > Metazoa > Arthropoda > Insecta > Diptera > Syrphidae > Chrysotoxum > Chrysotoxum bicinctum. Next base: position 23,131,110 of record OU426990.1, on the reverse strand, counting down.
ATCAATGTGTATCAAAAAAAAGTCTAAGCGACTTTCCAAACTGGGTCGTGCAGCTTATCATTCTTAAAGTACGGGGGAGAGAATTCCACAATCGAATGGCATGTACAAAAAACTGGCGTTCAGACACAAGAAAAGAAAAACGAATTGGTATTGAATCGCAAGATCTATTAGATCGTGGGAAATTAATTTGTTGATATAAATATTCAGGTTGACGGAATTGTAAGATGTTATGAAGGAGGGTTAATGTTCTCAGTTTAAACAGATTGCCTAGAGGAATTCCATACATTGATTTCGAAAAATTGGAAATGTGGTTGTATCTTCTAATTCCATATACATAACGTGCAATGCTATTGAACGCTACATTAAGTAGCCGTTTGTGCTCGTAGTCACAGTTACTGAAAATCTCGCTACCGAAGAGCATTTCTGGAATAATCAATGCCTTTACCAACATTAAACGAGTTTTCAGCGGTGTTAAGTGATGAGATGCCCAAAGCATGCGAAGACCACCGTAAACTTTGCCTAACGTAAGTCTTATATGGGTGTTCCAGTTAAGTGTTTTATCAAACGTTATTCCAAGATTTTTTGTGCAATCAACAAACTGAATGATAGTATTGTTAAGATAAATTTTTGGGAAATAGGAAGTGCCAGTTACTTTCCTTGAAATGACTAAGCATTTTGTTTTCTCAGGATTTAAACAGAGCTCATTGTTCAGAGACCAGAATACAATTTTATCCAAATCCTCATTAATTTCATGCACGCCATTTTCAACCATACCAAGAGGAGAACTGTTATAAAGTTGAACATCGTCTGCATACATATGCATGGAAGAGCTCAGTAAACAGGAAGGAAGATCATTTATATACATAGAAAAAAGCAATGGACCTAATATAGAACCCTGAGGAACACCTCTTTGCAAAGGAAGGAAAGAAGACATTGAATTGTTCATAAAAACAGCTTGAGATCGATTGCAGGGAGAAGTTAAATTGATCTATAAGTTTTTTACAAAGTATGTTACAATTGACAGTGTCAAAGGCTTTCGAAAAATCCAACAGAGTAAGAATTGTTACTCTATCCCTATCTAAAGCTTGTCTGATATTTTCCACAACATTTATTAAGGCTGTTGTACAACTATGTTTAGATCGAAAGCCTGACTGATTGGTAGATATAATTTTATTGTTGTTTAAAAAAACACGTATTTGTTTATTTATGAGCTTTTCGAAAACTTTTGAGAGAAAGGGTAAAATAGCTATTGGTCGAAAGTCCTCAGAATTACGATTTTTAGGGATGGGTATAATTTTAGCTTTTTTCCAAATGGATGAAAAAGTACTAGTCGTAAGAATAGTATTAAATGTGTGAGTTATATATTTTATTACAAAAGATAATATGGCTTTTAAAAAAATCGGATGTATGCCATCGATACCAACTGAGTTAGACTTAATTGCTAAAATACTTTCTAAAACATCGACTTCATCAACACCTGAGAAGCAAAAATCAGATGGTCGGTGGGTGGGTCGGTGACTAAACAGATGTTCAAATGAGTTTGTAAATTTTGAGTGTGTAAATTATAAAAATATATATTTTAATTAAATTTAAGATAAATATAACTTTGAAAGCATAGTGAATGTTTACTGGCTGTTTAATGATATTATTTATCTTATGAAATATAAATAACTTTTTCTGTTTTTCTTACAAAATTGAATGCAATTGGAAACTTTAGACTTTCAAAAAGTTTTATATGTCAAGTAGATTAATCCCACAATTCTGCCTGTCCTTCTTTATGTAGATATATGTCTGTTCATGAGTCTAATTCTTTTAAACTTGTTACCTCAAACTATTCTGTGGAACAGTTTTTGAGAAAAATAATTTATAGAATTTCAAAAAAAAAAAATATATGGCAGGTACCATATTACTTTGGGCATTTTTTTTTTTTTTTTTTTTTTTTTTTTTATAATCTACCTGCGCTCAAGGGATTAGATTACCCTTTAAATGTTTCAACACAGCGCGGGCGTGAAGCTACGGAAGAGAAAGAAGGATAGGAAAGATATGTGGCACGATGTTCTGAGACTGAAGGTTGTTGTCTCAGATATTTTATCTCCAGGGATGGCGGCTGAACTAAAGCGGAGAATGCCGTGTCTTATTTCTATGTCGCTTATAATTCACATTATTTTATTCGTGTTCATCCTTGTTGGGCATACTAGTAGTTTAACTCAATAAAAAAACTCATAACTCATAAAAAAAGAGAAAAAAGGGTGGGTGGAAAAGTTAAGAAATGCCGCCTACAAATTTACAAGAAAATCGTTCGAGTCATTTAACTGTAGTCGAACAGATAGACAGACAGACAGGTAATATCTATCTGATCAAAATCTCAAGTTAATTTGCTTACGAATACATAACTTGTCATATATGTACTCGTAGTATCTACATATCATATTTAAGAAGAAATATTTATTTATATATTTAATAAAATAATAAACATTAATTATTTATTTTTCAATAATGTGACCAATTTTATTTTAATTAAATGCTACCTTTTACTGTTTTCTTGAAAAATACCTAGCATTGGACCTCCCTTAAACCCATTTTTACTTGCTAGGTACTGTGATATTTACAATTCCATATGTAAATATATCGAACTCGAAATTTTGATAAAATTTCTGATTGAGATTAAATAAAATACGGAAAAAGTGGATTCCGCAAATCTGTCTGTCTGTTCAACTACAAACCTAAATAGCCGATTTTCTTAAATTTGGTTGAAAGCAATTTTAATTATTCTCCCGACGTTTTATTTGATTTCTAAAAATAAGGGTCGCTGTCATACAATTTTTTTTTTTTGAGATCTAAAGAAATATTTTTTTTCTCAAAAATTGTTTTACCGATTTAAAAATAAAAAACATTCAACAAACTTCTTCTTAAAAAAAAATATCCCACACATGTTCTTAATGTTACCTCCCATAGAATAATTTTGTTTGTTTTCGATTTTTCAAGCCCAGTTCAACTTATTTTGAAAGTTTTTTTTATTCTAAATCTACTAAGAAGTTTTAATGGTATTGTGCATTTAAATTTTTAAAAACGTTTTTGTATAGTTTTCAAAGGAAAAATCAGTTTTTTTTTTCGAAGACTCAATATTTTCAAAAATACGCTCGGTTTTTTGAAACCCTATTTAGTAACGATTTTCAAACATTATCTAAGAGAATAAGCATACAATTATTGATTTATACCGAAATATTGGTACCTATCATAAAAATTAAAAAAAAAATGTTTTCCTAAATCTTATTTTTCTTAAAAACGGCTCCTAGAATTTTGATAAATTCCGTCTGTCTCGCTAAAGTCGAACGATCCATCAAACAAAATTTAAATTAAGACATTAGTCAGAGTTCTACCATATAACCACATTTTTTCAAAATATAAATAAGTAGAATCGTAAATTCTTTTTTGCAGTTTTTATTTAATAATACCCAGAAGATGTTGTAAAAGGATTTAGGAAAACAATAGTATCTACCATACATGCTTAAATATGCATAGAGAAATAAAACATTTTTTCCACATCGTCATCAACATTCTTTCGCCTTAAAAATTTTTTTTTGACATTCTTATTATCAGCTTAATGGATTTAAAAAAAATATTTAAACAGAAATCTTAGATCTTTTTTTTTAACTATTTCAAAAATGAGTTGATGTTTTTTTTATTTGTGTTTTTACATAAAGAAACTAAAAAAATAGTAGATACGAGTATATTGAATATTTTCTTGGAAACATTTTCAAAGTTTTATTTATACAAATAATTAAAAAAAATTCCTAGCTATTATTTTTTTTAACCCAAATTCTTAAAAAGGAAAAAAAAAACAACATTTTCATGAACATATTTTCTCGACACCTAAATTTTGCTTCATTTTATCACGGCTGTTGGACTTCTTGACATAATGGTTAGTTCTTTGCACTGTCATACCGGAACTTCTGGATTTGCTTCCCAGGCGCTGCCATCTAAACATAAAAACAAAAAATAATGGTACTGCAAGACTATGGCTGAGTTCGTAATTGCAAAACTGCCGCAGTCCTGCAAAAATTGCGTTCATAATTGTAAACAAACAGCATCATCTCTCCATGAGCATGACAACATTTGTGTTCATAAAAGTAAACTTACAGTCAACATGCGGTCAATTTGGCATGTGTTTTTTTTTATGTTGCTGAATTTGCAGGAAAATGGCAGAGGATCTAATGTGAGTAATTTTTTTTTTTTGAAATTAATTTATAATCGCACAAATATTGATTTGTACATCTTTGATAAGAAATTAATAACTATCCATCGACAGGATTGAATACGAGGCCAAAGTCTGGTCCGATGCTGATATCGAACTATTTTGGCAATTATGAACTCATTTTTAACAAAGTATGATGACTGCACACATGCTGTTGTGCAACATTGCAATTACGAACTCAGCCTATCTTTTCATATGAAAATTGCTGAGATTTGTTAGTTTTAGGTTCAGAATCTCTACAAGCCCTTGGATTTTAATTTATTTTATCGTCACACATGTGTCAGATGAGACGCGCTATCTATCAAATTTGTTTAACACCTCAAATACTTACGCGAAACCAAATCTTGTCATTTTGTAGATCAAGTAGAACTTGTCGTGATAGTGATAATGTTCCACATAGTTTTAATGACATATATATTCAACCGTAGCCTTTTATTGAAAATAGTGGTACAAATCGTAAAAGTTTAGTTCGTTTTTAATAAAAAAAATATTTAAAAAAAGAGCTTTCATTTCATACGAACTTCTATATTTTTCTTGATGAAAAATACAAAACTGTTATTTTTATTATTCAAAAATTTGAAAACATTAGATCCTTTACCTTCACATTTTTTATTTGAAGATTCTATGTATATATGTATGTATGTATATACTACAGAGTTAAATCAGCCAAGAAAAACACGTAGCATTGTTCAATTAGGCGTGATGAATAATTGATTTAAGAAACCTTAATTAGACTAAAATTGGTGGCGATATCACTGCGACTCATCAGTTGGGGCATTGATAATACGCAATTTTTGTGTAATAATCTCAAGTGAAATAATCTGGGTTGAAGCTGATATAGAAGTAGTTTGGCTTTAACATATTATATAAACAACTTTTTATGTAGAACATTTTGTTTTTATTACATAAGAATCTATCACTTTTCAATTCATCACTTAATTCCAACAATAAAAATATACTGCAAATCAATCAAAAGCAAAAAAATCATTTGATATCAAAGTTGACTGGTGCAATATTTGAAAGACATGCTATTATTATTGTTTTTTTAGTAAAATACTTACATCTAAAATTTTAGAAAATTTTATTTTCATAAAATAAATAATTGAACAAAAAAGTAAGTATACGCCGCAGTGTACAATTTATTTTGTCTTCCTAACGTGCCAAATAGAAACAATTCCTACGGCAACACTGTTGCATAAAAGCTTTTAACTCCTTCTCTTCAATGAAATAACAACAAACGCAAGCTTTCAACAGGATTCATTCTCGCACTATCCCCCACAATCACCCACCCACACAATATAGTAGTACACATTTGCTCGGTCATTAAAGTATGTACTTTGTTTTCCAGCCGAATCTCTTCGATGAAATTGTAGGCGCATTCACCGAGAACCGAACCGAGTGAAAATACGAAACTAAAAAAAAAACCTGTCTGAAAAAAGAAGGTATAAAAATCCTTGTATCCGTCGTCACTGAGAAAATCCAATTCAGTCGTTTTCCAACTCGGTCCGCTTACGGTCTTGAGCAGCAGCTGCCTAAATTATAATTCTCTTTGATTGAATTTGTTGTTATTTCTGCTTCTTGTAAACTCTGTTTTGTTTTTTTATTTTTTTTTTGTTTTACTTTTTGGGGGTTTCTTTTCGGTTTGACGAGACGTGGGAAATTCATTGCGGGTGCTTGAAAAATCAAAAAGGATTCTTGTGGCAATAATGTCTGCAGTAAAAAAATCCTTCGGATTTGGGAAACTTCCTCCTTAAAACGTTAGTAACAAAAAAATAATAAAACTAAATCGGTTCAATTTTATCGGTCTGTGTCTTTCTCTTTTTTACAACCCCTAGAGCTCTGATAACCTACTCGGTTAACGATGTGTGTCGTCTGGTAGCACCACCGTATGCACAATCAAGCAAACCAGTCGACCGACCGACCGACCTACCGTATTCTTGATCCTTGCTGCAGCTATACAAAACGGAAAATGTGTGATATAACGTGTGTATGGGGTTTTTCTTCTCTTCTACCTGCTACAGAGGCTTTTGTGTATGCAAAATAAAGGAGGAGGACTTTTTTGTTTTATTATAAAAATATCTAAAATAAAACGAAAAAATAAAAATAAATAAATATAAATAAAAGTGCAATAAGAAAGCACTTCTCCAAGGAAGTGCGAGAGTCCTGTGCGTTCGATTGTGTGTGTGTTTTTGCGATTGTTTAAGAAAAAAAAATCTGGAAAGACGTTGTCTTCGTCGTTGTTGTGATACAAACAAAGAAAAAGAACAAATCTTCGAAAAGGATATTCTGAAGGAGCGGGAAAAACAAACTCATACACCAGCCCATGGTAAGTCAGAGCACACAAGAATTACTTAATTAGTCCTTAAATGTCATGTTGGTAGGCATATCCTTTCAGAGATGTCATTTTACTTTTGGTAATGACAACAAAATGTGTCACCTGTAATGGTGTAGCCCAAAAACGTCTCTTCAAATTATGGTAATAGTTTTTAAAACAAAAACGTGCCATTTTTTGAACCATTTTACTTTCGTAATTAATGCTCGTGTGAGTGCCTGTACTTTTATTACAGAAACAAAAGAATAACGAAAAAACTTTCAGCTTGACACATTTTGTATACACACACCTTTTATTTAGAGTGGTAAATTTCGTTACACTTTTCCCATTTCATAAAAGCCCTTAAACCCCCACCCCAAACCTTGTGGCAGGAGGAACTTGTGCGGTATTTTTTTTTTATTAAATCTGCATTTTTTTCGCGTGACTAAGTGAATTATTTGATTTTGCTATTTTTGAGAAGGTTGGTTTTTGGAGAAAGTCGGTAAAGACTCTACATTAACTCCTCAAAATGCGTATGTTTCTATTTTTCATATTTGGTCAGGATTGACGTCTATTTACCCTGACTGGGTGCAATTTATTTTTCAAAGTTCAATGTACTATGTAAACACCTGGGTAGGTTTTGGTTGATTGTGTTAAATCACATTTAACCTCAACTAAACCTCTGAGACTATAAAAAAATATAACAAGAACATTGTAATTGTAGACAGGCACGTGTTTTGATTGAGGTGAGGAAAATGCTTTGTGATAGTTAAAATAAAAATCATGAATCATTTTTGTACTTGTGTTATTTGGAATGTTTTTTTTTTCTGAGACACGTCATATGTTAATGAAAATTTGACTTATGGTCAAAATCTAATGACCAAAGAAGTCTGACTTAGTAACTACAAAATTAGCTTGGAAAATTCTATTCGAAGCACGCGTACTCAGAGATTTTTAATACCCTTAAATGTTAAATTAAACACATTGCGAGCGTTAGGAAAACAGGGAAGGATTAAAGAGGAGAAGCCCAGGCACATTGGTTTTGAACCTATCAATATCGAAATGAAAGGGAAAAATAGAGCTGGGTAAAGCATTTCACATTCGGGTAGTTTGGCTGAAAAAAGAATCTCTATATTTGACAGAACGTCCGAAGTTGGTCTTAAGGGTAAACTGATGTGCATTCCTAAAAGAACGAGTATCACGATTGAATTCTTTTCGGGGAGGAATGCAACTGGCTATTTCAGTAGAGCATTGTTTGTGAAAATATCGGTAAAACAACGAAAGATATGAAACATTGCGGCGGCGGCGGTGCTCGAGAGTTTCAAATGTTTGCGTTTTATTTTTGTCACCTATCATTTTCATAGCTCTTCTCTGTATCCTATCCAAAAGACTCAAGTGGGTTATTGGAGCACCTGCCCAAACATAAGAATTGTACTCGAGTTTTGGACGAATAAAGGCTTTATATAAACAGCCAGATCAGAAGGGGTGACAAATTTCTTGCATCACTGCAGGAAACCTAAGGGCTTAGCAGCATTTTTGGCGACATAAAATATGTGAACGTTCCACAAAAGGTGGTCTGTGATACACATACAGAGTACTGAAAGCTTTTCGGTTTCCTCAATGCAAGTGCCACTCATCGATAGTGGCATGGGGGTGGGTTTCTTTTTAACGATAGAAGGAAGCATTGAGTTTTTTAAACATTAAATTCTACGCAGTTTTTGATTCCCCATTAGACAATGCAGTCAAGATCAGAATTTAATGAGCTTATCATAGACTGCCGTTCAAGTTCCACATCCGAAGGACATGGATGTGAATCTGAAAACGAATATGAGACGCTGAGGGTACTGTGGTCAGCGAAACAGTTTAATGGATTAGAAGTTTCAGACAAAAGATCATTTATGAATATAAGGAAGAGAGTCGGAGACAAAACGGAGCCCTGGGGCACACCAGCATTTATTTTGTGAATTTTAGACTTGAAACCGTCCAAAACAACTAGTATTGAACGGTCCGAAAGGTAGTTTCTAATCCAACGAAGAAGAGATTCATCGATACCAAATGCGCGCATTTTTGATAAGAGAGCTTGATGCCAAACTCTATCAATCGATTTTGAAATATCAAGTGCAATAATCTTACTTTCTTCAAAACGATGTAAAGATTTGTGCCACTGTTCGGTGAGATAAACTATCAGATCACCAGTGAACTTATTGCTGCGAAGGCCGTACTGCCGGTCATTCAGAAGCTTTCGTTCATCGAGATCTTTATCTGCATCTTTATGATGCAGTCTAGTGCAGAGCTGGTTTAAAATTGCATTCGGACTAAATGATTAATAAAATAAAAATTGTCAAAATTGAAAATATATAAAACTATATTAAAAATTTTGATAGATAAGTCTAACAAACAAAATAAAACGAATCATGGCACAACTTACATAAGATTAAGGCTTGATTCAAAACAATTATGGCAATTACGATAAAATTGAAAAAAAAAAACATTCTTTCTCCAATAAAATCATATATATAACCATAAGGAACACAGATGCGAAAAGCTTATAGAAATTTAAATTTTTCAATTTCTGCAGGAATAAAAATTTTTATAGCAAAATATCACTAGTCACCTAATATGTACATTTATACACAAAGTCTATTACTTTTTGATGGCGCACTTTTTTTGACATAGATAGGTATGTCTCTAGAAAAATGAAAAACGTATGCTCAGCTGCCTGTCAATATAATTTCTTTTATAAATCGTGAAGTCAGTGATGGCACGAAGAAGCCAAACGTTCTCAATTGGTTCTCGCTCCATTTAAATATTCTTTCAAATGAATCGGAACCGGAGGAGTACTGAATTTGTATTGGAGCGATATCTATCGTGTAAATGTGCTCATTATTTCTTTTGTAAAAATACTTTACCGTAATAAAATCGTAATGTGATTGTATCAAAATTAGCATAACAGTTTGAATCAAGCCTTAGTTACACGAGACCAATAACGCTACGAGATGAGACATACAAAAGTTCTGCCTGGTCTCGTTTCGGGATCCTATTGGTATTCAATACTTTGTTAAACAGTAAAGGCTATTCTGTTGATCAAATTTGTATTCAGGCTTCTTGTTTTCTATCTTACACAATAGAGACTGACCAAGTTATCAACTTACCATTAAGATAATAGGCGTATTTTTTTTGCAAGTCCATAAGGAATTGTAGAAAAAACGACATTGAGACTAAGCGATTTACATGCAAATACAACAACTACTTAAATCTATAAAGTGTTAGCTAAGACCAGATAATTTTCGAGACTTAATTTAAGACCCGATAAAAACGGTGATGTTAAAATAATATTATCTATATGTTTGTTCAGAGAAGTCAAAAGTGACGTTTTCGGATGCTAGTTGATGCTAGTCGTCAATATAGCTAACAAATGCCATAGCGTACACAGTGCTTCCAGCTATTTGGAAAAAAAGCTCCTAGTCCCGATGTCGTTTTTTTCTACAATTCTTTATGGACTTGCGAAAAAAACACGGCCTATATAGAGTGTAATGATAATAAATAGCCATGCCTTTTGGGATTCTTCTTAAATGGATCGGTATCATCTAAAACTACATAATGCATATTTTTGAGCATATAATTAATTCCTTAACTCTGACTGTCTAAATATCGCAATGGGAAGGAAATATTGAGCTTGGTTAAGCATTTCACATTTTAACAGGATTTAAAAAGTAGTCTAAAATTGGACTTACGAGTTAACTGAGGTGCATTCTCTCTAGTGCGAGTATTACGATTGAATTGTTTAAGGGGATAAATGCAATTGGCTATTTAACTTACGAGTAAACACTTTTTGTAGAAATATCGGTAAAATACTGAAAGCATGAAATATTGCGGTGGTCCTCGAGAGATGCAAATAGGTCCATTACACATAGCTCTATCATTTATCATTTTTAATGTTCTTTTGTGGATTCTATTCAAGAAACTCAACTGGGTGTTGATTCAGAAGATCAGAATTGAATGATCTTATTAATCATTATAGGTCTACATTCGACGAACTAGGATGTGTATATGTAAACGAACATAAGAAGTCAAAAGTAAGACAACTCAATGGACAAAAAGTTTGAGATAAAAGATCATTGATTGAAATAATTGGGTATAAGAAAGAGTGTCGGAAACGAAATGGAGCCCTGTGGAACACCATAAATATCTGATTTAAGACAATGTAATACTACTTGTATCGCCCAGTCTGGAAGTTTAATTCCAATCCAAAGGATGCAAAATTCATCGATGCGTTTTTGAAAAGAGAACTTGAAGCCAAACTCTATTAAACGTTAAGATATAAGACATTTTTGATCGTGGTACTGAGATATTTTTAAATAAACGAATACTTAATTGACTTACCGCGAGTATTTATTTTAATTTTAATAAAATTTATATTTGATATTTATTGCCCGACGTTTGGACAGGGTTTCACTTGTCGTGGTCACGGGTTTTACTGATGGCTTGTAGATGGTTGTTGTTTTTCTCTTCTTGTTCGTAGACTGTACAAGTGTGTCTATGCTAGCAGTTGAAATTATACATGTTTGTTGCAACTGCATTGATTATTGTTATAAATATATTCTTGTGAGCCGACAAAACTAAAAGCATCAACTGGCAGATTGTTTTGATTTTGTTCTTAGCTTGGATTTTATCAAGCTTTAATGTGTTTTTCAGAAGATCCTTGATCTCGATTGAAGTTTGGGTGCCTTTCGCACCAATCTAGGAACATAGAATTTTTCCGTGGAGATTGATTTAGCTTGATCGAAACCTATAAAGTGATCCTCATAATAACCTAAATTCTTACATGTTGCCGATTTTGTTACTTTATTCTTTTGTATGGTTTTCATATGTTGCTTTAGTTTTGTGGAAATTTTCCGTTTTTTCTCACCTACATATAGTAGATGAGCCACAACTATACTTCACAGAATAAACTCCTGGATTTTGTAGAGGAATTTTATCTCTTGGAGATCGTAGAAGTTATCGGATTTTTGTTGGTGGCTTTAATTTTGATCTTATGCGGTGATTCGATAAGATTCTTCCAATTGCTTCAGAAACGTCTTTTCTATACGGAAGAAAAGCTCTTTTTTCATTTTGTTGTGTTGAATTTTTTGAAGCTATTTTTTCTTTTGGTTTCGACGAACATTGTTCTATAACCATTTTTGAAAAGAGCTGCGTTAACATGTCTTAACTCCTCTTTACGGATAGTGATGGGTACGGAGATATCTGTCGGTAAAGGTTGGCTTTCTATATACCCTTCCTATATGTCCTATGGTCCCATATTTTATATTTAATATATCAAACCATAATGATGAAACTTTTGCCACTTTTTAAATATAATGTAAATTGATAATTGATAACCTCTTTGATTGATCTGAATTTATTAATATTGATTATTAATATTGATTAATAATTAATGGGGGTGGCCGTGGCGCGATGGATGTGTGCTCGCCTGTGAACCTCATGATCACAGGTTCGATCCCTGCCGTCGTCTATGTCGTTTTAATTCCATTAAAAACCTTCTAAAATTGTCATCAATGGGTTGCTGGTTTACTCATTGCATGTTGTTCAGGCATAACACTAACAACATGTAATTGAGTTGAACTAGTATGCCCAACAAGGATGAACACGAATAAAATAATGTGAATTATAAGCGGCATAGAAATAAGACACGGCATTCTCCGCTTTAGTTCAGCCGCCATCCCTGGAGATAAATTATCTGGGACAACAACCTTCAGTCTCAGAACATCGTGCCACACATCTTTCCTATCCTTCTTTCTCTTCCGTAACTTCACGCCCGCGCTGTGTTGAAACATTTAAAGGGTAATCATAATCCCTTGAGCGCGTGTAGATTATAAAAAAAAAAAAAAAAAAAAAAAAATTGACAGCCATAAGAAATGTCAGACACTTGTGGTTTTTAAACAATTTTAGGGTCAGGTATACACTGTAGAGTCAATACGTATATCTACAACTTCGATACAATAAAATAGTCCTACACATGAAGAAATTAGTATGTTAAGTTCTGATACGCTCTTGATCTACTCATTGTTTCTTGTGTACAAATATTTTATAGTAGCGAAACCTTATCGAGATCGCCACAACAGTATAAATCTAACCTTAATGTTTTGTGTTAGTTTTTAATTTTTTTTTTTAAGAAGTTTTTTAGTAATTTTATTAATTCTACGATCACAAGACAAGTACTCGCTGTTAACCACATCAAATTACCTAATATCCTTGATAATTTTGTGTTTGTGAGGAAATTTGTTTTTCTTTGTTGCCTCGAACCTGATGGCTAGCATTAAAAGACCCTCTTGGCTGGAGTGTTGTTGTTAAATTCTTTGATGTGAACGGGTCAATGTAGTCAACGTGTTCTAACTTTTTGGAGTAAATGCATGTCTTAGCCTATAGCTCAGAGAGATAGCGATTGTTTGAATATCAATTCTCTTCCATTTCTGTTTATCGTCTAAAACTTGATATCGCAAAAAAGGTGTTTTGTTGAACGTACACTCTGTAATACGCTTGAAGAGTTTTAAACCCATTTATTTCACCAACTGTCCCATACTCTAGTAGTTGGAAATATCAGTTAAAGATAGTTCCATTTGCTCTTCACTCTCCGCTCCCGGAAAATATTGAAGAAGTTACATGATATTGCACTTCTTGTCGAAATCTTATGAATGAGGAACTATTCCCTAGTTGCACACTGCACCGTGTATTTTCACCAGTTATGCAACACGTCTTCATCAGTTTTCACGGGAATTCGAGTTTGGCCATCGCCCTTCAGAGCTTTAGATGATGAGACGATGAGTGCTATCATATGTAGCTCCGAAGTAGAAGAACAGATATTGAGTTTTGATTTGTAATTCATTGGACTTTCTCAGAATTGGCTTCAGTGTGTTAATTTGCTCCATGCACTTTCTGCAGAACTGGGAACCACACTTTGTGATTTGATGCATGTATACAGGAACCATCTTTTTCCTTAAAGAGCTCTACTGCTAAACCATCAGGACTGGTGGCCTTTTTTTATCTTTTTTGTAGCTAGATCTAGCTCTTTAATACTTTTTGTTGTAACTGGTTGTTTATTGGCGCGAAGTGTTTCACCTACTTGACCTATTACTCGCTCTACATAATACCCATTAAGCAGCTGTCGGGAATGATTCTTCAGAAGATACCTTCCCTTTTTCGACTTTTTTACGTTCCGATCTTAAAACCAATAGCCAGTTGCTTGCAATTTTAACAAAAACCTCCGAGTGATGTTTTGACCGCGAAACTCTTTGATATTTTTAAGCTAGTTCGATGCTCTGCTTCTACCTTCTCTTAGTTTGACATTCTTCCTTAGATGTACCTAGCTTATATCAGTTACTTATTAGGTTAGACTTCGATTCTTCGATTATTGATTGTTAGCGTCTGTGGTAAGGTAGCGCTTAGCGGAAAACTTCTTGTTCAGGTGCTCTTTGCAGAATTTCTCAACCCCAGTTGTGCTTAGGTCGCAAACGTTGCATTTTCTTTCTGGGCAATCAAACAGTGGAGCTCTAAATTTCGCCACAACACAACACAAATGGTAGAATTCAGCTTGTGTTTCACGTCAGTTGGTATTAATTTTCCTTTTGTCGAATATCGCAGGTGCGATTGGGTTGGAGTTAATCGTATGGAGAATGGCTTGGATGTATACTTTTTCTTATAATCTTATTCAAAGTTGATGGGAAATCAATTGGTCTGACGGCAATATCTGTTTCCATTTCATGAAGAGACTGTTCTTCAAAAAAATCCACTTGTTTTCCAATGCTGGATGAACTTGAACATGTGGTCATTTAATTGACCAACAAGTTCAAGCGAGTGATTGGACAAAAACTAAAAACCGAATCTTTAGCTAAAATATAATCTGTTTAGATTGTGAGCACTTTTTTTCAGTGTACGAGTATTTTTATTTTTTGCCAGATTTTATCTTCATATCATATTTCTGCTGATTAAAGAAGTCATGTCACCCAAAGGGTGCGGACATTCATTTAACCAAGTTTACTTTCCGTAAAAGGGTTTTAGCCCCATTTTCCAAATGGGAGGACAATATTTTTGCATCTTGTACGATGTCCAAACCTAAAACGGTAAACAAAAAAGGAAATTCTTGTCCATAAAATTAAAATAAGTCAACATTTTTAATTATTACATGTATTTATTACTACGATAAAATAAACGTTTGAATAAATTGTCGGAAAATAGACAAAAGCCTATACACATGACTTATAGCGGACTTAGTGACTTTAAACCTGCTGAGTCAATTGTTCTTGTTTTTGACTCAAAACTGTCGATTCGTTATTTTGTAGGACACCTACATCTAGGCTCTCAGGCTTGGGATCTGGCTAAGGCCAAAGTACGGTTAGCCTTAGCAGATGATTCGCATAAATGTTTAAGTGGTGTTATAATTAGTTTTGTAAGAGTATACAGGCAGAGTGTTTAAGTTCTTTTAATACGAATTAATGATGGATAAAGGGTACCGAGTTTATGGTTGGCTGTTATATGGATGGCCGGGCGTTTAAAGTGCTCTTTAGGTCTTCAGGATGATGACGATGACGATGGCATAGAATTAATGAATATTTTAAATGGAATTCTTGTGTTTAATCTTCGAAAATAATCTTTCTCTCTCCATCCCTCTCATGTTCTACATATTTTTCGAGCATATTGTAAAATAATGAGCTAGCTTATTGTATCTTATGGATGTGTGAGTTCAAGGAGAAATACAAATCTATTATATTTAATTTTGATAGAACCTTTGAAATAGTTCCTAATCAGGTATGGGAGAAAGAAAACGACAAAAGGTATTGTTCGTTTTTTTTTTTAGGTATTTTCATATTTTACTTTGAAGATGAAGTAAGGATGTTTTCTCAAGGATGATTGCATCGAATACAACCAAGATTCAAGCAGCACCCACTGCCACTAGGTTAGGTTAGTGTAAAAGTTTGCCTTTTTGGAATGACGTAGAGCAACTTCAAGGCCGTTCTTTGTGAAAAAAAAAATACGAAAAAAAAAATTACTTCTGAAAGTGACCCAATTTCAGACACTGCACCTTGGTCGGAGGCAATATGCACTTTATGCATTTTTGTTGGTGTGTTAAAATGATGGCAATTATTTTTAAGTAGGTACCTACTTGTGAGCCGATATATTATTTATAGACTATCTCGATTAAGTTTTCCTTGTAATGAAATGCAATATCAATGACAATTGTCAATTAATTGCAATTAATCAAACAAAACATAATAAAAATTATGAGGTTTTCTAAGTGAGAATTAGACGTTCTGAATATCCCAGTAAACCAGCTCAGAGTGGAACATATTCGAAATTTTGGAAGTAAAAGTTTTTTAAGGCAGGCTCTGGGATGGACAGAAAATACAGTAAAATCGATCGTGATTGGGATATAATGGTAGAAGTCGTGACGTAACATTATAGAATACAGTTGGTGTTTCCAAAGGATTAGTTTTAGTGGAAGAGTTCTTTTCCAAAATATATTATTTACGTTTCAATCTTCAACATTCACCATGTCCTCCGACAGCGATCGGGACATAGGGCGCAAGCAAATCGTCTTCATCCTTCACGATCAGCAGCTAGATATTTTAACTATAAAGACGATTTTCTCTGGGAATCTGTTGCTTTTAAGACCATAGATTTCCATGTTGTTCTTGGTCTTCCAGTTCACCGTGCACCCTGTGGATTCTATTGAAAGGAATAGTTTGCAATATAATCTTTTGGTTATATCAGTGTGTATCATCAATCAAATTCCATTTTCGCTTTCTTATGTCAACGTTCAGCCGATTTTGACATGTCCTGCGCCACAATTCTTAGAAAGAAATCATTTGTGGCCAGCGGATGTGACGTAGATAACGATTCACAAAAGCATTTTCTGCATTTTCCTCGATATGATAGAAGAGACTTTCTTGGCTTCGCAGGGATTTAATAGTACGGATTTAACATAAGATTCGAAGAATCTCAACTTGGTGCGTAAGGAGATTTGATTGGAACTCCAAATTTAGGACATAGTACCAAAAACAGCGTGAGCTATATTTATCCGTCCATATTAGAGCCAACATTTGCTGATATTATACTTCCAATGTAATTAAATTTTTCGACCTTTTCAATTGTTGTCTCCTGTAGAACCACCTATGTGTGAAGTGGACTGTGAGTATTATTTACTATTTATTCTTAGGCCGATCGACTTCTTCCTTTCACCTGGAGTTTTTGACAAATCCCGTTCAGCCCACTGATTTACTTTGCCAGGATACATATATCATAGGCATAGTCTAAATGGCTAATCTTTCAAACGGTTTCCATTGAATGCCCTGGCTGACAGTTAATCTTGTTACCATCACACTTATATCAATCTAGATCGGTTGTAGTACCCTAGGGATTGTGATTCCCATGTATTGAAACCGATGATAGTTCTATGCCATTGCAGCCCGTTAAGTATATTGATGAGTTTCAGCAAGCTATAGCCTTAAATGCCGGAGTGTACTTCTAAGTCATTGAAGAAATGTCTGTCTTCACATAATAACCTGTGTGATGGAAGGTAAACTCCTTCCTTTAAGGGTGTGACCCTTTCCTTTAATCCCACATGAGAATTCATACCACCACCAGTCCCCTAGGAGCATATTGCTCCCTGCAACGTTTGCTAGATGAGGTTGATAGGTTAGTGATTGGTGTATATGTCCGTTTGTTTTGTTACCATTGCTGAATAAGTTGAAGAGGCTGTCCCTTCCCACAAAAAGATTTTTCCAATCTTAGTGAGATGTGGCCTAAGAACAGGCATCTTTCCGTTCGTTCTATCATTTTCATCTATGAGCATTTTAATGTCTTTTGACTGTGGTTGGAGGTGATTTCGAATCTCGTGGTCGGCTGATTAATAGAGCTTATGAGATTTGAAGTCATTTGCTAGCGTTAGTAAATTTCAACAGGTTTTAGCTTGGAATGTCAGAGAGTTTCTCTAAGTCGTTGAAGAATTGTCTCCTTAGGATGATATAGCGCAGGATAGTGAGGAGTATCCTTATATATCTCTGCATAAGTCGTCCAAACTGAGTTTCATCTTTTTCTTTTTGGTAAAGCAGTTGGTTGTGTTCGGTTGTGATACTCCCCTTGTCTGATGCACTTTGAAATAGTCGGATAGCTCAACAAATAACACCTTATGTAGTTGAAGGACTCTCTTAAAATGAAAACAATTTTTTGGGGAATTCTTTTACTAAAAAATGTGATCTTCAAATACATTCACGGTTAACTCGGTCAAAGCCCTTCACAAAATCAATGAAAATGAGGTAAAACGATGATTGAAACTCCGCTGATTTATCGTTTCGAAAGCCAACTTGATGCGTCTTGAGTGTAGCCTTTATCCGCTAAAAAATAGACAAAACGGTAATACCACGCCAATTGCTGCAGTTCTTAAGGTTACCTTTCTTTGGCAGCATAACAATCACTCCATCCTGCTCCATCCATTCCTGAGATAGGTTTTGTAATACGAAGCAGCAGTCAATACCTGACTTTAAGATAAAAGTGCTAAAATTGAGGAGAGCAATAAGTTATAGCTAATTTTCAATTTTTTCAATTACATATTTAATAATTCGTCTTCAAAGTTTCAAAACTTTGTGAAGACTACATTTAAGAATAAAAACATATATGTACACACAACAATTTTAATATTTAAATTAACAAATTTTACAATAAATTACGTATTGTGTTTAGGGATTCCACATAACACTGCAATATTCTAGCTGCGGTTTAACAAGACTAGAATAAAATGTTTTTAAGGTGTGCGGATCTTCGAAACTTTTTAAATTTTCAATTAAGAAACCCAGCATGGAATTTGGTTTTGAAATATCAAAATCTATATAACAAACAAAATACATTTTGGAATCAAAACTAGCTCCTAGATCCTTCTGACAATCAAATCTATGTAAAATATCGTTTTCAAGTTAATAATCAAAAAGCCAGGGAGTTAAGCTTTTGGAAAATGTAACTATAAAAAATAGGAGTCTACAACGGCTTGTTGAGAGCCTAAACCTAGTGACCTAACCATTCCTGTGATCCTGTGAAATAGAGAAGACCAACAATTTTCTGCCGATTCCGAACGGCTTATGATTAGCACTTTTTATAAAAAGAGATATTCTTAAATGATTTGTCGATTCCTGGAAAGAAGTAGCACATCCCGGAAAAACATTTTTGGAACGGCTGAAAATCGAGCCTAACCAATATGCCAAGGGGTACTTTTTTTTATATTTCATTTATTTATTTGCATCAATTAGAGTTAACAATCTCAAATAGACTAATGAAGTATAAACATAATAATATCCTAGTTACATAATTAGAATTAACATAAATTTAATTTGTTAAAATGTACAAATTTAACATATTTTTGAATGAGTTTCTACTCAAATGAAAATTGAAATCAAAGTTATTTGATATATTATTAATCTCCCTAACACTGCGAGTTCTAGGTTCATTATACGCGTAATTTACTCTAAGAATATTTTCTCGGAATAGGGTACGAATTCTTAGCTCTTAGAGAAGGAGCATATAAATCTAAAAGAGATAACAGAAAAGCACAATCAATATGATATGATAAAATATTATTGATAAAAACAATAGCAAACATCTTACGCCGGTTTTCTAATATCTGAATGCCAATAAGCTGACATCTTACATTGTATGAAGGCATTTCAATGTTCCACCCTAATTTCTTTACTACAAATCTTGTAAATTTGTTTTGAACTTTTTCTATTCTTGTAATATGAACATGAAGACTCCACACTACGCAGCAATATTCCAGGATCGATCTAACATAGGCAACGTATAGGGCTCTTAAAGTGTAAGGTTCCCTTAAATCAAAAGAATTGGGTGAAATAAAACCCAGCATAGAGTTGGCCTTATTCACCATGAATTCTATATGATGTACAAAGTTAAGCTTAGAATCAAAAATTACTCCAAGTTCTTTTTTTAATGAAACTCTTTCAAGAAAATGATTTTGAATGTTATAATCAAACACTGACATTTAGTTATATTTTAAGGTTATTTATTTATTTATTTATTAATTTCATTAATTAATTGATTTGTTTTGCACCAATTGGTAAGATTGTTGATATCATTTTGGAGAAGCTTACAGTCAGTAATACTTTTTATACATCTAAAAAATTTGAGATCATTCGCAAACATAAGTCGCATTGAGTTTATAAGGACATCAGGTAGGTCATTTATAAAAAAAAGGAATTGAATTGGGCCTAAATGACTTTCTTGCGGAACGCCAGAAGTTACTGAAAACGGATTGGAGACAATTGAATCTATAAAAACATGCTGACTACGTCCGGTAAGATAAGTCGTCAACCACTTATTCATATTTGAAAACTTTCTAATCATCAGCAAATAAGACGCATTTCGAAAAAATAAAAAACAGTGGACCAAAACAACTTTCTTGAGGAACACCTGAACAGTTTAATATTTCTTTAGAAAACAAATCCCCAATTTTCACAATTTTCTTTCTACCTACTTAATAATTTGTATCCACTTAAGGGGCGAAGAATGGAATCCAAATACATCAAGATTATTTAAAAGGACACAATGATGAACATCATCAAGTGTTTTCATATAAGTTAGACAGTAAAGTATTGTAAAATCAGTAGTTGTAAATCTTCCTTTCTGTATACCATATTGGTATACAGAAATGTGAATTGAAATAAGGTCGTATAATTTACTTTTCAAAACAGTTTTTAAAACTTTAGAGATTAATGATTTTTAATTTGCAATGGGTCTAATATTTTCAAAAGATCCTTTTAACACAGATTTATATAGGTGAGTGATTATGCAATATATCCACGTACCTGAAGAAACACCTTGACTTAAGGACAGGTTAAATATAAAACAAAGTGGAGCTCCAAGATTGTTACAACAAGTTCTTGAAAGAATCGGGGAAAAATTATCTGGTGAAACCGAAAAAGTTATTTCCAAAACGGTGGCCATACTTGCAAAATATTATTCACAGATAAACGTCAGTTAAAAAACTTGGCTCAAAATTATAGTACGATGTTAAAACTGTTTAAGTATGATACTTGGTTAGGACGAAAACTTTAAAAATTTTAATTGAGCTTAGCTACATACTTCCTCTAGCATTTTATTTTTAGTTTTTTAATACCGTGCTAACTTCACATGATTTTTTGACATTTACGAACGTCAAAAAAGGTCTGCTTGCTCTTTGTTTTAGATGTGTTCAGAATTTATTAAATAAATTTAGTAAATTTGTAAGTTTGAAAATGTTTAAAAAATAAGTTAGTAAGCTTCTTTAGCGAATTGTTAAGTAGTATCATACTAATACCTTACCATAGTCTTATATAAGACCGACGGAGTTTAATTAAAAAAATGATAGAAGTTCTTCTACCCAACCAAAAACTCTCTGTATTATTTTTCTTATTTTCCATCTCTGAACTGAAATCCTTCATGGTTCACTGCATAATATCGTAGATAAAAGAGTAAGAAAATTAAAAAAAAAATCTTCGTATTATTCTTTTTTTTTTTTTTTTGTAATGAAATCATTTGAATGTGAATTCTTAATAAATATAATTTATTAAAATGTCTTCGAATAATCATACATGACTCATATTATCGAGCAAACACAACACAAAAATAAACCCAATAGCAATAAAACAAAATTCTTTCAAATATTCATCGAAGCACAAACATCTAACAACAGATACAAAAAGAAAAATAGCTACATAAAAGTGCCATAAAAAGAAAATTTCACAATTTCATATTTGAATTTTATTTTTATTTAAAAAAAAAAAAACAAAACATAAGCGATAAATTATAATTTAATTTAGAAAAAGAAAAGAATCCAATAAATCATAAAATATAAACATTAAATAAAAGAAGAGAAATATAATTTTGAAAAGACACCAAAAAAATTAAGAAATATTGACGAGACAATCACCTTCAATGATCAAATTAACTTTGTCCTTCTCTCCAACCCTGGTCAAGGAAACCATAAGCACCCATCCATGACATGAGAAATTGCCTACTTCAGCACAACATAATATAGACTTTTTGTATCTTTGTAAGCTTTACCTATCTCCTTTTTTTATGCACCGTTTTTGTTTAGAATTTAGGAAAAGAAAAGAAATCGTTTGAAAATAGGAAACTACAGTGTGACAGTTTATGGAGAAAAGTGGGCATACATTCAAAAAACATAAATGAAAAAAAATTTTCCTAAGTTTTCTTAGAGATATTTGCTATTAAAAGGTTTATTGAGAAATTTGATAACTTTTAAGATTTCAGCTATAACTTACTTAAACAAAAAAAAAATCAACAAAAATTAAATTTTATTCAAATCTAGAATTTGTTAAAATAAATTTAAAATTATACATAAATATACAACTAGCTGTTAACTGTTCACATTATTAAAATAATCACTTTTTTCAATTTTTTTTAAATAGATTTTAAAGTTGAATTTTTATTTTCAAATTTATTTGAACTACTTTTTTGTTATTGTTAAATGAAGTTTTATGTTTTGTTTTATTAATAGTTTTGTGTGTGTTAAAATTGCATCAAGAGAAGTTTACCAAAAGCCTTGTTTTATTGGTAAGTGAATACGCTGCATTGTAAAATTTAACATGGAAAACAACAACAAACGATTAGTGAAGAGAAATAAGTTAATAATGGAAAATAATATTTTAGTGGAGAAATACAATAGTGATATTAGGTATACGGGAACATATTGAGTAGATTGTACTTTTGTAAGCACAATTTAGTCTAATGGGTAAAATTCCTAAGGTTAATGCAAATTCAAAAATGAGAAAAACTGTAAATCAGCTCGATCTGCATTTTCACGAATATTTCAACTCTAGCTTAAAAACCAGATACAAATCTTTCGAAGACATCCGTGTAGGTTAATTCAAAAAGTAGTAAGGTTTTAGCACATAATACATGACTCCAATTTTGGGAGTTTATTAAGAGTGATTTAAGGAGTGAATAAAGTGTTTTTTGTGCTTCTGTTACTGCGCTAGATATAGATTACCAATAAAACACGGCTAAAGTTATTTTGTCCCTAAAAAATAAAGCTCCTGTGTACCAGTGATGGTGTTTCAAGCCGCTTGATAGAAATGCTACCTGGAATGCCGTTGATGTGTTGTCCTTATTGCTGTTGTTTTCCTGATTATCTAAAATGTGCTGAAGTTAAGACCAATATCGCTTTCGACCTTTTCCTAAATTTTTGAAAAGTTACTTAATGTGCGAATTGTGAAAATTAGTTTGATTTTAGCGCAGGTGTATTCATTGAAGATGCAATTATCAACAATATATCAACTATTGGGCTGTTTATTGATATGGCAAAACCTTTTGAACTTTTGAATTACGATCTCGATCTCTTGCTAACTGAAATCCAATATATTCGATTTCGTGCTAATATTTTCAACTGCTTGAAGTCTTTTTTTTTTAAAAAAAGGGAACACAAAAAGTCATTATTAATGGAAGATCTAGTGAACCAAAACAATTAAAAAATGATGTTCTTCACGGATCAGAACTTGGCCCATTGTTTTTCTTGATTTAAAAAAATCATATTTTCAAACTTAAGTTAAATGGTATGAGTACTTCCACTGCCTTTGTGAACGACAAAATTCATACGTACGACTTTTAGAAGATTTTGAAATCTTACAGTTGTGTTTTAAATTGATTATCAGCGAAAAAACTAAATTGATGATGGAAAAAGTCCATATGATTTGAATGTATGGTTGGCCGTGGCGCGATGGATGAGTGCTCGCCTGTGAACCTCATGATCACAGGTTCGATCCCTGCCGTCGTCTATGTCGTTTAAATTCCATTAAAAACCTTCTAAAATTGTCATCAATGGGTTGCTGGCTTACTCATTACATGTTGTTCAGGCATAACACTAACAACATATAATTGAGTTAAACTAGTATGCCCAACAAGGATGAACACGAATAAAATAATGTGAATTATAAGCGACATAGAAATAAGACACGGCATTCCCCGCTTTAGTTCAGCCGCCATCCCTGGAAATAAAATATCTGAGACAACAACCTTCAGTCTCAGAACATCGTGCCACGCATCTTTCCTATCCTTCTTTCTCTTCCGTAACTTCACGCCCGCGCTGTGTTGAAACATTTGAAGGGTAATCATAATTGAGCGCGGGTAGATTATAAAAAAAAAAAAAAAAAAAAAAACCAATTATAGGTGTGGAAATATTAATTTTATAACCAATTTGCGTTGCACTGAAAGTTGTTTCAAAATTAGCTTAGTTCTACACTCTAAGTACTTGGGTGTAGTAAATGATTTCAATTTAAATAGGAAAGATCATATTCAAATGATTAAAACTTATTTAGTGTTGGTGACACAAAAAAGTATTTATTAAAGCGTTTCTGCCCTCAAAATTAAAAAAAAAGCATTTTGTATTATGGTCTTGCACACTCAATAGGGCATAACAAGCAGGGGAGGTCTGTATGATAATACTTTTAGACATTTATTAACCGCACAGAAACATTTAATATGAATTATTTCAAATAAAAATCGTTTAGCTGAAAGTTGGGCGTTATTTTAGAAATAACATATTTTATCAATAAAGCATTTTATGGTTTTAAAGTTTTATGAGAGGTGTAAACAATATGAGCTTAGTGTACCCTATGCACATAGATCTCAGCTTTAATAAATTTCCCTTATTTTTAAAAGAAACGCATAATTTTTCATATTTCACTAAAAAGGTTAAAGACTGGTTATTCATATTGAGCTACGAATGTATTGAATTCTTTGTTTAATTAATTTAATTTATATCAACACCACATACATAAAAAAGTAACTAAAATAAAAAAATTAATTCTATTATTATTGGACTTATGTTTATATAAAGTTTTTTTTTTCTTAATTTAAAAAGACTGCATTAAATTAACCTTGATTGTCATTCCACATCAGATATAAACTGAAATTTAAATATAGATGTGTTGTTCACCAATCACTTTTTAGTTAAAGAATTATAATGTATCTTCAACTAAATAATTGTAAAATAGTTTTAAGTTTATGACAAATAAATGAATACCCCATGCTATGACCTTCGTTAGTACCCCTAGGTATAATTGTTAGTGATTTTAACTATCATAAAGAAGGTCTAGTGTTTGATTCTCAGCTGCTGCAAAAAAGTTTTTAAGGAGTTTACTACCTCTTATGAGGAATAGAAACTCCATATTGCAGTTTTGAATGAAAAATGCCATTAAAAATCTTAAGTAGTAGCTTAGAAGAGCAAACTTTATGCACAAAGAAGAAATTTTTATTTTTAACAGCAACCGGAAATATTCCAGAGAAAATACTTTTGTAAAAAATACGTGCCAATCAATTATAAACCATGCTATATTTTTCAAACAAACATTAGAAATACCATAATTACCAGAAGTTTTGAAAGTGTCAATTAATTTCAGAAACTCTAAACTTGCTTAAAAGGTCTCCAATTGCCTGTTTCCTCTGCACTAAATTTCATTTAAATCTGTTCAGCTGCTTGCACATAAATTATGTAGGTACAAGCATCCAAGGAAACTCACATTTCCATTTTTATTATTAGGAGGACCATTCATGAAGAATATAAGAACAAAAATTAGCTTACCTGCCCCACTGTAGCTACTCGAACATAATAATGATTACCAAACAAATAAAATTTCATGGAAGAACTTTCGGCGCCAAATATCAAACCAAACAAAATATCTCTGACAAAAGAAGTTGAAAGTTAAGGGAATCGTCTTGGCGGTAGAGGGAGTCTAGTGTGTAGACAAAAAATGACACAAAGATTTCCATCAAAATAGAAATTCTCTCCTAGACAGAATGTCGATTGTTGTAAATGTCAGAAAGATAAAATATATCACGTGAGAGGATGACTATTTTCTCCCTTGGGGTTTATGTACTTAAGGGGTGGTTTCTAAGAAAGGGATACTCTCTTCATGTAAAGTTTTTAAGTCGCAATAATTTTTTTATGAATGATTCTTGTCGATGTCTCCATGCTGTCTAGCATCAAACTGGCAATCGGATTCAACGTCTTGGCCCAGTATTTCTCCGAAGATAAAAGCCATTCGGCGTAATCGAATTAAGAAGGTTGATTTGTGCTAAGAAGATTTTAAGAAGTGATATAAGTTAATCTTGGATACACATATATTTGTGGATACCTAATGGAATTGTTAGAAACTATTTTCATGTTAGACTGAGGAGGAAGTCTTTAATCATGAAAATTAAATGGCAAAATAGAAAAGGTATGGTTGGTTTTCTGTAGGATGGAGCAGGATGTCCGTTTTGCTTTTGAAAATAGAAACAAATTATTTCTGTTTCTGAAAAGGCTAGAGTAATTGATGGGAAAGTCAAAGGATGTCTGCTATATTGATGTTCAAGGTTCATTTAGAAAAAGTTCTGCTCGAGGTAGTTTATGAGAAAACTTTTTGAATAAAATAGGAATGCGTTAGGTATTTGCTTTCACAGAACACAGATGATATGTAATGATACTAAATTGGCAAGTTTTTAATGTAACGAAGAAGTTTTGTTTTCTCTTTTAATGTAAGCTTTCAGAAATAGAATGTCAAAATTAAGTTTGATTCCATTAGTTAAATTAAAATAAGTAGTCTACTGACATACTTTTCTTACAAAATTTGGAGACTTAAATCGGTTTAAATATATATACAGAGATATAACTAAAAGTCAGGTTATGTTGGTCTTGTGGTCGAATGTGCTCCTTTGATTTTAAAACTTATATGGAATTGTGGTTATTGTTTTTACGAATTTATGTACATAGAAAATATGTAGTGGAAAAATCAAACACAAATGAAATATGTTAAAGAAAAAGATGAAAATATTGTCTTAAAATACATTTAAAACTAAATTTCGTAAATTTGTGTGTTGTTTATATAGATTGGAAATTTATCATTTTTTTTACTTTGATTAACTTTAAATAGGAATAACCTTAAAAATTTAAATTTTTTTCAATACAGGAAATAAAAAATCTATTATTTTGGGAATCAATCATCAACAAATAATCAGAAAACGAAGAAGCTTAACCGTCTATCTCCCAAATGATCTTCGATATCAAATATTTACCATCAGAAATGATCCACATCATGAAATTAATAAAACTATGGATTAAAGTGACTTTAGTTTATATTATATACTTATCTTTATTTTCCCTGCGTTTGTTTAATTTTCATGATTTTGTTGCTTCTTTTACACTACTGACACCGATTGCGAAACGAAATAGCCATCTGTCAGTATAAAATCTAAATTTTGCATCATGATCACCAATTTACAATTTGCGTAAGCAACTCCTTCTCTTCATTCCATACTACACGTGCTGGAATCCCTCAGGGATCTGTCCTTGGGCCAGACTTGTATAATTTTTGATACTTCAGATGTTCCTTATCTTCCAAATTTTCAGCATGCAATTTTTGCTGGCGATACCGAATTATTTTATACCGATTAACTTAGTCTCATAATTGAAACCGATCTTCAATTGGCTCTAAGTAGTATTGCATCCTTTTGCCATAAATGGAAGATTAAAGTTAATGGTGCAAAAACTCAAGCTATCTTTTTCAATCTTGTTATTTACCAAGTAGAAACCTATTGTATAACGAAACACAAATTGAATGGAAAGAGAGTGTGAAAATTTTTTGAATCACTCTAGGCATAAAACTGAAAAAATTTATGTTTTGATGAAAATCAGTATAGCCATTAGTGAAATAAATAAATAAAATTTGTATTAAGATTTTGTTTCACCAAAATTCAGACTATGCCTGAAAATGAAAACTTATTTTTTTTTTGTCAAAATCGTGTGATGTGCTTTTTCCTTTCCAGCCGAGGTTTTGCTTGCCGGATTTCCAGGGTCGCTCTGAAGAAAACACGAAACTTCAGTAGGAAGGTCTTTAAAACCTACAAAATCTTTATTGAAAACAAATCTTAAATTCATATAACACTTAAAACATACTTGACTTCAATTAATTTACACCTTGCATGGTGTATCTGGTAAACATCGGTTATTTTCCTTGTATCGTGGTCTTGTTGGTTTCCTTTAGAAAGCTCTATTCTGGCATCTGGTTTCTTCATTAACTGGTATTCGGTATCGGGTTACTTTTTTACAAGTACGAACTACGCTCTTGGCGGCAAGAGTACGATAACTTAGGCGCCAAGAAATTATAACGGTTTTTTGTAGAACAGTTCAATATAAGCATTTTTTACTACGGGAGGGGGGGTCTATCTCCCCCCGTTTGGGCGGGAGGGGCAATTTTATAAAAAAGGTACTAAAATGGAAACAAAAATATTAAAAAATAACGGTAATATTAACAATTAAGTATTATACCTTTTTTTAAAGCCAATACTCTGATCTATTAGATAATTTTTAAATCAAGTAGAATCTATGCACAGTTTTTGAAAAAACGAGTTTTAAACTAAAATTTTGGTGAAAAAAAACATAAAAAAAAAGTTAAAGTTTAATTTTTCAAAACTGCAAAGTTATATATTATTATTTTTCCTAAAATTCGTTGCTCTAATTTATTCTTATTCAAAAACTGAAAACTAGATCATTTTATGTCGTCTAGTTTTTGAGAAAATTGAAAATAACTAAAACTACTTTTTTATGCTTGCTTACGCATTACGGCGTATAAACAGTGAGATATGTATGGGGGGGCATGCTGCCCCCCTGCAACCCCCTTGCCTGGGCACACTATAGGATTTGGGGTAGGTGCGAGGTTGGGTGTATGCAAGGTTTCTTTTGCTTTTACAGAATCTGGATTTAAAGAAACTTTGAATTTACCCTATGGTCTATATCCAATGTCTACTAAATATAATGTATGTACGTAGCCCAAAGTTGCACATTTAAAATGTTCAGACATGAAAGTTTAATACATTATGAAAAATTCACATTACCTAGGTACTACTGTAGGAATGCAGCAAATTTATATAATTCCTTAATTAATATGTATGTTTATTTTTTGTGTCTAACATTTTTAATGCTAATATGGTACAAGTTATTGTTTACCAAGGTCATTCGTTATTCAACCTTTGTAAGAGTGAAGTATTTTTTTCTTTGAATAAAGAATGGCGACTAAGCATCCACTACTTCATCCTAAATTAAATAACTTTTCAATATTTCAAAAAATATATTTCAAAAGCATCGCGTTCTTAGAAGAAATTGGTCTAACTCCAACTAAAGCGTCAACTCCCCTCAACTCCAGCTCAAAAAGGTGACAAAAATTGTAAGAATACATTATTATTATTATTATTTATTCATCAACCAGAGCATATTATACTCTTACAGACTAAGATACATAAGTAAATATATAGGTACAAATTTGTAGGTGTGTATATAAAATTCAAATTACATTTAAATGATTTACATAGTTAATCTTTTATTTTAATAAATAACGTTACTTAAATTTTGCTTAAAACTAATGATTTAAAAGTTTCTCTGGTGCAATCCATATAAAAGTTAATCTCAGAGCAATAAACCCATCTATCGGCACATTTTTCCATGGGCCTCAATATTGGCTCGAGAGTCGGGAGTTGCTTGCTATAATTTTTTTTGTGATCAAAATGCCTGTAAACACGGTTTTAATACATTGAACATTGAAAAATTGACTTGACTATTTTTAAGTAACACCTGACTTACTCACAAGCTGACTGACTGAGACGCGAAATGCCATGCAATTCGTATGGTATGGTATGGCGTATGGTATAAAATCCCTTATCTGTGACTGGTGTCGTTGGTATCTGCAGCGTCGTATAGTGTCGTCGGTCGTTCGGTAGCTGCTGCGTGGTATGGTGTCGTCGGCCGTTGCTGCGGCGGCTGCTCCGTAGTCACGGTTGATCAATGATTTATTATTGATTTTGGTGGAAGCATGGAACGCTTCGTTACAATCGCAAAAGTCTTTTTCAAGATAAATGAGCTTTTTTATAATTTCTGTATGGCAGGTACCTTTAGTCTTGAAGCTAAATAAAATGAAATGCACGACTGGATTCAATGGACTTGCTCTTATATAAAAGTACTTTGGAACTTACAACTTATTTATTAAAATATATAAAACATGGATTTCATAAGATAAATATATTCGAATGCATAAAATTGCCGTCTTATTTCTAGAAAAGTATTTATGCAAACAAAGTTTAAAAATCGTTTTATTATTAAATTAATTTTTGATATAAGAAATTTCCTTAAAACTTAGCAAGAAAAAAATTTGCGATGCCAATCTTAATTATTTTGTAATATAGATTTTAGGAAATAATTTCAAAAAATAATCGTCACGTTTTAAAGATATTGATTTTTCAAACAAAAAAAATGGAATTTTTCTTGTTCAAAAAACCCAAAATTAATTTTTTTTTTAAATATTTATAGGCCATATTTTTCAAAGGAGCTCCTGCATAAGAATTTTGGCTAAAATCGTTGGAGCCGTTAATGAGGAAGTCAAAAATAAAAAAAACCTGTTTTATGCCATGTAGCGTTAATAACATTTTTTTCCTAAATTTGGTTGACCAAAATCTAGTTCATGCCCATAATAGCACACCTATTTTTTTTTATCAAAATCGTTAGAGCTGTTTTTGCCATAAAAAAGATTTTGCATTACGTGGGTATGGGGAGAGTTTAGGAGGTAAAAATAAAATTTCAATTTCTCCTCTAGGGAATCACCGAAGACCCTTAAGTACCGAGTTTTAAGAAAATATGTACTTAGTTTAGGCTATAGATCCAGGTACGAAAATGAAAGTGGATCTTCTGTTCGAGCGATATTTCGCTTGCTTCGTCCATTATACGGTCGCTATAATCGTCCTTTCAAGAGAACTTTTTGAATGGTGGTGGATAAATTCGGGTTGACCGGTTCAGTGAGTAAACCGCTAACACTCGTTAGCGAAAAATTCCGCACCACACACATAAACTCGGCCTTTTAGAAGACACACCTTGGCAAATTTCGCGTCATAACTTGGGCTTACATCCGTACAATCTTCAATTGATTCATGAGCTCAGAGTTGTGGACAAAAGACAACGAGGTGTGTTTGCTTACAGGGCTCTCGAGCAGTTGGAAGTTGAATCCAATTTTGGTCGAAAAAAAAATCCAGCAACGTGGTCCGTTTCTGGGTGAATGGGATCGCCAATAAGCAATCGAGTCGACAATCAAGTCGAGTTTGGCATAATCACAATCCACACGAAAACAAAAATCCATTGAAAGTCACTTTTTGGTGTTGATTTTGGACTGGCGGAATCATCGGCCATCACCGTCAACATCGAACCGGTGATAACAAATTTCTTTTCACCCGAATTGAATGATATAGATACCGACGATATGTGTTTTCAACAGGACGGCTCTACGTGTCACACAGCCCGACATTTTGCACGAGTGTTTTCCAAACATGATTATAGCACGCGAAAGCGATATGAATTGGCACCGAGATCGAGCGATTTCACTGCTTCCTGTGGGGTTGTCTTTCACTTCTTCCAATTATTAGTTTAACGGCTTGCTCTAATCACGTTTGCCATATATGTGATATGGCTTTTCGCAGTGTCCTCTCCGTATTTGATAAAACTTGAATTAATGCACCACATCAACTTCAATAAAATTTAATTAACGGCACCTGCCATACAGCCATTATGAAAAATCTGATTTATTTCGAATAAAACAAAAATTTTACAAGCAATAGAATATTTTTTTGAATTTCGACTTTCACATTAACGGCTTTAACGATTTTGATTAAAATTTTTGCAAGCATTTTCTTTGAATTTGATGTAATATTGTAAATAAAAATGTGGAAAACAATTTTAAGTTTTTTTTTTTAAGAAATTTAGGACTATATACAAAAAATTAATTTATTAATAAATCGATTTTTAAAATTTTCTTGCATATTTTTTCCAAAAATCAGACGGAAATTTAAACAATTCCAAAGTATTTGTACATAAAAGCAAGTAACGTGCGATCCAGTCGTGGATCTTATTTTATATAGAAGTATTATGAAATCATTTATCCAAATAGATCAAAATACGCAAGAAAAATATTTTTGTTGAGATTTCAACACGTAGTTTGACTCTAAAGATTACGAAAGCTTACCAATCGATAACACACAAAATTAGTCCTCTAAATAAAAATGTTCGTATTATTTTACAAATTGACTGAGAACGGACTTCTACTTTTAGATCATGGATTAGACTTTTACTCTTTCGACAAATCCCTAATATTTGTACTCATTAAGTTTCAAATTGTTTGCGTAGCGTTGTGAAAATTGCAATATCCTTTCTGTAATTACTTTTACCCTCCAAAAACGGCAAAACAAAGTTTTGAATCCCTGGCTATATTTTTGGTTCATTAATTCATGTTAATGATGAATTTCTTTGGAAAAAGCCTAACGAATTTTCGCTAAGTTGCGAAAAATATTTTGTTTGCTTTCAAAATATTATGAAGCCTAATTGCGTTTAATATTTAACCCTCAAACAAACCGTTCCTTAAATATACCGGCTGAAACTTGAAGGTATGGTCCTTTAATTTATGCCTCCAAATGTGTGTATCATTAAATTGCGATTTAGATATTCATCAGATGCAGATTAAATAACTCGACGTGTAGGCATGAATATCAACCCAGAAAAAAAAAATGAGCAACTAAGGATTTAGGGATACCAAATTAGTGTTGTTATAGACTTTCACAAGGGGCTTGGGTCTGGGATTCTGGTGTTAATGGAATGGTGCACCATAAGGACAGCTTGATATCTTTGTATATGTTAGCCTTGATCTAGCAACGGTATGGATTTCATGAAAATTATTAAAATTTGTTACGTAATCTACACGTGCGTCACATTGAATTCTCGGAGATATTAATTTTTGTGGGCTTGTGGATTTATGTTAACAAAGTTTTGAGGTATTTTTGTTGGGGAATGGGGAAAGATGTGTGTATGTTTTTTTGTTTGTATTAAAGGGACAAGCATTAATTTTACACTCATTTTGAGTATGGGTAATGGAATAATAAAGAACAGTGTTTCGGAAATGTTGAGGACACTTTTATTTTTTATTTTTGAAATATAACATTAAGTAAAAAGGTTTGTTTGAAAAGTGTTTTTAAGCTTAATGATGAAGTCTGTTTAAAAATTTGGAAAGTGTCTTTGAGTGGCTTGATGATTTATTGGTATAATTTTGCTTGAACATCAGCGGTAAAAAGTTTGTTTTGGTTTTTAAGAAAGAATTCGAACTAAATTATAGTAATTTATCCAATTCTATCCATAAATTGTCACTGAAAGAAATTTTAAAAAATAATGGTTTCGGATTGTTATGTCAAAAAAATTGAGATAGGAAGGTATTTTCCTTGGGAATTAGGGGAATCTTATATAAATGAAACCAAAAACGGTTTTAAAGTTTGAGTTATTAATTTTCAAATACTAAATCTCTTTTTGTTTGTTGTTGTTAACCGGCTCCCGATCCATGGAGGGTCTCTGCCTGAGTTATTGCGGTCTTCCATCGGTTGCGATCCCTCGCAAGCTCCCTCCAGTCGTCGGGACCAAGCGCTCTTGCGTCTATAACCGCCTGGTCCCTGTAGCGGAGGTTCGGTCTTCCTCGTCGTCTCGAACCTGGGGGCTGGGATTCGAAGATTTTTTTGACTGGAGCGTTGTTGTCCATTCGCTCGATGTGACCGAGCCAGTGTAGTCGACGTGTTTTGGCTTTTTGGACTACATCCACATCTTGGTACAGCTCGTATAATTCACGATTGAATCTTCTCCTCCATTCGCCCTCTTCGCATATAGGACCAAATATCCGCCGAAGAATTTTTCTCTCGAAAGTGCCCAGTATCAATTCCCCTTTTTTACTTATCGTCCAGCACTCGGCGCCGTAGAGTAGAACTGGTAAAATTAGCTTTTTGTATAGCGTGCACTTTGGCCAAACCGAAGTAGCAGCGGTTTGCTAGGCTAATTCTTCGTCGGATTTCCACTAAGGTGTCATTCGTGGGATTGATGTTCGTTCCGAGGTAGGTGAACTCCTTGACTACCTCTAAATTACTGCTACCAACAGTGACGTTTTGTCCTAGGCGATGGACAGATGCGGCTTTGTTTGTTGATAGCATATACTTTGTTTTGTCCTCATTAACTTCAAGACCAACGCGTTTCGCCTGTTCATCAATAGCTGTGAACGCTTCAAGCACAGCTCGCTTGGAGCGGCCGATGATATCGATGTCGTCCGCATATCCAAGCAGTTGGGAAGACCTGTTGAAAATAGTGCCTTCCAGGTTAACACCACTCTTGCGCACTATCTGCTCCAGGACTAGGTTGAAGAAATCACATGATAGCGCATCTCCTTGTCTGAACCCTGTGCACGTCTGGAATAGCTCGGATAAGCTGTTACCCATTTGCACGTTGCACCGCGTATTTTGTAACGTCATGCGGCATAGCTGGATCAGTTTTTTCGGGATCCCGAGTTCCGACATTGCCAATAGAAGCTCTTGGCGACTTATGCTATCATATGCGGCTTTAAAATCGATGAAAAGATGGTGGGTCTCGGCTTGAAATTCGTTGGTCTTTTCCAGGATTTGCCTCAATGTGAAGATTTGGTCTATCGTTGATCTGCCTGGCCTGCAGCCACACTGGTGCGTGCTGATTATAGTGTTGCAGAAAGGTTTTAGACGCTCACATATAGTACGTTGGATAGGATCCTGCAGGCAACATTAAGCAGGGATATGCCCCTGTAGTTTTTGCAGGACATAGGATCGCCTTTTTTGTAGATTGGGCATATGGAGCTATTTGACCAGTCGTCGGGCATACTTTCCTCCTCCCACACTTGGTTGATGAGCTGATGCATGCACCCTATCAGGACATCTCCTCCATACTTAAAGAGTTCCGCAGATAGGCCATCCGAGCCTGCGGATTTGTTATTCTTAAGCTTGTTCTGTTAATCGAAAGATACAATTTGCAATTCGTAAAAGACAGGACGTTAGGGATATCCCTGAAGAATCGTAAATATTTAAGAAACCTCAACAATTATTTTGCACTTACAAGTATAAAAAAAACATTTCCAAGCTTTTCTTAAAAATTAAGGATTTTTATTTAAAAGGGTTTCAGAAAGTTCTTTCCCTTTTGCAATGTTATCTACCTCCTGTTCTTAAAACAGCATCAATATCGGCAAAGCAAAAATTTGTATTTCTGTCTGAGATTATCTGAAGAATGCGATTATTATCAGCAAGGTATTGGTAAGTAAGTCAGCGTCTACGTAGGACAATATTCTCAACAATATCTTAGACAGCCAGGTTTTGTATAACATCGTTAATGAAGGAAGAGAGGATTTCGGTAAATCGAATGTTATTTGATATGTGGTCGATAGAATTGAAGTCTTTTTGTTTCCAAAACACAACAACTTAGTTGCGGACCTAATTTGACAGTTTTGTTAGGAGTTGATCAGTTCGCTTGTTATGAAAATGTCAAACTAAGTTATTGACGAGGAACGTTTTCTTTCGAAAGTATACCAGAATTAAAATGGTTGATTTTCAAATAATCATTCCCCACGACTTATAGCTGAATAGGGCAATATATTGTGATACTTTTTTAATCCAGGCGTTTACAGCGTTTACAATAATTTCTTCAGTTGCTTCTTATCATTAACTTAACAAGGTATTTCATATAATTAACAATGAATATTCTTCCAATAAAATATCATGATATTTCATATACGGGTTTTCGATAGAATTATGCCCCCAACATGAGACCGGAGGAGAAATCAGGGCTTTGCTCGCCTTAAGAAACTTGTTTCAGGTACTCTTTGAAAAAGGGTAGCCACTAAAAGAATCGTCGGGATACGGCCGTGCTCCTAGCAAAAGACTAGAAGAAAGCTTTGATGGCCACATTTTAAACGACTGGTTCGGTAATCAATCAGCCAACATTCGTTTGCATAAGCCACGAAAGATCGGCCGAGATCGGGAAAGAACGGCCAGGGTCCGTTAAAGTGTACAGGCAGTTGGTCAAATTTTGCGTTGAGACTTAAGACTACACCCGTGCAAGACCTAACTGGCCCAGGAGCTCAAAATGCATGATCATAGACAACGCTCGGAGCTTCGAAGCTTTTGGAAGAGGACTCCAATTTTGGCCGAAAATTAATCTTTAGCACCGAGGCGCGTTTTTGGGTGAATGGCTGTGTTAACAACAGAATTGCCGTATACGACACCAACCCACATGAGGTTCACCAGATGACAATGCATCCCCAAAAAGTTACTGGTTGGTGTGGATTTGGAGCTAGCGGAGTCATTGGTCCGAACTTTTTTCGAAAACAAAGTTGTTGAGGCGGTCACCGTTAATGGCGCTGCAGAACAATGATTACTAATTCCTCTGGCCAAACTGAACAATATGAACCCAGACGACATGTGGTTCCACCAGGCCAGGCAGCGAACACCACGATTGACATACTATTGACATACTGCATTAAGGATTTAAGGGTAAGGTTCTGTCTGTCATGCGATTTGACCCCACTAGATTTTTTCTTGTAAGTCTTCTTGTAGTCGAAGATGTATGAGAATAAGCCACAATCGACCAATGCCCTTAAGGTGAACATAACACTGACCATCGTTCAAATTCTGTCAGATCAATGCGGTAGAGAAACTGAAAATTAAACTACTGGGATCCATGCCACCGTAAGAATCCAAGGCAATCATTTCAACGATGTCATTTCATGCATAATGTCATACATGGGCCCTCCAAATAAATAAATAGTTTTGTTATCTTCGACCCGCCTTTATTGAAAAACACTTTACAGCATAAACTTATATTATTAGATAAGGAAAATTCTTAGAATCGATTTTTCATTTAAGGTAAAGTACATATGTATGTACATATGTATGTACCTACATATATTCATAAAATC
This sequence comes from Chrysotoxum bicinctum, assembly GCA_911387755.1. Lineage (NCBI taxonomy): Eukaryota > Metazoa > Arthropoda > Insecta > Diptera > Syrphidae > Chrysotoxum > Chrysotoxum bicinctum. Next base: position 23,094,677 of record OU426990.1, on the reverse strand, counting down.
CAGGTTCAGATTTTTAAACTGAAAAAAGAATCCACAGGGAAGATTTATTTTTGCCAAACCACTAAGATCATTGTAGTAGAAATATCCAAGATGGAGCCCACGTCTTTGGGATAAAGCAGGACATGTACAGAGAAGGCGAGGGATCGATTCTTTCTCTTTTTCGTCCATGCAGCTTCTGCAGATGTTGTTAGAATATATTATAAGTCGCGTTGTGTGTTTGCCTATCAAACAGTGATGTCCTGTTATAACACCTATTAAGGAGCCTATGTGCAATCTGATTCAGCTTTGGCCAAATTTGTTTTATCGATAAGCAGGTGGTGATAATGTTCCACCTTAGGTTTGTTCTCTGTAAATAGCATCTAGCTTTGGCATAAGTTCACAAGTAGCAATGGAAATACCACTTTGCCTTTGATATTTGCCTTATCTGTCAATAAAGGTATCATTGTTTCATTTTTGGCTAGCTTGTAAGCTTTACAATTTTCTGAAATGTCTCTGTGGCTTGGCACCCAGCACAGGTGAATAATGGTGCTTATTTTGACATTCTCTTTCGTTCGAAAGTCAGTCGAATTCGTTAAAACTTAATTTGGAGACTCGGCGATTTAGACTGTTAATCGAACAAATCGAAAGTTTACCCAATCCATAGAAAGTTCATTCATTTGCGAAAGCTTATTCAATTTTGACATTCGAAAGAATAGAATTAAATGTCATTTTTGTGTCGTTTGAATTTTTCTGTCGAGTAAGCAACAAAACATGTAAGTTTTTAATTATTTCATGGAAAATAAATTACTTTTATTAATTTTGTTGTTGTTTTATGTTTAAAAATCGCATTCCAACTGGACAAATCGCGAACAAAAGGAAAAGTTAATCAAAATAATGGAAGAAAACGGAAAGATTTTGGAAGGAAACCGCGGAGAAATTAAATAGTTGTGGACCACCTTCCAAGGACGGTGCTACTTAAAAAGGTAAAAAAAGTTAATAAAAAAAACTGTTCAAAATAACCAACCAAATTTCTTGCAGGTTTGGTCTGATTTCAAATCAAAAACGAATTCACTATCCTTCTCCTCTGCACTTCTTCAACACCATCTTCATTTATAAACAACACAAATGCAATATTTTTATTTTTTATTTATTATTTTATGTTTTTATCAAAGAAATTTAAATTATTAAACAATAAACAAAACAATTACAAATAAACAAAGATTTCACTTTTTAGTTTTGACATTTCACAAACACTTCTATTTTTTTTTTTTGATATTTTAGTGTGACCAAGTGTATACGAAAAAAAAAAATAAAAATTTAGAACGCGTCATGAACAACTTATTTTTTTAAAGAATAGTTTCAAAACAGCTGAGTTGACACAAAAATGTAATAAATATGTAGTTCTTTATGGTTAAACTTTACTTTATAATGAAAAAGTGTATTATTTATTTTGTTTCTTGATTCTTTATCCAACATCTATAAAATGTTTAGAAACAAAAAAAATGTAAAACAGTCATACTAGTTCAAATAGAAATATAGTAAATTTCAAACAGCTGATAATGAAAATGAATCTTTTTTGAAGTTCATTTTATGCTATCTTTCGCAAATGAATGTTATTCGTTCGAATCTCAAAATTAAGAAAGTTCATTCGAAGGAATAGAATCATTCTATAGAATAGACTATTCATGAGAATGTCAAAATAAGCATGAATATATTTCTGGGCCATCAGAGACAATCGGCGGTTAAGGGATGTTATTGAGCTGGTAGAGACAGAATCAAGAGACTTAATGGCTGCTTGACTGTCCGAGAAGATGAGGATATTTTTGATTGATTTCACGTTTTCCTTAAGCCAGGACAGGTCTTATTTAATCGCCTTAATTAATTTCCGCCTTGAATACGCTTCAGTGACTGGAAAGACGAAAAGAGAGACTTAAATTTAGTCTTTCAGAGTATGCACCTCCACCAACCCAGTAATAAGTTTTTTATCCATCGAACATTTTCACTATCATTTACTCATTTTAATAGCAAAGTTTGAACATTACAACATTCTCTTCAATTGTTAAAGTTGCCATGGTGATTTGACATCAGTAACTGAATATTAAACAATAGATTTTGACAGATGTCACCGAAAACAACATCACCGCAACAGGCAACCAAAATCTACCAACCTTTTAAAAATTAAGTTTGAAAATCAGTTAAAGAATTATTCAATAGTAAATAATAACAGAATTTTCATTTCTTCTCTGGGAAACAACACGCATTCTGAGAACTTCCTTAATTTTTGTATGGATGGTTTTCATTTCGCCATACAATTATAGATATTTAGAAGTAAACTGGAATTCAAAACCCACATCAAGGAGGAAGATAAAATTTGTCAGAAATTTTAATTATATATATTAACCGAAGAATTTGAGGAAATAAAATAACTAACAGAGAAATTTCATTATTAAATAGTTCAACCTGCCTTTTAATTAAATTATGATTTACATTTAGGAAAAGGTTTAACAAAGCTTTCTACTAAAAATAAATATAGTTGAAGGGGAAGAAGGTGACTCATAACTCCCAATCATTCATGTTTGCATGATATCGGCGGGAATAAAGGGAACATACAACATTTGCCGACGCGGAATGGGTTAAAAGGGGAGCATTTTTTTTTAACAAGCGGCTCTTGAAATATTTGTCAGTTCCTTGAAAAAAGGCAGTTCTCGTGAAAAAAAAATATTTTTTTTTAAATTTTAGGGGGCAGCGGCTGAGATTTTAACCCATTCAACGCATATGTATATTACCATGCTTAGTGCACAAACCGACTATTTTATTGTTGTTTCTTATTTAAGAAATACAGGACTCAATGTAAACCTGAAAACCTTTATTTGTCGTGATTTCGATTTGTCTTAAGTCTAATGGAGACTTATATCTTCCCATAAAACCATTATAAATAATTCACTAGGAAGAGGAATAAGGGTGCCATGGTAATTGTATAATGACAACCAGCGGTAAGAAGGTCAAAATAGAGGTGCGTTGATGAGGCTGTATTAAACTAAATTATCTTTGCTTGTACATATTTCCCTCTGGCGCTTCCGTTGGGAGCTTGTAATTTGCGGTATTTTACTTTCTAACTAATTGAGGGTAAAAGCAATGCCATTTTGTGTGTCATTTCATCGCCACTAGGGATGGCGTGTAGGGTGAGTTACATATTTAATATGTTCATAGAATGAATTAAATCTGATTACCCACTGTTAATAATTGTAGTAGTTGAACTAAGGTGGAAGTTGTACGAAATGGTAGAAATAATTCCGAAATGAACAGTTAAATAGTTGACGTTAAAGAATTTCATCAATATTTTGAAGAATGAGCACAAGGTTGCTTGACATAAATTTACCATAAGCAAAATATGCACGAAAATGTTACCGCAAATATGTATGTACTTCTATAAAGTAGTCTGAAATATTTCACTGACATTTGCATGATAATTATTTTGTAATCTCTAAGAGTATTTTATATTTTTTCAAAGTAATTGTTGGGTTACGATTGTTTGTCGATAAGATTTGATATATCTTAAGGTATTTTATTTGATTAATGGGGTCAATAACTGTCTAGACATTGAATAAATGTTTAGGAGTCTTTTGTTTGCAGAAGCCTCTCATGTTTTTTAACTTTTCGTGTCCTTTAGATTTTCGCGTTGTATAAAGACAAATTTTAAATTGGATTGAAATCTTCTTTGAGATGGCATTGAATTGTTTTCTTTTATCAAAGTGATTCAAAGTTTTACTATATAAGATTGGTTAAATGAATTTATATAACTGAATCATCCTTCCCTTTTGTTCTTTATTAATAACGAAGTCTTACAAGTATCAGTTCACTTTTTAACCCAAACAAGTGAGTAAGTAAGTGAAGGAAGCAATACATTTATTGATCTTATGAAATAGCTTCATTTACATGATAAAAATTAATTATAAGCTACGACATTACCGTCAGCTCAGTTGGCAATTAATATTTCAACAATTTAAAATTTGGGGCTTAGAAAATATCATAACAATTTTCCTTTAATTCAGTTATCAATAACATTCGATATTTATAAGCACTTTTTAGGAAAAAGTAAACATTTTTTTCAGTTCAGGCTATTAAGAAAACCTATAGTTTCCTGTACCGTTTAAGAATTTTTTTTTCTTATTGTTGTCTTTGTGCTGCAAAATTGGGCACACTCCAATTAGATGTAAGCAGATTTCTTTTTATTTAAGGGTACGCAGAGTGCAAAATTGAACAAAATTTCCGTTGTAGGGTTCTCCATTATGCCCAATCACCTCGTATCTGGTTTTAAAAATCAAAGGGATTTGCTTGTAACTATGCAGGTCATAAAAATATAAATAGAACTTCATAAAGATGTCGCTATTTCTCCATCCATTAATCCATATTTTCGATTCCATACTAAAGTTTTTAATATGCGAGTCGCGTTTCGGGGAAGTCCAGCACTTTTACAATAAAGTCGGCTTATGTTTTAAGAGAAGACAAGTTAAACATGTTTCTAAATAAATAGCATAATTTGGTTTCGGCAGGTTGAACAATTTTTTAATGAAGTTTCTTTGCAGTTTTTTCTCAGATTCTTCGGTTCCCCATACTTGTGTAGTGTTAAATAACTTCGATTTAATGGGCCCCTTGTCATCTCGAATCAAGAGTTGTGAGCAAACTTTTGGATGCCGAATCCCGATTCATCATAATTTTTTTTGCTATAATCTCAGGTTTTTCAGATATTAAGCGTGTTCTCCTGACTAGCAAGTAAAGCAGAGTAAAAAAATTGATTAAAACGATCCACATCCCAACTTTATTTTAATATTTAGGGATTGGCACTTTTGTATCCTTAACTAACTTTCATTCCTTATTTTGCTTGGATACCATCTTTTTTCTTTTTAATTTTTAGTCTAAGTTTATTCTTATTGTAGCGAAATTACAGTATTAACAAAAAAATATTGCACAATTTACAGAGATTGGTTATAAGCTACCCTACTACCGTCAAGTTTAAGAGTCTAAATAAAAAAAGAAATATAAAAAAGAAACATATTTGAAGGAAAAGCTACATTAAAAAACCTTCAATCGCTTCAGCGCCCTCTCAGTTTGAAAAACTTAACTAATCATCGGAACACGATTACTTCGAATGAAAAGCTAAGGTGATAGCCAGTAAATTTTTGTTGTTGTTTTCTTTGGTAAATTTTTACTTTGCTGTACTTTTTTTGTCACGAGAACACAATCACTCAAAATCGTTGCAAATATTGCTTAAGAAAATACCTTTTTTTAGTTTTAGTTTAGTTTAGTTAATTTTATTTAGAGCTTAATTTTAAGATTAACATCTTTTTACACAAAAAGTTAATTTGTGATAAAAGTATAAGGTGCAAAATTATACAACACTAACCAAAATTAAAAAAAAAAGAAAATAAGGAAATTTGGAAGAAAAGATTCGAAGATGTACTAATTCAATTAATGAACTCCAAAATCGAGGAACTATTATTTGGTTTGCCCGTGTAGATAACGAAAACCGAATATTATGTAATCTAAATGTAATGCAAATAGCAAAATTAGAGTACGAAGTCTTTGAAAGTTATCTTAAGAAATAACATTATATAAATTTAGTGAAACATGATATGTCATCATATGAGCTTACACCAAAAATGTATGGCGCTACATGGGTCAATAAAACTTTTTACTTGCGACTATAGGTACTATAAGGCAAGCTATGCATTCGGAAAATCGAACTCGAGATTTTGATCAAAATTGACATTACGATGATAGCGAGACCAAAAAACTGGGTCTCGCAATTTTATCTGTCTGTCTGTCTGTCGGTTCGACTACAGCCTAAACGGCTCGGCCGATTTTCTTTAAACTTGGTAGATATGGGTTTTGATTTTTTCCCCCCACACGTTTTTACTATTTTTTTTAAGACCAAAAATAACGGTACCTGCCATACGAATTTTTTTTCGAAATCTTATAAACATTTTTTTTCTCAAAAAATGTCTCACAGATTTAAAAAAAAAAATCAAAAAGTTCATTTAGTTAAAGCTAGGTAATGGTTGAAAAAAAAATTCCAAAAAATGGTTATTTTTGGTACCCCCCTTGGAAACATTTTTTTGTTTTTGATTTTCTCAAAAACGGTTCCACCGATTTTGACCATTTTATTTATGTTGAGGCTCCCTAGCAGTTTTAATATTATTGTGTATTCAAATTTTCTAAAAAAAAATTTTTGGATTTTTAATAAAATTTTCAAAAATTTTTTTCGAAAATCCAATATTTTGAAAATCCCATGCTTGATTTTTTGAAAACTTGATAAATAAAAGGTTTTCAATAAAAATTATAAGATGTAAGAACGAAAAATGTATTTTTCCTTAAAATAACAGTACTCTCCATACAAATGTTTAAAAATGGTTTTCGAAAATGGTACTTTCCCGAAAACGGTTCCGAGAATTATGCTTACTCTTTTTTTTCTTTTGATTATTTTTTACGATCTATAATCAAATAAGGAAAAATTTGAAATCAAGATATTACTGACTGTACCAACCATAGAACCATTTTGTCAAATAATAATTTTTGAGTTTTTGAAAAAAAAAAAATTATTTTTTTTGGAAAATTCGACATCTCAGGAACGGCTCAATATTTTTGTTTGTAAATTTAATTTTTAATTGAAAAATAATAAAAACTGTAATTGGCGTACTAAATTTTTTTCTTATAAACGTTTTAAAAATTTTTTATATAAAAGCTTATTTTCTTAAGAAACCAGTACAGACTTATAATTTTTGTTCTTGCATAAGCTAATATTTGCTTGAATCACATGGTATCCTGTTTTTAGCTCCAACTAGAAGGAGTTGTTTTATAGTCTATTAAAAATGAATTTTATGCTTATGAACAGTTTTTCTCTAATAACATTTATTTTTGAAATTCTTAGTCGTTTACATAAGAGCAAGTTCGTGCGACCCAGTCGTGCATTTTATTTTTTTATAATTAACATGCACTACAACATTCCAATTCGGAATAAAAAGAAAGGTAGGCCTAAACACTCCTGGTACAAACAAATGCAAAAACACAAAACAGAAAAACAAAACAAAACAGTTGGCCTCAGAAATGGAACAATACAAAACCGGGAGGCTTGCCGCCGATTTCTGAGGTCAACCCGGCGAACCCCACAGGCGGATCACTAGTGTGAAGCAGATACGTGGGAGAGATATGATCCCCTCGACATCGAGATCATAACAGCGCCGAAGCAAAGGAAGAAGAAGAGCATGCACTACAGGGACTATGACTTCCCTTTAAATTCTTGAGTAGTATGGGAGGCAAATATAGACTCAGGTAAAACAATCTACATTCATGTAGTGCGGCTAAGGAAATAATCAATGAATTTAACTGTACGTCTGAAGTTGGGCTCAAGGGTAAACTGATGGGTATTCTCTAAAATGTTCAAATGTTTCCGTTATACTTCTATCATCACCTATCATTTTTAAAGCCCGTTTTTGGATTCTGTGCAAGGGACTCAAGTATGTTATTAGAGCAATTAAACTGTCAAAAAAATTTCATTCACAACCATAAGTCAACCATTTTGTCGAAATAATAATTTGTTTGACATAAATAGACGTATACACTCACCAGATATTTCCATTACTTCAGATAATTCTCACCATGTCCTGCGTTAAAGGTCACGTATATGTACATAAGTGATAACTTGAATCACTTTTATCCCACACACATTTTGTGATTCTGTATACCAAGTTAATACATCCATTTTTAATGTTTCAACTCACCAAGGTGTTTAAAAATCTCAACAACTTTGGATTGTTTGCGGATGTCAGAACTACGTGTCCGTATATGGATATGTACGTACGCACGAGTGCACGACTAACTTGAACTTAATGTGCTGTCCCTCCTTTAGTACTTGAAAATCGAAATTGTTCGTGGGTATCCGAACGTGTTTTTGCACAGATCAGATTCGTACGAAAACGCGTCCAATGTGCGACCGGCCTTAGAAACAAATTCAATCATTTTCATTTATTCTGTAAAATCAATTTTATTCAATAAAATTCATACTTCTTGAACATTCGATATGCTCATATAACTCAAACTCGTCATTCATAAGAGGATAGTTAAACTATAAATTAACAATTAAAAATGCCCTTAATTATCGGTATATAATTCACTAATTGGCCTTTCATTTAAAAAGTTGCAAAATTCCTTGCAATTATTAAATTCAGTTAAACGAACCCTATAATTATGTAAATGGGTTTTTAATTGGCGTTGGCGCAGGTAGATTTAAGCGGCCATGTTGTTTTGTTGACATCTGTCAAATCTGTTGTTTATTATGAAAAGTAACACGATTAAACAGCCACGTCCACGTTAGAGCAAATGTTACGCACGTTGCGCCCATTTTACGGTAGACATGGTGGCCCTAGAAGCAGATATCGTGACAAAAATTAAGCTCGGTAGACTCCGGTGAGCAGAGCACCTAGCTCGCATGAGCGAAAACGAACATGCTCGGAAAGTTCTTTGTGGTACTTTCTATGGTAGACGACAGCGTGGTAGACCATGCCTGCGCTGGAGAGATGACGTAGACCAGGACGCCCGAAGCCTTGGGGTACGCAACTGGATGGCGTCGGCTAGAGACCGTAATAGGTGGAGAGACTTGTTGAAAGAGGCCAGGACCGGAACCCGGTTGTCGAGCCGATGATGATGATGATGGTGGCCCTTCACAGTCGACTATTCAATGCTTGGTGGTAAACTTGAGAGGACCGTTTTCGTACAACATTCGTACATCAAACAAATTGAAGCGGATAATATTGTAGTGGTCCGTGATAGTGTACAGCAGAACTCGATACCGTCGATTCCTTGCCGTGCACAAGAACTCGGTCTTTTTCGCAGTTTTTAACTTGCTGAATTTTGTCGGAACTAAACTTTTCACCTGAACACCTGGATGAATGGCTGTGTTAATATATGTGAAATTTCCAACCCATACGAGGTTCACCAGGTGAAAATGCATTTTCAAAAAGTTACTGTTTGCCATGGGTTTCGGGCTGGCGGCGTCATTGATCCATACCTTTCCGAAAACGATGTTGCTGATGAATGAGGTCAGTAGCGGCCGCTATAGAACGATGATACCCAATGAATTTCTTATGGTCCATATTGAACCATATGGATCTAGATCTAGACAATATGTGGTCCCAGAAGAATGGCACTACATGTCCCTAAGTGGATGCTACGATTGACATTCTGCATGAACGATTTGAGTAAGGTTATCTCCCGCAAAGGTAACGTGAATTAGCCACCAAGGTCATGCGGCTTGAACCCACTAGACTTTTTCTTGTGGGGTTTCCTGAAATCGCAGGTCCGTGCGAATAAGCCACAATGCTCTTAAGTTGAACATAACACAGGCCTTCGCTTAAATTCAGTCGGATCTATGCCGAAGAGTCATTGATAATTGGACCACTCGGATTCGTGCCACCGTAAGAAACCGAGGTAGACATTTGAATGGTGTGGGACATATACATAATGGCTTACAAATAAAAAAAAGAAAAACAAAAACATAGCTCTATTAAAATGCTTTCACTTTCAATCTTGGGTGGAAGGAAATTGGCCCAGCAATTTGAATACAAATTTCCGAAAATAATTCAGCCTCAGGCATTCTGCGGTGTCAAAGATAATTCCAGATAAGCGATTCCTTAATAAAACAAAGCTTCCCATTGCTTTGGTATTTCTTTTTAATTTAAAATATTGCCATCTAAAGAAAAGTATGTATAAATAAGCATATGGATATTCTGCTTCGTTTAACCGACAAGTTCATGATAAACACCATTCAACATTAGACCACAAAATCCAAACACCCAATTCCAAGAATTTCTAACGTTGATTAATTCACATTTTAAACTTTGCCGCAATAAACCTGCCATGCCGTTAGGAGAATACATTTTCCATTAGATTTAAATCACAATTAAACCGGTATCATCCCTTGTAATTGTATACCCTCTTTTAAAATCCCTTTTCAAAGCTTGAAGAACAATAAACATGTTCTCGTTCCTTCCCTATGCGTATTCCTCTCCCTCCTTTGAAATGTTCTGTGTGTTGAATAATTTCCACTGTGAAAAGGATTACTTATATTTGCCTCAAGGCGGTTAGGTTGTCATTTAACCTTGAGTGGACAGATGGAAGGGTCGAATTGTAGTTCAGGGAGGCTGAATGGTTTGTCTGTTCTGTTTACACATAATTAAAGAAAAGAACGGAACAAAGTAACCAAATAAAAAATCATATTCCACCTTGGTTTTTTTTTTTTGTTGGTTTGAAAAATATTCAAGGACACATTGCTGTTCGGTCGTTGACAAGAAAACTAAACGAATATGTCAATTATGGGTTCTTGGAACATGCTCATAGTGGTTTATTGCAGAATTTGGAGGGTGGAAGGCATATACATAAAAATATGGACGAATGTCGAACTTATGTATTTCGCTTTCGTTTGCTTTGTTGAAATTATCTGGATTTTCAGACATACCTGTGTGTTGGTTATTTTGAAGACCATAAAGTATTCTTGCCATGTATTAAACCAAAAAAAATATAATGGAAGTTTCACGTGACAATTGGTAAAAGTACATCCTCCAACTTAAATGAAATGTACATATTTCGATTTTTCTATACAAGATATCATTAAGAATATAAACATAAATCAATCCTCAATCCTCTGTTAATAAAATGGATGACTCGGTAGCACGAACTTGCTCTTATATTTAAGAGACTTTGCATTTTATAAAAATGTTCTATATAAAAAAAAAGGTTTTCATAATAGCAATATCTTCCGAAGCTTGGAATTTATTTTTTAACCCGCTAAAACAGTCACCTACTTTAGTAGTTTCACCTAGATATAGAATGCCATGTGATTTCTTAAGCTTCGAAGGGTTGTGGAGACACGCATTTCACGTATATTTCATATTTTTTATAAATTCGTCGGTTTATCGTCGCAAAATCAAGCTTTAAGTTTGTGTCAAGATGGTAAGGGAGTCCTTATTGACCACGATGATAGCATTTTAATAAAGAGCTCCTACCTGTTCTAGTTTTGTGACATAACAGTCATGAGTCGGCAGAAGAAAATTGCCTACTTACATTATCTGGAGAATCTTCTCCATAAAAGAAGGTTCATCATCATCATCATCACCATCATCATCATCATCATCATCATCATCATCATCATCATCATCATCATCATCATCATCATCATCATCATCATCATCATCATCATCATCATCATCATCATCATCATCATCATCATCATCATCATCATCATCATCATCATCATCATCATCATCATCATCATCATCATCATCATCATCATCGGCTCGACAACCGGGTTCCGGTCCTGGCCTCTTTCAACAAGTCTCTCCACCTATCCCGGTCTCTAGCCGACGCCATCCAGTTGCGCACCCCAAGGCTTCGGGCGTCCTGGTCTACGCCATCTCTCCAGCGCAAGCATGGTCTACCACGCTGTCGTCTACCATACAATGTACCACAAAGAACTTTCCGAGCAGGTTCCTCTTCGCTCATGCGAGCTAGGTGCCTGCCCACCGGAGTCTACCGAGCTTAATTTTTGTCACGATATCTGCTTCTAGGTAGATTGCGTACAATTCATGATTGTACCGTCTCCGGAATCGTCCTTCCTCACATATGGGGCCAACTATTCTCCTTAAGACTTTTCTCTCGAACGCAGCTAAGAGGTCGGAGTGCCTTTTGCTAAGCACCCAAGTCTCGGATCCATATGTGAGTACTGGCAGGACCATGGTCCTGTACAGCAGCAGTTTTGAAGTTATGGTGAGATTTCTGGATTTGAAAAGCTTTGACAGACTATAGTGGGCTCTGTTGGATTTGAGAAGCCGCCCGCGTATTTCTTCTTCTATATTGTTATCGGCTGCTACTATTGACCCAAGGTATTTAAAGGATTGCACCACTTCAAATTCGTGCTCCGCTACCTTGATTGCCACCATGTACTTTGTTTTACCTTCACTAATGTGCAGCCCCAGATTTTGTGCCGCCTGCTCGATCTGGATGAAGGAATCGTGTACAGGTTCGGTTCTTCCGATGATGTCAATGTCGTCTGCGTAAGCTAGTAACTGGCTGGACCTGTTGACGATGGTCCCTCTTGTTGCCGTGCCAGAGTCACGGATTGCTTTCTCCAACGCCAGGTTGAAGAGGAGGCAGGTCAAACCGTCCCCTTGTCCGAGTCCATTAAAGATTTTGATTGGTCTGGATAGCAATCCGGCTACTTTTACTTGGCTTGTTACGTTGGTCATGGTCAACCTACATAGTCGTGTCAATTTATTTGGGATGCCGAATTCTCTCATGGCTTTGTAAAGTTCTACCCTGGCTATGCTATCATAGGCGGCCTTAAAGTCTATAAACAGATGGTATGTTGGGATGTTAAATTCTAGACATTTTTCCATCGCCTGCCTAAGGGTAAATATCTGATCAGTTGTTGATTTGCCTGGAATGAAACCACACTGATATTGTCCGATAACGGTTTTAGCGTATGGGGTTATCCGGTCTTGTAGGATAGAGGAGAGTATCTTATAGGCGGTACTCAACAACGTGATACCTCTATAATTGCTGCACGTTGTGACATCTCCCTTCTTATGTATGGGGCATATTATGCCTTTTCGCCAGTCTTCTGGCATTTCTTCCTGCTCCCATACGTGCACTATAATATCATGAATTGCTTGACGTAAGGCTGGCCCGCCGTGATGGAATAATTCGGCTGGTATGCCATCGGCTCCCGGGGCTTTGTTCTGTTTAAGCCGGCCTATAGCCTTCTCAACCTCTTCTATGCTTGGTGGCGGCAACATAGGGTATTCTTCTTGAAGTAGTGGAGCCTCCACTTCTGCAGTGAGCTGACCATTTAGCAATTCATTAAAGTACACTTCCAGGATCGGTGATCAGATTTCCCTCTCCGTCCTTGCAGTATGTGCAGCGTGGTGTGTACTGCGTCATGTTTCGGACGGATTGGTAGAACTTCCGCGCCTGGTGCGGACCTCGCTCTTGGCTGTTTTCTATTTCACAGATTAGGTTCTTCTCCCAGGCTGATTTCTTTTGTCTGTGAAGCCGTTTTTCTGTTCTTCTGAGCTCTTTATATTCCTCTTCGCGTGCCCGCGTTCTATGAGATTGTTGCATTGCTCGGTACGCAACATTCTTACGTTCAGTCGCTAGCTTGCATTCATCATCAAACCAGTCGTTCCGATTTTTACGACTGCTGCCTAAGATGGAGTTGGCAGTACTAATGACAGTATTTTTAAGACGTTCAGCATGTACATATTTGTGTGAAACAACCTTAAATTTCACACCTAGTTTTCACCTAACTTCTTAACAGCAAGCTTATAGAGACCGCAAGATCTCTGATCGTCACAAATAATGAGTTTGATAAAACCTTCATACCAATCGTCATCATTTGAGATCAAAGGTGGTTATAGGTTTCCCCTCATTACATACAAGAAGCCAGCTGAGGGTTTCAGTTAAACCATCTATCAGATGAAATTGGGTCATCGATATCGCTCCCTTAGGGTGCTTTGGATTGAATGATGTGCAGATGTTTTCTACTCGGGCCTGCTAGGGGTACCGTACCGGTGTGACACCCGCCATAGACCTATCATGTTTTGACGTGGAATCGCCACTGTTCTGTACTTTGTATAAAGCATCATTTTCCCACTGTATATTGATGTCGAGCTGCGGTGCGGTTCTTACAGACACAAATGTAACACCAGAGCCCTTCCTTTGGTTTCAGGACTCATTTGGAAAAATTATCTCAAGAATCTTTGACTCTACTTAGCTTGTACAACCAAACAAGTTCAATTCTCAGATAGAATTCGGTTTTATTAATAATGTCTAAATTAATCCTACAATTAAGCGATACAGAAGAAGTTGCGGATAAATGACTTAATGATTTATTTGATGAATAACAGTTTTCTTTCTTATCTCATTTAACTTTGACATTTATTAAAACTTAGATTATGGGTTGCAAATATGTTCACATTAAGTCTTAGTCAAATTAGTACGATGTTGAAACTGTTTTATTTATTTATTTATATACATCTATAAGGGTTAACAATCTCAAATAGACTATAATGAAGTATAAACACAATAATATCCTAGTTACATAATTAGAATTAACATAAATTTAATTTGTTAAAAAGTACAAATTTAACATATTTTTTAATGAGTTTCTACTCAAATGAAAATTGAAACCAAAGTTATTTTATATATTATTAATCTCCCTAACACTGCGAGTTATAGGTTCATTATACGCGTAATTTACTCTATGAATATTTTCTCGGAATAGGGTACGAATTCTTAGCTCTCGAGAAGAAGCATATAAATCTAAAAGAAATAACAGAAAAGCACAATCAATATGATATGATAAAATATCATTGATAAAAATAATAGCAAACATCTTACGCCGGTTTTCTAATGTCTGAATGCCAATAAGCTGACATCTTACATTGTATGAAGGCATTTCAATGTTCCACCCTAATTTCTTTACTACAAACATTGTAATGAGGATTAAACACTACGCAGCAATATTTCAGGATCGATCTAACATAAGCAATGTATATGGCTCTTAAAGTGTAAGGGTCCCTTAAATCAAAGGAATTGCGTGAAAACCCAGCATAGAGTTGGCCTTATTCACCATGAATTTTATATGATGTACAAAGTTAAGCTTGGAATCAAAAAATACTCCAAGATCTTTTTTTAATGAAACTCTTTCAAGAAAATGATTTTGAATGTTATAAACGTAAACGACAGGTACCAAACAACGCGAAAACGAAAAACATTGACATTTAGTTTTATTTAGGGCTAATTGATTTGTTTTGTACCAATTGGTAAGACAGGTGATATCATTTTGGAGAAGCTTGCAGTCAGTTATACTTTTTATACATCTAAAAAATTTCAGATCATCCGCAAACGTAAGTCGCATTGAGTTTATAAGGACATCAGGTATAGGTCATTTATAAAAATAAAGAATAGAATTGTGCCTAAATGATTTCCTTGCGGAACGCCAGAAGTTACTGAAAACGGATAAGAGATAATTGAATCTATAAAAACATGCTGACTACGTCCGGTTAGATATGCCGTCAACCACTTGTGCATATTTGAGTGAAATCCTATGTTCTCTAATTTTTGTAATAATATTTTATGATGCACCCTGTCAAACGCTTTTGCAAACTGTATGTAGATAACGTCCACTTGGTAACCCCTTTCTAATGAATTGAGAATACAATTCGTGAAAATTGGGGGTGGCCGTGGCGCGATGGATGTGTGCTCGCCTGTGAACCTCATGATCACAGGTTCGATCCCTGCCGTCGTCTATGTCGTTTTAATTCCATTAAAAACCTTCTAAAATTGTCATCAATGGGTTGCTGGTTTACTCATTACATGTTGTTCAGGCATAACACTAACAACGTGTAATTGAGTTAGACTAGTATTCCCAACAAGGATGAACACGAATAAAATAATGTGAATTATAAGCGACATTGAAATAAGACACGGCATTCTCCGCTTTAGTTCAGCCGCCATCCCTGGAGATAAAATATCTGAGACAACAACCTTCAGTCTCAGAACATCGTGCCACTTATCTTTCCTATCCTTCTTTCTCTTCCTTAACTTTACGCCCGCGCTGTGTTCAAACATTTAAAGGGTAATCATAATTCCTTGAGCGCGTGTAGATTATAAAAAAAAAAAAAAAAGGTTAGTGGAAGTTGATCTACCCGATAAACACCCGTGTTGAAAAGGAGATATGGTTTCTGGTTTCTTTTAATAAGAATTTCAATTTTTCACAAACAATTTTTCAAATACCTTAGGTATCGCGGACAACTTACTGATCGGGCGGTAGTTTGATATTTCCTGTTTTGGACCACATTTGTGAATAGGAGTAAGGAAGGACGTTTTCCATTCTGGTAGGAATACACCATATGTTAGTGAGCTATTGAACACGAAACACAAAACCCTAGGGAGAGCGGTGGAACAATTTTTTAATTCAATGGGCGGAATTCCACCCGGAGATGGAAATGAAACTAGGTTAAAACAACGATTTTGCAATTTGTAATCGAATAAAGCATCATACTTTCTCTTTCCTTTTATTAAAGTTAAAATCATCGAATACCTATTTTTTTTTGTATCGTGCTAAATTTGTATGACTTAGTTTACATTTTCAAACATCAAAACAGGTCTGTTAACTTAGTTTTTTTACGTGAACTGCCATTACTTTAGGTGTGTTCGGAAGTACGATACTAGTAAGAAAATGTTTAAAATTAAGAATGAGTTAGTAAACTACTATAAAGTTAGCAAATTGTTGAGTAGTATCATACTAAAACCTTAATAATAGGGTTTTTTAAAATTTTGCTCCAATATCTTTCAAATGGTGCCCATTGTTTGCTTCGACCTGACTTTCCCTTTCCAGAGCATATTCCATTACTTTTTTTTTAATTTCAGGTCCCATCGCCCTCAATTCTTCGCGAATATTAGCCTTAAGCTTGTTGAATTCTACTACTGTTCATTTCTATTTATCGACATGCTCCTAAAAACTGTTGCACGATTCTTGGCTTATTGGCATACACTTAACTTTTTAGGTATTCCCAAAGAATAAAATCTGGAGCTGTTAAATCGGTAGAACGCGGTGGCTAGGTAAAATCAGAAAACCACGATATTTACCGATCACCAAAAATTTCCCTCAGGAGAGCCATAGCTGTGTGAACTTGTTGGAACCACAACTCTGAATATTGTTCTCTACCTTTACATTAAAAAAAATTTCAATGATTGCCCGGTATTGAGAGACATCTGCATTATCTGCAACTTGCTCGTCGTTTTCGAAAAAATATGGTCTAATTGTCTTATCTGAAGTTATTCCACACCATAATATGCATCTTAGTGGGTGTATTTGACGTTCAACAATTATTTGTGGATTTTCGGTACTCCATATTCTACAATTTTGTTTATTCACGTTACCGTGGAGGTGAAAATGGGCCTCATCACTCGTTTTGAGTTTGTTATTAAACTTGTTGTTCACTCGGAATAATTCTTGAAAACGCCAAGCATCCGGAATGCTTACTTGTGTATCATTTGTTTTAAACTCTTGAACCAATTAAATCTTATATGGAACAAAAATGTAACTGCGATAAAGTTCTTTGCAAAGATCGTCTAGATATCATCAACTGCTGAGAACGTCGCGTCGTTTGCTGGAAGTCTCGGCATTCACCTCAATGCTTTCTTGCCGCCGAGTAATGCTTACAACATTTCGAAATTCACGAGTTCTTCCAGTACGTGACACATCACAGATAAGCACTTGTTGCTCAAAACTCTAGACCAATTGGTAAATTTTTGGAGCACTGCACTGGTGCATTTCGAGCATGAAAGCAACTTCTATATGATCTTTGCATCTGAATATTTGAATGTCGATATTAAAAATAAAATTGAACAACTTTGGTACTTTGTTCTACGCTGAGTCCTTCCATCATATATTTCCCAAGTTTTGCAAAAATAATTCTTAAAAAAATACGTATACGAAAAAAATATTAAGAGATTATTATGATTACCCTCAAAAAGTTTGAGGACAGTCAACGGCCTTGGCTTTGATGAAAGCATCGCTTCCCATCGATCAGCGAAATCAAGCATCATTGCGCACGGTTAGTACTTGGATGGGGGACCATTCAAATACCAACCGTGTTCTGTTGACCTGTGTTTCTTCTGTTGTTCTTTCTTTCTGTGTGTCTCTCTCTGTTGTATTGTCTAAAGCCGATGGCCTCAGTTGCCAGTGCTTTTCTGTGTCTCTATTTTGTAGATTTATCTACGGAGTAGTGTAAAATGTAATGTAATGTAAGTTTGAGGACAGTGTGAGGTTTTAGGAAAGTTGGAATCGATTTGAAACCAAAAGAAAAAAACCATAAATCATTGATTTTCAATGCCTGAAATATCGCAATAACAGGAAAATATTGAAAAGAGTAAGAGTTGTTTCCAAACTTATGTTTGAAGTTGGTCTCAAGGTTAATCCGATGGACAATATTTACTACTAATCGAAGCAGTGTAAAACAGCCTATCCAGTAAAAAATGTCAAAGAAAATGATAGAACTCAAAAAAGAAACGGTTCAATTATCAGAAGTTCAAAATATCTTTGGTATTTCTGGTGAACTTTTGAAAAGAATCATCATTCATCCATCTAAAATGAAATACGAGTAAATTATTCCTTGAAAGAATGATTGATCAAAAATGTCAACTTATACATTATAATATTTACTTTTACCTTAAATCGCTTATTCAAAAGTTTGTCCCTATAATCCTTTGACAAGTCATTACATCCAACCATGATGTCAAGTCGAATTATTAAATTGAATAAAACGCAGTCACTCCCTTCACATCAAAAGAAAACCTTCCTCTATCATAGTAATTTATCCTTAAGAAATATTTATGAACAACACCGTAAAAGTCCTTAGTCATTCTGTATTCCTAAAAAATGTATGCAAATAAAATGAATTTCTATTACTTCTGCTCGGTCGGTTAAATGGATGAAGTATGAAGGACGGATTGTTTATGCTTTTGCATAAACAAGTCGATAAAAAATAAAATAAAATAAAATAAAATCTCTCCCAGGGCAGGGCAGAATCCCTTAGCCTACATAGTGGTGACTGTAGAAAGGCTTTTTTTGTATTTAATTCTTAACCCGATTAGGTTTAGCTTAAAATAACCGTCTTTAAACGTGACTTGTTTATTGAAGATAAACCATAGGTGCCTACCTATTTTGCACATACAATCACCGGAGCTTATGATACTAAGGATATTAAGGTATTCATATTAGAAACTTGGACTTAACAGTCAATGAAGTAGCGTTGCGTTTTGATTATGATCACAGTATGTAGTTTATAGGAAGGGTTTTATCGAAATCGTAAGAGTCGTTCTTAGGGAAATGAAGTAGGTCAAACTTGTCAAACTAGTTTATTTATTTATTTATTTATTATTGATCTACAAGCTTATGCTAACAGATATTAGAAATAATATTTACAAATAAAAATATATAATTATATACAAAATAAATTACAATGAAAAACAAAAAGAAAATACATAAATGAATTATATTAAAATTTCAATATTAACATTAATTTTGTTTTGAACAAATCTTTTGCCCAAGTTAGCTCAACACTCTGGCAAACTTCATTGAAATGCCTTATACATCTACAAATTGGTTCATTTCTACCGTAGTTTGTTCTGTGGTATTGTTCAAAAAGCAAATCTCTGGGACGTAAAGCTCTTGAAGGAACATAAAATGATATTTTAGAGAGCAAGGATGGGCATTTAATTTGATTATTCAAAATATCCCTTACAAACACAATATCATGCATACATCTTCTGGATTCAAGTGATTTAATTCCCAATAGTAAACAACGGGACTTATAATCCGGAATAAAAGGCCATTTCATTTTATAAAATATAAATTTAGAAAAACGTCTTTGAACTTTTTCTATACGATCAGAATAGGTTTTCAAATCAGGATTCCAGACAATATCTGAGTATTCAAGTATCGATCTTACTAATGATGTATAGAGAGAAAGCAAGGCATAAGGATCGCAAAAATCATTACAATTTCGTTTGATGAAACCAACAAGAAGATTAGCTTTTGCAATCATATAATCAATATGAACTTTAAATGAAAAAGATGAATCTAACATAATGCCAAGGTCCTTTATTTTTTCCACCCGCGAGAGGGGAATTGAATCAATATGGTAGACAAAGCTTATGTTTGATTGTATTTTGAAAAATGAAATGACATTACATTTTTTTATGTTTAATTTCAAACAGTTCAATTTACACCATTCAGATATTTGATCCATATCACATTGCAAAAGGCGACAGTCATCGACACTGTTAATTTTTATAAACAATTTCAGGTCATCAGCATAGAGAAGGCAATGTGAATATTTTATAACTGATGTAATATCGTTAATAAAGATATTGAACAAAAGGGGGCCAAGATGGCTTCCTTGAGGAACACCAGACATACAATTCAGCGATTTTGAAAAAGAATTATTGATGAGAATCTTTTGTGACCTACCAATTAAATAGGAAGATATCCAACTTAAGAATGAAGAATGAAAACCATATAATTTAAGTTTTTGTATTAAACTAAAATGGTTTACAGAATCAAAAGCCTTACTGAAATCAGTGTAGATTGCATCAACTTGAATCTTCCTCTCAATATTCTCAATAACATAAGAAGAAAACAGGGCCAAATTTGTAGTTGTAGATCGCCCAGACATAAAACCATGCTGTAATTCAGAAATGGATTCGCGAGTTAAAAACTCTAATTTTGTTTTCACAATGCTTTCGAATAGTTTAGGGATAGCCGATAGTTTAGAAATTCCTCTGTAGTTATCAATTAAGTTCTTAGAACCTGACTTATGAATTGGAATAATATACGAGGTTTTCCATTCTTTTAGGAAGATCCCTTCAGAGAGAGATTTGTTAAAAATACAGAACAGAGGAAGGCTAAGTGAATCAGCAGATTTTTTCAGGAATAAAGCTGGTATACCGTCTACACCAGGCTTAGCATTGGGCTTAAGGGACTTAAGTTCTAAGAGAATTTCATTTATACTTAAATTTAACTCACCAATATTAACCTTACTAGGTAAATTGGGTAAATAAGATTTATTCACATCATTTGGATTTGAGTATACTGTTTGGAAGAAGTCCGCAAACAGATTGAGAATTTCTTTTGTATTTGAAGCATCTATATTCTTATATGACATGTTATTCGGTTATCCAGAAGACTTTCTTTTAACATTGACAAATGTCCAAAATGAGCTACTATTGGACTTTATATTGCTTTCAATATTCATAATATAACATTTGTAAAGAAATTTATTAAGAGTAAAAAACTCTTTTCTCAATTTACTAAATTTAGCATAATCTAATTCATTATTAGTACTCTTATACTTTTTAAAGGCTTTACGTTTAACATTTTTAAGATTTGATAAATGATCATTATACCATGGTAGCTTTAGATTTTTCTTAGACTTTGAATTAGAAATGATAGGAACAAATTTGGAAAAGCAATCAAATATAATTGATATAAACTTTGAATACATTTGTTCAATATTTAAATCATTAAATTCTTGAATCCAATCAAAAGAATCAAGAAAATTGTTTACTTCAATGAAGTTGGCTTTGTTAAAATTATATGATTTTAAGCAATTCTGAGATATATAAGAAGAAAATATATACAATTCAATTTCAATATATAATTCCTGATGATGAATAGAATCATTTAAGAGAGAAAACGGAACTATAGAAACTTTAGAATTAAGATACTCATTACATACAAATATAAGATCTAATATTTTGTTCAAAGCATTTGGAATTCTATTAATTTGGTTTAGATTTAGTGAATGAAGAGAATCAATAAAATAATATTCAAAATCTCTATTCATATTGGAAGCTAACAACATATTATCAATTTCTGACCAAGTCCATGTAATATTAGATAAGTTATAATCTCCAAAGCAGCATACATTATCGAAATTAGAGCAACTGTTATTAATATAATCGATATTCAAAAAGTGTTTTTCATAAACATCAAAAGTACTATTAGGTGGAATATAACTTACTATAAAAAATAACGAAGTATTATATGTAGAAAATAAGCTTATAGAAATACATAATTGTTCAATATCTAAGTTAAGTAAAATAACTTCTTTACTACAAAAATTAGTGCTCACGGCGATCAGGATTCCTCCTCCTCGTTCAGAGATAAAATTACATCTGTCACGACGATATACCACAAAATGCTTTGAATCAAAGAGTTCGGCCGAAGATATATCCGGGTATAGCCAAGTTTCAACGATTAAGATTAAATCATAATCCAGGTGACTTGAGTTGTTGAACAATTGTGATATTTTTGTCCGAATACCACCTGCGTTGTGAAAATATACCCTAAGCGATGAAGAATGCTGTTGATTAGAACTAGAGGGTACCGAAGAACCCTCTAATTTTCCAAGTTTTTTGGCTTAAACACAAAAGGTCTTATTTTCACTCCGCTAGGCCAGAAAGAGTCAACATAAATATTTTTTGCGCATTCTACAGACACGCCAATTTTAAAATTAACGAATCTTAGATTACTATTGGATGCTTCGTTCTTAATTAGCTTATAACATTGCATATCTCCCGGGTGAAATTGAAGATTAGTCAAAATGTAGTTGACGATATCATCCACAGATGTTGAATTGTGAAAACTTCCTAGGTGGAACCATTTAAGTCTTTTCGCAATTTTAAGATCTTTGCACTGGAGCTTAGAACCATATATTATTTTACTTTTTACATCAGTAGCAACAATAGTATCAGCATTTAAATTCACATGTGAGATAGAAGGTAACACATCATCATTAATGAAAGAATTAAAATTGCAAGAATTATTTTCTATAGCAACCGCATTCTCATTAACAACAACAACATCATCAGCTACGTTTTTATTAGGAACAACATCAACAGCAACGGCATCAATCGCGTCATTGGCACAAGGTGCAACAACAACTTTCAAGGCAGCAGGCACAGCAGGCACAGTGTCAACCGCAACGGTAGAAACATTTGTAACTACGTCATTATCAATAAGGCTATCACCTTTATTCACAACAACAATAACTTCAGAGCTATTTTTCTTCTTTTGTGAAACTTTTTCGTTGTTATTACACGCAACATTAGGAAATGATGTCGATCTACGAGAGGTAGACGCAATAGATTTTATATGTCCTCTTTCGGTGCGAGTTACACTAGGTGAAGCGCTTGCATATGACGATAATCGAGATGAAGAGGACGACGAAAGTGCACTCCTCTTTGAATTAGCAGTTTTAGCATTATTTGGGTCAATGACTTTGGGCTTTCGTTGCATACGTGTTTTTTCACGCACATCACGACTAAGATTTAGATTTTCATTTTGTTCTTCCCGCTTTAGCAATAAATGCATATGATTATTAAGCAAATTAATATTTTTTTGCAAGAGGGCAAAGCTTTCATTAACACTCTTTATACACTCTTCGAGGTTTAGTTTTTTACAATTAACACATTTAAGAAAAATGTTTTCATTGTCTTTAATAAATTTTGTATTTTCAACGGATAGATCGGTACATTCATAATGGGTTGGGAAACTACACAATCCACACGAAATATAACTATCGTTTGTTATAGAAATTAAGCATTTACAGCATAGAGAATTATTCATTTTAAAACATTAGTAATTACTATGTGACTTAACGCAAAAAGAGTATGTCAAAGAACGTCTAATCACGGTGAGTACAAGAGATCGACTTCCAAAGGCAATGAAATATGTTACGAGAAAGATGTACATTGCATATTTTGCAATATTAAATTGTCCGAAGATAAGATGAGTTAAAACTGGATAATGTGTCAAGTATGCAGAAAATGAGGTTATTATGATTGCGCTGATTCCAAAAAAGGTCATCACATATGCGATTTCTGTTGGTGATACCCGAAGTTTTTAATATGGCCCGGGCGACATTTTAGCAAGTTTTAATAAATAAGTATTATTTTTTTGAAAAAAATAAATTTGGTAGTTAAATTTCATTTAAGAAAAGGTGAAGGTATCGTTTGCAAGTACAAATTCGAAATACGGAAGGTATTTCTTAGGATATTTCAACATATCAAGATATATTTCAAGCGCTTAAAATAGAAGCCATATTCCCAGCATTTCCTTTAATAATTAGAAAATAATTAAATTTTGTATATAGCAAAAAGAAACTGTGAGTCGTAAAGTCAATAATTTCATGCAATTTTTCATCTTTTATTAAAATTTAATTTTAATTTTTCAAATAAGATTTAACCGATAAATATTTCCCATTTGCAACAATAATTTCCAGACTATATACATAAGCATAACATACTCCCTTCGATATCAAAAATTCCTTCAAACACTCAAATGATCTCTTAACCCAATTCCTAGGACACACATATGGCATGAAGGTGGAATTTACGTTTCTATTTTTAACTCCATCTATGGGGGATTGTTTAAGTCTCCCTTCATGCAAACTGTTTTTTGTTATTTGTCTATTTTTGTATGCTCACAGGAAAGAGAGAAAAAATAACAATAAACAGACAGACATGAAGCCTCTAGGGGTTGGCAGGAAGTGGTTCACATTGCCCAGGCTCCCTCGACCCTGCTTTTCTGTCTGAATGTATAATTTTATGCTATTGTGCATTCATTATGGGAACACAAGACACAAAGTCCATTGTTTTGAAGGTAGGTACTTCATCTGTACTTAGGCTATTTATTTAATGTTTTTTTTTTTTTTTTTTGTAGGCTTTTTTTTTAATGTGAATTTTGGTTTTATGTTGTTCGTTGTATTTAAAGATGAAAAGCACATTTTATTTATAATTTAAAATATTTTTGTTTTTCTTGGGAATTCCGTTTACGTAAACCGGAAATTGTCCTTGTGTCGTAAAAAACTCTAAGTTTATAATAATAAATGAGCCGGCAATGAAAGTAGGGTAGGGACCATCTCTGAGTGCCACTGTAAGCGTCTCATTTATTATTAAACTAAGCAGAAGCTGATTTTGGGAAAATTACTCTTATCGATGGTATGATGGGATGAATAACATAACAGCCTGGAACACATGGTCCATCAAACTGGAATTTGAATACTTTTTGTTTCCCCTGTGAATTTTTTGTGAAATGCAACAATATAGAAGACGCAAATAGATACAATGTTTTTATTTGAACCTTGTGAGTGAAATGGAGGAAATTGTTAGAATGAAACTGCGTTTCAAGCTACATACGTGCATACGCATTAGATTACGTACATAACAGAAAGAGAATTTTTACGTTTCCGTTTTTTTGGAAACTATACATAGTTTTAGGTAATTTCCGTTTATTTTCTAAGATTTACAAAGCATAACTTCTAGGGACATGAAATTGAATTTTTTTTTAAGAAAACAAACATCAAAGATGAAATTCATTTCTTTGGTGGGAACTTAAGGCTTTTTCTTAGGCTTATGCAAAAGTGGTGGAAATATTAATTCTTCACATACATTTTGCACAACCCTTAAGTTCACTGAATTAAAAAATGTTTGCACATTAGAATTCAAAAACAAAAATTCATTTGGATGAACTGTTTTGCTTGTAAGGCAAGTCAAAGTATAAAAATTTGTATGTTGACGAGAATAAAATACTTTTTTCTTTGCACTTGCGATATTTAGGAACAAAGCGGGGGTACACTTTGGTTCCTAGTAGTGGCCATATTAGTTTGGTGACACAATTGAACATTATCCAAATTATAAGACTTTATTATCAAATTGAGAACTAGTTATTAAAAATGTTGATTTTTACACCCATTGATCAAAACCTTATGGTGGAGGTGAATACTGAGACAGACTAAATTTAAGTCCCTCTTTTCGTCTTCACAATCGGTGTAGTGTGTTTCAAGAGGAACTTTTAGAGATTAAAGAAGTCCGGTTTGGAGTTAAGGAGAACAAACCTTAATTGGAATACTATCACCACCTTCTTTGCGACAAAGCAGATTTGGCCAATGCTGGATGTGAAGCGCTCCAAAGGTTTAATATTTTTAAACAGATTGCACATTTGTAGGTTCCGTAATAGGTGCTATAATAGGACACTGTTTGATAGATAAGCGTGCAATGCGGCTTGGAATTTATTCTAAAGATTTCTGCAGAAGCCATATGGACGAAGGAAAGGAGAAATCGATCACTTACCTTCTCGGTACATGCCCTTTTCAATTCCAAAGACGTAGACTCTATCTGGGAGACTTCTATACAACAAATAATATTCTCTTTAATTCAAATACTTCAATGATGAATCTTTTCTGGTAAGTGAGGTTTCGGTTTAGGGGTATTCTTGTACTTCGCGTTTCAGTCTCGGAATCTGGTTTCTGATGAACTGACTTTCGGGATTTTAGTCTTATGGTATACTCAACTGGAATTCACTTCTGATGTTCGCGTATTGGCAAAACTGACTTCGGATAATTCTGGCAACGGTGGACAGGTTGTATGCCTCTGGCGACATTTTAGAACAGCAGGCTAAACACTCAGGCACATCAGCAGGTACTACGCCTCTGGTGGCACTGATATAGCAGGCTTAAGGCCCTGGTAGATCAGCAGGTACAAAGTCATTGTGGGAAACGGCAGGCGTAAAGCTATGGTAGATCGGCAAGTACAAAGCTCCTGGTGGCAAACGGCAAGCGAAACGCTCTGGTAGATCAGCAGTTATAAAGCACAACAGCAGGTACACGGCCCTTTGTGGCAAGTAACTTAAATTGACCAAGACGGAATCGTTGCCAAACGACTGGTTTTCATCGCCAAAACAGTTCCCATAATGCTATATTTGCATCCAAACTCAATGTGAACTATAAGGCCAATGAATGTAAATTCGAATTTGTTTACATTTTTCTGTGAGGTCATGCGCTCCTAGTAAATGTGAGTTATATTGATCACATTCAAAATTTCCTGGCGATCGGCTGGTGATGACTTTCGGGTTGAAATAATATTATTAATGATGACATAATGTTCTGTAGTACGAGTGTACTAGGAGAATTTAAGATTATTTTTTAATATTTGCTATTCAATCAGAAAAGTAGATATCAGCTTCGAAAGTAATGAAGGAAATTGTGTAGCATGAAATGCTTCGTTACAAGCTTCACTTGGTTAAACGATTAGGGACAAAGTCTCTAAGATTCAATGTGATATCAAAATGAACCAACTAATATTGTCGGCTCTCCTGCTGACAGATTTGTCAACCCAATTTACCTAATCAAACGTCAACGTGTCTACTCTTCAACTTTTGGAGACCAAGCACCGGTTCGGTAATCAATCAGCCAACAGTAGTCGGTTGTCAAAGAAATGCAAGACCGGCCGAGAACATCCCGAAAGTGTACAGCAGAACCTTTCCAAGACTTCATATTGGTGAATTTTGTATCGGAGCTTAAATCTTCACCCGTTTAAGATCCAACTGACACAGACGTTCAAAGATCATGACTCATGACCATAGACAACGCTATTTGTTTGCTGAAGGAGCTTGGGAGTATTTGGAAGAGGATCACAATTTTATGCGAGAAATCATCTCTAGCGACAAGTCATATTTTTGGATGAGTGGCTGTGTTAACAAGCAAAATGTTTGTATATCGAACGACACCAACCCAAACGAGGTACACCAGGTGACAATGCATCTTAAAAGCGTTACTGTTTGGTGTGGATTTTGAGTGGGTTTGCGTCATTAGTGCGTAAGTTTTCAAAAACTATGTTGTTGATGCAGTCAGTGTCAATAGCGAGCACTACAGAACGATGATAACCAATTTGTTATAACCCAAGAATGATAGAGGTCAAGAAAGTGGATTGGTCATACCGTCAGTAATTAGTACTTTTTCAGACTTTCTCTTCCCTTACACCTTAAGCCCTCGATTTTTGCTCGTTTATCAGCCTTAAACCACAATAACGAATTCGTGAAATCCAATGAGAATATTTTGTTTTTAATAATATCTTGAGTTGAGTGTAAATAAAACAAAGAACATTTGAAGCCTTTATAAAACAAAGTAAAATGTTAAATGAATAAATTTTGCAATCTTTCTCACACTAATAAAATACATTTTTTGACTCCAACACTTTATTAAAAAATTGTGTAAGCGAAATCTAAAAAATAGTGCTGTTTATCACAAAATAAACAAAAGTACTCATATTACTGCAAAATGAACATCTCATGTCAGCTTAATTCCTTCCATGTTTCTTAAATAATACTCTTCAATCGGGATAATCCCTCATTTTCATTTAAAGAATCCTTGAAACCCTTATAATAGTTGTATTCTTTGTGAACATTGTTGTGAAAAACTTTTGTGTTTTTCATTTTTAATTAACTTCTTTATCCTTTGTTTAATGCTTCATTATTGGCACATTCTACTTTATTCTATTAGTAACACCCTTCTCATAAAAGAGACTTCAAAGAAGCCAAACAGAAATACAATCCTTTGGGTGTATACACTATTCACTCGTTTCGGTTCATCATCACTTTTCTACTCAGTAGATTTATTTCGTTATTCCCTTTCAAACAAAACAAGGACATCAAACGAGGATTCTTTCAATTCAACTCAATGGCTCTATGATGGCACTTTGTGATGGCGGTGTTATTTATGCAAATGGCTGCTTTAACGACTTGTGATGAAGGAGCCTAATGACGCTTGCAAATGACCAGGCAATCACATGAATCCATTTCCGTCTATAATAAACTTACGATTGGATATTATCAATCATCATCACCCAGCTACACGGAATCCATTTCAATCTAATGGCATCTCCATTGTAGAAAAGTCAGCATTCTACTTCGATTATGTCTCGTTTGTCCTTGATTAGTAACATCAGTAATTATATTGTGCCATAGTCTATATGAATGGCCGACTTCAGGACACAATGTTCCATATGAGCAGAAAAGATTTCTAACCCAACAGGCAAACAATTTCTTTTTTTTTTCTTATAGAATGAACACAAATCGATAAGACACCAGAATAAAGCATATTCTAACAATAACGTTTCGTCAATGTATAAAAGGATCTTCTTTCCCCTCGGAAAATCCTTCCTTACAGATTGTTGTTGGTTGACATTATGCTGCAAGCTGCATGCATATCCATTGCAGGATCATAATTCCCACTTGGTGCACGTTTAATTGTTCTATTTTTGTCTTCTTAGTGACTCAGTGTGTGCAAGGTAATCTCATCAATGCCACCTCTGACATTATACAGGTCCATCCTCTCCTTCCATCCATCCTTGATGCGAGAAGAAGAATCCTTCACAAATGCAGATGAAGAGGCCAGATCTACATGCCAAAGATGATGCTCGGCAATAATTGATTCGACTTCGAGAGTTGTTAGTGTTTCATAATAGATGCGCCTTGCTCTATTGTGCGATGAATGTGTTTTTCTATGCGCTTTTCCATGCACTCTTCTCATATTTATTCCTCAATTTCATGTCTCTGTCTCTTTCTGAATTCATGAATTTCAATGTTTAACTAGCTGATATTGCTCCTATGAGTGATGTACTTTCTTGCAGTGTCGGATTTATCAATATGACGCACGAAGGTAAATTTTTAAAAGCAACCACCCATTGGGCTTATACTTTGGCAAGCAATTTAAGGACTAGCTTCAACGTTGAGTTGGATATGTAAAGTCCAAAAAACTCAAGAGCGTTTTCAAAAGTTATCTTCAAATAATGACGGTACGAATATTAAAAAAAAAAACCTTGCTGAAACGGACCTGCAGCAGCTTATTCCAACTCTAAAACATCAGTTTGGATTTTGAAATAAACATTCAAATAAGGACTAGACGAAATACAGATGTTATAGAAATTTGAACCTGAAGAAAAACAAGTGTCTCCGGCTTTGTGATTAGATGTTGCTCTAGCCTTTGACAAGGTTGGAACACAATTGGAACCTGAGTACAAACTGCATAAGCAATACTGAAATTATATATAACCAACCAACTCTGTAAATTGCCGTTTGAAATTTAAAATTATTCAAGTCGGTATACCACAAGGAAGTGTCATAGGGCCAAAACTCTTTATTTGTTATATACTTATGATGATTTAGTTTACAATGATGGCCAATCGAAGCCACTTTTTGCCGATAAAACTGCGAGATAATTGTCTGATAAATACGTTTTTGAGGTAGCATGTTGGAAAATACAGTCGATAAAGTAAAATACATATTACATTCAAAAATGGAGTGTCAAACCAAATAAGACAAAATCAACTCATTTCAACTTTGCAAACAAGAAATTGCTTCGAAAAATCTAAGCTTTCGACTAAAAGGAATTTTGTATAACAGAGAAGGTTTAATATAGTCCTAAAAATTGTGTAGGGGGAATGCTGAAAAACGTTTGGTTATACCTTTTGAAGAAAATTGGAAAATTGCCTTATCGTAATGCCAAGTTTGATCAAAATTTCAATTTATATTGCTAGCAAAATTTGTTTGTTAACATCCTGAAGATATGAATTTATTACTTGAAGGCTTGAAGCAAATGTGAAGTGAAGTCATTGTCAGAAAAATCGATGAAAAATGTCTAGAAAAATTAGACAAGAAATTTCCAAACCTAACTTTTAAGGCATTTTCTAAAAAGCACACAGGCCAAAGTTTAAAGGTGGTTAAATTTAATAAAACGGTTTTAAATGTTCTCCCTTTCACCTCACAAAATCATAAGCACTCTGTTTAACTTTAAAAGGGTATCCATAACCCCTTGAGTGCGCGTATAATATAAACAAAAATCAGAGTTTCAAATTAATAGAACTCTCAAGCTAATATGCTCTCCTCATTGAAAACAAAACGAAACTCTACACCGAAATTCAGCTTTGACTGAATTTTTGTTCAATTAAATTCTTCTGTAATTTTTTAAATTATTTGAACTAATGAAGAAGATTTTTTAAATCTTGTGGCCCTCTTAAATAGTTCACCTTTGACAGATGTATCCATCGAGCATTTAGTTAATCCTCCCCATTGTGTGTTGTCTTGGCTCCTGGGTGCTGTTTTCAATTGCAGGATAAATGAAAATACGAAACACATATTGCTGTTGGGGGTGATGCAACATATGTACGACTATATCAAGAGAAGCGGGTGTTTTAGGCATATGGTGCCGTTTTGCACCCTCGACATAATATGTGTGCATTTAAGATGATAGTGCTTGTTCCCGTAGCCTTGAGTTGTCGTTGATTATATTTTTTGTGTTGTTATTCTTCTTATTTTGAGAATTGCAATTTCATAAAGGATAATGAGGAACAATGTCTCTGGCGTATTAGTTAAATAAAAGTTTTTAATTCGAAATGGAAATTCGTTGTCGAAAGAGAATAATAAGGAACAGAATACAATTAAACAAAAACAAAAACACTAAAACTTTGAACACGTGTTTAAAATTCCTAATTGATGAAAGAAGACTTGATTAAGGCTTTTTAGGAAGTCGTACTTCGTTTTAACTGAAATGAGAATATATTCTAGTTTTCACAGTTGAAATAATTGAGCTGAGACTGAAAGCTCATTTAAAATACGCAATTTAAGTTTCGAATGAGTTTTATCTGGTGGTGGGCCACACTGCCATCAAAAAAGGGTTCCTCTGGGTGACGAATGTAGATTTAGATTTAATTTAATTAAACTAATGTTGTACTAAACAGATGAACCTGGTAATGTCATACAAGAAAATCTGTTTATTTAGGTCACTATTATAAAATTTATTAATCAAAGTTAAAAAAAAAAAAAAACCAAAAGTTTCTTATTTCGTCTCAAAAATGTATTGCACTTGATTTAATATGTTACCGCTTTGAACATTTTAACAGTTCCAAAGATTAAATTTGGTATATGAGAAAGAGAATTTTTTGTGAAGGCACTTAGGAAAATTTGCACCAAATATTTTATTTTAGCTATGAACTCTCAGAAAAATACATTTAGGTATTCAGTGTACAACAATGTGTGTGTCTACATAAATTCCTGCACACATAATGTGTACATTGAGTACCTGCTTTAAATCTGTACTAACTGATTCTATAAATTATTTATTGATTAAACGTGTGTTACCAAGTGCGATTTGCTACATTGAAATGTTAACAGTTAATACAGTCGAAATAAACATTCTGTGGCAACACTTTCAAAAGAAAGAATAAAGAAATACAAATGAATGTTCAGAAAGAAGATAATAATAAAAGAAAGATAATGATTGTATTTGATTGTATTTTAATAGAAAGAGGCTTCCGGTTTCCGGTTAGGTAGAAGAATATACTGAGAGCGTAAGCATATAGATATGATCACTGATCAGTTGTTGTGGATCTGTTAAAGAGGAAAGACCTTTTATTTGTTTAACCGAATATTATTTTATGTATTAAGCTAAGTTTTAACTGCTTACAATTTGAAACCATTTTATTGTAAAAGTTCTGTCACTATTCGTTGATGATTAGGAAAATATTATGAATATTTACAGGGTAATAAAGTCGCCATATTGTATTTGATGAAGGATAAGTTTTAGGTGAATAACTCAAACATTTTTACGTTTTACATAAGTGGTTAAACCAAAACTGGAAGTAGATTAGGTTCTGTTCTACAAACGTCCTCAAGCTTGCTACAAAAGGGCACCCTCTCCCTTCTGAAAAAATTTTTGCGATCGTCTATGATATTAAGTCTTTATAATTTTTATTTCCATATAATAAGAACTATGTGGCAAGGTTTTCATTCGTAAAAGAATCAAAGTCGTGATTTTGCTCTAACTAAAGAGAAAAATTCTTCACAATTCTGTTCCTTTGACTACAGCCCACAGTGGATCGACTCCATACAATTAGACGTGAAAAAGTCAATGACTAAAATTCCAAAGAATTCTATTTCTTATTTATAACGAATTACTATTTAGTCTGAAAACACTTTTTTTTCTTCTTTAAACCAGTTTAGCATGGAATAAATGACCTCCAAACTTGAAAGTGAAAAGTCTCTTTTTGATCTGGTGCGTTTAAGTTTTTTAGAAAAATAATTGTTAAAATTACAATTTTAAGTGAAATTGAAAAAAAAATAATGGCAGATGTTCGTGAAGGTATTTACTTTTATAAATCTGTGTTGAAATTGTCTTAATGTTTGTTTGTTGAACAAAAAAATTGTGTTATTCAAAAAACAAAAAAAAAATGTTTTTAACGTTTTTATTTTGGAAAATCTAAATATGTGCCTAAGGTTGCTTTAAAAATAAATTATGTGTTCTGGATAGCGGTGCACGTCTACTTTCTGGAAATATATATGATAAACCTCGCAAAGATTTGCAAAGCCCTTTTTTTGCCCCCTTTTAAGGAAAAGATTCTGCGTCCCAAGGAAGGAATTTTTTTAAGTTTGGTGTTCGAATTCCAAATCGACTCGGACAAAAAAACTTCTAGAACATATTTCGAACTAGTTTAATTAATCAGAACCAAGAAACTGTTAAAATACTGCTAAGCTTAAGAGAATCATCAGTTCAAAATCAGCCAATTTTGATTTAAATTGGAAGTCGGCTGGAATGGTTTATTCTTAAACATAAAATTTGACTAGAGATGTTCGAAATTTTTAAAGACTTAAACAATGCAATAGAATAGAATACTTTTCTACATTTATGAACATTATAGATGGATACAGATATTTAGCAAGAAGATTAGAATTTTTCACGTCTAAATGTATGAAGTCGATCCACTGTGCAGCCTCAACGGCTCGCTCGATTTTTTTTGAACTTAAACTAGCATTTTTCAATTTCCCCTCCAAATTTTTTTTTAAACCGAAAATAACGGTAGGTACCTGACACACGTTTTTTTTTTAATTTAATAAAGCATTTCTTTTTTGTCAAAAATTGTTTCGCATAAGACTTGATAAAAACTATCGAAAAATGGTTATTAATGGTACCTACCTCATTTAAAACTATTTATTTTATTTAATCAAGAACGATACAATCGATTTTGATAGTTCTTTTGAGGCTAAAACTCCCCTAATTTTGTATATTCAAATTTTATAAAAAAAAATCTTTTGGATTTTTAACAACAATTTCAAAAATATGGTCGATTTTTTTTAAAACTTGACAGTTAAAAGTTTTTTCATACAATCTACAAGACGTGAGAAAAACAATTATTTTATCTAAAAATAACGTTAACCACCATTTTTTCGAATTTTGTGTTTCTCATTATCGGAATAAGGGATATTAATGAAATTTTGTATAGGGGAACTTATAAAAAAATTGAAAAACATTGTATTTAAATATATATGGGCGCCATATTATGCGGTTCATATAAATAGATTGGAGTCCGTTTAAAGAAGATTTATGAGATTTTGCTTAAGATTTCTACCATGGTCGAATCGAATTACCTTGCCACCTTACGCTCAACGTATTCAACTAATAAATCTTCCATCTCTAACAAGTCACAGAGCGTATCTACAATTTTGTTTTATTGTCGGGATTATCAATGGGTCAATTTCAGCTCCATTGATCCTATGTCGATTGAATTTCATTGCTAGTCGGTTTAGTTTTAGAAGACAGTTGCCAATATGTAACATTTCCAGTAGATCAAATTACGGTGATAATAGTCCTTTAAATCTTTTAATTAATATTTACAATAATAATTCACATTTAATCAATTCCAGCAATGACAATGTAAAATCAATTAACTTAAAGAAAATATTTTTTATTCTAAATAACCCATAAATGTACATTACATGTAAGTTTCTTTCTTTTTTTTTTGTTACAATTATAATTAAAAAAAAAATATGTACCTTTAGTATTTAATTAAAAAAATATGTACCGTTAGTATTTAACGAAATAAATAAATAAATAACGTTATAAAATAAATATTAATTTGAATTAAGAAAAATCATTTTCTTTTTCAAAATTCGATGTCTGAAAAACGGGTCAGTATTTATTTTTTAATTAATTTTTTATAACTACAATAATACAGATTAAAAATTTTTCTTAGAAATTTAACTCCAACTATTCTAGAGGAATTGGTTTGGTCTTTTAAAAAATGAATTTTAAAGTTATAAATATTTTTCTATAGTAAAAATCATTACACTCCAAAACTTAACACCAAAAAACGTTTGAGTTTTAAAAATATTTCAAAATGTATGTTGTGTCCAGTTCAGTTTAATTTAATTTCGCTGTCACCTTTATTAACAGAACAACAAAATTAACGTTCAGTTTAATAGTTCTGCTTTCACATGTTTTCATAACAACAGCAAATTCGGTATTAAATATTAATGTACTGCAAAAAAGAACGAAATTGAAACTGACAGTTCAGTGTGATATATGGAGCAGTGGTAGCACTTTACTTCAATTGAAGTAGATCTACTTCGTTTTTTTTTCAAAATATTTTAAAATGAACTTCCTACTTTGCACCATCAGCAAAATACTGAAATCTACTTCCTTTTAAAAATCTTCGTTTCAACCTACTTCAATTTTACAAAAAAGGCCCTAATCTACTTCTTTTTCTCTATTTCACTCTAGGTAGTATATAACCCCAGAATTTCCATGAACAAAATTTACGTCAACACAATACAAATACACATAATTTTACAAAAAATCTTGAATTCAATATTTTTCTAAATGCAAGTAAAAAATCATTTTGAAATCTACTATGACTTTTCTCAAGTTACTTCACTTTTTTCTTCAAATCTACTTCAATTTGGTGTGGTGCAAAGATTGAAATGCTTTCAGTTCATCGTAATTTGGTTTGATGCTTTATTCAATTGACTTCTTTGGACAAAATGCTATCAGTGAAGAGTCAAAATATCGGTCAGCGCCGCTGATGCGATCCAAGTCAACCACATTATCGTCAAGTCAGCGTGGCAAAAGAAAGAAATACGAGTATTGGGTTTGATGAACCTCTTTTCGTCTAAACGGTACGAATAGCTAGCTTAACATACACTTCTTTGTACTAAGGCAAATATATCGTTCCTCCTGAACGAAACCAAGTCAAAATCAGATGAGTTTAATGCACTGATGATACTGAAATAAATATGACACTTCTAAAAAACTTTTCTGCTTCAGGGCTATTAATTCCTTATCGAAATGACACTAATAAAATTTTAGAAGCATTCGAGGTATAGTAAAACGGTTGATGCACAAAACTTACAGCACCATCATTTTTGTTTAATTCTCAGAGCAGTCTAACCTACACTCCGGATTTTAAACGAAATATCAAAATAAAAAAACGTTTTTTTTTTTGTTTTTGTTAAAGCCATCCTTACTATACATAGAATCATTTTACACGCATAACAAATACAACTTCGACAGGAGGATTATTGCGCCGATAAAGGCTTTAATAGAATCCTACTGCGGATGAATTTTAGACGTTTACTCGAGTGTCGAATGGAATTTTGGTTGTTTTATTCTAATATCTGTTGATGTTATTGATAATTTCATTTAAACTCCATGGCTGTGTTCATGGAATAGTTCTAATCTAATTTTGTAATGGATAGACAAATCAATTTGTTTTTCTTTTTTATTTTTGGCAGTTTATAAAGGGTTTTCCAATATAAATTTTTCAGATGGTTTCGACACATATTGTTGAAGCAACATCTGTCAAATTGACTGTTATTAATTGAGTCTGTGTTCTCAAATAAACATTGAGAGTTATAGCGTTCAACAAAATGTTTAAATGATTAAATTGTTTTATGAAAGTTTGTTCTTTGTTCGGAAGTCAATGTTTGGTGTGGATTTTGGGCTGGCGGGCGGCATCATCTCGCCATATATCTTTGAGAATGACGTTGGCCAGGCCATCACCGTCGGACGGCCGGCCGCTACGTGTCACACAATCCGTGCCAAAATAGACAATTTTTTTAATCAAATTTAAAGAAAAGTTTAATGCAAAAACATTTCAAAGAAATCCGTATTCTCATAAATATAAAAACTATTCTTAGCAAGAATTGTTTACTTGTGCTGTCAAACAGTGAGAAGTTTTTTATTTACCATACAAAAGTTATCACCGATGACATGAGTCGCCATTGACGAAATATTACTCTGACTATAGGTCACGAACAAATCCCCTTCTTGTGTTTACTTTTTTGGTGAATGTCTTCTTCTCTTTTCCTTTAATTCAGTATTCAGTATACAGATTTCAGATACTTAAACTTCTCGGTCTTCTTTGAAATTCTTAACCGCACTCATCTCGTAAGGAAATATTTTCTTGCCATAATCTTTGAGATCAAACAAACTTATATTCCGAATACGTGGTTTATCTATAGTATAATAAATTGTTCGTAGTAGGGTAATTAGCCAAAATAACAAAGAAAATTCATGAATTTTTGTTAATCAAAAGTTTTCTAAGGTTTTCCCTTCATGTTAGTCTCAATAGCGAAGGTTTTGTCATAGAAGATACTCGTATAAGTCTATACATACGTATAGCAGAGACTCAAATACGTACGGCAGATTCGTCTTCATTCGGAAACCAAGTTCTTCAAAAGCTTAGCCTTTTTTGTTTGCATTCATCTTAGTTATCCTTCACTCATTTCCTTTTTTCGCATTTTATTAACGATTCCTCAAGCCAAGACAGATAACCTCAAACTCAAAGTTTTAGCTCCAAGAAATAGAGCATCGTATTTGTTTTGTTTTCGGTTCCGAGAAAAGAAACATCAAAGTGGATTCTTCGGATATGCGTATTTCAATATTTATTCTTGAAAATATTTCATTCTATTTCACATTTTCTTTTCGTCATTTTTTTTTTTGTTTTTTTTTTTTTTTTGCTTTATCGCCTTTGACATTCTTTGGTGTTGTTGTTGTTGTTTTTTGTGTCAAGT
Organism: Chrysotoxum bicinctum; assembly: GCA_911387755.1. Taxonomy (NCBI): domain Eukaryota; kingdom Metazoa; phylum Arthropoda; class Insecta; order Diptera; family Syrphidae; genus Chrysotoxum; species Chrysotoxum bicinctum. Next base: position 23,057,398 of record OU426990.1, on the reverse strand, counting down.
GAGGAATTCAAACAAGAATAAACTGAAGTGTGCATCTTCGATCTGAAAAAGGAGTGTAGGATTAATACATATATACATATGTGAATGCCATGTATTGTACAGTGCCCAGAATCCTTTAAGCTTTTGAAGAAAAAATAAATTTCGTCCTTGAGGACGCATGAAATCCATTAATAACTTTTGTGACAACAAGAGAACAGTGAAAAAAAGGAGAATCGACCAGTGGAATTGTAAAAAATGTATGAAGGACAAACAAGATTAAGCAAAATAAAACACCAGCAGTGATTAATGAATTAAAAGAATCCTTCCTTATGGTAACAGTTTTATTGATTGTGCGTTGTTATCCTTTTTTGTATACGTTAATGTAAATGTTTGTAGGTATGTAAAAACCAGTGTTGTTAAAAGGCAGAATTTTAAGCAAGTTGTAATAGTGATAGGGAATTTACACTTTGGTTTTTTCTTTGTCTTTTTTTTCACTAAAAAAGCGATTATTTTAAACAAAAATATTTTGTTGTCCCCCTTAAAAGAACTCTCTTGTAATTTTACTTGTTGACTATTACTGGTTTGGTCTTCAGCACCTTTGACGATTTTTTTTTTATAAAGGTACAGACTACTTTGTGTCTGTCATTTGGATGATGGTAGACTTGTTTGCATGTCAATTTTGACGTCATGACTGGTTATCTGTTAGGTATTATGATGCATTCGAAAACTGTTCGAATGAATTAAAGAAGAAAATATCGCTCTTTAGAATATTCCAGTTCAGTGGCTTGCAAAATCTTTTGATCTTACAGTATTGGATTTTTTTTTATGGGGGCAAATTTTTCAACAAAAAAAGAAAAGTCAAAAACAATCTTAAATTAAAAAGAATGAACGGTCTTAAAAATTGGATATCTGAAGATGACAACTTTATTTAAAAAGCAGTTACATATATATAAAAGTTAGCGTAGATCAAAGTAGGACTTTTCTTCAATTCCCGAAAAATGATGTCAACATTGAAGATGGACTCATATTTTAAAACAACTTTGATTTAAGAATAAACCCAAGAATCATATCCCAAAATATCCCAGTCGAATTAAATGACACCCTATATATAGCAAGATAGGCACTCGTGAAAAAATGAATTCGAGATTTTGATCAAACTTGACATTACAATGATAGAAAAGATGATAAAAGAGGGTCTCGCAATTCTTTCTACCTGTTCAACCTAAATGCTGACAATCCGCATTTCAAAATTTACTGAACATTTTATTTTCGGAAATATTCTGAACCTTGTTTTAAATTTTATCTGAATTTCGTGGTGCCTAAGTCAACAGACTTACAATATATCGAATTTTTCAGGGCCTCACTGCCTCTTCCAACGAATTGACAAATCCCTTGAAAGTATCTCTGGTCTTAAAAAGTGCTGCCATTCGAAATCGGCAGAAAATTGTAGGTCCGCTCCCCTGAGAGTTGTAAGTCACTAGGTTAAGAGTCTTTGCGAGGCGTTATGGCTTCCTATTTATTTATTTAAATATTTCACAAGAAAGAAATTTTATAAATTCTCAATTTTTCAATTGTATCTGCAAGCATAAATGAAAAAAATCCATGAAAGATTATAATACACTATCATATAGCATACGACTAAACTATAGTTTAATGTATGTATGTAGGCTTTATCCATCGAGCTTAAAACAGAAATGTCATTGAAGACGAGCGTTGGAACTGGCGATGTCGTCGTCTTTCCTACGTTTTTTACAAATGACCAAACATTTTTAATACCTTTGGGACATAATAGTATTTTTTGCCGTAATTTTTGATCATGTAAAAATGTAGTTCATCGGATATGAATGTTACAGGTCTTTCTAGCTTGTTTGTACTTATTCCGGTTTTCCTCAGTAGGATTGGCTTTAAAACAACGAAAACTTACTTGTTTGACCCTGGTAGCCTCTTTACAGCTCGAATCAAACCAGGAGTTTTCTTTCGGTTTGATAGATTTTAACCTACGAGTATTCGCAATAAAATTTCTCATACCGTAAAGAATCAGATTTGAGACCATATCGGCACTGGAATCTACATCACTATTGAGGAAGCATAATTCCCTCAGCAAAAATCTCGACATACCTTCTTTCGGGTGTTGTCTGACCAGAATAGCGCAGCCACGAAGAATTGTGTACATTGAAATCGCCCGTAACAACGATCTCACTGTACGGAAAATGGGAAACAATTCTTTGGATAGAGTCAGACAGGGCATCGAATTCATTAGAAGTCGAATTACTATCCAAACTTGGACTGCGATGAATGGAACATATTTGACATAACATATATTAAAAGTCAAAAGATTCAATTACTTTAGCCTGAGCTTGAAAAAGTTCCCCCCTTAGCCACTTTGCATAAAAAATAAATAATAATTCGCACAAATAATATCAGCGCAATTCCAAAAAGAGATAATTGTTGTCTCTCAAAACGAATACGTGCCTCCAGATACGAAATTACACGAACAAAATCATCAACTAGCTATACACCACCCGCCGCCGCTACCAAACAAACCAACCAACCAATCAGTTCTCCAAAGCAAAAGCGTTATCAGAAAATATTCGTAGATCCGATTATGATGTTGAGGTTGACTTCGACGATCGACTAACAATCTGCAACCACTCAATGCCGAGTAAAAGCTGAAGTGATCGGACGAGTAACTCTAGAATAGAATAGAATAGAATAGAATAGTATAGAATTTTATTTATTTTTTTCGAAATTTCTTATTTAAAATTATTACTTAATTTTTTTATTTAAACAAATAATTAAAAAAAGTTGAATACCAGAAAAAAAACTTAAAAACGGCGGTAAATGTTGAAACGTAAATGAACAAAAAAAGACTTCTTAGTTTTAATATTATTTATTTGTTTTTCATAAAAGTGCAAATTTTATATTTTGGTGCCAAATTGATGAAAATAAAATTACGCAAAGAAAAGTAATTAAACAAAAAACAAAAAAAAAACATCTCTCCTGATATGAATCGCAACGAATTACGCAAAAGTTTCAACAACGTGAAAAGTTATCAAAAAAATGTATTCAAAAAATGTATCCACTCTTGAGACATTTATAAGCAAAAATAAAACACGAATCAAAATCCAAAAAGGTACCACCAAAACAGATAAACATTTTGGACAAAACAAACTATCTAGATACAGTAGTTGAAGTGTATTTTTTGACAAAGAAGAGTGGTGGAAGAAACCACCAACAAACCACAAAGTTGCAGTAGTTCGAAGAAGTTTAAACAAAAAAAATATAAAACCTTAAAAAGATAAACGACAGAGAAAGAAGAAGAAAATAAACCACAACAGAAATGGATTACGACAAAATGTACTTTCCAAAGACCGAGGTATGTGGAGCTAAAATGTGTTCTTTCCTCTCATTTTTTAAATTCAAATACATTTTATAAAAAAGTTTTGTGTATGTTTTCAAACATGAATTTCACATTTCACTTTGATTGATTAGTAGTGCAATTTTTGTACACATTTTAAGGCATCAATATTTATTATTCATTATTTTTTCAAATCTACCATTTTTTTTAAATCAAAACCGTGGGTCTACAATCTACAATTGCTTTCTTATACCACAAATTTTGATTTTTAAAATAGAAATAAAATTTTAAAAATTTTTCTGTTGACATAATCTTTGTGATAACCTTTAGCCGAATTTTTGTTTGAATGGTGATATTCGGAGATTTGGAGTTGAGGTTGCGAATAAACAAAGAAGTCAAGATAAGAGCCGCAGAGTCAAGTAAGCTTACGACTGACACTAACTTGTTCTCAATAATTATTTCTTAAAACCACGTAGTAAGCTTTTGATAAGAAATTATGATCTTGCGGTTTTGAAAAAAAAAAAAAAACAAATATGTAAGGCTGGGACACTTAAAAATGCTCTTGTGATTCGAGGCTATAATGTTGCCAAGCATACAAGACGAACTAATAATCTAGTACTATCGCATTGTTACCGGAAAGTGTGAAAAATTCAAAAGTAAAAATAAATTAATTTCTCCTTGGATGTTTCATTGATGAAAAACGATTTTTGTAAGCCAATTTTTTAATGTAGTATTAGTTTTATTTGTATTTATGCAGGAAACATACTGTGGTAGAAGCTGATAGGCAACATCATTACGTACCTATACGGCTAGACCATGGTGAGAAAATAATAATGGCACTAAACTATAACCATGTAGGTTAAACTCCCACTCCGTATGATCGGTGTTTTCACCTACCTGGGCTTCACTTAGTGCCAAAAAAGCTGGCCTATTTAAAACAGAGTGAAAGTACACAGCACAGATTTTTTCGGAGCCCCTGAATGTTACAATACTCGACACAAAACTTACCAGCCATTGCAATACACAAAACAAAAAACAAAACTACACAGTTGACTATGTTGGTATTAATTCTGGGCACCAAAAACTTCACAATTGAAATTTACCATTAGTGTTATGCCTAAATGGAAAATCACACTGATCCGCTCCTGTACAATCAGAATTAACAACCACAATTTATTTTCTTAAATATTCCAATACACAGTATTGTGTTCTATTTTTGAAATTATGGTAATGGTGGTACGAGTACTAGATGTTTTTCAATATCATTGAGATTTAACTCAACCACAATCGGATATGATATGATACGAGTAGGTAGGATATCCTATTTTCAAACGCAAGTTTCAGGTATAATACACTATTTTTTGAGAAGAATTATTGATTACAGCCATATATACATAAATTCAAAACTTTAATCTAGAATTATTTATCAATACAAAAGCATTTCTACTTAAAAACTATTAATTTATAAATTATAAGTTGAAATTTGTCTTTTAATCTTATAATTTAATTACCTATATAATTTTATAGAATACAAACAGTTCCACGAAATGTGTCAAGAACATACATACGTAACATATCAATCTATTCGTCCTATTTAATATCATAATTCTCAAAGTAGTGATACGTTTTTAATGATTTCCCAATACTCCGACACCCAATGGAAATAAAGTGATTGGGTGCATGCATAATTTTGAAACCATCATGTCACTAAAGACACGTGACATTACGAGTCAAATATATTTCCAATATCAAAACCCAATTCACAACGAGGAAAACTTTGGAGAAGGATAAGGATTATTTATGAAATATGACGTTTTCTGAGTTTCACATACCGGATGAAATGAATCGGTTCCGTTTGCAATATAATGTACATTCACAAAGGTGTATCAATAAAAAATGTTAGTTAAAAGAACACAAAAGAGAAAGACACAAAACTGTTCTCAGATCACATTATAATTAAGAGTCCTTTAAGTAATTACTGATAAATGATAATCTTTAAGGCTTAAACTTATGACAGTCCCTATTGCATTTATATTCCTGATGTGAACTCATAATTACAAAAGAGGCTGGGTGCGACCCACACTGATAACTTCCCATTGTGGTAAGAAAACCTTGAGTAGAATTTTACATCTTTTTCATGGACAAAAAGATAAAAACATATTGTGAAGTTTTCTTCAATTTTACCAAAGCTATTAATGGAATTTGAAAATGTGGGACTTGGGTAAAACTGAACAACCTTATTCATATACGTATGTACAGTACATACATTCTTCTAAAAACTAAGTTGATAATAAAATTATAAAATTATGTACAATTATATTATAGAAATTACTTTATTATTTCGGTTCCAAACATTTTAATTGAAAATAAAAAATTAAAAACGAAATATTCAAATATAAAAGATATGGTTTGGTTATTGATGGAAGGGTACTTACAAAATATATCCGCTCTAAAACTAGATATATGTCAAATATAAATCATTTGTTAGAAATTGTATTATGTATACAATTAAATAATGGCAAAATCAATATCATTGCTCGTTCTCCAGATACTCCAGTCGAAAAACAAACATTACCACTTTTTAGTAGATTTTTTTTATATTTTTGTTAAAACTGTCAATTCGATACTTGTCAAAATTTAACCATATGTTAATAATTGTATTATGTCGATACCTTCCCGTAAGAATGTACTAAGCGACACTTTTTTCGAAAATGACTTTTTGATGAGGAAATATACTATATGTTAAGGACCACGTTTTGGCCTGGGTTTCGCCAACCTATTATGCATGAAAAGGAAACTAGAGTACAAATAAAAAAAATTTCTCATTAAAATAATGTTGCCCCCTGAAATTTGTATTATCCGCCAAAAAAATTATGCTAAGCGACATTAATAAAGATCTCATTGTCGTGAGCAACAAAAAATTTTGTTAGATGGCACTTAGTTTAACCAAAACTGTCTCTTAGCACACTATGATTCAACTAGAACTTTCTTCGTTTTTTTCGTTTCCTGAACAATTTTAGAAATGTCGCTTAGTATACCTTCTTACGGCAAGGTATCGATGCATAAAACAACATACTTAAGAAGGCCTTCGGTGTTCATTCCCAATGAATTCGACTTGAAATACAATTTTAACTATGTAGTTTTCACTAGAATTTCTAATATTTTTTTTATTTAAAAAAAAAACTATTAATTCAATATTTGTCAAAATTTTAACAATTGTACAAAATTATACTATGTATAAAATAAACTAAATTAGAAGTCCATATCCTTACTAGTTCTCGGGAAATTTGAGTCGAAAAACAATTTTTACCAATTTTCAATAGAATTTTACATAGTTTTTTATTTTTTGTAAAAAAACTGTAAACTGATTTTTTTTTTAATTTTCACCAGTTGTCAAACACATTATTTTTCGTAAAATAAAATTATTTTGAGTTTCAAATTGTTTTCCGTTCTTAGAATATCCGGGTTATGAAAATTTTTTTTTCAGTTTTTTGTATTTAAAAAAATAACGGTATGTTCATTTTTTTCCAAATTCATACCAAATCTGTATAACCTTATAATGAGTACATTAAATTTTATTTGAAATCGATAGCACTATTTTTTCGTGAGATATTTCAAACTAACTAAAATTTTTACTTTTTTTTTAAACCGTTATAGTGAAAAAACTACTTACTGAATTTAAATAAACGCCCTTTCAGCATCTTTCGAAGTTATTATCTATTAAACAAAATTTATTTGAAGTCGATATCTTTACTCGTTCTTGAGATATCGACGACGAAAAATGGTACAAGAACGTACGGACGTACGAACGTACGAACGTACGTACACACACACACACAGACATCTCTCTAAAAATGACTGATATAGCCTCTAGGGACCTTGAAACGTCGAGAAATGTCAAAAATTCCAATTTGACAAATCGGACCGATTACAATAACTCCCTATGGGAAGTTAATAAGCGTTCATTTAATATGTAGTGATTATGTAATTTGAAATTAAAGTTGCTTACATTGAATCAGAGTCTGATTCAGCTAAATTGAGATTTTGTTTGCAAAAGTGGCTACTACATGTGGCCAGCAAGAAACCGATTGAACAAAAAGGGTTTTCCAATAACAACATAACAATGCAATTCAAGATTTTCTTCAACTTTTATTAAGCCCTATCGGAGATGTTTCCGCGCTACAAATGATCATTGCTTTAGATTTCGGGCTTAACAAAATTCTTCATGAAACAAAGTTTAAATTTAAACACTATTTGCTTTTTGCAATAACTCGTCAGGATCATATAATTCAGTAAATATGATTTGGCGTAGATTATGACTATCAAAAAAAAAAAAAAAAAACAAATTTAACTTTCATTTCGGCCAATTTACGTCTAAGATTTTTTCCAGCTGTCTATTTTTTGTTATTTCTTGTAACTATTTCTATATTCTACTCGTACATAAAATGTTCGCCATGATTGGTATAATATAAAATACATTCTCGAACATACATACCATTCTTCACTTTAAAATTAAAACAACAACACAATTGGCATTGGTTAGTAAATTGAAACAAAGTTAATAATCAGCCTAGTCACAAAAACGGAAATCGTTATTTTTGGTTTGCTTAAGATCTCACCAAATGGTTGAAGTTTCCTTCAATTGCAGTTGTTTTCTGCATTTTCACACAAAATAAATCTACTACCATAAAATTTGACGCTTCTAAAGTCAATTTATTCACAAAATAATCCGCTGTGAATTTTCTTTGAACGCAGCCAATTTCTTGTGAGCCTTCCATAAACTCAAATTATATAGGAAATAAGTTTGATATCTCATTCATAAAATAAAATCTCTGTTGTTGTATTTGTTTTGTCTGTCTGTTTTTTTTTTAAACTAACGATTATCTAACTTACTAACTTACTCTACATTAAACTTAATGTCAATCCTATTGAAAATGTATTTCATTTAAATTTGAATAATGTCAGCAACAGTTGTTAAATACTCGTAGACTTAAAGAACATACATACTTGAAAAACTTTAAATTTACAAAAAGCGAGTAATTAAATGATTTAAAATTTGTTCTAATTTTTATTTTTATTTGTATTCAAGTTTTTTTCAAAAATATTCTTAATATTATTCAAATCACTTTGTGTTTTTGTTGTATTTAAATACTTTTTTAACTTCCCATAGGGAGTTATTGTAATCGGTCCGATTTGTCAAATTGGAATTTTTGACATTTCTCGACTTTTCAAGGTCCCTAGAGGCTATATCAATCATTTTTAGAGAGATGTCTGTGTGTGTGTGTGTACGTACGTTCGTACGTTCGTACGTTCGTACGTTCGTACGTTCGTACGTTCGTACGTTCGTACGTTCGTACGTGCGTACGTTCGTACGTCCGTACGTTCTTGTACCATTTTTCGTCGTCGATATCTCAAGAACGAGTAAAGATATCGACTTCAAATAAATTTTGTTTAATAGATAATAACTTCAAAAGAGGCTGAAAGGGCGTTTATTAAAATTCAGTAAGTAGTTTTTTCACTATAACGGTTTAAAAAAAAAGTAAAAATTTTGGTTAGTTTCAAATATCTCACGAAAAAACAATGCTATTGACGTCAAATAAAATTTAATGTACTCATTTTAAGGTTGTACAGATTTGGTATGAATTTTGAAAAAAATGAACATACCGTTATTTTTTTAACTTAAAAAAACTGAAAAAAAAAATTTCATAACCCAGATATTCTAAGAACAGAAAACAATTTGAAACTCAAAATAATTTTATTTTACGAAAAATAATGTGTTTGACAACTGGTGAAAATTTCAAAAAAAATCAGTTTACAGTTTTTTTACAAAAAATAAAAAACTATACAAAATTCTATTAAAAATTGGTAAAAATTGTTTTTCGACTCAAATTTCTCGAGAACTAGTAGTGATATGGACTTCTAATTTAGTTTATTTTATACATAGTATAATTTTGTACAATTGGTAAAATGTTGACAAATATTGAATTAATAGTTTTTTTTTAAATAAAAAAAATATTAGAAATTCTAGTGAAAACTACATAGTTAAAATTGTATTTCAAGTCGAATTCATTGGGAATGAACACCGAAGGCCTTCTTAAGTATGTTGTTTTATGCATCGATACCTTGCCGTAAGAAGGTATACTAAGCGACATTTCTAAAATTGTTCAGGAAATGAAAAAAATGAAGAAAGTTCTAGTTGAATCATAGTGTGCTAAGAGACAATTTTGGTTAAACTAAGTGACATCTAACAAAATTTTTTGTTGCTCACGACAATGAGATCTTTGTTAATGTCGCTTAGCATAATTTTTTTGGCGAATAATACAAATTTCAGGGAGCAACATTATTTTAATGAGAAAACATGGCAGTTGGTAAATTTTTTTATTTGTACTCTAGTTTCCTTTTCATGCATAATAGGTTGGCGAAACCCAGGCCAAAACGTGGCCCTTAACATTATAGTATATTTCCTCATCAAAAAGTCATTTTTGAAAAAAGTGTCGCTTAGTACATTCTTACGGGAAGGTATCGACATAATATGGTTAAATTCTGACAAGTATCGAATTGACAGTTTTAACAAAAATATAAAAAAAATCTACTAAAAAGTGGTAATATTTGTTTTTCGACTAGAATATCTTGAGAACCAGCAATGATATTGACTTTGCCATTATTTAATTTTATACATAAAACAATTTCTAACAAATGGTTTATATTTGACATATATCTAGTTTTAGAGCGGATATATTTTGTAAGTACCCTTCCATCAATAACCAAACCATATCTTTTATATTTGAATATTTCGTTTTTAAATTTTTTTTTCAATTAAAATGTTTGGAACCGATATAATAAAGTAATTTCTATAGTATAATACATAATTTTATAATTTTATTATCAACTTAGTTTTTAGAAGAATGTATGTACTGTACATACGTATATGAATAAGGTTGTTCAGTTGTACACATATTCAAATTCCATTAATAGCTATGGTAAAATTGAAGAAAACGTCACAATATGATTTTATCTTTTTGTCCATGAAAAAGATGTAAAATTCTACTCAAGGTTTTCTTACCACAATGGGAAGTTATCAGTGTGGGTCGCACCCAGCCTCTTTTTTAAAAAGTGGCAACGCTGATCTCAACACAATTTAGTTAACACGAAACCAATATTGGTCCAATAAAGCAAGTAAAAAACTCAATTGCTTATAACAACAAATTGTATTTCTTGGTGCCAGAAATAACTTCTTCAAAATCTTGAACAGTCTATAAAAATTTTAAATTCAACCAAACACCATGATAGGAAAATGAAGAAAAGGAAACTTTAAAAATATGAGTTATTTTTTTTTAGCTATTTTAGATTTTGAAATATGGCTTTTAATGCCTAAGTGCAAGTACGTGAAACCCAGTCGTGCATTTTATTTCAAATGAAAAGGACTATACATAGAGTTGAGGTCGTGGAATGAAAAAAAAAATAAAAACTGAGATATCTACAAAGCTAGTTAGGAAAACGTGCAATGCGTTTCGAGAAACGTGCGAATATACATATATGTATGTAACGACGACACAAGTGAACGTGATTTCTGAAGATGTTATTCTCAATGAAAATGAAAAAAAAAACTCATATACTCGTATACTCTGCTTAAATTGCTTGGGGTCATATGCAGATGTACAAGTCCTTTTTGGTAATTTAGTAATTACGAGTGACAAGAATATTGGGTCAACGTACTTGGTCTTATGATCAAGAGGTTTAGAACTTTAAACACGACTGTTATTTCAGAAAAATGCTTTAAAGCATAAGATTTCATTTTTGGATTGCTAAAACGAATCCTTAAATACTTTGCACTGCTAAATATATTGTAAAAGGTAGATTTAGTACACGTATTTTTCTTTTCAAAATCCTTAGAGCTATTTCCGGTAATGCTTGCATGGCAGGTATCGTTAATCAATACATATTCAAGAAAAACAATTTCGGAATTACTTTAAGCTTTTAAGTTTAATTTTTTTTCTACATTTTGGAAATACCGAATTTATTATTTATACTTTTTGGAAGCTTCTAAGAAAGTCAAGAGTCAGAAAACAAATGTTCTATATAGGAGGTAATACAAATTTGTATGACAAGTACTATGTATATTATATTTAAATTTAAAGTAATTATTGTAAATGGTTTTTAAGACTAAATAAATATAACCACTGATGAAGCTAGAAAGAAAGCGATGAAACGTTGGGAAAAATGATTTAGTTTTTTTTTTTTTTAAATTATGTAATTACATTATTTTCAAGAGATCCTTGAGCCCGATTGTCTACAAAATAGCATACGTCACATTATATGATCAAATACCATTACAGACAAGTACTATTATTTTTGAATTTAAAATAAGACAAAACATGCCGAGGCATAACTAAGATCCCTGTAGATGCAATTTTAACAAAGTCGCCCCACCCGCTTAGGTTGTAGCTTAAACTGCGGCCATGTGAATAGCCAGCTAGAATTGTCTGGTCCACTCTTTTCACCTTTTTCATCATAAACAAATATTTTAAAAATTATCACCGGTGCCGTGAAATAAGGCCAAGTGAAATAAGGCCAACTTTCTAAAATTGGTCTTATTGCACTTTTACAAAGTGAAATTAGGCCAATTTTCAGCAGTTGGTCTTATTGCACTTTTACAAAGCGAAGTAAGGCCAAATTGGTCTTATTTCACTTTCAACAGTTGGTATTATTGCACTTTAACAAAGCGAAATAAGGCCGAACTGCATTTTTATATTTATTTCATTTCATTCATTTCATTTATAAGTATTATTTATTCGTATAATACATAATTTATTGTTTATTGGTGGCCGATGTTCTGGGTTTTCTTGAGTAACAGTACCTTGGGTGGCCCGCTTCGCGGGTTTTCAGGATTTTAACTCCCTTTTCGGGGCTCACACCCGCTCACGCAACTCCGTTGCTCCGCTTAGGGTATGTTCAGTCGCCAGGCAGGCGCCTGTAGCAACAGTTTTCTTGAGCAGCAGTACATAACTGTTAGTTGTTTACTCCAATTAATGTAAAATACAAAACTGTTGCTACAGGCGCCTGCCTGGCGACTGAACATACCCTAAGCGGAGCAACGGAGTTGCGTGAGCCGGTGTCAGCCCCGAAAAGGGAGTTAAAATCCTGAAAACCCGCGAAGCGGGCCACCCAAGGTACTGTTGCTCGAGACAAAACATTTTATGTTTGGCCTTAAGTCACAAACAAATTTGGCCTTATGTCACGGCGCCGTTAAATACATTCAGTTGCTCTTATTACGCTTTCAAAAAGTGAAATAAAATCAATTTGGTCTTATTTCTCAAAATCATTTGGCCTTATTTCACTTTGCCAAAGTAAAATAAGACCAACTACTGAAAATTGGCATTATTTCACTTTATCAAAGTGCAATAAGACCAATTTTTGAAAGTTGGCCTTATTTCACTTGGCCTTATTTCACGGCACCATTATCACCTCATGAAATTAGCTATATATTTGATCATATTTTATTTTTCTTGCTCGTTAGTTTATAATTACGATAATAGAAAAGTGTTTTGAATTTTGACATCAATTAATTGATGTGGAATGTACATACATATGTCAAAGTCAATTGATTTGTTAAGTGTACAAATTCCTTTTAAAATGCTTTCAGTAAATTTTATACGATTTTTTTTAGGTTAAATTGAATTAAAAGATCTTTATATAGAGACTGATATTTATTTATTGACTTGATTCGTTGCTTTTACGACCAATCATTCGTATTTAAGATTTTTGTAAGATTGCTTAGAAAAATGAATACAAGTAAGATTGCTTAGAAAAATGAATACAAAATTTTTTCGACAAATTTTCTCTTTTATTTAAAATCTAAGCCACACTAAACTGATACGTACATACATATGTATATGAAATAAAATGCACGACTGGGTCGCACGAACTTGCTCTTATGTAAATGACTAAGAATTTCAAAAATGAATGTTATTAGAGTAAAACTGTTCATAAGTATAAAATTAAGACTAAAACAACTCTTTTAGTAGTTGGAGCTAAATGCAAGAACAACAATTATATGTCTGTACTGGTTTCTTAAAAAAATAAGCTTACAAAATTTTTAAAACATTTTTCAGAAAAAAATTTGGTACGCCAATTTAAAGTTTTTATTATTGTTCGAATAAAAATTAAATTTACAAACAAAAATATTGAGCTGTTTCTGAGATATCGAATATTCCGAAAAAAAAAGGTTTTTTTTCAAAAATTCAAAAAATATTTTTTTTTTCAAAGTTTTGAAATGCAATGTTTTTTTAACCTTTTAGAAGCATCTCTATAAAAAAATTCATTAAATCCGTTATGTCGATAATGAGAAATTCTAAATTCGAAAAAATGGTTATATATGGTTATACGTATACAGTCAGTAATATCTTGATTTCAATTTTGTTTTTCTTATTTAATTATAGATCGTACAAATTAATCAAAAGAAAAAAATTTTAACAAAATTCTCGGAACCGTTTTCGAGAAAAATTCGATTTTCGAAAACCATTGTTTTTTAACATTTGTATAGGGTATCGTTATTTTTAAGTAAAATAGTTTTTTTTCTCATATCTTGTAGATTAGATTAAAAAACTTTTATTTATCAAGTTTTAAGAAAATCGAGCATGGGGTTTTCGAAATAGTAAGTTTTCAAAAAAAAAAATTGATTTTTTTTTTAAATCCAAACAAAAATAACAAAAACAATGAAGTGAAAAATCCTTTAAATCTTCCCTACCGAAAAGTGCTTCTCATCTTAGGTGTTCTGACTCGGAGGAAAATTGTAGGTGTCCTCCATTCTACAAGCAATACTTGCACAGGAATGTTTGAGTGTCGTTAATCACTAAGCCATGGTTCTCTACAAACTGGTGCAACTTTATTGAGTGCCGTTCTATTCCTTAAATTTTAAAACTGCATCTGCCCTTGTTTAACTGATTCCACAGTATTCATTTGTTACCTGTTTTTAGTGCAAAATTTTGCTGCGCTTTCTATTCTCTCAAAACACTTAGGTATAGTAAAACCTTATCAAATGCTTGATTAACATTCAGAAATTTCACCTAGCTGTATTTTTTCGAAAAAAATGTTATTTTTTCTAGGGATAAGACTGTATTACTGTGGTTGGCCTCTTAGAACCAATTTTCTTCAGTGAATTAGCTGTGGTATTTTATTGAGACTAATTTTGCATTCTATAGTAAAATAAGGAATTCTCAATTGTGGTTACGGCTGCATTGTAAACGAATCATTTTTTTTTATCTATTATGTATTTAAATTCACCGGTAATAAAACATCCAATCACAGAAGAAAAACTAATAATTGTTAAGGGAAAAAACAAATTGTGTGCTCAAACATCTGGAGTTGAAAATATTTCAAGGCAACCAAGCCCATTATCAGACCTTTTTTTAGTGGTCCCTATTTATTTTATTCATGTTCCTTGAAATATCCTCTTTCTCCACTATTGTATTCCACATTTTATCAACTTCCAACAGTTGCCGGCACGAGAATAGACAAAAATATAGCTTCGTGCAATTTATGGTCTTCAAGGTACATATAAAAATGTTTCCGAGGACACTCCCTACAAACTACCATTCGTTCAAAAATTCAGCAGTAATTTATGACAACACATGCCACAGGCAAAAAAAAAAACAACCCAATCTTATGTTGGAAACAAATGCTTGTGGCTTATTTCAAGTCAAGGTATCCATCTCCATCACCATTATACCACGAAGCCATCAGCCACAGGATTCTATTACGCTAACCAAGTATGCATTGTGTTTTGAAGATGAAAATTACATTTCTGCTTATACACATTTTACTGAATGTATTTGTGTGGGAAACAATTTGTAGACCTAGAGGTCGCTATAGTTCATATTTGCAAAATGGAGAAAGTGCTTATGTTGAGAATTTAATTTAATGAACCACACACATGCAATAATTGTGGTTTGTTTCAAAGGACAATTTTAAGAGTAGCCACACCCATCCCATTTGTAAGTAATGAAAATGGGTAAAACGTTTTGCTCGCAGGAAATGCATCTCAACCATCAAAAATGGTATTCTTGACCTTCAATGTTTTATAACTTGATAAGTTGAAAACTTTGGTTGGGGCTAGAACTTTCGTCAGCATAAGGGAAAAGTTTGTTTTTCTGTAATTTTTACTGAAATTGTTTTTTTTTTGCATTCTATTTTGGTCATTGTTCAGGGGAGTTCCTTGAAAATATCTCACCCAAAAATATTCGTCCTATTGTTTTGGCAAAGTTTTTTGCGAAAAGGATATAGAAGGGAAATAGAAGAAAAACTGAATGTTTCCTCCAGTGACGCCCTTGAACATTCAATTGTTCACAGTGCCTAATAGATGAAAATCATACAATTCATACAATGGCAATCTAGTTACAGGGTATTTCACTTAAAATAGTTTTCCACAATGTAAAAAAGACTCGTATAAACAATGAAATATTACCACGAGTCCCTTATGTAATCGATATACTTTTCCGATAAATCGAACTGAAGCCAGCCTCATCGCTAAGGAAACCGTAACCGGTGTGAAATTTGCATACTATAGAATTTATTATTTTCAAAGTAAGTTTTACAATTTTAACAAGTTCAGCGAATAAACAAAACATACACAAACTTGGATGACAGATCGGTTTGACGTTTGTGATTGAAACAGAGATGTCTAATCCGGACGCTAATTTGGATGATCCAATTTGACTTAAGTAAAAAAAAATCACCTCTTTTGAAGATTGTGTCTAAGTCCCTTTTAGACTGAATGGTTGTAGATATCTTTTTTCAAATCTTTCCTCAACATTTTTCTCATTAAGGGAACGTCTATCGAAATTTTTTGTTGTGAACAGGTTTTTGAAAATTTTCAATTTTGAAGTCAAAAACTTCAATTGACTTTATTTTTATGTGGCTCGATGATCTTGGCAACCCATATGGGATATTCGTAAAAAAATTGATGTCATATAATTTTTCAGTTATTGGTCAACAAAGTCAACTAGTTTTAAAAATTGTTCAGCCACATACAATTTGTAAAAAAGGCTTAACAGGTTTTAAGGTCACTCGCAATTTTCGGCACCTCACTTGTGGGATATTCAAAAAAATTATATACCATCCGCAAGATCACTACATCCTTTTCAACTATTTTTAGTAATTGATCAGCCATACATTTTTTTATGAATTCTTAAAGCTTGTTTCAAGTTCGCGGACAGAATTTTTGGGACCTTATTAGGGTCATTTAAAAGGTCAGATGATGGTAAAAAAAGATCAGCTAGGTTAAGTTTTTGGCCTGTAATAGATTTTTTTGTAATTTTTTTCATTTGAAGGATATTCGCAAAAAAATGTGTAGCATCCGGAAGATCACTAGATCCTGATAAAAAGTCAACTATTTTCTCTAGTTGATCAGCTAGCCATAGATTAGTTTAATGATTTTTTTAAGGTAATCATTTGTGGGATATTCGCAAAACATGTTTACCGCCTGAAATGTCTGTAGATCCATATAAAAGACCAGCTGGGTTCAGTAATTGGGAAGCTATAGATTTTTTCTTAATGATTTCTTAAAGTTTCTTTTTTTGAGTTCACTCACCTCATTTGTGTAAATTTCCGAGAAAAATGATGGTACTATTTTTTCTGTTGCCTCTCAAGAAATTACATAACAGCGATGCTACAATTTCGACTAATACTCCTGCCAGGCTATTATTAGCCTCAATGTTAGTTTTTTTTAGAGATTCGTAGCATTCCTTGAACGAATATACATAGGTCTTATAGATTACCGACGGATCAGAAGTGGTGCAAAATTTCTTGCAACGTTAAGGGAAACCTAAGAACTTAGCAGCGTTTTTTGCGATGTTGAATTTATGGTCATTCCACTCAAGGTGGTCTTTGATGCACACACCGAGAACTGAAAAATACTGTTTCCTCAATGCAAGTGCCACTCATGGATAGCGGATAGGATGGGGTTTCGCTTTAAAAACATTAGACAGCTTTAAGTTTTCGAAGTATTAAATTTTACGCGGTTTATTGTTCCCCATTTGACTTATCATACGCTGCCGCTCTAAATCCACATCGGAAGAATGAGGACGTGCATCTGAAAATGAACATGCGAAGCTGAGAATACTGTTGTGAGCAAAACAATGCAATGGATTATTGGATTCAGACAAAAGATCATTGATAAATATGAGAAAGAGAGTATTAGACAGAACAGAGCCCTGTGGCACTCCAAAATTTATTTTATGATTCTGACTTAAAAACATTCAGCACAGCTTCTGTTCAACAGTTCGAAAGGCAGTATCTAATCCAGCGAAGAAGAGTTTGATTAATACCAGATGCACGCACTTTCGATAAGAGAGCTTGGTTCCAAACTCTATTAAATGCTTCTGAAACATCAAGTTCAATAATCTTACTTTCTCCAAAATGCTGTGTAATGTATATGTAGATTTGTGCCACTGTTCGGTGAGATAAGCCATCAGATCACAAGTGAACTTATTGCTACGAACATATTACCATTGCGATAAATTGCCAGTGTTTCCATGACCTTCGACAGAAGGGACATAGCTAAGTACAACTGGACGTTAGTAAGAGGAGGAAGATTCGCCTTTCTTAGGGATAGACTGGACAAATACTGTTTCCCATCCACTCAAAAAGAGATCACTAAAGTGGGACAGATGGAAAAGTTCACGCAATGGTTTTTCTAGCACGGAAGAATCTCTTCAGAATAATGACGGAGATACCATACGAGCCAGTGGATTTATGTAAGTCAATATCTTTAAAGAGTCTTGCAACAGCACAAATGTGAAAGAATATTAGTCCCATTGAATTGTTAAGGCACTTCAGTTCCGGGAAAGTCAAGTCATGATGCTTTCTATGAGTGTAGAAGTTTTAGCAAACTGATTCGCTAGAAGATAAGTTTTCATGAGAGATTTAATAAAGGGAGTTTCATTGTAGATGAGCGTAGTAACAGAAAACGAAGTAGTATTTCTTACATTCTTCAAAAAAATTACCAAAAAATTGTAGTACATATAAAACATTGCAGTATTTTTTGTCTTAATTTTTGGCCATGCAAAAATTTGGTTCTTTGAATATGATCATTATAGGTCTTTTTAAGACTGCCGAACCTATTCCGGTTTTCCATTCAGGAGTTTCAAATTTCTTGGGTGCTATTACATTGTGTTATAGGTATAAACTCAAAAGAATTTCAACAGTATTCATAACTATAAGTTCAACAAAACTTACGTACACACATATTGACAACCCCATCTCCATAATGAGGGAAATTACCTAATTTGCTTTGGAATCAGTAATCTACCTTATTCAAACGTAAAAACTCTCATATGGATTTAATATCAGAAGAACAATTCACCTTCTCCTGGTGTCTAATCTTTTCAAATAAATAAATAGCTAAGGTACACCGAACAGAAAAAGAACAAAAATATCCTATTTTTACATCTTGGTCCTCATGGCATTTTTTGTTTTCATAAGAACGGAAACATTGTCCATTTCCATTCCATACGAAACGAAGATCCGGAGTTAAACAAAATATCAAAACTAGGTTTTTTACAGCTGCTCTTATACTTTTGAAGAAAATTTAAAAAATTTATCCAAAAATTATTCTGAGCTTGAAACAATTTAAAAAAATTCGTTTATAAAAAAAACTATGGCTGACCAATTAGAGAAAATAATTGTTCTTTTGTCAGGTAATATTTTTACGAATATCCCATATATTGGGTGCTAAAATCCCAGAGCCCTTTTATGTATCTATTTATTTTAATGTACACTAGTAATAGTTTATGTGCATTCCATTTTAAAGAAGCTTCATTTTACGTTAACTTAGCTTTATTCACAACGTTTTATCTCAACATATAAAAGCTTTATAAAACATCAAATTCAAAATGAAACACCCTGTGCAGGAAAGCTCTTATAAGAAGGACGGTATACAAAAAAGGTATGTTAAGTTGAACTGCCGCCGGGAAATCTATTCGATTGAATCTAACTATTAATTTCATGCTATTCACAAAAATATTTCATTCTATTTCATAGCTAAAAATGCTGATAGAATATTTAGAACCCAAAACCTACATAATGTTCATTATAACAAAAGAAAATGGCCAAGAAAAATTGGTTTTGGTTTCATGGATGCTTCCAGTTGGGTGTATTTTTAGGATGAGAGCAATTTTTTTTATAGCCAGATAAAATATAGATATTGTTGTTGGTGTTGATGTAAATAGTTGCCCTTGGCCAGAGATGATGTTGCATTATCATCACCGAAATAGATATGTAGTTATTCAACTATTCAGTGGATTGCTTATAAAAAAAATAATAGAAGCTCCCGAGGATGGCGGCAAAAAAATTTAATCAACACGAATAAAGCTGAAAACGAGAATACTAGGTATATTTGAATGGTTTTTATTTTTTATTTTGTAATGGGAATTTGTATTATTTATTTTGTTGGAGATTTTTGATTTTCATTTGAAATTGTATCCTTTTTGCAATACAAATTGGGGAGGTATTTTTTATTTATTTTTATTTGGTGGAAATGTTTTCGAAAGTTGATTTTACTAATGAAAGAGTAATAAAAACTTGGTAATCGGATTGCAATTTCGTCGCAAATTTGAATAAGAGATAGAAAACATGGTAGTTAAAAAGAAGAATTAAGGAATTGTGCTAACTGAAAAAAGGGTTTTGTATAACGCTCAGAGGGTATAACTACTTCTCGAGAAATCAAATAGAATATATTCACATTGTATTTGTAAAAGTCCACACTATCTCACATGTTGTATGGAAATCTCAGCTTCGTCTAGTTCACATCAAGTTATCTGCAAGAATAAAGGGATATGACAAAAGATATGTTACTTAATAAATAGTGTGCTGCTGGCGCTGGTAGATTTTGGCGGCCGTGTTTTTTTGGTGACATCTGTCAAATCTGTTGTTTATTATTTAGTTACTGATGCCCAATCATTTTTGCCAGTTACACGATCGAACAGCACGTCAAAATGATAAGACTTTATTATCAAAATGAGGGTTCGTTAGTGCAAATGTTGCGTACGTTACGCTCATTCACAGTCCCTTCAAAATTCAATCAGCTAACATTAGTTCGTTAAAAAAACACAAGATTGAAGATCGGCAGAGAACATGGCCGCAGTCCGTGACTCCACTACGGCCACAAAAATGCATTTTTTAGCTCTGTAAGAGCCTTAGCTTAGGAGATATTTTAGTTTGAAAAACTCAAAATTTTTTAGTGCATCATTGGGAAATCGGACTCTATTACGGTCATAAAAATACTATTTGTCTGAAAAAAACGTTTATGACTAAAAATTTGGAAATTTTTTCTGTAACGTAAGTTTAGCTTCAACAAAGAAATGCCTAACGTCGTTTGTGGATACGAAATATTAAGCCTTGAACTATAAGGATAAATAGATATAATCCAGTTGTGCATTTCTTAACTCCCTATGAATATCAAAATCTTGAATAGGCTTGTAGCTTATAAAGGTGTAACGATAAAAATATATATAAACTTACCAAGACGATTGGGAAGATTGTGAGGACGAATGAAATTTAAAGATTGTGGCTGAGGATAATACGAATCCAAATATAATTCTATCAAAATAAAGTTATTGACAGCTGTGGTACACCCTCTCCCGAAAAAGGGAAACGGCAATTCTAATCCGACGAATCTCCGGTCGATAAGTCTTCTTCCGAGTTTCAGTAAGGTATTCGAAAAAGTTATTAACAGAGCTATGTCCAAATGGGCGGAGGACAGCAATATCGTACCGGATACTGAGTTCGCTTTTAAGGTAGGACATGATACAATTCATGCTGCGTCTTAACTAGTCTCTGATAAAAAAAAAATCAAAGGTAGTGTACTGGGGCTTGTCTGGTTGATTTAGAGAAGGCACCGTACGGTTACAACTATTATATATGCTTTATGATATGCTTAATGGTAGAAAGTTTGTTGTCGATAGTGGCAATGTAACTTCTACCGCAATCTTCGATATTAAGATTGGTCTTCAGCAATGAGCGGTCAACTCATCGATTCTATTTAGCATTTACACCAGGGATCTGATAGGTAGTCTAACTCAGGCAATTGCGTTTTACGACTATTTAATAGCGAGCACCAAAAGTCGAGGTCATCAGAATTCTCCTGCAGCGTAACCTCGACAAAATTCAGCGATATTGTGATGACTGGAAGTTGAAAATCAACTTTCAGAAATTTAAAACTATTCTGTTTACGACTTCGTTGGCTGGAGCCCCAAGGGATATACGTGAAAGAACTAGCGCAAGCTGGTGATCGTAGAGGCCACATTGACAGCCACTGACGAGTAAAATTAAAGTACCTTGGCATCTGATTGGATCGGTATTTGCATTTCGACAGATACATAAGTGCTGCTTCGACCAGTACTACTGAAGCCTTTACCTGACGGCTTGATAGCAGGATGAAGTGATTTGATACATGGCCCTCATCCGACCGATGACTGCCTATGAGTGCCCGGTGTGGTTCAACGTTGCTCCATCTCAAATGGAAAAGATTCGGGTGTTTGAAAGGTAGTGTCCTAGACGTTGCCTTGGATTACATAGAACACCAGAGTCGGAGCAAAAACATTATTATTCCAACCAGGTTCTATACGACGGAGCCAACATAAGCAGAATTAATGATTTTTTGATAGAGCTGATTCGGGGTCACTTTGCAAGAGCGATGTCCTCGACCAACAGCCTAATTTTTGGGCGTATTACCCTAACAATGATTATTATGAGAGCGTACGTTTAAGGAGCTTTATCCCACCCGATGTATTTCTCTACTTAGACAGTCAAGGGCTGGTCCAGAATAGAATGGCGATTCCGCTAATCTACCACTCCGGCCGTAGGACTTTGTATAGGTGGCGCCTTTATGGTCGAGACGTCCTCGCACAAGACGAAGTAGAGCGCCATCGGCTCAGTAGGACTGTGCTCGATAAAAATAAAATAATGTAGTTTAAAACAAAGATAGTTTTTAGGCCGATAGGTAAAGGTAAAAAAAAGTAAATGAAGAAAAAAACTGATAACAAGAGTTAGACCATGGAAAAAGAACATAGTCAAAAAAGTTTTGAAGAACCGAAAAAAGAGTGGTTTTTGTTGCGGTAAATAATTTGTAACAAACGTTGATACTATTCAAATTAAACGCACGACTTAAATGTACCATTGCGTCGTATGCCCTTAATCTTATGTTAGAAAATCTCTCTATAATAGTTAACAAGCTCTCAAAACAATAATTAAAAGGAAAAGTTTCCTTTGAAAAAAGATGTATATATTTATACACACTCCTGATACCTACATATCTTGCTATTATCATCTTGTTCTCTAGGCAGAGAAACTTTCAAAAATAATTTGTCCCTTATTTTCCTTGATGGTTGACACATACGAATTATTCCATTCCATTTAAAGCTTCCGCTTCAAGTAAAGTAAAAGTCCTTCCCCTAGAATGCTAACCTACATTATCTATCTGTCTTGTTATGCCCTTTCCTCCTGATTGTATACTATCACTTTATGTCCATAATAGTTCCCTGTAGTAAAATAATCCATAGCTGCAAGAAGGTCGTTTCCTGTCCAATGAAAGTGTCCGAGAATCATATTTCACTACTAAATATAACTAAGTGTGCCTTCTAATCTTGGTCAATATGTGTGTTTAACTTGATAACTGATATCTTTTCGTTCTTTTTACTTTCATAAGGAATTAGAAGAATGTTTTTGCATACTCAACGCTGCTTTCTTTTTCCTATTAAGAAAATGAATGGGAAAGATGTAATATTTACGTATTTTTTCTAAGAAGTCAACAGACATTCGTAACTTGTCCTCTTTTATCCCAACTTAACCGTCAGTGATGAGCACCGTTAAATAAAATGAGAAACGCAATAATTCTAGGCAAACAAACAAGTGTTCGTCATTCATTCCTTATTTCATATTGATGCACCCGACCTGAGTAGTTTATTCATTTCTAATTTCACGCTCAGTGCATAAGGACCTTTGCACACTCACGAAATAAAAGTACTCACCCTAAAGTAATGGTCCCTTAAGAGAATAAGTTCTATCTGTCTCTAGCGCTGAAAACCTCTGCTTTCCAACACTTGTGTGATGTATGGATGGTGAAAAAGTTTTCACCAATCGTAAAGCCACTTTAGAACTCTTCGGTTCTGTATATGAAATTCACTTCGGTCTTCTTTTTATTCAGTGGGTGTAAAATGAAGAGTGGGGATGAGGACTCTAAGGAATTTGTTGCTGTTTTCATATCATATGGTTTTTTTTTTAAGTGACTCACAGTGGAACTCTATTGAATACACGCTAATGTGTCGTGAGAGTGAACAAAGTGAAAACAGAGATGGAAATGAAATGAAATATCCTTTAAGGACATGCAAGCACAAAAACTATGTCAATTGAAGTGGAAGTGGGTACATAACAATCGATTTAGTGTCGATGCAAAGACACTTACGACCGGAAGCAAACTTTTGTTCTATAGAGAAATAGTTACGAATGTGTCGTTGCAAATTTTACCTTGGGGAATTTTATTATTTTTTTTTTTTATGGAGAAAAATAAATTTTTGATTGACATTGATTGAAGTAAACATACAAATACAGTCAACCGTAAGGAATCAACTAACTTTGTATAAATAATATACGATTTAAATTTGCAAAAGGAAATTAAATCTCCCTCATATACATATGGTTCATTGGACTGTGAAGGTAAATAGGAGCTTGTATAGTACAGCTCAACTTACTCTAATGGATGCACAATTCCCTAACATCTTTAGCACACAAATAAAGTGTTTTGCGACGCAGGTTTCATATTAGATCATATCGATTTCTTTTTTTTAAATCTGTCAAAGTTATTCATAGGGATGACATTTTTCTAGAATTAGTAGACAGTTTAATGGACGCCATTTTTATTTACCAAGTATATTTAGAAACGTTTTTTTTTCGAAATTTAATAAAATATTTTTTTCTTAAGACCCGTTCCACAAATTTAAAAAAAAAATCAAAAAATTGTATTTAGTAAAAGCTAATAATGGGCTTCGAAAATATCAAAAAAATGTTTATTGACACATTATGGTACTCAAAAACGGTTAACGGATTTGGATCTATTTTGTATTTTAAAGCTAATGGAATAAAAAAAATCATTTTATTTTAATTTAACACTTTACAGTTAACAGTTTTTTAATACTGTTTACAAGATACAGGACAAAAGTTTTAATTTCATCTAAGACTTACGGTGCCCACAGTACAAAATGTGAAAAATTGGTTTTCGAAGACCAAATTTCTGTAACGCTTAGTTCTCTGATCTAAAATTCAATAAAAATATTTGAAATCAATATATTACTGACAGTACCTACCATAGAACCATATTTTAGATTTTCTGTTTTCTCATTAACGCCTTAACGAATTAAAGCTTAAAAAACATTGCATAATTTAAAAAACACATTTTTGTAATTTTGTTTTTTGAAATTTATTTTTATTTGAACGATAACAAAACCTTAAAATTGATTTTGTAAATTTTTTTCTTAAGAATTATTATTAAGGATTTTTCAATAAAGGCGGATGGATGTTGAAATGGAATCAAAAAAGCCCGCCTCAGCTTTCTACAGTGGCACGGATTTGAGTGGTCTAATTTTTTCAATGACTATTCCGCATAGATCAGGCTGAATTTAAGCGATGGATCTATGTTGTGTTCATCTTAAGGACATGTATCGATTGTGGCTTATTTGTATAATTTAATTCGTATTTTATTTAAACATAAGTATCTTTCTTAAATAATACTCTTTCTTTGTAATACTCAGAATATGAATGTTAAGTTTGAGTAGTTAGATAACTACCATTTACAAAGGAAAATATAATTTTAATAAGAAATAAATATTAAATTATACAATATTCTACATTAAATAATAAATTAAGTTAAAAACTTAAAATAATTTCAGCATTTGTATATGTTTTTCAAGGATTTTTCTAATAAATTTAAGTTATTTAGTCCTGTCAGGTTTGCGGACAAGGGGTTCCAATAGCATGCACAAAGAATTGTCTATAGAGTTTCTACATTTAAAGGTGGGGACAGTGGAAATATTACTTCATTGTGATAATGGAAAAATAAGTTAAGAAGATAGAATAGATAGTTCCGATCTTTTGTATGAAAAATTTTAAAAAATAATTTCAGTGTTGGCGAATCTAGATATTTGTTAAAAGACATAGGGCCGTACCAATAATAAAACTAAGAGACGACTTTAATATTTGAACGAAATGGACCATTATTTAAAGAGCTCTATGAAGTTAGCCATACATGTTATAAACTTAATTAATTAATATTTATGTGAACTCTAAATTATGAACCATTTATTGTACGGAAGCTAAATAATAAAATGCATCATAAATATTGTCAGTTATATAGAGTCCATTAAATAATGCTTTATTTCGTTCAAATATTAAAGTCGTCTCTTAATTTGATTGTTGGTAAGGCCCATATTGAATAAACAACCTGCCTGCATAGAAACATGATCAAAATGATATTGTTAAACGCTACTTGAAGTTTGTGCTTGCTAACACTATCCAAGCAGAAAGAAAATGGGCTTCAATGTAAAAGAGTTGGCAGGACAAAAATGTTAATATCTAATTATCATTTTTATTGAAACTGGAAACTGTAAGACAATTCCCAAAAAGGTGCGAAGCCGAAAAGCAGCGTAAACTGGACAAATAGCACATGCCAAGTGGTTGTTCCACGATTATGTTCGGTAACGTAATTTAACGTTGTGCCATAAAACTCAAAACTTAGCAGATATGACATATGAAG
The DNA here is from genome assembly GCA_911387755.1 of Chrysotoxum bicinctum. NCBI lineage: Eukaryota > Metazoa > Arthropoda > Insecta > Diptera > Syrphidae > Chrysotoxum > Chrysotoxum bicinctum. The sequence goes on along the minus strand of OU426990.1, from coordinate 23,031,260 downwards.
TTTCAAATTATTGTCTTGGGACCACTGTGCTATTCGCATCAAATCTTCATTTATTCTGGCTGTTGCATCTTCAACCATACCAATTCAATAGCTCAAATGTATTTGTACATCGTCTGCATACATATCGATACTCGATAGTAAGTCATTGTTGAACAACGTTAATGTGGGGGTGGCCGTGGCGCGATGGTTGTCTACTCGCCTGTCAACCGCATGATCACAGGTTCGATCCCTGCCGTCGTCTATGTCGCTTTAATTCCATTAAAACCTTCTAAAAATTGTCATCAATGGGTTGCTGGTTTACTCATTACATGTTGTTCAGGCATAACACTAACAACATGTAATTGAGTTAAACTAGTATGCCCAACAAGGATGAATACGAATAAAATAATGTGAATTATAAGCGACATAGAAATAAGACACGGCATTCTCACTTTAGTTCAGCCGCCATCCCTGGAGATAAGAATATCTGAAACAACCATCAACAGTCTCAGAACATCGTGCCACACATCTTTCCTATCCTTCTTTTTCTTCATTAACTTCACGCCCGCGCTGTGTTAAAACATTTAAAGGGTAATCATAATCCCTTGAGCGCGGGTAGATTATAAAAAAAAAAAAAGTGGACCTACAATTTATCCCTGAGGCACACCAGCAAGAGTAGGTAAAAAATTAAATTGCTTATTATTCACGAAAACTGTCTGAGTTCTATGACTTAGGTATTTTTCAACAAGGAACAAAATTGAATTTTCGAAAAAGAAAAAAATCTTTAAGTTGTTTAGAAGTATTCCGTGAAAACAGTAACGAAGTCTTTGAACTTTCAAAAAGTGCAGTAAGTCCAATGTTATTACTATTATTATTAATTTCCTATCGATTATTGTGAGAAGCGCAGTTGTGCAGATTTTAAAAGTCTATGGATATCTAAAAACTCACAAGCCAAAAGTAAAGTATGATGTAAATTGTTCAGTATTGTTGCGAGGTTGACTTATTTAGTATTCGAGTTATTTTTTAATCTTTTCATAGCGATGGGTAACACGAATTGTTTTTTAATATGTGTTATAAAAGGAGAAATTAAGGTAAGAATTATTTTAACAAATTTTGAATGAATATTGTCAAGACCAATAGTTTCCGTTTAAATGTGTTTTTTGAAGAAAACTCAAGACTTCTATTTAAATGTCTGTCAACTTGCACACCAATGTGTATGTTAGAATCCTGTTAGAAACATAACTGTTTGTTCAGCTCATTAACATCACAACAGACCTGCGAATCCAGGTAATAAGAAAATGTTTAGCGGGGTCAAATCACATGAACTGAGTGGCCAATTCACACTCACCTCTACGAAAGATAATCTTAGTATCAAATAGTTCATGTAGAATGTCAGTGGTGGTGTCCACACTAGGGAACGAGCGGTATTCTTCTGGGTCCATATAATTCAATTCGGTCTATAAGGGATTGGTAACCATCGTTCTGTAAAGCGCTGGCTTTTGACGAACACCACTTCACCGTTCGTCGTTTTCGAAAAACTATGAACCAATGTCACCTGGTGAACCTCGTGTGGGTTGGTGTCGTCAATTAATTCGTTTGCTAAAACACTCATTCTACCAAAACTGCTAATCGTCGCTAAAGATGATTTTCCGGCTTGAATTTGGGTCTTCTTCCAAAAGCACTAAAGCATAGCGAACAAACGTCGTTTGCTATGGACATGAGCTTATAGCTCCTAAGTCAATTGGATCTTGTACAGGTGTTCAAGTTGAAGTCTGCGAAAGGCCGAGTTCCGGTGCACGGCGATTAATCGAGTGCAATACACTTTCACGGACCGCGGTGATCTTTTCGGTTGTTCTCGCGTTCTTTTGACAATCGAATGTTGTCTTATTGATTACTGAACCAGTCGTTTCAAATTTTCCCAAAAAAAGTGAAACAATCAACTGTTAAGGGTCACCATGTGCAACGCGGGCAACGTTTTTACTCTAACGAACACTGATTTTTATAGTAAATTTGTATGTTAAATCGTGTAACTTGCCATGGTGATTAAGCCTCAGTAACTGAATAATAAACAACAGATTTGACAGATGTCACTAAAACAACATGGCCGCCAAAATCTACCCGCGCTGATTGCGAAACCCTATATATGTATGTATACATTTATTTTAACGATCTTAAATTGTTATTCTTGCGTAAATTCATATTTACTTATGACATTCTTTGTTAAGCTCCAAGTACTATAAAATTGGTCACTAATATAATTCTTTCTAAAATTTCAAGTTTTTTAAACATAAGGGCATGGCATGTTTGTGTGACCCGGTCGCGTATTGCCAAACTGTATATCAGTACAGAGCTCCGAAGCTCTATAATAGACTACAGAATGCTCATTCAAATTAAGAGCATACTATACATATACTGTGTCAGATCAAAAGCAGATTTTTCTGTGTTGGTATACATTTTGCTCAGGAAACTAAGAGCAAAGTACCTGTGATTACAGAGTCATCGTTCACGTTGGTGTGGTTATTGTGTGTGGTGTGTGGTGTGTGGTGTGTGGTGCAGTGACATAAGGCCAAGTGACAAAAGGCCAAATTTGTTTGTGACTTAAGGCCAAACATAAAATGTTTTGTCTTGAGGAACAGTACCTTGGGTGGCCCGCTTCGCGGGTTTTCAGGATTTTAACTCCCTTTTCGGGGCTCACACCCGCTCACGCAACTCCGTTGCTCCGCTTAGGGTATGTTCAGTCGCCAGGCAGGCGCCTGTAGCAACAGTTTTCCTGAGCAGCAGTACATAACTGTTAGTTGTTTAGTCCAATTAATGTAAAATACAAAACTGTTACTACAGGCGCCTGCCTGGCGACTGAACATACCCTAAGCGGAGCAACGGAGTTGCGTGAGCGGGTGTGAGCCCCGAAAAGGGAGTTAAAATCCTGAAAACCCGCGAAGCGGGCCACCCAAGGTACTGTTGCTCAAGACAAAACATTTTATGTTTGGCCTTAAGTCACAAACAGATTTGGCCTTTTGTCACTTGGCCTTATGTCACGGCATCACACACCACACACAATAACCACACCAACGTGAACGATGGCTCTGTAATCACAGGTACTTTGGTCGATCTGAAATAGTATATAGTTTGCTTCAGCTTTTTTAATATTTTACAAGCAAACTGCATGTGACCACAGACCGCTCTGTGGTAGCAGTAGCATACAGTTTGCTCTACAATACTTTCAAATTCGGTGAGCAGAAAATGGCTGAGCACAGACTAAGGAGATCTGTGCTGATATACAGTCAGTTTGGCAATACGCGACCCGGTCGTGTATTTTATTTTTTATAATGTTGTATGGCATATGAGTACTTTTTAATTGAAGGTGAAATATTATACGAGTTGTAAAACTACCCTACAAATTTTAGGCCCGAACCTATTACGTCCAAAAGAAATAATATTTGCTTAAATTGGAATATATTCAAATTTTAAAATTAAAGATGGTTTAAGGATAGTTCTGTTTCTCCTTGTTAAATTTTATTAGTTTTTTAAACCAATTTAACTCCATAAGATCACAATTTATATGCTAAGTATCAACAAAACTCAAACGAACTGATACCTACTTACTTACCTAGTCGGTATTCCTACACAAAATATTCTTAAACTTTTTGCAAATTAAAGTACGTAGGTAGGTATTTAAACCTCGCTTGTGAGGAAATTTTCGCTTCGAATTTATTCATAGCCGAAAAATCCTTCTATTAAATGTTGAATTTCCCCAAATTATAGGAACATATTTGTAGCTACAAATTTAAAGCATTATCCTAGAATCATTGCATCGAGCCTTTTTTATCGAAATAAAAATAAAACAAACAATTCATAGGTTTGAAGGTATTTTCTACATAAATACATTTAGTTATGTAGGTATTTTAGTTTTTCATTTAACCTTTTTTTCAGTTTGTCCTTGTTTCAATCAAACAGTGACTGTTAAAGACTTGTTAAGGTTATTTAATTTAATTCAAAATCCCATTTCCTCAGAGTACCTAGTAAGATTACAAGCAAAAATCATAGAAAATCCGCCTTTGGGAATCAAAAATGAAGCCAATCTTTCTAACTGTATCATATAGATAAAAAAAAACGTTCCATGTCCCTTTTGTAAAGGAAATCAATCTTCTTCCAAGAATGTGACCTGTTTAATCAAAATGACTTTGCCTTATTCATTTTTCTCATGGACATCATTCTCAATACTACTTAGGTATACACTTATTTCTTTTTGTCTACTAACTTAAAATGTAGGTGGATAAAAGTCCTTGAAGAAAGTATTTATGTACCTTCAAATAAAATTACTTTGCCTGTTTTCTAAGACGCCAAACCAGACACATCCTTCGTCCTGTCTTGTCTAACAATAATTTATCAAAGACAGAAAGAAAGAAAAAGGACACGACGTAGGTACATATCGGTAGAGGTACCTACCTACCTACTACCTACCAACATAAAAAGGAGAATCATCCTTTCCCAAAGGAAAGGAAGTCAAACATAAATGAAATACCCAAGGGGCTAACAATATCCTTGCAAGTACCTATCTATTTGTTGTGCACTTTTGTTGTAGCTACTATTTGTTCTAAGCATTTGTCTCGGAGCTTAAATCAGGACGTTTGTATTATTTTTCTTCTTCAAGGAATGCACAAAAGCACAAACGTTCGATGTTGGATAGCTGATGTCAACAGGACGCGGGGCAGATGAAGTCGAATAAAAAGTGTGGAAAGAAAAACAAATCCTTCAGAGAAAGATAAATATTATTTCCTCAAGTAAGCTGTGCTACCGGCTAAACTATTTATCATAATGACTGAAAGATATAAAAAGAAAAAAAAAACAGAGGCTTAAAAGGATAACGTGGCGCGCCGTAAGGATGTTTAAAAGTTCTCAGCAATAACAATACAAAGAATTCCACGTAGGAGTAATTTAATTATACCGCCTGATGCTGGCTTCAGACACTTTCCAATTCCAATTCGTTGCTGCACATTGCTTTCTCCTCCTTTTTTCTTGCAGGAGTCCTGATTGTATTTCAGCAATACAAACACTAAACAAATCAACTCACCCTTGCACTTTTCACTCAACACACAGTTCTCTCGTCGATTGTGCTCTCTTTCTCTATTAGCGAGTGTCCTTGACGATGCATTATGTCAAGTATGATGGTTGGGAGAAGGGGGCTATGTCGAGCAATGGAACATTTTCTGACACTCGACTATCAGCATCCTATCTTTCGCGCCACATCCTTGTTGACATTATCTTCGTAGTCGGTATGTATGTGTTCGTAGCCGTTGTAGTTATCCTCGTTGGGGCAGATAGAGTGGCCATTCATTTAATGCCTATACACTGCACCCCACCTTTTCATGTTCTTTTTTAGGCCTTGGTTTGTATGGTTTTTTTCTGTATAAACAGGCGGACATAAACAACATGATTTAGGTGGATGCACAGGGATTGACAAGCTACGCATAAAGGCAGTTCATATAAACCTACATAATGAACAGCGAGGAATGTAATATAAAGTAAAATGTGAAAGGATGTACACAATCCCTTGCACCGTCATCACCTCCCTGCATCTTCCCCACGAACCTCTCACAGTTAGACCTTGTTCATGCATCCATCGTGTGCGATGCGGGTGCAAAGTCGATGTTGCACTCCGGGAGATTATTGAATGTTCCCTTCCTAGGACACGAAGCAGCTCGGCAGTAGTTGGAGGCAGATCTGCACGTGAGGCGTTTATGCATACGACTATGTACGAGTATATATTGCTCGATTTTTTTTTCCAGATTTCGTGTTTATTTTGCTTATTTACAAAGATAGGAGCATCAAGGATACGGTCTACTCTATATCCCAGAATCTATACACATACCTACTCTTGCATCTACAAATACAAGCTATAAACATTATACGGGTATCTTGATACCGACCAAGCGTTAGAAAAAAAGAGGAAAAAAAATCTGAAATCGCATGTTGTGTGCAGCTTAAAGCTTGTGAAAATTTAATGAAAGGATGAAAGGTGAAAGATTTTAAGCTCAGCCCAACCGTTTATACGAGTATACTGTAGATTCTCGTTCATATTATGGAATAGTTTGTGCCCAGATAGGTATACATCCTGGAGTTAAGGGATTTCAATTTGATATATGATTCCAATAAATGTCTAACTTACTTAAGGTAAAACTTATAACCGGGTTTGTGGACTTATATATTGAAACTGAAATGAAAAAACGGATGAAATATAAGTTTCGGATAGAAGTTTCTCTATTTTGACACACACGGGAATTGTCACTTCCTTATTAGATTTGGAGGTGAAGAAGTTTTCGTATGTGTTGTATTCTGATGCATACCCAGGCCACGTAGTTTTTGGCGAGTTATCGAATTAAACACGAGGGGGAGAAGTTTTCTGATGTGCAAAATGGGATTTAAAATGATAAGTTCAAATAATAAATTTTAAGAACTTCAGAAAATTGGTTGTGATGGGGTTTGGACAGTTTCTTGAGCAGTTATCTGTGGATTTTTGAATTTAATAATTCAATTTATGATAGCAACTATGGTCGGTCTACGTTTCAACAGATAAATGGATTTTCCTTGAATTTGAAATTGGGTTAACTTTTTATCTACCAAGGGGAACAAGTCTTCAACAGTTTTCGAACTTTGCTTTTATTTGAGTAGAGTTGTTCATTAAACCCATTTCATGTTCTGTGTGTTTTCTTGCAAGGCCGAATAAAAGTGGATTGAAGAAATATATCATATGAGTCGAATGATTTACACGTAAATACCGGAATATCAAAGCCCTCATATCCTGATAGCTCGGGATCTTAGGAATCAAACGGAAGGCATGTCGCAGAAATAACCATAGTTCGTCCCAAAGCCATTTCGTCATGTTGAGAAAAGAGATCAAGTCTTTGATCTTCATTTCCGAAATTCGTCAATGTCGTCAAAGAATACCTGCTAAGTGTTCTCCTATTGACCAGTGTCTGCTACAGGTAGCTACGATCCTAGCTATGTCTGGCCTGGGTCTGCATATCAGATCAAGTGTTCGGGATTTATTATAGAAGGGAAAAATCTTTCTAGATATAATACAGCTATAGTTAAACTGCTACATTTACGGTTTAAATGGCTAAGAAAAATCGATAGAATATTGCCCTTCATAACTTCGAACGGAATGTCGACTCTTTCCGCAAGTGAGTTATGAAAGGCTGATTCTGGCCTCCGCCTGTTTATTCCTATCAATTTTTAATGCCACAATGAACCGGAACACAGATATGAGTGACATTGAGGTTAATATTGAGGCTAGCAAGTTCATCCCGGCATTGCTGGAGCAATTTGGACGATGATGTGCTAGAATTATTGGCTTTAAGAGCTGCTTGACTGTCTGTGATAATAGCTGTATTCCGGTCCTGGTTTGGATCTTGTATGAGTACCTTGCAAGGTTCCCTGATAATCAGTAATCAAGTTTGAAAAACACTAGAAAAGTCGGATAGCCTACATAACCTAGATATATCCAAAGTCTCAGAGAAGCTTCATGAACCAACATCACACTTCATTTTTGAACCATGAGTAAAGATAGTTGTGTCGAAGTCTTTCATCATGACGTCATCATCCCAATCTTTTCTGGATGGGAACATAACCGTAAATCTTAACTGATGCCCATTTAATGGGTGCAGTAGTCAGTGGGACTTGCAAAAATGCCTATTGGAATCAGCTCTTTAATATTGCTTGTGGTCCAAGACTTCGTTTCCTTAATACTTAATGTGTAAATGAAGTGCTAAAAGATACAGACAAATGTTTATGGCATCAGTTGGTCAAGATCTTAAAGCTCTTGTTCCGCCAACGCTAGCACTTCTTTGTACCTTCTTCAATTTATTGATGATATATATATGTACATACTTTGGTTAGTGCGGGCCACCATACAATGGAACCATACGTGAGGATCGGTCGCACCACGGGTGTGTATGTCCACAAAATTGTCTTAGATTGAAGTCTCCAGTTTTTACCAAAGGTTCTACTACAGGCGTAGAAAGCTAATCAGGCCATCTTAACTCTTTCTTGAATATTGAGTTTCCAGTTCAATTTAGGGTCTAGTTCAGTTTTGTGATATCGAACGCGAAAAAATCTTTTTTGACGGCAAATGTTCATGTAATATTGAATGCAAAACTATGTAACATAGACACATGCCTCAATCTCATGGCAAAATCAGTTCATGCACAGCATGGAATTTTTTTGGCACAGCAATCGGTTTTAGAAGACGACGACGATGATTGAATTCGGAAAATTCGCGAAACGTGGTTAACAAAGAATTTATAGACACAGTTATTGGTTTAATCCACATTGAAAATCATAAAAAAATCGTTGCACGAAAATGTTCCCGATTCAATTCCCTTTTTTGATCAAGGTGAATGTTTCAAATAATTCTAGATATGACATGAGACAAAAATTTGTATCACGGGATTTGAAAAAATATTAAATCTCGGATTAGTGGTCGATAAGAACGTATTATTTTCTAGTACCAGATAATGTTCCGGACTTAACAATAGCCTCCATATTAACTGTACTATCGGCACGAATTTACCACTTTGTTATTCATGGAATCTTCTTGAAGGACCGGTAAGTCCTTTGATTTGAAGTTGTTTGTCAGTCATTGACTTAAAATTCAGATTTATGTTTTATTTCAGATTAGTATTGGTGCATTAATTAAGAATCCATGCTTGCCGTAAAACGCAAAGATTAATGATGGTGATAATTTTTTGTTTCGCTGTGATGGCGATGCTAAGTCTGTGTTTTTTTTTTTTTTTTTTGACCTATCGAGACTTGACAAAAACGCGCCTATCAAATAACTATTAGACTTAGTTCTTAAAATGTTTAAATAAATTTAAAATTGCTTTGGAATCCAAGCCCATATTTTAATCAGTACTTTTTCAAATTGAGGTGAAGGAAGTTTGTATCAAAGTTAAGGAGAGACGTGGATTTTACCCTTTCACAATAAGGCAACGACTTTTCATAGAAAATTAAGTAGAATCAAATATTTATTTTTTGTAATATTCGTAAAATGGTCTCTGGATCCAGCAACGTATTCAACTTTGCGATTCAAAGACTCACATTTCGCTAATCTACACAACAAAGATATTACCGGAAATCAGTACCTACTAAAAGCTCACAGCACTTTTTAACCTGATTATTAAAAATGATCTTTCGAAATTTTAACTTTTTATTAAATACAAGATACAAATTTCATTGCAAATTGTGGCCGATAAAATGAATGGTGTCCAGCATTAAATGTTCAAAATGAAATTATAGTTACTCGTTAACTATGGAGGTAAATAAGAAGTACCATTTTACGCGGGTGATTAGCATATTTTCCAGTCACAAAGAAGCATCGCACAATTACCAATCCTTTAATTGCGGTGATTCAGTATGGTAGCTCGTGTGCATTTGGCGTTTCTACCTATTTTAATATTCGACACGGGTAAGGGATGAACCGACCACTCAATTTATCTGGTCGTTGGTTCAGAAGTTAAGACGGGCCTCTTGGAAAGTATTCAGAGAAGAGCTTTTAAAATGATTGGTGACAATAACATTATTGACTCATTTACCTCACTCAAACATAGTCGTAATATTTCTTTCCTCACCCTTCTTTATCGTTATTTTAACGGACTATGCTCTGGTGAAATAGCCAGCTGCATTCCTCCTCTTAAACAGTTCAAGTGTAATACTCGCACTTCTAGGAATGCCCATAAGCTTACACTTGAGCTCAACTTCGGCCGTACTGTGAAGTACAGGGATTCGTTCTTTAGTCGTACTACGCGATTGTGCCTTGCCTTACCACGCTCTGTCTTTCTCTGTCATAGCAATGTTCAAGACAATCTACACCGACACCTCCTTTCTAACCGTTCTCTTTTTCCTTAATGCTCACACTGTGTCTCTGGCATATTAAAGGTATAAAAAAAAACCTTTGTGTGTGCGCTAATTATAAAAATAAAAAGAAAAAAAAAAAGGAAAAACGGTGCGGAACCATCAATGACACCAGAACCTGTACTTTAAGTTTAATAGGAAATTGTGGACAAACTACAAAAGAAACGAAAAAAGTTACCAAAAGAAACTTTTTGACAATTTAACTTTGAACGTAGAAACGACTTTTTGTCGTCCCAAAGTTAACAAGCCTTTCTTTTTTTGAGTAAAGGAATGATGAGAGTCAAGTATAGCGAAATATAGATAGCCCTTTGTAGAAAAAGAACGCATCTTGTGACTTCGGATCTTACACCTTGTGATTTCTTATATAGCCATCAATCCCCAAAGAATAACAATTCAGGCCCTAAAGCAAAATATCCTCCGTCAAGTTACATTCATTGAACCACCACCGTTTGCGCTCGCATATTCCAAATTAAAGAGTCCGAAAAAATTGAAAGATTGTGTTAAGATGAAGGGGTGGAATTTAAATAATGATATTTTTAAAATATAAAATCCGTATTGCCCTATTTTATTTTAATAAAATATTAAAATATTGTAGAAGTTTTTTTTTGAATATAATATTATGCCTGAAGCATTTATTTTTGACACTTTTAGGTGCGGATCTGGATTAATTTTTAACACCTATTACAAAAACAATTTGAAATCCTGTTGTCTGTCTGGATTTATTTCAAAGAACAAAAAATAAATTCATACTCTGGCAGGTAGATGGATTTTAATGACTGAGATAATGCAAATTGTAGTGCAAGGAAAAAAGAAAAGAAATATTTGAAAATCATCAAACATAAGGAAAAGAGAGATGAGCATACAACACTAGAGTCACTATGATCCGTATCGTATTATTTTCAAGTGTATATCTATATGGACCATTGGCGATAATAGCCGTTTTTATTGGTTGAATTAACTTACACGGATTTATTCGAAAGATTTGTATCTCGTTTTTAAGCTGGAGTTGAAATACTCATGAAAATACAGATCCAGTTGATTTTGAGTTTTTCTCACTATTAAATTTGCATAAACACTTTGAAATTTTCGACACTTGACTACACCATTCTTACAAATGTACGAGCCTTGACCAAAATTATTGAGCATCCATTATATTTCTCACTTTACGTGCAACTGTTTAATTTAAATAAATTCAAACACTTTATATAGTATAACATTGCTTTTTATTAAACAAATATCAATATTTAGTTGGACCACCCTTTGCCTTTATTATGGCAGCAATTCTTTTTGGCAAAGAGCGTACAAGCTTATTGCATTCTTTTGCATTTACTGCACTCTATTCATCACGCAAGCGGCGTTTTGGGTCATCTTTGTTGCTGATTGTGTGCTTCCTGATCTGGCGCTTTAATAAACCCCACAAATGTTTTATGGGGTTTAAATTTGGGGACTGGGCAGGCCAATCAGGAACCTCGACGCAATTTTCCCTTAACCAGGACATCGTATGGGCAGCTTTTTGGCAAGGTGTGTTATCTTGCTGGAACTTTACTCCATTCATGTTTGAATCGCCAAACAGTTAGGAAAATGAGGGCAGGAGTGCAGTTTCTAGCACATTTATGTACTTCGTAGAGTCCGTGCGGCCCTCACACATAAACATTTCGCCAATTCCTGAAGAACTCATACACCCCCAGATCATAACCCTCCCACCGCCATGTTTTACTGTCGGTTCCACACACTCCGGACTAAATTCTTCACCGACTCGGCGACGAACAAAGATTGCACCAGCTGTACCAAAAATCTTAAAGCGTACCATAAATGAAGAAGTGTTGAAAGTTAGATATTTCCATTACGAGTTTTATTATCAAAAATTATTTACTACATGTTGTTGCACCAACGTGTATGATCTAACTTACCTCGAAATTCGATTCGTCTGACCACACAATATTTGACCAATCTTCATCAGTGAAAGTTTTGTATTTTCGAGCCCATACAAGCCGTGTATTTTTGTTCTTTTGAAATAGCCATGGTTTCTTCCTGGCTTTACAGCCTTTCAGACCAGCTTTTTGGAGTCTTCTACGCGTAGTTCGAGCAGAAATTGGCTTCTTGAGTTCTGTTGAAAACTCGGCAGCGAGCTCTAAGAAGTTTTTTTGCGATTTTTAATGGAGCTTCGTACCAATTTTAGGTCGTCGTGGTTTGTTGTGATTCGCTTGCGCCCAGTTCTTATGCTCTTCTCATGCGATCCGGTCTCATTGAACCGCTTAATAGAGTACTGGACAGATCGACGCGAACATGCCAGAGTTTTGGAAATCTCTACCTGAGATATCCCTTGCTCATGCAGAAGCTGTATCTGCGCCGGAAAAAACCACGTGAGTTATCACAAGAAGAGGCAAACTGATCAATAACTTATAAGAACATGTGGGAATGAAAGATCTTGAGATAACAGATGATACATTTCCATTTTATAGGGTGCTCAATAATTTTGGCCAACACTGTATATCTTTTTCTCGTATCCTAATTTTACAATTGCATTTTTGAATTTGTAAAAAAAAATTATTTGTTTTATACTGAATTCTTTTGTGTGTTGGAGAAAAACACAATATTCATAATAAAGACATTTTGTCAGTTGTCATATAAATTCAGCATGATGCCGCAGTTAAACGACATTTCTGAACGAATGCCAGTGTACTGATAAAACATACTAATCGAAACTATTCGCCTTCGTGGAAATTGATTCTATATTTTGTGACAAAATTAATGGCAGTGTCACTAGTGTAAGAACTGAATTTATTATGGTATGGATGAAAATTTTGCATTTGAAAAAAATATTTGTTCTGTAAATTGCGGAGCGATCACACTTCGAACTTGTGGACGCAAAGTATAACAAAATAAATACCAACGAACACACCCTAGAGCATGCCAACATTTATATCCATCCAAACACCTCCTTCTTTTCAACATCCGAAACTCCATCTTCAATAAACTATTATTTTCCATTCTTTCAAATACATTGCGCTTATAGAGTACATTATCCACCAAGAAATTCGTTCACAGCTACTTTCACATATTTGAAACTCAAAGGTAGCCAACCCAATTCCTTAAACGAATTTCCAACGAGAGCAGCCTTGAGCCCACAACCTCAGATCATGAAATGGGCCGTTAACATTTTTCTAGAAATGTAAAAATAACTCTCTATAGCTGAATGCAAATTTTATAGATTGTATAGAATTTCTTTTCTTTTCATGAAGCTACATTTATATCATTCATTACAGGGCTAAAAGTTCGACAACAAGTTGAAGGCGCTTTTCTCTGTAGCATGCACGACTAATTGAATAATCAGATTCACTTTATTATTTATAAGAACTCATTGTTTCAAACAAAAAGTTTGAAGCAAGAAAGTAATACAGAATGTTCTTATTCAATTCTTTAATTGAAATTCCCTTTTCTGAGGGATCCACTCATCAGTAACGAAGTGGTGTACTGCGCGAGTTCTTCATAAAATGTTGACCAGACTTTCAACTTAAGGCAGCAACAACATTAGCAATCTTGTTTGAGTATTAAAGCATAGACATGAAAGCCCTAAGATTTTTCTAAGAAAAAAAAAAACAAAAAAAACAGGCTACTTTATTTACAATTATTTACATTTTATTGCTTACATCAAAATTCTTAAAAGCATTCGATTTGTTACAAGAAAAAAGTTTAAAAAAGGAAAACAGAGCTCGAAGCACACACAAAATATGACCTTAAGGAAAAACTGGATATGATATATACACACGAACAAAACAAATATCCTAAACGACTGCTATTCCTGTTCCTGTCACATTTCATATTCTGGTGACACTAACAACCCTCCAGACAGCACTTGTCTCGCACTAAAGAATGCAACTGCACCCGAGGCATCCGAAAAACTATTGTTTAACCGTCCGTAACTAATACACAGCAAGACTAAGAGTTGCAAGGACATTAGTCCAGCATACCTATAGCAAATGCCCAGTTTTCTTTTGTATCCTTCTGTCAACTCAATAACTCTTTTTAAATGTTTACTTTCATAAAGCACTAACGTTAGAAAACAAAAACAAAAATCAAAACAAATAAATGGTCCAGTTTGTGTTTCATAAATCGAAAAATGCACCTCCCCAGTGTATAGAAAAATGTGTCCATGTCCTTTTTTATGACATACCCATACACATGAAAAGAATTAATTTTGTGGATACAAAATATGTGTTGAAACAGAGCAAATATTGTGCAATTTTTATTTGAAAAACTTTTTTTAAATTCAAATAGCTAATTGAGTTTTTTTTCTTGTTTCAGGTGCTAATTTAAATTGAGGAAAAAAAACGTGCAAAGAAATACTAATTCGAGATTTGACAACAGATAATCCAAACATAAATGAAGAATCATGGGAAATGGAATGAACAAGGTAAGAAAAATTAAATTCAATTTGTAACCGACAGACGAGTAGCGGAAGTACAAATTTAGCTTGCGGTCCACCAGTGAGTTTTCACGAATATTTAAAGGTTCCGAACTTTGGTGCAGTTTAGCTGGGACATCAGTATTTTGTGGAATGCTCCTAGACACCTAGTGTGTAATAGACAAACTAATAAGAAGAGGTGAATTACAACGATGGTGTATACTAGTGATGAGCAAAAATAATATTATAACGAGAGAATGACAACGAAAAAAATTTACTTTTGCTCATTTATTCGTTCGTTGAAATAATAAATAAATATTAACAGCCGTATTAATAAAAAACGCTTATTCCACCTATATTCCATGGTTTTGCTAAACCATGGAATAGGAGTTAAGCCATGGCTTAAATATTTTCATTAATAAAAACAAAATGTTCCCGGAATAGTAAAATGACGTTTATCAAAAATCCTTTTAAGAAAATCTTCTATAAAAGTAAGCAATCTCTTTTTTATATTCTGTGGCTACCTAAATTGATTGTCAATTGCTTGTGTCTGGCTGTGGACATTTCTATTTCTTATTCCTTCGCTAAACCACCTACTTCAGTGGTTTAACTTTATCATAATTAGTAACCGTCACTTAACAGAAAATTTGTTTTATTAATGAAATTTCGCACTAAGTCCAGGACTTAACGATAAACCTCCACTAAACCATCTTTATTAATATGGGTGTAAGAATATTCATGAATCGAGGTAATTTTCCACTTTGTAGAAATATATAATTTTCCGCAACATATTTTCATAAACACCCCCCAAAAAAGACTTGCGTAAATGTGGGAAATATTTTGTAAAATGTCAAATTAAAAGTCAGAATCCATATTAATTT
Organism: Chrysotoxum bicinctum; assembly: GCA_911387755.1. NCBI lineage: Eukaryota > Metazoa > Arthropoda > Insecta > Diptera > Syrphidae > Chrysotoxum > Chrysotoxum bicinctum. Next base: position 23,016,086 of record OU426990.1, on the reverse strand, counting down.
AGTCAGGTTTATTTCTTCACTTTCCGCATAAAATTCGCGAGATAATTTTATCAGATTTGCAGAAAGTTTTTCCCATACAAATTTTGACAGCTCGTTTCTGCAGAGATAAAATTATCTGGTTTCCGAGGTTTATCGGGGTTTTCCGCGTTTACATGAATACCCTTATTGTAGATGAATATTTGGAGAGAATTAATTAGATATTCAGACAATCAATAGCATACAGAAAAATGATATTTGAGTCTTTAATGTTTGATTTTACTTCTTTCATTTTATTTACGGCTTTTAGTTTGGCAAATGGTTAATTTCTTAAGCATTTTGTTTCTATGCTCGACAGCAGAGAAAAAATTTATTTTATTCTATTCCTTGGCATAATGATTAGTGTGTTGGTCTGGTCAGTGCGAGAGTAAGCTGGATTAAACTTCCTCTTGCGAGCAACTGACGAATCCTCCAAGAGTATCTCTTGTCATCAAAAGTGCTTATCATCCGCTTGGAATCGGCAGAAAATTGTATACAAAATCAGCTGAAAATCGATTTGAGCAGCTAAAAAAGTTTGTGTTTTAGCACAAACTTCTGATTAAACTATTTGATTTCGTTCACAGTTGCCAGTGCGCGCCTAGCCTTAGAGGATTTTTCAATCCCTCGCAAGAGGTAGTGCATCTCTGAAAAAGCAGCGGCTGAAAATTAGATATTTTACCCATATAATCACTTTTATAATCACCTAACTTAGTAGTTCCTTTTTAAACTCTTTTAAACTGGAAACAGACTTACGGATAGTATTCAAGAAACTTAATTTTTCCACATCGTACTTAAAACAACTTTTCAATAAGCGTATTCATGCAACGAGATAATTTTCCGCTTTGCAGAAAAATACTTTCCGCAACATATGTTTGCGTGAATATCCCCCAAAAGATACTTGCGTAAATGTGGGAAATATTCATCTGTTCGTTAAACGTCAAAGTGAACTCATAAAAAATGTTTATCAAAATGTATTCCATCCGATACTTTAACTTAAAAAGTGATTCTGTTGATTTAAAGATGCAAAGAACAAGTTTATCACATTTATTTCTTTTCTTTCCGCACCAAATTCGTGATATAATTCTATCAGATCTGCAGAAAGTTTTTTCCATAAAAGTTTTGACAGATCATTTCTGCGGAGATAAAATAATCGGTTTCCGAGGTTTATCAAGGTTTTCAGCGTTTAAATGAATACCTTAATTTTTTTGTGGCGAATAACAACGAGTCAAATGTGCACATCTCTACAAGGTAAAAATTATTTTCACCACACTATCTGTCATCTGAGTTCTTGTCTACTTGGTTGGTTTTGTTTATATCGACCTTAGAGCTTCGACCAAAGAAAACAAAAATGACCACTCCCACTGCGGCATTATCCATTTTCCTTAAAAGAAATTAGTTTTCTTTATTTTTAATTTATGTTAATTTCAGTAGAATGCTAAAAGCAACATTACGCGTTCATTCAAAATGAACTTCAACATGTCTGAAGAAAGTTATTCAAAAGTTGCCTACAATTTATAAAGATTATCTGTAAATTATTATTTCAGGTCTTGCCAGGACTATACGTTGGCAATTACCGCGATTCCAAGGATCCACAACAATTGGAAAAGTTTCAAATCACACACATTGTTGCGATTCATGACAGTCCAAGGCGCCTGCTTCCAGTAAGGACCCCCAAAATGTTCTTTTTTTAATTTATTAAATAGGCAAAGCATTATATATCATTGGTTTAATGCGAATTTTCAGAACAAGCATTACCTTTGCGTGATGGCCGCAGACACGCCCGATCAGAATCTCTCTCAGTACTTCTCCATCTGTAATGATTTCATACATGCGGCCCGTTTGCGTGATGGTAATGTCCTCATCCACTGCCTGGCAGGAATGTCCCGATCTGTTACGGTTACTGTAGCCTACATCATGAGTGCAACGAATCTCAACTGGAAGGAGGCACTTAAAGTAGTGCGTGCTGGGCGGGCTGTTGCGAATCCAAACCTTGGATTCCAAACCCAATTGCAAGAATTCGAAATGTTTCGATTGAACGAGGAACGACGTCGATTAAGAGAACGGTTTCCAAGTCGGGCGCTTGAGCAGCGAGATCGAGCTAAATGCATGACAGCGTTGGACAACTACGAGGAACTTCTTCAAAACAAAAACATTTGCGAGGGCAATTGCTCCCGAGGCGAAAAATGTCCCACAGGTGGGGTGGCGTTTACAATTGATTTTACCACTGAAAAGTGGAAGAATTTAGAATGAAGTGAGGAGTTGCTTGATTGTGCACATAATTTTGCACGATAACGTTTGGCTTATTGAATATTTTGTTAATAAATTTTGTTTTTTTTTTGCATTTATGTAATTATTCTTGGTTTTGGTAAGGCTTTTTTCTGAAGAATTTGTTGGCTCTAGAATGGGTTGCTGAAGACTAAGCACGTCATTATTTGAACCTTCACTAGTTGCAAAATCGCAACACGTTGATAAATGATTCGAGTTATGGGAAAAAGATAAACATGTAATTTAAATTTTGTATTTAAAGTTGAAAATCTTTACAAACTAATAGAATTGTTTAAGCCATTCAGTTAGGTTCGTTAAGTTTTTTTTTAACAAATATTATGTTTATGCGACACAAACGGGGTGCGCATTTAAGATTTACAACCTTTTTTATCATCAACTCATGAATGGGTCGTTTACAAGATTTCAGACTCTGGGCTAATGATCTAGAACATACACATCAGATAGATTGAGTAAAATTCAGCCTTTGGTTTTGTATGCAAAAAATAAATTCTTTCAGCTCTGACTCTTTGGGAAAGAGACATTTTATTAGTATATTGAGGATTTGCACAAGAATTGTCTTGGAAAGAGTCGCTAGCACAAGCTGCGTATTGCCGTTTTGGGTTTAAATTTCTTCAAAAATTGATACCTTATACAAAGAAATATTAAGAAGACTTATTATTTAGAAGTTTTTAGTTTTAACATCATTTTTATTATTTCTTTTTATAGAATAGGTAGTTTAGTAACCATCCATATTTATAAAAGAAAAATAAGATATGTTTATAGTTAATATTTTAATGACGAGTATCATTATTAAATAAAATAAATGTACCTACAAAACAATTATTGCTTACTCATTTGAACATCATTTAGGAATGGGTCTATTTCTGGGTCTAAAATTGTAAGACTAAGAGCCCATATTGCGTAAGGCCAGTCTTACAGAAGTAACATACGATAAGGTTTACACTTTAGATGATCTTACAACGGGGAATGGTTTCGTAAGTTAATTTTAAGTTGAACTTACGTAAGCACTTACAAAACAGTTTATTATTAACGAAGAAACTACTGCGATAGTATAGATGATCATGAAGTTTATGAGTTCTTCAAAGCAAGCAACTGCTGCTAGTCACCCTTATTCCGATAGTCGTTTTAATAAAACGGCTTTAAAACGAGAAGGCTCCAGAGACCACATTTTGGTGTTAAATAATATTAAAAGGGCAGAGTTCTCTATGTTCTTCACTTTTCTAAGCATTATAACGATAGTTGTTTCAATAAAATTCCAATTGTAGTTTCTAGAGCCTTGTTGTACGAATAAGAGTTAAATTTCCAAGAAAAATATGAAGCCGTTCTTGAGATATCGAATTTTCAAAAAAAAAAACGACTTTTTTTCTAAAAATTTTAAGTTTTGAAATGCAATGTTTTTTATACTTTTTAGAAGCTTCTTTATAAAACATTTCATTAAAATCCGTTATGCCGATAATGAGAAATGCAAAATTCGAAAAAATCGTCCTATGGTAGGTACAGTGAGTAATATCTAGATTTCAATTTTTTTTTATTGAATTATAGATCGTAAAAATTAATCAAGAGAAAAAAAATTTTAATTCTCGGAACCGTTTTTGAGAAAATTACGATTTTCGAAAACCATTTTTTAACATTTGTATGGAAGGTACCGTTAGTTTTATATAAAACAAATCTTTTTTTCTCAAATCTTGTAGATTATGTTAGAAAACTTTTATTTGTCAAGTTTGAAAAAAATTGACCATAGGGTTTTCGAAATATTGAAAAATTTTGATTTTTTTTTAAATCCACAAAATAAAAATTGAAAATTTCAATATGTAATAATATTTAAACTTTGGAGGAGCTTTACCATAAAAAAAATGGTTGAAATCGGCTGCATCGTTTTCGAGAAAATCAAAAACAAAAACAAAAAAAAATAGACCCAGGGGGGCTACCAAAAATAACAATTTTTTAGAAAATATTTTTTTCAACCATTACCTAGTTTTAACTAAATGAAATTGTCATAATTTTTTTAAAAAAATCTGTGGAATATCTTGCGAGAAAAAAAAATATTTACAAAATTTCGAAAAAAAACCCTTATGGTAGGTACCGTTATTTTTGGTCTTTAAAAAAAAAAAAAGAAAAAAACGTGTGGGGGGAAAAAATCAAAACCCATATCTACCAAATTTAAAGAAAATCGGCCGAGCCGTTTAGGCTGTAGTCGACAGACAGACAGAGAGACAGAATTGCGAGACCAACTTTTTTAGTCTGCAGCGATTATGACCTGTTTTAAAATCTCAAAAAATACTTTAGGACATAGATTAATTTTTCACTGCCACTGAAGTGATATCGAAATAATAAGCATTATTTTAAAGAATCAATAAATTTCAAGTAAAGCAAAAGATCATTATTTGATCCTTTAAAGCTTGGTGCTAATTGAGAATAAGATGAGCTGTTGGTAATTTTATACTATCGCGGTCCCCTTGCTTTTTGGCTGTAAAAAATCGAAAAACCATCCGATTTCGATGAATTAAACACTGTTAAAACACTGTTGACATAGGCGCCTGCCTGGCGACTTTACATGCCCTAAGCGGAGCAACGAAGTTGAGTGAGCGGGTGTGGCCCCGGACGTTGAGTTCCATATAATTTTATATAATTTTTTTTAAATGTTCGTTTTTTTTTTTTTGTATAGATTATGAGTCAATGATTTTTTTGGAATTCAGATTTCATTGATGTTTTCCATTGGTAAAATTCAGATTAAAATTGATTTTTTTGTAATTCGATTTTTATAATTTTATGTCTATGTATGTATGTCATTAATTTGAAAAATTTTCATTCTTGATCTACTTTCAGCAGAGAAATATGAGCTTAATGAATTTACTGATTCATTTTAAACTGTTTCCATTTTTCAATAGAGATAATTCTCTTTATGTTTTTAATACAATTGAAATAACTTAAACAAAACTTACTAACTCACAGTTGAAAACTGGATTTTAATAAGAACGGGCAAGATATACATACACCCCTTAAAATCTAGATTTGTAAATTTGAGTTACAAAAATGAATAAATTTTCTTGCTTAATGGAATTCAAAAATTTCCGAAATCCGCTTTTTGACAGATTCAGATAAAGAAAAATTGATTTATTTTACGAAAACCCCTTTTTTATACTAAAAATATAAATACAAACACATAATGTATAATATAAAGACAAGTTTCGTGTGTGTAACCATAGAGTGCGATCTGAATAATTGTTTTCCAGAAATTGCAATTACTCAAATATATGTTCATTCAAACCTTATTTATTTATTTTTTATATATTAGGTTCGTTTGTTGAACTTTACCCAGGGTTGACCCAGGTTTTCTTGACAACCCTCAGAGTTGTCAACAAAAACTGGGGTTTTCGGTTTTCAAAAAACACCCAAGAGCTTTCAACTGTTTTGTTGACAACTAAAAGCAAGACAAAATAATTTTGTGATCTGATAAAACTTTAAATTTGTTATAAATTAGTTTTAAAAATGAACGAAAACAATTTTGCGTTGTTGCTGAATGTTTCATCCGATTAGTACAACAAATATTTAATTGCAAATACAAGCAATAACATGCGATATGCGAATCGCGAAACGACAACAAAAGAAATACATATGAAATCCCATATGACTTTTGACAGTTTGAGTGTTACCTGAACTCGCCCCAGCAAAATACCTAGATCTACTTCATGGCGAGTTCAGGGCGACCCCAGGTTTCAAAAAACACAGAATTTGCTCACCAGGGTGACTTCAGGTTTTTCAAAAAACGATTTAGGGCGACCCCAGGGTGACTTCAGGGCTCAACGAACAAACCTATTAACTGTTCAGTTAAATTCTTGTTACATGCATGTTACTTTCGTTTAGCTTTGGTAAGCTTTTGTTTTAAATTTTTTTGTTTTAAATATATGTAGATAAATAAATTTTTTTTTTAATAAATACTCTTAATGAAAAAAATTATTATATTCTTGTATAGGCGTTTGTAACATGGACCCAACGAAAGGCCTTTTCCGCCGAAGGCCAAGTACATCTTCAACACGTTCCCGATTGCGTCCACAAGCTAATCAATCAGCAACGGGTAGCACTACAGCACAGTCATGTCCTACTTCACCCAAACACTCCGGTAGTCAGCGTCGTTCAATTGGCGAACAGCAAATTCCTGAGGATGAAGAATCAGATGCAACCACATCCAATAAGGCAGCAACATCCACCAAGCGGACATCTCAGAGTGCAAGAGGTGAGCGGGCGCCTGTAGGTCACATCAATGAACCAAGTACCGGAAATGGTGGTGGTGGTAACGGAAGTGGAAGTGGCAATGGAGCTCCTTTGCAAAGGAGCGGAAGCACGGTCAGTGGTATGAGTATTAGACCACGTAGTAGTCCAGCTGGCCTGCATTCATATACAGGTAGGCCAGTTTCACTTTTCATCTTCCCCACCATTTCCCCTTAGATGTATCTTTAACGTGATCCTTGGCGGTATATATTGTGTTTTTATAGCAGGATCAGTACCATCATCCGTCCGTGGATCACGAGTGGACTTAGACCAAGAAGACCAAGGATCAGCCATTTACCTAGGCTGCTCGGCACCAAAGAACACATCAACCTGGTCCTTATCATCACGCGGATCGTCAGGCGGATCAGCCCCACCAACACCAGTGCACACCCCACCGGTTAGTCCTAGGCATGGCATCAGAAGGTAAGTTTAGATTTTTCTTTAAAAAAAATGATTTAAAGTTTCGTTGTCTCTTTCCCTTCCAGGACATCAAGTCAGGTGGCAAAAAAGTCCAGATGAAACCAGAGCAAAACTCAGCCTCCCTCCCCTCTTCCACGATATGGAATGTGATCAATGAAACTTCATAAGCAATCTAGAACGATTTCATTCGTAACAGTTAAAAAAAATAGTTAAGCATGGTTTTTTGTGTCTCATCGTTAGTCGATTTTCAAAAAAAAGCACGCGCATAGTTTTACCCCTTTCTCTCAGTGTTGCCATTGCAGTAGTTTCTTTTTAAAAAAAATGTCGTTCTTGGCTAAATGTGAATTACATAATATAATCCTGGAGATAATCAAATTATTTTTATAAAACAGAAACTAAAAAGGAAAAAAACACTACTTAGTGCATATCGTAGGTACACATTGTGAAATAAAAACATTATTAGATATTTAAGGAACAAAAAACAAAAACAGAAAAACAAATACCTATAATGCTATTAAATTTTGTTAGATTTTATATTTGATATATAAACAAAACAAAGGACACAATCAGTACCTTGGTGCTATTGAAGGCACTTGCGACAATATAAAAATGTCAAAAATGCTACACTTAAAATCATTTTTATAATGTTAAGATTTTATTTTAAAATTGAAATTCCAGCATTTCACATCTTTCTAAGAGTTTCTTTCTTGAAAGTTATAACAAAAAATTTGGTGGAAATTTATCTTTAACATTTTTTAAAAGATGTAATAAGATAAATATAATAAATTATAAATTGTGGAAAAACAAGAGTTTTATCTTTAAAAAAAAATGTTAAAGGTAAATTGTTTAACTCTCAATCTATTCCTTTTTGACTTCCTGGAAGGCACCTAACTGGGTTTATTAAATTCAACAACAAAATTGCAGAAAAAAGTTCTGTTAAAAAAAACATTCCGCTTGTAGTATTTTTTTTAAAGAAACGCAATTGTGTTAAAATTAATACTTGTCAGTATAGACAGTGACAATTTCATCAGACTCGAATTTATGTATTTGAACAGGTCTATTATAAAGAAAATCTTATCTTATGAAAATAGCTGCGGTAGTAATGTGCACTTAGCTTCTCAAAAATTTACCTTTTTGATCTAATCCTCAATTTAGTTTATTAATTAATTACCATTAATTACCACTTTCTATCGAAAGTAATAAAGTGACAAATGTTTACTCGAATTCCTTACAGCCTTATTTATTAACTCGTTTTAGCGAGGGAGTAAAGTTACTCGTACTTCGACTTTACAGCGACTCTAATCCTGAAAAGCTTATTTATGAAAGAAATATACGAGGAATGGAGGCGGAGTAAACTAAAACTGGTTCATAGTAGGTTTAAAGCCGTTGTAGCATCTAAATATCATTTTGACATGACATCATGTGAAATTTACAAAAAGGAGTGTGAACATATTTTTTTTGTTACTAAGATGAAATGAATAGTTATTCTACATTTATAAATGATTTACATTCCTTAAACGCTGGAAGAAGAAGAAGGCCAAAGCAGTGCAAAACTCGTTTTAGTCGCATGACACTGAAGGATGGAGTTATCCGCTTGATGTATCGATTTTCGAAAGAAAATATGAAGAAATTAATAACTATAGCTCGACCTTCCTAAGCTATGATAAAAGAGGAGGTCATATCCCAAATATTTCCAAATGGTGGCAGCTTTACAGTATTGAATAATAATGGAAACCAGATTTTTAGATTTCTGATTTTTTTTTGATACGTAAAACTCGCTTAAGAGAAAAACCCGCTTACCTGAAACATTTTTTTCATCCCCAAGTATTTTCCGATCAATTTCCCTTAAACACTGCGCTTAAGTGAAACTCGCTTAAGCGAAAAACCCGGATAACTGAAACATATTTTGAGTTAATCCTACTTAATATTATAAATGTGAATGTTACGATGTATGGATGTTTGTTACTCAATAACCCTTGAACAACGGAATGGATCTTGATAAAATTTAACACACAAAAAAGTTATAGTCTGGATTACCGTATAGGCTACTTTTTTTTTTTATTATCAGGGGAGGGGCGTTAGGTGGTCGAAACACCCCAAAATTATTTATCTCTACTTCTATCTTCGTATTGCACTGAAATGTAGTACATATACATAAGTAGTTGCATTGAAATGTCATACTTTGGTGGTGCGGGCCCAGAGGAGGGGCATTGTTTGATAATTTTACCTAAGCAGTAACGATAAAAACACTCAAAAAAGTTAAAAAAAAAAAAAAAAAAACAAAACAAAAATAAAATTCTCCGAATTAAAAACAAAAAAATTTGACAAATATTTGTGTGTCTTTGAATTTAAACTATTTTAAGGTAAGTTAAACTTTATGTATGTGGTTTAACTACATACATTGTTATAGGATAGTTACATACGTATGTGATTTGCTCATTGTTTGTTAGTTTTTTCAAAATATCCTTCGCTCTTGGCTCCATTACCTTTAAGAAAAGGACTTGATTGGTATCAAAGCTTCATTTATGATTACGTCATTGTGAGCGGGAGTTCCCGCACGGGTACGCTAGTTTTTAATATTTTTCATTGAAAAAAAATCTCTTAAGTGAAAAAAAAAATTGAATCGAACAGAACAAAAATTTACTAGTTTTCGTTTTTTAATAAATTATTTTTGTGATATTTAATCGTTGTTTTATTTAACTTCTTTCAAGGCAAGTCCAAAAGATAAAAACAATATTGTTTCTAGCATTAAATCTCCGCTTAATGGAATTTTTAAATCCGCTTAGTTGAAAGTTTTTTTTTCACTTGTCCGAACTCCGCTTAAGTGAAATTATTTTTCACTTAAGCGGGGTTCGTTTAGGTGAAAAACCCGCTTAAGTGAAAGAAACACTGTGACATTTTGCCGTTTCTCTTAAGCGGGTTTTACTGTAATATATTTAACATAACGAAGGCTAACTACGCCTCAAGAAAATATTTTATAAATAAGCATTTGATTATACATGGTGTAAACCCTAAGTAAGTCCTTGGAGTCGGTTTAATCATTCAGTGGTTGGACCGTGTATTAGTGAAATCTAATAAATAAGGCTGTTTGAATTTAGTAAAAAATATTCTTGATCTGTCAAATGAAACCAAAACACTTTAAAACATGTTAAATTTCAACTTGTTCCATGTTGAAAATTGAATTCCCATTAAATGTTTGGAAAAAATCGAATAATTAATCGTACCTTCTTATAAAATAATTTGTTCATTTATTAATAGGAGAAATTCTATTGCAAAAATTTAAAAAAATGTATTATATTTTGACACGGCAGAGCGGTCGAAAATTCTAAAAAGTTGGTAAAAATTTAATATCTCTGGGATTTTCAATGTCCTTTAATATCTAATCCGACATTACTTTTCCAAACAGCAATACAAAGCTGATGAATTTTTGAATATTTACAATTTATTTTTAACAAAATGTATCAAAATATTTTGATGTCCTCGAATGGAAATTCAGTGTTAATTTCACTGGAAAACAAAATCGTGAATATTCGTAATAAATATTTTATAACTAAAAGAATCTACACTGTGAGCATTTCATAGCGCATTTTTACATTCCATTGGCAATATTGAATTGAAAGTTTAAGTGACTTCAATTCAATTTTTTTCAACTATAAAATATTCAATCGATCACTTAAATACAGATAGAAGGAGTTTCCTTCATCTTTGTTAGTGTTTTATTTACCTTTATACCAGTAGCACTTCTGTTATAAAAGTATCACTTCCGTTTGATCAGTTTCAATGTATTTGACATTTAACTGAATGAGAAGAGCAAGACCCGCTTCAGATCGCCAACCGTCATCAACTTTATTTTAATGCTATTATTATATTCAAATACTCAAATTAAAATTTTGAGATTCTACACCATTGTACGACAGTTCGAATCACAAAAAAAAAAAACAATTTTTGTGAATATTTCTTAAAGTTGACAGATATAATATTAAGGACCAATTTCCTACAAATCATATCCTTAAGGGTCATCTTACTTGTCAGGGAACTCTAACTGGAAAAGGCTTTGAAGATCTTAAATTTTCAACAAGAATCTCCGTTCAATTTGTACTTTTGATAGATCCAGCCAAATGTTATGCAATATTTATAATGTTCTAAATAATGATTGTTTAGAGTACGTTTTGGGGTGGCCGTGGCACAATGGTTGTGTGCTCGCCTGTCAACCTCATGATCACAGGTTCGATCCCTGCTGTCGCCTATGTCGTCTTAATTCCATTAAAACCTTATAAAGTTGTCATCAATGGATTGCTGTGGTTTTGCTCATTGCATGTTGTTCAGGCATAACACTAACAACATGTGATTGAGTAAAACTACTCGTAGTATGCCCATCAAATATGAAAAACGAATAAAAGTAATGCGAATTATAAGGGACAACACAGCATTTCTCCGCACTAGTTCAGCTGCCATCCCTAGAGATAAAAACAAATCTGAGACAACCACCTTCAGTCTCAGAACATCGTGCCACACATCTTTCCTATCCTTCTTTCTCTTCCTTAACTTCAGGCCCGCGCTGTGTTGAAACATTTTAAGGATAATCATAATCCCTTGAGCGCGTGTAGATTATAAACAAAAAATGATCATAAGCTATCCTCAGAATTTAAATCTGATAAACTATTGGAAGACAAACTTTGCTACTGAATCCAATTCTTATGGTTTCTTGGTTTTTTAAATAGCAATTCATTTAAATACCATAATGTTGGCTGTTCACTTAAATAATCTTGAATGCATTGTCGTATAGAACCTCAAAAACCAACTACAAATAAAACTGAATTCAGCTTTCAGTCGATGTCGTTTACTAAAGTAAATATGTACTTTATCAACAAGAATCAACAAAATGTGCGTATTTTTGTCAAATTGATTACAATTTACGCTGCAACATTTCTTAAATTCACTTGCTGCTTAAGAATTTTCTTATTTTGTTAGGGTAGTTTATTTTTGTTTATTAAGATTTTTAGAAGGTGAAATTATGGAATTTCAATTAGTTAATTTAAGTTTACAAATAATAAAGCATTTACATTAAATTTGTTGAAACTGTTCCAAAAATGAAAATTTGAGTCCTAAAGGCATTTAAAACAAAATTAAATGAAAATCAAATGAAAACTTAAAGAAAAATTCCAAACAAAAATATATATGGTAATAACAAATAAGTACGTAATATTACGTAGGTAAGTGATTCAATTTAAAAATCAGATCAATTAAATAATGATTATAAATTTAGCTTTTTAAAACCATTAAAATATTAATTTGTTTCTTTTAATATATAAGAGTTCGTAAAATTAATTTCATTAGCGAAATTGTTGAAATTGTTAAGGCCAAGGTTAATTGTTATTAATCACCTATATTAATCAGAATCTATTTCATTAATTTATATTGGCAATAATGTTCACGTGATTAGAAAATCAGAAAATATATGCAATAACATTAAGATTTGTTGTATGGGACTAATAAATATTGTTATTTTGATACTTTTTTTTTTATTTTCTTATAGTTAATTAATATAACTTTGAAATGCTTAATGCAAATAATTGAATAAATTCATTTTGTACAAATGCCTTGTATGGACTTGAGCAAAATAGTGTAAGTCACTGCTCAAATGTGTGATAAAATTTAAACTAATTTTCCAATTTTCAATTAGGTTCTTTATACTATATAAAAAAATCCTACCTCTGGAATAAGTTAAACTATACATATACCTACATTTTTACCTGAACTTCCAATTCTTATAGACCTATAGGATTTTTATCTTAAGCGACTTTACTTTAAATATCTATTTGAAAGATTTATTGACAACATCCCTGTTGTCAGAGGAAATGAATAATTACAAATTGTTAAAATTGTTGTATTATTTTTTAACAAATAAAAAAAAACTTTTGAATTCGGCACAATAAGACAATTATTATAATTGCGTTCAATTTTATAATTCGATGTAGAAATGTAAGAAACTTGTTAAAAATTTGTTATGATAATGCGAAAATAAACAAAAATTAGATGCCTTTGTTGAAAAAATCTAAAAAATTTAAATCATAAATTAAAATGCAAAAATATGCTTACATTAAAATTATAAGAAAAAGCTAAGAGAAACACAAGTTAAAAACAAAAAATAAATCAAAATGCTTTAAGCTTCAAGCTAATTTTACAGCTTAGCTTTCAGAAAAGAAGGACACAAATAAGGAATATCACATTCATAAAAAAGATAAAAAATTGTTTTATTTACAAAAATATATAAACAAATTTAAGATTTGTACTCAATGTTATAGAAAATAAATACATATTTACTTAGATCAGATGTTATTTACAAAAAATAAAACTACCTACGTGGAAAAAATATATACACAACACATACCAGAAAAAAATCAAAGTTAATCTCACCATAACACAATAAATTGTATTTAAAATTCACACATACAAGTTGAAAATAAATGTAAAAAAAGTTATAGAAAAATAGTTCAAATAAAAAAAGTAACCATTTTTACCGAATTAAAACAACAAAACAAAATAAAACACTAAATTGTCTTATTTATATAAAAACAAAAGAAAACAGAAAATATTTTGCATTTTTCATTTTGATAGTTGAAAATATATATGAGAATTTGTTATAAAAATATAGTTATAAATTTTTGATTATAGCTTGTGGTTGAAATAAAAATTACAGACAAAAAAAAAAAGTATTAATACCAAGAAAATAAAATAAAAATTGTATGTTTTAAACATATATATTTTGAAACGGATTTGTTTAATTTTAAAAGGATCCCTAAACTCTTAATACGAGGAAGTAAGGGGCTTTCTATATAGAAGGAGTCTAATCGGGTCAATTCGTACGATATCACGATGGCCAATTCACATTGACCTGCCTGAGATAAGCATATTCGGAAATCGATCGTTCAAAATGCACATTTTGGCTAAGGCTGTGTGGCACGTCCTGTTTATATCATATGCCGTCGGTGTTTATTTCATTCGATTCGGGCCAAAAGAATTTACTTAGCCCCATGGCACCGTTTTGTCTCCGACATTTTTTCTCATATAAATCAATGATCTTTTTTCTGAAACTTCTAATCCAATACATTTTAAGTCGGTCAAATATGTCCACCACGTTACGAAAAGTCCTCTCAGAAAGACGATTATGGCGACTGTCAAAAATAGGCGAAGCGCGCGAATTGTTGCTCGAACATAAGACCTACTTTTATCAAAGGGCACGGTAGTGCCCAGCCAAGTTCTGGCACTACACCCTTTTTACAGGAACAAACTCAGGCGATTTTTGACCCCTCCCTATCTTCAGTACCAATGAAGTCAGAAACTTAAAATTCCGAATATTTGCTAAGCTAGTCAGGCACAAGCGCCTCACCAAATTTCAAATTCAAATTTTCTAGCATACGCGGTTCCTGAGATATAAGGCCTCAAAAATCACAAAAACCGTAACTGACTGACTGACTGACAGATCATCAAAATTATGGAGCACTTCCCGACATCGTAGAATCTTGTAATTTTGCACAACGGTAGGTCTTGTCATGCAAGTAGAGGAAATATTCGGTATTAAATCTTCATGAAGTAAGAACTTGGCGTACTTTAAGATCTCAGTACTTTTCACGGCTGACTTGTTACACAAAGGTTCTTGTATAGAAGAATTTGGTTCTTTTCTTTTAACATTTATGTTTTTGGTCTGATAAAGCTTTTCGTTTATTAATTTGGATTAACATGGACTACTCATCTAAGATCTTTATAAAATCTGCTTAAATTGAAATTTATCATTTTGGCAGACTCTTTTGGTTAAAGAATATAATATAATATAAGAATAACTCCAACGGTTTTGCACTGAGATGGATGGTTGGCAAAGTTTTCCAACCGCTACTTCCCACATTGACATTTTGGTCAGATCTCGCGAGTTTCCAGGTTTGTTCAAACTACCGAAATACGACCATTAATCTGTGTAAGCAAGTAGTTTCTTTGTTAATAATTGCCCAACAATCAAAAATTGTGTCATAAATCTGTAGCAAATCAAGATTAATGTCAATATTAAAACTATTGAAATCTTAAAACAAGCAAATATATACGAAGGCTATTTTGTAAGTCGTCCTCATATTTCTAGTTCGAGGAATTCGAAAAAGTACCCTTTGGAAATGTCTTATATTAATGCACGTCCCAGAAGAGAAAGTCGAAGGTTCATCAAGAATTTACAATTTTTTAAAACAAAGAAATATTTTCATTCCGAGCGTATCCAATATCAGTTCGTATAAAATTAAAGAGCGTCAAAAATGATTCTTCTGCATTTAGTTATACATTTTTTTACTAATATTTACATACTTAAAATCCAAATTTAAATTTATCTTTAGATTTCGCTGAATTCATTTGTCCCAATACATAAGTAAAAGTCATAAT
The DNA here is from genome assembly GCA_911387755.1 of Chrysotoxum bicinctum. NCBI lineage: Eukaryota > Metazoa > Arthropoda > Insecta > Diptera > Syrphidae > Chrysotoxum > Chrysotoxum bicinctum. The sequence goes on along the minus strand of OU426990.1, from coordinate 23,000,675 downwards.
TCTTATTATAAATGCTACTTTATTCGCCAAGCAAATAAAAGAGTAGGGAACAATAATTTTGTACTAATTCATTTAATATTATAAGTAAGTTTAAATAATTGGAAAGCTTAGGAAGATAAACTTGGAAGTAAAAATTAAAGTCAGGGTGGTACAGACTTTGATAAAACTTTAAAGTGAGAAAAAAAATCCTAATAGACTTTTGCTACTTGCAACGCTCAATTTTTAAGGGGCAAAATTTGTGAAATCTCATTTTGTAGAAAAATTTTAAAATCACAATAGAAAAACTAAACTTTTGAATACGAGTCCCAGTATTTTTCTTAATTTAATGATAGGTTGTCGAAATTTGAGATATTCAGCCCTATCGAGGTATCCGTTCGGAAGAAGTTCCGAAACGATAGTCCGTTTAGATCGGAACTTAGATTTCGTTCGAGGTATCCACTTCAGAACAAACAAAAATGAAGCACACAATCGCATTCATTCTATTCCATTTTTCTTAAAATAACCAGCAATTGTTTTCTATCGGAGAATTTTCGAAGAAATTTAACGCACAACTGTCAAAAATTCTTTGCTATACATATGTAAATACTTAGTCGCAATGCGTTGATGAGCGTCACATTTTATCGGAAGATTTTCCGATATGTCAATCGGACAGGGTACCTCGGTAGAAAATTCTCCAATTTCGAACAAATCGGAAAATAATTGTTTTTTTTTTCAAATCTACAAAAGTGCATACAATTTTAACCAATTGCAATCTTTTTGATCATATTCTGAAGCATAAATTAAAGGTTATGTGTCATATATGTATATGTATATATGTCACATTTCAGAAGTTTCTGTAAAAGATATTTCACATCTTAGATTCAAAATTTTTTTTATTGAATTACAAATCGATTAAGCAAAAGAAAAAAATCTATCAAAAATCTAAGTGAAATTTTCGAAAGAAACACGATTTTCGAAAAATATTTTTTAACATTTCTATGGTGGCTATCGTTGTTTTTAGATGAAGATTGTATTAAAAAACTGTTAATTGTAAGGTTTCAAAAGAAATGGGGCAATTTTCGAAATATTGAATTTACAAAAAAAAAGTTATTTTCAGGCCAAAAATTTGTTTTTGTCTAAATCCCAAGAATTTATTTTTAATTTGAATCCACCATATTTTTAAACTTGTAGAAGCGAGTTTTGGCAAATGAAATTTATCAAAATCAGCTGCACCGGTTTTCATAAAATCGAAAAAAAAATATTGGTTCTATGAGAGTTTCCATTAATAACCATATTTTGGATTTTTTTTTCAACCATTAGATAGATTTTACTAAATGAATTGTTTTGAATTGAAAAAAAAAAGTTTCAACATTAACCTAACTTGTTGTTGGCAGAAACGAAGGTAACCTAAAATTTTTTGCCGAGTCCGAACGGCTAAGATGAAAAATACTTTCCGTGACAGTAGTTACTGTTGGAGGAGGTGTCACCGCCTCGCAAAAAGCAGTATCCCTGATTTTTGTTTTTAGGTGGCAATGGCTCGGATTTCAGGGTTTTTTTTCTGATTTTAACTTACATTGCCTTCTCTATCGATATGAAGAGAATAAATTTATTGATTTGTAATAAAACATTTTTACTACTCATGATTTAACAACATTTAATAATAATTTAATTTTTCTAAAATACAAATTAAATAAGTTGTACAAAAAACCCTTAAATAGGTAAGTAATATAATTTTAAAATACTTAAAAACATTGAACACAATAGAATTAATACTAAACTTTTAGAAAACTTTTATCTAATTTACTATTTAATTATATTACGAGCCTTTCCAGTTCTTTTCATTCACTCACATTGTCGTGTATTTTTCAAATTTTTCTATTCACCTTAAAAATGAAATTTATTTAATTTTTCAATTTTTTTATTTACTAATATAATTTAAATCTATATCATTTTTTCTTAAAACTTTATGTTATCGAAACAAAAATATAAATTCAAAATTATATCTATTATTTTTTAAATAAATTCTTATAAGACTTGTAGTGACTAGAATATTTAATCACTTTTTTTTTGTTAATTCAATGATTTAACTTTTGATACTATGGATTAATACACAAATTAAGAACACATTGGCAGTGTTGGAACATTAAAGAGACATTGTAACTGGCTGGACATAAATTGGAAGGAGTAAGTATTTTGTTTATTTATTTTATTTAACACTAAAAATACATTTAATTGATTTAATTTGCTGCATGAGCTACATATGTTTTGTCAGGAAGAATTTTCTATCTAACCAAAATTTCGTTAAAAATACGGCCTTTGTGGTTATTTTGAAACCCTTGTTTTTTTTTCTAATTAAATATATAACTATGAATTAAAATAATATGATGCATTCAATTATTTAAACTATGTGATTCATCAATAATGGTGTATTAGCGGTGGGATATGAACTTGGCCTTCTGTTTCTATTGAACGTTTGATAGTCTTCTATAGCTGGACAAGATAATGTTGTGTCATCAAAGCCCAACGGTGGTATGGAAACTCCACTTGCCTTACGAGGGCTTGAAAATGAATCCGAAATAACCTCAAGAAGTGCTTCGTCACTGCAAATACAAGTTTTACATTTTTCAAAAACGTCTCTAATCAATCCTTTCTAATTCTATATGCAAATCAGTGCCATACTCCATCTGAAGTGCTTTGTTTTCTTAAAGGAAAATTATGTAAAATTTGCAATTTGCATATCCATGGAGGAATCTTTTTATTTCAACTTTGTGTCAAAGGAAATAACTTATGCTAAATAAAATAATAGAAACAACTACATACATGCATACCTATGATAACGATGATTTTCTAGGAGTGTTCCTGTAGCGAAACGTAATTTCTTTGGTGATTCCAAACTCGACGAACGTGTAAGGGAATTTCGTGGAATATTTTTGTTCTTTAATGAGCTACGTATTCCTGCCGCTAGGTCGTTGATGTGATTCTGTTTGATAGTCCCTTGAATGTATTTATTTAAAGCCCTTGAACCACGTCGTTGCGAACGTTCGTATGTGCGTCGAATGCGAGCCTCCTCATCCTCACCTAAAAGCCAATATGTGCGTTGTTCACCTTTGCCTTTCATTGAAATGATACCACGTTCCTTAGAGAAATGAACAATTTCAATCACGAAACTGATTGTTATTTGTGAATTCCATAAACCTATACCTGATAATGATAACCTCCCAGTTTGTCCAGGAGCTGCTTACATTGTGAACTGCAATGAATCTTTAAAGGAACTCCTGTCGATTCCATTCGTGATGCAGTGTTTACTGTGTCACCAAATAAACAGTATCGGGGCATTTTTAAACCTACAACTCCCGCACACACTGGACCGGTGTGTATTCCAACTCTAAGAAGTAACTTATTGGTTGGACGGTGTCGTATTTTGAACTCAGCTATTGCATCGAGAAGATGCAGTGACATGGTGGCTATTTCAGCTGCATGTAAGTCACCATTGCGTATGGGAAGACCAGAAACCTGGAAATAGTTAAAGATGTCATTTGCATGTATTTTAAGAAATGGTCGTTGGAAAACTTTTCTCATAGGTTTCTTACATAATCAACAGAAATATCAGAGGAAAATGCAACAAAAGTCGGTTACGTATACAATATTTTTTTTATTCAAGACTATCAAAAAATCGGTTAAGTAAATGTTATTAATTAATTAATTATCAGAATCATTTAATGTGTTATTAAACAGAAGCTGGTGAAATTCAGCTTACTACTTCAAAAAAGTAGTAGACAACTCAGGTCAGTTCTTTAAATTGGTTTACGAATTAAAGTTTCTCCGGAAATCAACTTCTTTGTAATGTTAATTTATGTCTATCCCTTTAAGCTGCGGCTGTCTCTATTATTATAAGAACATTAAACCCGTTAAGTTAAAGTATTCCAACGTTCTAAAGAACTATTCACATGACAATGACCAACGATTGACGAGTAAACGAACATTTTTTCAATTTGAAATTTCGTTCAAACAGAATTGTTTGAGTTCGTCGTAAATGACGTTTACAAATATCGAAAACAAGAATGATATTCAGGTTATTCGCGGGTGAACAATTCATTCGTTCCAGTGTGGATGATAAGTGGAACGCTAGAAGAGTTTGACAGTTCGTGGCAAGCTATTTATTGAAAAATTTTGGTATCTTAGCATTAATTTCAACTAGTTTTCTACCAATTTGTCTAGTTTTTGTGAAGAACTAAGATTTATAAATACTTGAAATCCAACTTGCTCTTTTCTTTATCGGTCGTTGGTCGCTTTCATGTGAATAGTCCTTAATGGTTAATTAGACTATGGCTCTTTTAACTTACCACCATATAAGCATCCCCAATAGTCTCCACCTTGTACACATCATAATGCCCAATAATCGAATCGAAACACGTATACAAATCATTAAGAAAATCAACGACTTGTAGTGGTGTACTTTCTGCCGACATTGTCGTAAAGCCGACGATATCACTAAAATATATCGACACATGCTCATAACTTTCCGGGTCGACTTTGTTACCTTTTTTCAATTGTTCCGCCACCGGACGTGGCAGCATCTCTAACAGCAGTGCTTCAGTCTTTTTCTTCTCTTCCTGTAGTTGGTCGGTGCGTTCATCGACCAAAGCCTCTAAATTGTTTGCGTACTTCTCCATCATGGACATCATATTGTCGAAGATGTTCGGCTTCATGCCCTTCCGCAGAGGGCGAAGTTTGGTACGGATAGCTTTGAAGTCAGGTCTTTCCTCAGGTCTTTCACTCCAGCATTCACGCAAACACTCTCGAACACAATCGAATGAGGTTTCAAGTGGCTGCAGAGAAGGACGATAGGGATACAGATAGTCCTGAACTTGGAGAACTTTATGCAGGCATTGCATTGGTGTGAGACCTGTCTCACCAAACGGGCCATGACGAACGTGAATCTCATACAAAACTATACCAAAGGAATAGGAGTCTCCTTTCTGGGTGCCAGCCACTAGGGAACACGGTCCACTTCGTAACAACTCTGGAGCACGATATAGAAGTTCTATAAGAGCAAAAAAAAATTATACCATAATAATAGAAGGGATATCATTTATCTATAAACTTTCACTCACTTGTACATTTGCCCGTCATAGCCTGGAGGTCGGTGGAGTTGTCTTCCAAACCCTTCTTGAAATCGAATAACCCGAAATCACTTAATTTCACTACCCAGCGTGAGTCAATGAGGCAGTTCGATGTACACAGCGAGCCATGATATCGAATGGGTGACTCGTGTAAATAAATGACACCCTATATAATAAAATGAGGAGGAGGGTTTTTGGTTAATGCAAGTCAATGAAATGGAAAATAGAAGCTTGGGTAAGTGAAAGTGGCCATAGCCACACACTAAATGTTTCATACATCATAGGGTTATTTCTTTTTTCAATTGATGGCAAAGAGGAATTTGTATGAGTTAAGTTTAAGGCATTAAGATGATGACTAGCATACGCTTTTTTTATAAAATTTAGGAAAATAGATTTAAAGTAAGGAACGAGGGTTAGTGCAACCTGCTCGCAACACCTATGAAAAATTTACCATTTGGTCAGGTTATATTTCAGTATTCTCACATTGAGTAAAAGTGAATGCTTAGTTAATTTTCCAGTTTAATTGTCAAAATATTGGGGACAGAAATTCAGATTCCTTTGCTCTTTTCTAGATGAATGAAGAAAGTGACATTTACAAAGCTGCCATGTGAATTTGGTGAAAATATTACTATGTACCTATACTTTCTGAATAAACAACGTTATAGTTTAACCTTCCTATACTCGCGTATTGGTCTCTCAGACCGACAAATCATTTATTCTTTGTTTTCTTGAAAAATATAATCCTTGCCCCCCTGAAGTTTTCAGTAGCTTCCTAAATATGTGTTCTCCATCGTTTAGCTGGGCGCAAGCGCATATGCCGAGTAGACGTGTTCCTTTTTTGTGAGTTTTCGGTCCCTCAGACCGACGCGAGTATAAGTCCAGATTGCTTCGATTTACGAAAATATGAAGATTGAATCTTTTTTCATACTTTTTTATAATAACTATTATATTTCTTTTCATACAATTATTAAGATTTTTTTTTCTTAAAGAAAATATTTTTGTTTATTATTTTAGTTAAGGTCCAAAAAAAATTTAACTTTTTGAGAGGTTAGTTTGAAAGGGTATTGCTTCCAAATAAAGTAATAATTCCTATATTTTTTTATTTGTTTTATTCGATAATATTATTTTCTTAAAAATAAATGGCAGAACTACTTATACAGAATAGATATTCAAGAAAATACAGACGAAATAAAGTCTCGTGCGCGAGTATATGTGTGTTGTCAAAACGCGCGAGTATAAGAAGGTTAAGAAGAGATCATGGTATTTCAACATACAGTTCTTGTAAAGTCTACACAATTTATCGTGATTCACAGTGTTCATTTTTACCAAGTTCGTGTTAGTTTCCCTCTTGTAAATTTCACTTTTACTACATTACCCTTTGAGTTAACATTCCAGGTAGTTATTTTTAACTTCCCATAGGGAGTTATTGTAATCGGTTCGATTTGTCAAATTGAAATTTTTGACATTTCTCGACGTTTCAAGGTCCCTAGAGGCTATATCAATCATTTTTAGAGAGATGTCTGTGTGTGTGTACGTACGTTCGTACGTTCGTACGTCCGTACGTTCTGGTACCATTTTTCGTCGTCGATATCTCAAGAACGAGTAAAGATATCGACTTCAAATAAATTTTGTTTAATAAATAATAACTTCGAAAGAGGCTGAAAGGGCGTTTATTAAAATTCAGTGAGTAGGTTTTTCACTATAACGGTTTAAAAAATAAGTAAACATTTTGGTTAGTTTCAAATATCTCACGAAAAAATAATGCTATTGATTTCAAATAAAATTTAATGTACTCATTATAAAGTCATACAGATTTGGTATGAATTTGGAAATTTGGAAAAAAATGAAAAAATAACGGTATATTTTTTTAAATAAAAAAAACTGAAAAAAAATCTCATAACTCAGATATTCTAAGAACGGAAAACAATTTGAAACTCAAAATAATTTTATTTTACGAAAAATAATGTGTTTGACAACTGGTGAAAATTTCAAAAAAAATCAGTTTACAGTTTTTTTACAAAAAATAAAAAACTATATAAAATTCAATTGAAAATTGGTAAAAATTGTTTTTCGACTCAAATTTCTCGAGAACAAGTAGTGATATTGACTTCTAATTTAGTTTATTTTATACATAGTATAATTTTGTACAATTGGTAAAATGTTCACAAATATTGAATTAATAGTTTTTTTTTTAAATAAAAAAACTATTAAAAATTCTAGTGAAAACTATAGTTAAAATTGTATTTCAAGTCGAATTTCTTGGGAATGAACACCGATAGTGCCTTCTAAAGTATGTTGTTTTACACATCGATACCTTCCCGTAAGAATGTATACTAAGCGACATTTCTAAAATTGTTCAGGAAACGAAAAAAACGAAGAAAGTTCTAGTTGAATCATAGGGCCTTGTGAATAAAAAAAAGGCTAAAGCTAAAACTTGGATTTTTAAGTAAAAGCTTGATTTTTAGTGAATAAAAATAAGCTTAAGCTAGCTAGTTAAAGATGTTTTCTAGTAATAGCTATTTTAAAATAGCCAAAGCTAAATTCATTTAGTTTTAGCTTGTTTTCCTAGCTTAAGCTTCAATTTGTGTGAATAAAAATAGCTTAAACTAGAATATTATAGTTAAAGCTACAAAAATTTCAAGATTTTTTCGACCTGTCTAGAAAGCTTTGACTAGTTCTTATTTTCAGTATTAACTTGTGCGAGTTGTTAATTAAACATAAGGGAATATCTCAAAAAATAGGACTGTGAACGTATAGACCCAGAAACTGACATACGAAATGTTAAAAACAGTTTTTAGCCGAAACCAATAGTTGCCCTGTAGAACAGATAACAAATGGAGGCAAGAAAACCTTCCTTTCGGTCATACATGTACCAGTTTTAGCTAAAGCTAACTAGCCGAAACATGTGAATAAAAAAACGAACACCTTAAATTACGAAGCTTAAGCTAGAATTTTCCAGCATAAGCTATTTAGCGTTATCATTTTTTTATTCACATAAAACAAAGCTTAAGCTAGTACTGTCTAGCTTTAGCTGCTAGTAAAAGCTATGACTAGTTGGCTTTAGCTTATTCCAAAAAAAGCTTTAACTTGTTTTTTATTCACAAGACCCATAGTGTGCTAAGAGACAATTTTGGTTAAACTAAGTGACATCTAACAAAATTTTTTGTTGCTCACGACAATGCGATTATTATTGTCGCTCAGCATAATTTTTTTGGCGGATAATACAAATTTCAGGGGGAACATTATTTTGATGAGAAAACATGGCAGTTGATAAATTTTTTATTTGTACTCTAGTTTCCTTTTCATGCATAATAGGTTGCCGAAACCCAGGCCAAAACGTGGCCCTTAACATATAGTATATTTCCTCATCAAAAAGTCATTTTCGAAAAAAGTGTTGCTTAGTACATTCTTACGGGAATGTATCGACATAATACAATTATTAACATATTGTTAAATTTTGACAAGTATCGAATTGACAGTTTTAACAAAAATATAAAAAAATCTACTAAAAAGTGGTATTATTTGTTTTTCGACTAGAATATCTTGAGAACGAGCAATGATATTGACTTTGCCATTATTTAATTTTATACATAAAACAATTTCTAACAAATGGTTTATATTTGACATTATCTAATTTTAGAGTGGACATATTTTGTAGGTAAGTACCCTTCCATCAATAACCATAACTTTACATACATATATGAATAAGGTTGTTCAGTTGTTCCCAAGTCCCACATATTCAAATTCCATTAATAGCTATGGTAAAATTGAAGAAAACGTCACAATATGTTGTTATCTTTTTGTCCATGAAAAAGATGTAAAATTTTACTCAAGGTTTTCTTACCACAATGGGAAGTTAGCAGTGTGGGTCGCACCCAGCCTCTTTTTTACAATTATTATCTGATGAACTTAAGCTGATATTGTGTAAAGTCCTGTGTTTATTTTAAGTACTTTATTCATTTATTCACTGTATTCTGTACTCAAATATTTAAATATTTTTGGTGTACAACATTTTCCGTTTATATTGTATCCCCTTTACTTGATTGCAGAGTGAATTTTCCATTGCTTCTGCAGCATCAACGCTGCTTTCTGAAATCTTATACCTCTGAGCCTTATCCAATGGATACTGGTCTCGTCCATCCGGATTTCACTTGCAAATCTTGAGCTCTATTGAACATAAGATAAAAATAGGAACAATATAGTTATGAATAAGTACGGTTATTTTTTGGACCAGGAAACCACCAAAAGTATGGTGTACGGCATATGAATTCAATATAGTGAACAAACAGCTTGGTAAAAATTCTGTAGGACAGACTGGTGAAAAATAGATCCTCTTTACTCTTTACTGGTCAAGGGCAGATTTCATATCTCCGCAGTATTAAAATTAACGCTAAATCATATTCTGTGTGTTCCGTTTCGTTGGCAACTGTTTAACCTTGAATAGTGCGTGGATAGGTCGGGGGGAGGGGGGTTGAGGCGGGAGAGGTGATTTCACTGCGCTTTCATTTCATTTCAATTCAATCGCCAATCACTGCCGTCAAGAAAATAAGACTCATGTAAGTAATATTTTTAATTTCCCCTGTTCACAGATTGATTTGAATGCGCCTTTGAAGAAAATTAAAACTAGATCAATATTTTAAAAATTTAGTATTTTTTTTAATTTTCAACTGGGTTGGGGCACCTCATAACAAGTAAACAATCTTTTGTATGCTGAATTTACTCATTAAAAGGCAACTTTGTATTGCTATTCCATTAAAAAAATTAAATAATTTTTTTTTCATACATTATCACTCCACCCTAATGTAACGCGTCAGAAGTAAGAAAACATCATGAATAAAATATAAGGAGCACAGTATAATATGATTGTGTGGGGATGTATGGCAGCATATTCGATCGGAAATCTTGTTTTCATTGAAAGTACAATGAATAAAAAAGACTATCTTAACATCCTAAGCAATAACCTTCAACCAAGCCTTAACAAATTAGGTATGCTTATAGCAATTGGAGCTCTTAACAAGAGAATGATACTGAGCATACCTCGCGGTATGTCTTATATGACTTAAAAGCACCTTCACCACCCTAATCATTCGCCGGACCTAAGCCCCATACAACATATATTTATTTATATTTGGACCGGAAAATTTCGCAAAACGGCCTATCAAGAACCTACAAAGCTTTTAATTGAAGAACTGTTCCAAATATCTTCCGATGTTAGAAGTAACATTGTTGTTTCCATGTCATGCCGACTAAGAGATGTTATGAAGTCTAAAGGTGGTCAAAGGAAATAATATATTTATAAATAATTTTAAGATATAACGGATGTTTACTTACTTTTGACGCGTAAAATATGGAGTATTTTTAGTTTTTATAAGGAAAAAAGGCATTAGTTCATTTTTCGAATTTTTATTTTGGGTTTTGTGTACCTATTGCTTTTAAATTAAGGAATCATTTACATACGTGTTTACTCACTTTTGACGCTCACAGTATGTACCTTGATTGTAAGAGTACTTTACACATATTGCTCAAATAAATACATTAGGCAAATATGCCAGAAAATCAGAAGATGAAAAGGAAACAAAGTAACATTCATTACTCCTAGACTACTTAACAATTTGCTAATTAATTTTTTTACTAAAACAGTTTAAACATCTACTATTTTTTACGAAATTGGGCCTTAGTAATAATCAAACGCTAATGTCGACTATTAGTTAACTGGAAGGTTAAAACTAAGTGCTGAGCTTGAACAAAATGCTACCAATAAACAATTTAATCCTTTCACTAACTAGTCTTCAGACTTTCCTTAAGATCTATTACAAAATCTGCAACAAATGAGGAAAAAAAATTAATAAGCTGTCAGAATTTTCACCAAGATCTGTCAAAGTTCAGGAACTGTCATAATTTGGTCTATACCTTCAAAGTTAGGGATTGTCCTATTCTTGCTTAACAGAAAGTATTATAGTACTTATAGTACGTCAATTGATTTGAAGTGTCGGAGCGGCTTTTCAATTGTTTTTTTTTTTACTTTATAACACCATATTTTTTTAACAAGGAAACATACATATTTCCTTACTTATTTTATGTTATTTTAATATGAGTATGAGTAAATCTTAAACTCAAATTATTTTTTAAATAAAACAATTGAACTGGCATATTTTATGTGAGAATTTAATTGTTTTTTTTTTTTTTTTTAGATTTTCTATTGGTAAACAGTAGGGGATAGTTTTTTCACAGTGTGTCATCTTTAATCTATGATTATTGTTTGAGTTTTTAATCATGGATTTAGCTAATCAGCCGATTTAGGTTGCTTGACACTAGTTAACCAGAACTTGTGAAAGCAGTATCAAAAACTTATTCTACTGTGGATAAACTGTCTTGTTTTCAAAATAGAGACAATCTTATTTACACACGATCTAACCAATTAATAACAAAAAACAAATAATCTTAAATGGATTGCCGTTCAACACAAAAATTACTTTTTAGATATGTATACGCAGTTATGTAAATATATAAAATGAAATAAACATATTATAATCACATTTTTAAAGTAAAATCTAGATGTACTAAATATTTATGAAAAATAAATAAATAAAGTACTTCTAAATAAAGTTCTTCTTTTTCACTTTAAAACAAAAATCCGAAGATTGAAGCCAACCCATGAACAGAACATAGGTATAGAAATCGACCTGCTAACATGGGAGTAGATTTAAGAGTTAAATACAAATTTAGGTACCATAAAACAGCACTAAGGCAACACTTTTTATTTAGTGTTCGATTTTAAACATAGATTTCCGTGTATTAAATTTTGACATATTGCTAACGACTAAACTGGAGATTTGATTCGTTATTGGTATGCCGTTTTTTTTTTTAATCTCAACACTAAATTTGATTATTAGTTTATTAGTTAGGCCTATTGAGTTTAAGCCAATAAGTGATCACTTTGTTGCTGTTGAATTTATTATACTTGCACAAAAGTTATCTTTTAGCCTTTCTTCTTCGATGTGAAAATGTTCATAGAGTTTGCAAGAAATCTGGTATCAACCAGGGTCTTGCCTTTCAAGTATTCAAAAAAAAAAAAATGATTTTAGAAGTCGAGTAAAACAGGGGTTTTCGAAATCTACCGAATTAAATTCAAAGAAATTCCACCGACCACCATAGTGCTGAGCTACTGGGTATTGGTAAAACAAAATGATGGTGCAACAGCTCGAAGAAAACCAGGACCTACTGACATACAGTTCTCAACCATTACTGTGTGCGTATTACCAAGAATGGAGAGACCTACGACTTTCTGCCGATTAAGAACTGCTGATGAGCAACACTTTTCATGACAAGGAATACTCGCAGAGGATTTGCCAGTTCCTTGCAAGAGGCAATACACGCCAGAAACACTTTTTTTTTTCTGCGTCAAAGTACAACGCACTAATCCTTATGTCAAGAGGTAGTACAGGATTTTGGTAACAGAATTTTATTTGCTGCCTGCTTAGAATTTATCAATCGCATATATTTCGCTTGTAGTACCTCTTGGCGTAATGGTTAGTGCATTGAAATGTCATGCAGAAGGTCCTGGAATTGACAAATCCTTAAGAGTATCTCTTGTCATGAAAAGTGCTAGTCACACGGAATCGGCAGAAAGCTGTAGGTCCCTTCTATTCCTGGTAACAAGCACACAGGAATGGTTGAGATTTGTAAGTCACTATAGGTCCAGGTTCTCTTTGAGCTATTGGACCACTAAATTTATTTATATTATTTATTTAGTATTACATTTGCTAGTTTGTCATTCATCAGTACACGCCCTGCTATTAATTTCGTATCTAAGAAATTTCTTTCTAACCTAGTTATTTGTTTGAGTTTTCAGATATTTAAACATAAGAATTTATTAATTTTATTAAATTTCGCGTTTAATTATTTTCAAAACATGAGTCTAATTTTCCGATACGTTTTTACCGTAAGTTACGCCGTAAGTCGCAAGTTCTGAGTTTTCTGTTATTTTATTTCGGCCATGCCAACTTAGATATTTATGATTTTCATCAAAAATAATCTTTCCAGTTAACCGCTTTTTCAATCAAGCGGGTTTCAGTAAAACGCAGTTGTTAACTGTTTTGTTTTTCATAATTGAATTTATTGTTGAAGTTTTCATTGTGCTAGAAATATCTTTCTTTAGCTGTTTTCTTAAATCGATAAATAATAACTCTCTTTGCAAAGCAACAAAAAAAAAAACCTCAACGTAGATACCTAAGTTTATGTTTCAAAGAACCAACAAAGCTTGCACTGAAAAGGACCAAGTAAAAGTAATAAGCTTTTCTTAATCCAAACAAAATCCTTCCATCCATTCCAAACAAACAGAAGAGAAAATTCCGTATTACAGCTTACCCGGATAATATCGGCTACCATTGATGCGATAAACATGTTGTCCAGCTTGACGTCCTCGTTCTCAAGAATATCCTTTATATACAAACGAAAAAAGAAGAAAAATTGTAAAGAACATACACAAAGCCAAAACGGAGAAACGGAAAAACATCATCATAAAAACAATAATCCTTGAAATGAACAAGTTTCCTTCCCTCATCGTCATCATCGGTGTACTTACTTTCAAACTACCACGAGTACAATACTCTGTAATTATGCAGATATTAGGTGGATCGGTACAGGCTCCAATGAAAGCACAAATGTTGTCATGGCGAGTATCCCGCAGCTATATAAAAACCGATATCAAAATGCAAAAGGGATATAAAAATGGACAAAAGGATGTTACACAGAATGAAAATGAAGGAATAAATCGCATCCTTGAATAGAATTTTATTGCTGCTTGCACTTTCTTACCAGTTTGAGTTCCTTTTTCATTTCTCGCGTTATATCAACACTCTTCTTGCGGACCTTCTTAATCGCATACAATTGACCCTTGTACAAACCAATGGGGGTAAATATGGTTGTGTAACGGAAATCCGCATCTGGATTTGAGCTTAAACTAACTTGACTCGTCCTTATTAAGGGATGGGTTGACTGAAAAATATCATTTTTTGTTAAACTTATTTCCAGATGCACTTGTACACATTTAATCACCAAAAACCTAAACACCTACCCGAGTTTGTTTTTGACTAGAGGTTTCTTTTTCATTTTCATGAATTTGCACTTCACGAAAATCAATTTTCCACAGCAAACTATCGAGCTCCTGTTCATATCGCCAGTTACGATAAAGAACCAATGATACGATGCTGAGTAAAAGTAAAGCTCCACCAGCGATTCCTGCTGATATTTCACCAGTATAGCCTACAATGAAAACAAAACTACATAAAGAAGAAAACATTTTTAAAAAGAAAAACTGTGTTTCAAAGGATTCCCTTTTTATTCCAGCAAATAGCTTTTTAATTAAAAATCTTTTTACGGAAGCAAATCTGTGTGTTGGACAAAGTTCAATTCGCACAATATTTATGGTAAGCTATTTCACAGCAAAGGTAATGGAGAAAATAAAGGCAAATAGATTTGTGAAATAAAAGATCTAGTTACTTTGTTAAATCAATGGAATCTAATTTTCTCTTTCAAATTCTTTGCAATTAATTTGAAATTTAATATTACATTCGATATGAATTCTATCTTTTAATTAGAAATACCAATATATTATTAAACCATACCACCTAAAATTTTGGACCTTTACCTATATACAATGAAACGAGAATTCTTTCCTTTTTCACTGAGACACTATCATATTTTGCTTGAACTGAACAAATGTGAAAAGATATAAGTACACGATTTTTGTTTTTAGATTCTGATTCCGTGATTAATAAAAAATAAAATGCACGACTGGGACGCACGAACTTGCTCTTATGTAAACGACTGGAAATTTCAAAAATGAATGTTATTAGAGAAAAACTGTTCATAAGCATAAAATTTATTTTTTAATAGACTAAAACAACTCTTTTAGTAGTTGGAGCTAAAAACAGGATGCCATGTGATTTAAGCAAATATTAGCTTATGCAAGAAAAATTATAAGTCGTGGTAGTGGTTTCTGAAAAAAATAAGCTTTTATATACAAAATTTTTAAAACGTTTTTAGGAAAAAATTTTGTTACGCCAGTTTTTAAAGTTTTTTATTATTGTTCGAATAAGAATTAAATTTACAACAAAAATATTGAGCCGTTTCTGAGATATCGAATTTTCCAAAAATAATAGATTTTTTTTTCAAAAATTAAAAAAATATTTTTTTTTAAAGTTTTGAAGCAACGTGTTTTCAACTTTTTAGAAGCTTCTCTATGAAAAAAACTCATTGAAATCCGTTATATCGATATATAGATCTTAAAAATTAATCAAAAGAAAATAATTTTTAGCGAAATTCTTGGAACAGTTTTCGAGAAAAATACAATTTTCGAAAACCATTTTTTAACATTTGTATGAAGGGAACCGTTATTTTTAGGTAAAATAAATTTTTATTCTTACATCTTGTAATTTATATTAAAAAAAAATATTTTATTTATCAAGTTTTAAAAAAAATCGAGCATGGGGTTTTTGAAATATTGAGTTTTGAAAAAAAAAAAAATTGAAATTTTTTTTAAAAATCCAAAAAAAAAAAATATTTGAAAAATTTGAAAACAAAATAAAAGCTGTGTTTTATTTTGCCCCAGATCTGATCCAGATTGGATCTTTATTCAAAATTACATGTATAACAAAAACAACAGAAGGCCCAGTTTTGTTTGTATTTGTTGTTTCACATGTTATTTTGAAAACAAAATCCAATCCGAATCAGATCTGTGGGAAAATAAAATACAGCTAATGTTCAAACTGCTGAGGATCTTTATCATACAAAAATTATCAAAATCGGTTTATCTTTTTTGAGAAAATGAAAAACCAAAAAAATGTTTCCAAGGAGGGTACCAAAAATAACCGGTTTTTAGAAATTTTTTTTCAACCATTTCCTAGCCCTAACTAAATGAATTTTTTTGAATTTTTTTTAATCTGTTTTTGAGAAAAAATATATTTATAAAATTTCGAAATAAAAACGTGTGGGGGAAAAATTAAAAATACTATATACCAAGCTTAGGCTGTAGTAGACAGACAGACAGAATTGCGAGACCCACTTTTTTAGTCTTCGCTATCATCCTAATGTCAACTTTGATCAAAATCTCGAGTTCGATTTTTTTTTCGAATGCATAACTTGCCTTATAGTATCTATAAGTCGCAAGTAAAAATATATGAAACTATGACAAGTTAAAGCCAGAAACAAAATTATTTAAGTTTTTAAAGAAAAGTTCAATGTTTTTAAACTTAATTTTTATGTTTTCGTATATTTCATATATACGTATATTTCGTATATTTTCGAATATTTTTTTAGATATAATTATTTTATTTTCCGATTTTTAAGACAGTTTATTTTTTTTTTGTATTTTCTCAACATTCAAAAATGTCTGATCTTGCGCTGGAAGTTTCAATTATAATAATACTGCTTCTCAAGTTGTCTTAAAAATATAAAAAGGACAATAAATTTCGATTGATAAAAATACTCAGGTTTTAGTAGCCCAAAGTGGGCTGAGGTGGAAACAAAATATTTCAAAGTGTTCTAAGTGTGATCTTAAATTAAACGAAATAGAAAAATCAAAATCTGAGTGCCGATAGAAAAATACGGTTTTTAAATAAACAATTTTGATCTTACATCTTACTGATAGTATTACAAAACTATTGAATATCAAGTCTGAAAAATGGGAGCATTTGATATTCGAAATTTAGAGTTTTGAAAAAAAATTGGATTTTTCTAAAGACATCAAAAAAAAGCTTCGAAAAAACTGCCATGTTTAACGAAAATCCGCTGAACCAATAGGCTGTAGATGAACAGACTGTGTATATGTTGTATGTCTGACAGACAGAGTTATGAGACACACTTATTTACTCCTGCCTATCATCGTAATGTCAAAAATCTCGAGTTAGATTTTTTTTACGAATGCATAATTTGCACCTATTTACACACAGTTGCTGTCAAAATAATAGTAGTGTAAATAAAATCATTAGTAGATAAGTCCCTGAATTTTCATGTTTTTGTGGAGAAATATTCTGTGGTCAGACAAGTCCAAGATTGTGTTATATGATGGAAAGGGATTTCGTCAAAAAAAACCGAATGCAAGAAGGCCTCCAAACACAGAATATAATCCACGCTTCATAGCCAAGCCAATAACACATGGAGGATCCAGCATAATGGTTTGGGCATGTTTTTCCTTCTATGATGTTGGTTCTATATACCGGATTGAAGGCACCATGGATCAGCATCTTTATGTGAAAATCATGGAGGAAGTTATGTTCCCATATGCTGAAGATGAAATGGGTCTTTCAACAAGATAATGACCCAATTCATACAAGTAAACTTGTGAAGCAGTGGTTTCAAGAAAAGAGGGTTAATGTCATGGAGTGGCCTGCGCAATTCCCAGACCTTAACCCTATAGAAAATCTTTGGTGCGATGACAAGAAGTATGTTGCTAGTTGTAAGCCAACTACTAAAACAGCCCTTTAGGAAGCTAAACTGCAGTCTTGGAGGTCCATACCTGTAGAAATATGTGAAAATCTTAATTCGATGCAACGTCGTTGTGCTACTGTTATTTTTTAACAAGGAACATGCAACTACATTATTAATTTAAGGTTCAAACACTCGACTATCACTTATGGTAGAAATTGTCTATTAACTTTCCCTTTTGTAATATTTAAAGGTGGATTTTGACTACGCTGCTATTTTTTTGACCACCGTTTTTCTTATTGACTTGGATACATTTGAAATTACCAACTAATTTATTGAATTTGAAAATAATTTTTTTTCTGAAATTAGAAGCCTAAAAAACATTAATTTGAAAATCAGACGACTTTCTTTAAAATTAGTCGATCAATTTATTTTAGTTTTTGTTGTGTCAAAAGGTTCACTTTACTATTATTTTGACCGCAGCTTTAGTCAAATTTTTAATTTTTTTGAGTTCAACAAATAAACAGAAGTAATAACATTTTTTGTCTCCCATCGATTATTAGAAAAAAGTCAGGATTTGTTATCATTTAAGAAATCAGTGGCTTACCTCATGATACATGTGGTATCGAAATATTATTTTTTTTAATTATCAAATTTCACATTTGAAATTCAATGCTTTTCAATTGTCTATCAAAGCATTGTCACCCACTTTGTTTTTGGGTACTAATTACAAATAAGAAATCATCATCATTACGTTATTCGATTAAACTAATTAGGGAAAATTTTATTATATTTCTTTTCTCTCTGAAATTTCAGAAAATGTAAAATAATGAATCACAAGAGAAAACAAATAAATACCTACATAATTTAATTACATAAAGGGTTTTCCAACAAGAGGTGTTATTTTGATATTCCAAGAAAAATGGCATTTTTGGAGATAAATGATCGGATGTTTATTTCATTATAAAGAGGAAGGTATGCCGTCAATAATGGAACACAACATCAGCCAAATGGCCGTGTGTGTGTCTTTGCTGATTGGGTCCTTGAAATGCATGAAAATGATCCGGAATTTCATCGAAAAATCATCTTGACTGATGAGGCCCATTTCCACCTCGGAGGCTACGTCAACAAGCAAAACTGTCGCATCTGGGGCTCGGAAAACCCAAGAGTTATTGTTGAAAAGCCTCTCCATCCTCAACGCGTGACTGTTTGGTGCGGTTTATGGTCCCGCGGGGTCATTGGACCTTACTTTTTCGAAAATGAGGCTGGAGCAACAGTTACGGTCAATGGATTGCGCTATCGAGAGATGATTAATGATTTTTTATGGCCTGAATTGGATGGTATTGATCTGGACAACGTTTACTTTCAACAAGACGGCGCTACGTGCCACACAAGCAATGAAACCATCGATCTTTTACGGGAAAAGTTTCCGGACCGTGTTATCTCTCGAAGAGGTGATCACAATTGGCCACCGAGATCTTGTGATTTAACACCTTGCGACTTCTTCCTTTGGGGCCACGTGAAAGATAAGGTTTACGCCAACAGCCCAGCGTCGATTCAAGACCTCAAAGATGAAATTGGTGAGGCTATCGAGGACATAGGGCAGCCACTTTGCGATTTGGTTATGGAAATTTTAATAAAAAGATATGGTCCTGTAAGCGTGGTCTTGGCGGCCATTTGGCTGATGTTGTGTTCCATTATTAACGGCATACCTTCCTCTTTATAATGAAATAAACATCCGTTCATTTATCTCCAAAAATGCCATTTTTCTTTGAATATCAAAATAACACCTCTTATTGGAAAACCCTTTATAAATATATTGAATTACTGTTAATCTGATTGCTCAGATAAAATTCATCATACGAGTATTACCAACAAAAAATGGAATAAAAAATAGTAATCGTACGCACTCTTACTTTTCCTATGAAAACTAATGAATGTTAAATTTAACGAAAATTCACCTTATCTCTTTAAATTGAGTTTACGAGTATTATTGTTAAGCTTAAAATATTCATATTCATTGCATACTTACTTATGCATTTCTCTCCATTGAATCCACATTTTGGTTCCGCTGCCGGTGGCCCCGAACCAATCCATGGAATTTTGCCATACAATTTGAAATCCTGCCAATGAAATAAAATCCGAAATCGAAAATGTCATTCCTGAACATCAACAACAACACAAACAATTTTTAAAAATGCATTTCCTGCATCTGTTACTATATATGGGTTATTGTAAGGCATCGAACAACAAAGCACCCCTCACCTGAATATAGCTCTTAAGTGAATTTTCAATATTGTAGCATTAGTGTGCATTAAAAAGAGAACAAATCGGGGATTAAACAGACAGAAAGAGAAGAAAAAATGAAAAGCGATTTGAATTCTATGGAAATTTGTATTCACGTAACCGTTTTCAAAATTTATTTAAGGATTTATTGAATTTTAAAATCGATCAACTTACAGGCAGTGAGTCACCCTTCGGGCTTGCAAATGTACCAACAGGAATGAGGCCGTGTCCGGTGGTGTTTCGTTTGGTATAAGCCCACCCTCGTGCCAGGACTGTGTAATTGCCAGAAGCATCTCCATTTTCATCAATGTACACATGATATCTGTTAGATAAAGTTATAATTTCATATGAAAGGACTATTTTAATTTAATTAATTTGATGATGCGAAATTATTTGTACGTTTTATATACCTATTAGTGGATTTATGAAATATTCATAGAGTTATGTGGAGAGTTATTTTTAAACTAAGGGAAGCTAAAAATTTAAGTTGTTTGCGATGACAAGGCTTGGGGCACTTTTAAAAAATATCTATTAACCGTCCACAATATCAGCCTTTAGTTAAAAACAAAATATTTGTTCACTTATGACTATAGAAGTTCTACATGATGTCACTGTTTAGTGAGAAACTAGAAGTGATGTCACTGAATTTATTAAGAGAGATTTCAATGTTGAACATTCAATTTAAGTGTTTCTACTTCCTTTGCCGTTAGATTTACAGGTATGAAATAATTTATGGAGGTGTATAATTTTATTTTTAAAATGATGACATTTTTTCTAATAACTTTTGAACTTTGAAACGTTTAGACAGTACTTTGGTATTTTAACACTTCCCAACAATTTTTTATTTCAATTCCATACTTTTCCTCTTTTTATTTTCTTTGCGGCAATAAAAATTTGAACTGATGATGGTTGTGGGTAAGCATCGTACCATCAACCATTGATGATGTCCTAAGTCAGAAAAGTCAGAATTTTGCAGAAGCTACAAGAACAAGTTTTCAACCATACTGTAATTTGATTATTTATCATGTAGATGGGCGGTCTCAAGTGCTGAGAAAAATGCCAGTGGATGAGCTGAAGAGGTAACGAGTCAGGTGAATTCTCACCTACTTTAAAATTTACAACACAACATCCTAAAATTTACGTTATTTTATGATTGTAAATGACATGGTAATTGCGGTTTTTCGTAAATTTAGTTATCTTTAATTGTAAAGTAGGATTCGTGGTCCTCACTCTGATTCCGAAAGAATTGTTTGTAAATGGCATTTTAGTCTACATTAGACATGATGTTGCTTGCCAGAGTCTTCCTCAATACGGACATTGTTCTAATACGAACTTTAATTTCATGTGGCTCAAATTTACTGTCCGCAAACACATCATTCATTATTGTTTTATTTTTAGGAGTCCAAATCCGGACAGCAATTCAACTCTTAATGAGTTTGATGCGTTGTCTGATTCCATTTCCCGAATTGTTTCCCTGTACCCTCACACTGAAGTCGTTATTGCGGGCGACTTCAATGTACACAATTCAAATTGGCTCCGGCATTCAGGACAGACAACACCCGAAGGAAGATATGTTGAGATCTTTGCTGAGATGCACCACCTTACTCAGCTGGTAGATGAGCCCACCTGTATACCAGATGTTGCTGGGCAAAACGCTCACACTCTTGATTTGTTTCTTACTTCTAACCCTGATAAGTATACCACAACGGTAAAACCTCCATTTGGCACTTCGGACCATTGTGTAATATCAGCCAATTTCTCGTGTCCTATTCATCCAGTTAAAGAGAAGCATCCCACTAGGACCGTTTGGCAATACGAGAAAGCCAACTGGGTCGGTCTTAATAACTTTTTTAGAATTTTTAACTGGTCACTATGTTTCCTCGATAGTGACGTTGATGCCAGTGCTGATATGATCACAGAAGTGATTTTTTTTGGGATGCGTACGTTTATTCCTTACAGAATTAAGAGTATAAAGCCTAAAGAAAAGTCTTGGTTCGATACAAGCTGTAAAGAAGCTATCAGGTTGAGAGAAGTAAGTTTCCGCTCTTATAAAGCCAACCCAACTGAGAAAAATCGGAAAAAGTTTAAACAAATCAGAAACCAATGCAACGCTGTTATAAAGAGAACCAAATTCTTACATGAACAGAAATTAAGGCAAAAAATCCTGCAATGTCCCAAAGGTAGTAGAAATTTCTGGTCATTTGTCAAGAACATAAAAAATTCAACTTCATCTTCGGTTCCAACGCTCATCTACAAAGACAAACCGATAACTAGCTCTTTAGAGAAGGCAAATGTACTTGCAGCTCATTTTGCTGCAAGCTCCACGTTGCCTGTAAGCAACATTGCCCCTCCTGTACTTGAGAACGTAAATCATTCAATGGGACAGGTATATTTCCGCACTCGTACAGTTGCAAGAGCTCATCGAGATCTTGATATAAACAAATCCGCTGGTCCTGATGGTATACCCCCCATTCTTCTGAAGAGGTGTTCTTCATCGCTGGCAAAACCATTGCGTAAGCTTTTCCATCGCTCCTACTGTTCTGGAATCTTCCCTAGAAGATGGAAAACAGCATTTGTCCAGCCTGTTCCTAAAAAAGGTGACCTTCCTCCCCCTCGTCCTATCGACCAATCGCACTTACGTCCCTTCTTTCCAAGGTCATGGAATCGCTGATAAATCATCAGCTCAAGAAATATCTCGAAGATCGAAAGCTTCTTAATGACCGGCAATACGGCTTTCGCAGCGATCGGTCCACTGGTGATCTGATGGCATATCTGACCGAAGAGTGGAACAGATCTTTACACTGTTTTGGAGAAAGTAAGATTATTGCGCTTGATATTTCTAAGGCATTTGATAGAGTTTGGCACCAGGCTCTCTTAACGAAAATGCGTGCGTTTGGCATCAACGAAACCCTTATTCTTTGGATTAGAAATTACCTTCTAGATCGTTCAATACATGTTGTATTGGATGGTTTTAAGTCTGATCTTCACAAAATAAATGCTGGTGTTCCACAAGGCTCCGTTTTGTCTCCGACTCTCTTCCTCATTTTTATAAATGATCTCTTGTCTGAAACTTCTAATCCACTTCATTGTTTTGCCGACGACTCCACTTTAAGCTTTTCATACTCGTTCCCAAATTCACGTCCATCTCCTTCGGAAGTGAATTTGCAACGGTACCGTATGATAAGTTCATTAAACTCCGATCTTTACAGCATTGTAAAATGGGGTACAAAAAACCGTGTGGAGTTTAATGCTTCGAAAACTCAATGCTGTCTATTGTCGTTGAAGGAAAATATACCCCCTATGCCATTGTCCTTAAATGGCACTTACATCGAAGAAACCGAAAAGCTCTCAGTACTCGGTATGTGTGTTAACGACGATCTTCGTTGGAATGATCACATACTCGAGACCGCCAAGAATGTTGCTAAATGCTTAGGATTTCTATATCGATGTAAGAAATTTTTTACCCCTTCTGATCTGGCTACCATTTATAAGGCGTATATACGTCCAAAACTCGAGTATAACTCACACCTTTGGGCAGGCGCTGCTCAATCTGCTCTCCATTTATTGGATAGAATTCAAAACAGAGCGTTAAAACTGATTGGAAACAGAGCTATCATGGATTCATTCCCATCTCTTGAACACCGTCGGAATGTTTCATGTACTTCCCTGTTTTATCGCTTCTTTCACAAGCAATGCTCACTCGAAGTAGCCAGTTGCATTCCTCCCCTTTATCAATTCACCCGTGATACCCGCTTCGCTAGGAATGCTCATCAGTTCACCCTTGAGCCTAACTTTGGTCGTACCGTCAAATATAGAGATTCGTTTTTTAGTCGCACAACACGATTATGGAATAACTTGCCCGGCACAGTTTTCCCTTGTCATTTCAATTTGCAAACATTCAAAACCAATGTTCATCGACACCTCCTTTTTCTCCCCTCCTAATTTCTCCCTCGCCCGTGCTGTGTTTAAAACATTATAAGGGTCTCGTAACATACCCTTGAGCGCGAGTGCATTATAAAAAAAAAAAAAAAAAAAACTAAGTTTATATCCAGTCTTGAAGTATGCTTGAACTACGGTTCTCCCAATTTGTATACATGCTTAGAGCCTTAACGACAGAAATGTTTTCGTCAATATTTCTGTTTTCTTAAGAAGTCTTACTTTAAACTTGCTATGATGTTGCCCGCGATTTATTTTTTTGGCTGCGGCATAGCTGATTGTGATTTGAGATATTGGAGAAATAAATTGAAAAAGGAAAAGAAGTTGAGAAAACGTATTTTTGGAGAATTCTAAAATCCAGGAAAGTTGGAAAAAGAAAAAAAAAGAAGAGAGATGGTGATTCGAGGTGCAAAGTAATATTAATTGAAAAGAAAAAAAAATATCCAGGCGACAGAAAAAATTGAGGAGGAGAAATAAAAAAGCGGATTGAACATTTTGTTGTATTTGATATTAATTTTGTTATTTCGTGAAATATGCCGATCGGTTTACTATTTTGATATCGTTCGGTTTTATTTAGTATTTAATTTCGTTTAGTAATACCAACAGTTGCGGACAGTGGTTATGTTATTTCTTTTGTTTCTTTGCGGGAACTGCTTATTTTCTTGTTTTCCCGAAATCGGCTGAAGAAAATTCTAAAAAAAGTCCGGGAAAATTAAAACTCTCAAATGTCCAATTTTTAAATAAGTTTTAATTTATAATATTGAATTGAAACATCAGTGTTATCTGAATAAAGCAAATCGTTAACTGTTGCCGAATTCATAATTTGTCTCGCTTTATATAAGATAATTAAAACAGTTATTATTATATAAAGAGTTAATAAAAAGAGATGAATACAATCTCAAACAATATTTATGTACATAACATAATAATCGATACTATATACAAAAAGAAAAGTGATGCCACTTTGAGCAGATGAAATATACTATTTAATTTTTAACATCGGTAATTAACATTTCATTTACATATTGTAATCTTCATTTGCTTAGGAAGTGTTGGATTTATATTGTTCGTTCAATCAAGGTTTCACAATTAATAAATCCTTACTTGGGCATTAAAATATTGTCTGTTTCTTCATTTCTTAATTGGAGCTTTATTTTGTTGAAAAAAAAGAACAAAAAAACTATAGTATGCATTTTGCTAATGTGAAATATTAGAACTCCTGGTGCCAATAATACTTGCAATTTTTGTATTGTTCGCTTTCGATTCAACCGTGACAGATTAATCAAGATTGAATAAAATTAGTTTTCAGTAGTCTATCATTTTTTTATATTTTTTCGCGCACTAAAGGAATTATGAACATCCTTAAATTGTTTGAGAAAATCGGGAGCTTTAGGAAAGTTAAAAAGGATTCAAAAGAGGTACCGATAAACATTGGTTTTAAATGTCTAAAAATTACAAAGTAAAAGAAATATTGGGAAAGGTAAAGCATTCTCCATTCGCCGCTAAAAAAAGAATCCCTAAATTTAACAGAACGTCCGAAGTTGGGCTTAAAGGTAAACTGATGGACATGCCCTGATGCGTGAGTATTACGGTTTAATTGTTTAAGTGGAGAAATGCAACTAGCGAGAGATGCAAATGCTTCTGTTATACTTCTATCATCTATCATTTTTAAAAATCTTCTTTGGATTATATCGAAAATATCAAATTTTTTCAGCTGGGCTACGTAGGAGATGAAGTCGAAACCGAATCTTATTATACATTTAAAATCGATCTTTCATTTAAAGCTGGGTTGGAGTACCTTTTAATTAATTTCATCAATTTATTTTTAAATATTTTACTCGTAAATAAATTACTATGCTATGACTTTCTTCACAAGTTAATTATAAATAATATTGCCTATTTGATGTGCCTGTTGCTATTATTAAATAGCTGTAATTAAAATGAATTATTAAAAAATCAATCAAATGATTGCAACTACCGAGGTTAGTTATGTTAATACAAATAAAATTTAACATTTTTGTCTAAAACAACAAAAATTATCTGACAGACAAAATATTACTTCAATTGAATCTAAGCTCAGATTTTTCTCTAATTGAATTCTGAGTTTTATTGCTTAAATTTAATGTAACATCGCACCATCCGATGTGTGAAATTCATTCTTTTTATTGATTGATAGATTATAATACTTTTGCTATTGTCATTTTATAACATACCCCATAGCACTTAAGTACTTTGTTCCTTTTATGACAGTTATCAATGCAGTGCCATTCTTTGGTTCCCCGACTCCGGAATCGATGAGTTTTATTAAGCCATTCGCATATAAATGTACAGCATCATATAAATATGCAGCTTCAGCACTTATCTATAACAAAAATATAAAAAAAATATATATATAAAAATGATTGAAAATCAATGCGATGGTGCTTCATGAAACACACGCCAAATAATATCATCAGAAGTTGATTCATAATTTTGGATAACACAAACAAATAAACCATAATACAAACATATTATTTCTACTCGTAAATCGTTTACAATATATTGAACTGACCTGCTTGGATCCTCCACGGTAGCCTAATACATTTGGAAAATTGAATGGTGGCTGTTCCATGTATTTATTAACCTAAAAAAATAAAAAGGACGAATATTTTTTATATGAATATACGCAAAAAAGAAGAAGAAATGGTAATGGCTTTGCATAAATCATGGTAGTCAGAGGGATTGGTTCGTACATAGAAGGTCTTTGGAATTCACAAAATGTAATTGCGAAGCAAATTGAATGGTGTTATTTTGTGGTAAGTGGGAGCTTACTTTTGTTTGAAACAAACACTCATATTTTAAAGAGGATACTTAAAATTTATGTTAGAAAGTAAGCTAATATAGTATTCAAGGTGGCGCAAATTTAATCATCAAATTTTCTTTTTGAATTACTTTTTTACTAAATAAAAGAAAATTGATTTTGAGTGATGGAAATCTTTTTTTGAACCTTTAAATTTTTGTCTGTAAAGTGAAAAAGTCAATTGACCGTTTTATCGTATTTTCCATGACTTTCCGCAAAGTTTCCGGTGATAACTGTTCGCATTCCTGTCGAATATTCTCCTTAAGCGCTGCGATTATCTGAGGCTTGTTGGCATAAGTCCGCGATTTCAAGTAGCCTCAAAGAAAGAAGTCTGGGATGGATACATGAGGCGATCTTGCTGGCCATGCCAAATCGCCAAAATGGGAGATCACGCGACCATGAAACGCTTCCTTCACAATATCCATCGTGGCTCATGCTGTGTGCGATTGCAGCATTTTGTTGAAACCACATGTTCACCAAGTCCCGCTCATCCAATTCCGGCAGTTAGAAGTCGTCTATCATGGCCCTTTAGCGTTCGTCAGTAATAGTGAGCGATGGTGCCCGATGCCGATGGTGCCCTATTACTTCTCCCGCGTGCACGCTGAATCGCATCACACAGTAGGTTTGAGTGGATGTAATGGCTCTTCGTGTATGACACGCGGATTTTCAGTGCCCTAGAAACGAAGATTTTGTTTATTGATGTAACCGCTTAAGTAGAAATGCTCCTTGTCGCTCATAATGATTTTGGACACAAAATCGTCCTCCTCGTTGTTGAGATTGACGATGGCTTGATAGTTATTCGCAAGTAAAGAAGTGTGTAAGTCTTTCACTAACATTCGATGTAGGGTCCGTATGGCGCTGCATTGTTTGTCTGTTTGCATCTGTCTAGTTCGAAATGTCAAATATGATTGACGTAAGACGCCATTTGCAATTGATTTTGCGCCACCTGGTAGTTTATAAACATTTTTGAAAATAGTTAATAGATATTAACATTGACATTCTAAAGATTTTATTTGAGAAAGGTCTGAATATTTGAATTTTTTGTTTTCTAAAGTTAAATAATAAGCATAACTCTAGTATGCTAATTTTTAAAAGAAAAGCGGTTAACTCATTAACGGGATATACATCATCATCATCATCGGCTCGACAACCGGGTTCCGGTCCTGGCCTCTTTCAACAAGTCTCTCCACCTATCCCGGTCTCTAGCCGACGCCATCCAGTTGCGCACCCCAAGGCTTCGGGCGTCCTGGTCTACGCCATCTCTCCAGCGCAAGCATGGTCTACCACGCTGTCGTCTACCATAGAATGTACCACAAAGAACTTTCCGAGCAGGTTCCTCTTCGCTCATGCGAGCTAGGTGCCCTGCCCACCGGAGTCTACCGAGCTTAATTTTTGTCACGATATCTGCTTCTAGGTAGATTGCGTACAATTCATGATTGTACCGTCTCCGGAATCGTCCTTCCTCACATATGGGGCCAACAATTCTCCTTAAGACTTTTCTCTCGAACGCAGCTAAGAGGTCGGAGTGCCTTTTGCTAAGCACCCAAGTCTCGGATCCATATGTGAGTACTGGCAGGACCATGGTCCTGTACAGCAGCAGTTTTGAAGTTATGGTGAGATTTCTGGATTTGAAGAGCTTTGACAGACTATAGTAGGCTCTGTTGGATTTGAGAAGCCGCCCGCGTATTTCTTCTTCTATGTTGTTATCGGCTGCTACTATTGACCCAAGGTATTTAAAGGATTGCACCACTTCAAATTCGTGCTCCGCTACCTTGATTGTTTGACCAACTGTTCCTCTCGCATTCGACGCCACCATGTACTTTGTTTTACCTTCACTAATGTGCAGCCCCAGATTTTGTGCCGCCTGCTCGATCTGGATGAAGGAATCGTGTACAGCTTGTTCGGTTCTTCCGATGATGTCAATGTCGTCTGCGTAAGCCAGTAACTGGCTGGACCTGTTGACGATGGTCCCTCTTGTTGCCGTGCCAGAGTCACGGATTGCTTTCTCCAACGCCAGGTTGAAGAGGAGGCAGGCCAAACCGTCCCCTTGTCGGAGTCCATTAAAGATGTTGATTGGTCTGGATAGCAATCCGGCTATTTTTACTTGGCTTGTTACGTTGGTCATGGTCAACCTACATAGTCGTGTCAATTTATTTGGGATGCCGAATTCTCTCATGGCTTTGTAAAGTTCTACCCTGGCTATGCTATCATAGGCGGCCTTAAAGTCTATAAACAGATGGTATGTTGGGATGTTAAATTCTAGACATTTTTCCATCGCCTGCCTAAGGGTAAAGATCTGATCAGTTGTTGATTTGCCTGGAATGAAACCACACTGATATTGCCCGATGACGGTTTTAGCGTATGGGGTTATCCGGTCTTGTAGGATAGAGGAGAGTATCTTATAGGCGGTACTCAACAACGTGATACCTCTATAATTGCTGCACGTTGTGACATCTCCCTTCTTATGTATGGGGCATATTAAACCTTTTCGCCAGTCTTCTGGCATTTCTTCCTGCTCCCATACCTGTACTATAATATCATGAATTGCTTGACGTAAGGCTGGCCCGCCGTGATGGAATAATTCGGCTGGTATGCCATCGACTCCCGGGGCTTTGTTCTGTTTAAGCCGGCCTATAGCCTTCTCAACCTCTTCTATGCTTGGTGGCGGCAACATAGGGTATTCTTCTTGAAGTAGTGGAGCCTCCACTTCTGCAGTGAGCTGACCATTTAGCAATTCATTAAAGTACACTTCCCATCGCTCCAGTATGCTTTCAGGATCGGTGATCAGATTTCCCTCTCCGTCCTTGCAGTATGTGCAGCGTGGTGTGTACTGCGTCATGTTTCGGACGGATTGGTAGAACTTCCGCGCCTGGTGCGGACCTCGCTCTCGGCTGTTTTCTATTTCACAGATTAGGTTCTTCTCCCAGGCTAATTTCTTTTGTCTGTGAAGCCGTTTTTCTGTTCTTCTGAGCTCTTTATATTCCTCTTCGCGTGCCCGCGTTCTATGAGATTGTTGCATTGCTCGGTACGCAACATTCTTACGTTCAGTCGCTAGCTTGCATTCATCATCAAACCAGTCGTTCCGATTTTTACGACTGCTGCCTAAGATGGAGTTGGCAGTACTAATGACAGTATTTTTAAGACGTGTCCACTTCTCATTTACGCCCAGCATACTGGCTCCAGGACTTACTCTCCCTAAATTAGGTGTTTCTAGGGCGAGTCCTAACGCATTACCAAAGGTGTTACTGGTGTTTTCATTGCGCAGGGCAGCCGTGTTGATTCGAACCTGATCGGCGGATGCAATGCGTCTTCGCAAGGCAATCCGCCCTCGGAAAACCATACCAACAAGATAGTGATCCGAGTCGATATTGGCACCTCGGTACGTTCGTACCGTCATCAAGTTCGAGTAGTGGCGACGGTCTATCAACACGTGGTCTATTTGGTTACGAGTGACTCCATCAGGTGATACCCAGGTGGCTTTGTAGATATCTTTACGCGGGAACCTGGTACTCGCAACTACCATGTTTTTCGATGCTGCCAATTCTAAGACTCGAAGTCCATTGTCATTAGTGTTCTCATGCAAACTATGGGTGCCTGCGTAATGCCTGAATACCGGCTCCCGACCTATTTTTGCGTTCAAATCCCCAAGGATGATTTTAACATCATACCTTGGACAGGCATTGAGGGCCCTCTCGACTTGTTCGTAGTAAGTCTCTTTTTCTTCGTCTGAGGACTCCTCCGTAGGTCCGTGAACGTTAATGAGGCTGATGTTCGTAAATTTGCCTCGCACGCGAAGGGTGCATAGCCTTTCGCTTATAGCGTTAAAGCCGATGATAGTAGACTTCATTTTTTCGCTGACTAGGAAGCCTACCCCGAGCACATGGTGTTTTGTATGACAGCTGTAGTATATGTCATATTCTTTCTTCTGTAAAACACCATTCCCTGTCCATCTGATTTCTTGAAGAGCTGTTATGTCAGCTTTATATTTTGACAGGGCATCGGCTAGCTGCTGAGCAGCTCGAGCTCTATAGAGCGATCGTACGTTCCATAAGAAAATTCGTAAATCGTTTTTCCTTTTTCTTTGCGTAGGTTGTCGTCGTGAAATCAGTCCGTTTCCGAGGCTTGTTGTCGTTCTCGAAATTCATTAAGTTTTACGGGACAGGGAATTAACCTGTCGCCAACCTGAGGAACCAGCCTGATCATATTAGCCAAACCTTTTTTAAAAGGCTTGTTTCTAGCGGCCGCCGCGAAGAGGCTATGATCACACTTCCACCAGTCCCGAATAGTTACGGCACGTGCATGTTTTCGTATGCTACATGTTGTTCCCCCTATTCGTCTGATGGCTGACGGGATATACATGGAAACCCTAAAAATATGACAATTTACTTAAAAACGTATCGAAATACGATTTTCATTAAATGATTTTTTCGGTAAAAATTCGTAGGCATCAAGCATTACAGATACGGAATCTGATCGAACTTTTAAGAACTGTTTTACAGAACATTCGCAAAAGCATATGACCTAAAACAAGAATTTTGAATAGTAAATAGTAAAGGTCTAAAACTATTTAGGCTTTAAATCTATGAACACCTGAACCGACCGACCGAAGACGCCTTAAATATAACCACTTATTTCAACTTGTCTACATCTCAATGTAAAATTGATTAAATTTGATTAAAAACTCGAGATTTAAGAACAAGTAAAAACAAAAGCGTGTATTCTTGTTTGTCTGCTTGTCGATTTCTCGAGCTTTACAGGTCCATCCATATTGATGCCTTTTGAAAGTTGACAACATCTCAATGAATAAAGGTTAAACATTTTACAGATATGTAGTAAGAGCGGGTCAAACGTTATTGACCACATTCAAAAATCGTCATTTGTCACACAGTTGATAAACATACCTAAAATAGTTGTAAATTATTACTATCAATCCAAACTATATATCTAAAGCTGCGTCCACACTATGCCGATCAATATTGTTTATTTAAATTGTTAACATTTTAACTTTTCAATATAGTTTCAGTTGTGCAAAATTTTAAACGTTGCTCGTTTAAGGAATAAAACCGGTTCTACTTAACACAATCGTTTAGTTTGGAAACTTTGTCTACTTTATCAATAATTTAAACACGTTAGACAACTTTTCTAACTAATTTTGGTTTCACAACCGAACTTTAGCGACTTTACGTTGAACAACCCTAAATTTGACAGATAAAGAACTCAAACAAGATGCAAATTCATTGGACTATATTCGTTCATATGTATGTATACTTGTATGTAGAGCACTTTTGTAAGATTGTTTCGCATTTCTAATATTCAGTCTATTTACAAAGCACATCTTTTAAAAACCAAATAAAACAACAGTAAACATTTTTACTTCGATGTGCTGTGGTATGAAATGATTATTTTCAATCTGCATAAAGTATACTTTTAAAAGATAAAGTGGCTATTTGCTACTGTTAAAGTTAGATGACGTCTTAAGCGTTAAAGTATAGTTTACGTCATTTAAAATTAACAAAAAGTCGGTTCTCGTTTCATACATAATTTTAATAGCCGACTCCCATTCTAAAATTGATTTAGAGCGGGGTTTAAATGTTTAAAATTTTGCGCCAGTGTTTTAGATTTATCTAAGTGTCAATATTGACGTCTAGAGTTTAATTTGTGATTGTTCAAGTGAAAACATAATTTAAGGACATCTCTGTTTAATTCTATTACTTTTTATATTTCTTTTCTTTCTGAAAGATGTCGCTTTAGTTTTTTACTATACATATATTATAAAGTAAGTAAACGGAACTGACTGTAGGCATTCATTTTGTAAATCTTATTCCTTCTTCTGGAATAAACTCTTAAACTGGTAAGACGTGTCTTTCAATTCTCAAAAAAGAACATTTTACTGTGGCAACGATTTTTCTCTAGTCTTCTATTTTTGGGCGATCGGATCTCTGATTTATAGTGAACCATTTCTCATCCCAACATTTGGTCCTTCGAGCCGGATTTTTAATCAAAATTAAGAGCAAATCCCTATATATTTGCCTGTAAAATTGGTCATCTAACTCAACTGACAAGATCCCTATATCTTGCTTCGCCACGATCATCTAGATCAACGAGCTTAGATCGCATCAATCAATCACAACGATTGCGTCAACCATTAGAAGACACCATTTTCCTACAAAGTGCATAAATCTCAAATTTGTGTGCATAAATGATCATTAATTCAAGATCATTAAGTGCTTGCTGAGTAAAGTAAGTTCCCTACATCCTACAAGCAATAAGCAACCAAGCATCGTTCATCACGCCTCGCCTCGCTTGTCACACGTCACGTCGCGTCGTCCATAAAACACTATAACTTGTGTTACATCCATCTACACTACGTTTGAAGTAAAAGTTCCCCAAAACTTTGACGAAATTGACGATCATCATTAACTTCATCACAACTATCTTAGAAATCCAGTATAAGTTTCCCATAACTACATATGTATGTATGTGCGTAAAGAAATCCAACAATCATACACACACACACACAAACCTCGCTTCGCCATCAAGATCCCCAAATCTTGCCCCACTTCACCAACTGATCACCCGCATCCGTCATCAGAATTCATCAGATCACAAGAAAAAACGATATATTAACTTCCAATCGATCAAAAGAAATGATCGTGAAACTCACACAAACTTACTTCACATCACACACAAGCTTTGCAGTGCAAGATCCTCTAATCTTGCCCCACTTCATCTACTGATCCCTCGCATACATCAACATCATTCATCAAATTCACCACAATATACAAAAAAAAACGATTCGAATCGATCATAAAAAACGATCGCATATACTCTCCAAAAATCATCATCACCGATCATCACCAAGTGGCAGTTCACAGCGTAGCCACCGTTATCTACAAGCTGTCCAAAAAAGCCGTAACCAGAACAACCGGTTTTGCATCAAAAATTCACCACGATCATCACAAAAGCCACAATCAGTTCCAATTGTGTAACAGGTGCGTGCATTACTTTTAAGATCGGTGCAATATTTTAAAATCTCTATATACGTAGTTATATTTTCTAAATTTTCTCTTTAAAATCCTTCTAAAGGAATTATCGTGCTTTGAACTCATTTTTTTTAAATTAAAATTAAAATCTATAAAATTAAGAGAAAACACTAATTTATTTATTAAAATATATCTGCGAGTACATATATATATGTACTGTACATACATATATAAGAAATAGTTATCGTATGCATATATGTACATACTGAAATCAGTGCTTATAAAAAAGCAAAAAAGTTTATTAATTCAAGTGAGTGTGAGGATAATTCCCATCCCATTGAAAAAAAAAAAAGTACCTGTACAAAAAGTGTCCATAAGTTCCTATACATATCTAAATATATGTTCCCTAATTTGTAAAGTTTTTTAAAAGGAATATCTCAACTTTTCTAACCGTGATTTCTTACTTAATTTCGGGGTGAGTTCCATTCAATCTTTTAACTACATTTTGTTTACATTGCTTATAAAATGTCATCCCTTAATAAATTTATACTTGCTGCTGATCAGCTGGTTGCATTTTGCACTAATTTTGAAACCATTTCTTTAGTCGATCAAACTCCTTCTACATTAGAAGCTTCAAAACTTGAATTAAAGGACCTTTGGTCTGATATTAAAAAATGTTACTCGATTTGTTTACTTCTCGATCCCGATACAGATGACGCTTTGTCGGATGCAGATAAAGAATCTGTTAAGGCAAAGTATCTTTTATCTGGTAATACATACATACATTGTCTTAGTGAAATTATTGAATCCATAAAGAAACTAAATTTAATTAAAGCTGATGATTTACAAATGAACGATCCCAATCAACGTTCAACAACCGGAAATTCTCGATCTGTGCAAGATTCTTCACTGTCTGTTGCAGGTGAATGTCCTGGTTCTCTGCCGTGTATTAAAGTTCCTGCCTGTGATACCGACATATTTTACGGCGATTATTTAACTTGGCCAACATTTCGTGATATGTTTACGGCTGTATATATAAATCATCCTAAATTATGCGCGGTTCAAAAATTATTTCATCTTCATTCAAAAACAAAGGGCGATGCAAACAACATTGTTTCAAAATTCCCTCTTACAGCAGATAGTTTTGAATTAGCCTGGAAGGCTTTAACAGAACAATTTGAAAATAAAAGAATTCTTGTAAACAATCAATTAAAAAATCTTTTTAACTTATCAAACAGTTCAATAGAGTCCGGAAAGGCTGTGCGAAATTTACAACGCGAAATAAATGATAGTCTATCAATTCTTAAGGCTCATAAAATTTGTACCGATTCTTGGGATCCTATTATTGTGTATTTGTGTTCTAATAAACTTCCTGAAAAAACTTTAGCTCTTTGGGAGCAGTCATTAGAAAATCCTAGAGACATTCCATCCTGGTCTGCAATGGATAATTTCCTCACCAATCGTTACAGAGTGCTAGAAACAGTATCTGATATAAAATGCACGATAAAAGTTAAAGAACCTACAAATAGAATAAATATTTTTAAACCAAATAATGACAAATTAAAACATAAATCATTTCATACTAAAACCAACAGCTTTTGTTGCAAACTTTGCAATAACAATCACCCTCTTCGAATTTGTCCAACCTTTATTCAATTGTCTATTCCAGATAGAATTTCAAAGGTTAATTCGCTTAAATATTGTAACAATTGTTTATCATCTTCTCATTTAAAATCAAAGTGTCAAAGCATTCATACATGCATGTATTGCAAGCAAAAGCATCACACGATGCTTCATATTCCTACAGGAACCGAATCTCAACTTCAATCGGTTCCATTTAATCCTTCTTCTTCTGTAAATGAATCCAATCTTCAACCCCAAATTCAAAATAATTTTATACAGTCCACTGAAAACCCAAACTCAAATGCAAACTCAATTAGTATTCAATCTTACTTTTCAAAAAATAATAAAACCGTTTTATTAGCAACAGCTTTAGTACATGTACATCATTTGGGAAGTATATTTACTTTACGAGCGTTCTTAGATACGGGATCAGAAGTTACTTTTATTTCTGAAGCTGCTCAAAAAAGATTGAATCTACCTGTCAAACCAATACAAGCTCATATTTCTGGCATGAGTTCTGTGATAACCTCAACCGCCTCGAAGATTTGTGGTATTCATTTAGGTTCAAAATGCAATCCCGATTTTAATCTTTTTGCAAATGCTTTGGTTTTAAAGAATCTAACTGGCAATTTACCTTCAGCTAATATAATTCAAAAAGAAAATTTAGCCCCTTTTGAATTTGTTTTAGCAGATCCATATTACTATGAAAGTTCGAAAATAGATCTAGTTATTGGTATGGATATATACCCCTCAATTATAAAAGATGGGTTACAAACAAATGTCTTGGGTTCACTTATGGCCCAAAATACAGTTTTTGGATGGATCTTGTCAGGACCTCTTCAAGAAAATGTTCGTTCATTTTCTACTTTCGTTTCATATTTTAATGAAGTTTCCTTGGATCAACAGATTGAAAAGTTCTGGGAAGTCGAAAATATTTCTGAATCCAAACCTTTCTCCGATGAAGACATTTTTTGTGAGAATCTGTATTCAACTACAACTTCAAGAGATCCTGATGGCCGTTACACAGTTCGTCTTCCTTTCAAAGACCCAACGCCAGCATTAGGTCTTTCTCGAGACCTAGCTTTTAAACAGTTCCAACGCATGGAAAAATCTTTTGAAAAAAATCTTGATTTACATGCAAAATACAATCAGGTGTTAGAAGAATATTCTACACTTGGTCACATGGAATTCGTTCCTTCCAATGAAATCATTCATGAAAAGAAAGTGTGCTCTTTCTATCTGCCTCATCATGCGGTTATCAAACCTGATAGTATTTCGACAAAAATTCGTGTAGTTTTTAACGCGTCCAGTAAATCAAGCACTGGTGCTAGTTTAAACGACTTGTTGCACACTGGCCCTATTCTACAATCCGATTTAACAACTTTAATATTAAATTGGCGTTTTTATCGATATGTGTTCAATGCTGATATTGAAAAAATGTACCGTCAGATAAGAGTTCATTCTGATCACACTCCGTATCAACGAATTTGGTTCCGCAATCCTGCGGATGCAGATAATCAAGCAAAGACCTATGAGTTGAAAACCGTAACATTCGGCGTGAACTGTGCCCCATTCTTAGCTATTCGTAGTCTACATCAGCTTTCTGCAGATGTTCAACATACTTGTCCTCTGGCTTCTGCAATTTTAAAAGAAGACTTTTATGTTGATGATGTCTTGTCTGGTGCTCATGAGATTGATACTGCACTAAGAGCACAGCGTGAGTTGATTGGAACTCTGAACTCTGCAGGGTTTCCATTAAGAAAGTGGACATCAAACTGTCGTGAGCTTCTTGACACCATCCCAGCATCACATCTCTTTAATGAAGATGTTTTAAATCTTGAAGACAAGAGTGTATCCAAAACATTGGGCATTCAATGGAATGCAAAACTTGATGCCTTTCAGTTTATCTTTAAAACTATCGCATCTGATCATGATCTAACGAAAAGATCTGTGCTATCTGTAATAGCACGGTTATTTGACCCTGCTGGATGGTTAGCTCCAGTAATCATTACTGCGAAGATAATCATGCAACAAGTCTGGCGTGACGGGACGTCTTGGGACCAACCGATTGAGCCCCTAACGTGTCGCCGCTGGCAATCTTTTCTTACTTCGCTACCATTTATCCAAAAAATCCAAATTCCTCGCTGGATGCAATACCATCCATCGAATCCAATTCAAATTCATGGTTTTTGTGACGCTTCCGAGCATGCATATGCAGCTGCATTTTACTTACGCGTTCAAACAAGTGAGACCACTTGGTCTACTCACTTAATATGCTGCAAAAGCAAAGTATCACCAGTTAACCAAATTCCGTTGCCAAGGCTCGAACTTTGTGGTGCTGTTCTTTTGGCCAAACTTTATAGTAAAATGATATCGAAATTAAAATGCCCCAGTAAAGATTTAT
Organism: Chrysotoxum bicinctum; assembly: GCA_911387755.1. Classification (NCBI taxonomy): domain Eukaryota; kingdom Metazoa; phylum Arthropoda; class Insecta; order Diptera; family Syrphidae; genus Chrysotoxum; species Chrysotoxum bicinctum. The sequence continues at coordinate 22,963,076 of OU426990.1, read as the reverse complement.
ATTGTTGGACGGACAGCTCAATAGTTTTGGCTTGGTTAGATAAACCAGCTTGTACCTGGAAAACCTTTGTGGCCAACCGTATTTCTCGCATCCAAACAGATCTACCCTTTATAAAATGGAGACACGTTCGGTCAGCAGACAATCCTGCTGATTTAGCAACCAGAGGTATATCACCGATGGAACTGAAACCCAACAGTTTATGGTGGAATGGTCCTTCCTGGCTTAGCCAGTCCCAATCATTTTGGCCTCGGTCTCTTTTAAAAACCGCAGACGAAGATGATTTGGAGCGAAGGCCAATCAAAGCTTACAACACTTTAATTCTGTCAAATGTTGAAACAATAATAGGTAGATTTTCTAAGTGGTCTAAATTATTACGAGTGATGAGTTATGTTATTCGTTTTTTCCATCTAACACACCCTCGTTACAGAAAGTTCTTTCGTTATACGTCAACCTTCATTACTCAAAGTGAAGTGAGTCACGTGAAAAGTCTCGTTATTTCACTGACGCAAAATCTTTATTATCAACCAGATTACCTTAAACTTTTAAGAAAAGAACCCGTGTCCTCTAAAAGTCGCCTTTTGAACTTGAATCCCTTTATGGATCAAACACATATTATTCGTTCAAATGGAAGACTTTCTTGCTCCACCCTCTCTTACAATGAAAAATATCCTATCTTGCTTCCTTATGAAGCTGTAGTTTCTAGACTCTATGTTGATTTTTTGCATGATATAACAATGCACGGTGGAAACCAGCTTGTACTCCGACTGATTCGATGTGAATTTTATATACCAGGAATTAAAAGGCTCATTAAAAAGTGCATTCATTTGTGTAAGCCTTGTAAGATATTTAAAAACCAGATTCAAACCCAAATCATGGGCGCTTTGCCCCTTGAACGAACGATCATTTCTTCTCCTTTTACTTATACAGGCCTGGATTTTGCCGGCCCATTTTTAATAAAGAGTTTTTCCGGTAGGAATTGTCGCATATCCAAAGGATATGTATGCCTTTTTGTGTGTTTTGGAACTAAAGCTATCCATCTGGAAGCCACAAGCGATTTGAGCACCGAAAACTTTTTAGGTGCCTTTAATCGATTTGTCTCTCGCCGTGGCATGCCAAAAACTTTGTTCTCTGATAATGGGACTAACTTTGTGGGCGCCAGTAGAGTTATTTCCAATGATTTCAAACAATTTTTAAAAACTGCTTCCGATGAAGTATCTGAAAGATACAAGGATCGAAACCTTGAGTGGAAATTTATTCCACCAGGAGCTCCACACATGGGTGGTATTTGGGAGGCAGGAGTGAAGAGTTTTAAGCTCCACTTTAGAAAAGTAGCCGGTAACAACAAATTCACTTTTGAAGAGTTTTCTACTCTTCTTACTAAGGTAGAAGCCTGTCTTAATTCCAGGCCCATTTCTCCGATGTCCGAAAACTCAACCGACATCCCGCCTTTAACTCCCGGACACTTCCTTCGTGGTGGGCCCTTGTTGGCACCTTTAGAACCTGCTATAGATGAAAATTCCCTCACTTGTATTAAGAGATGGGAACGAGTTAAGGTTTTGCACCATCAATTTTGTCGCAGGTGGAAAGATGAATATCTTAAAGAATTAAATAAAAGATACAAATGGAAATATCCAAAAAGAAACATAATGTTAAACGATTTAGTCGTTATAAGAGATGAGAATCTACCCCCAAATGAATGGCGTCTTGGCCGCATTATTAAATTGTATTTCGGACCAGATGAAAGGGTTCGAGTCGTAGATGTAAGGACTCAAAATGGAGTCATAACCCGACCTATTAGTAAGCTTTGTCTGTTAACTGAACCTGAGCCTGAACCTGAGGCTTAATCTGAACCCTCAACCTGAATTAAAATTCTTTTTCTATTGTACCTATGCAAAAATTATCATAAAAAAAAAAAAAAATAAAAATGAATTCAACGATTTACCGAAAACAAACTCAAAATTTATTCTGTTTTTGTATTGCACCTATCTGGAATTTAAAGCTCGCATTTGATTTGTTTATATATAGCTATTTTTTTAATTATTTTAGTTTTTTTTTATCTTAAAATTGTATTTTTAAAATTTTAAACTATTCCATATTACCTACATAAAGGTGATTTATTTAATGAAGTATTTGATAACTTAATACTTATAATTATAACGTTTTTACAGCCAATGCTGCAAGGCGGCCGGCAATGTTCAAGTGAAAACATAATTTAAGGACATCTCTGTTTAATTCTATTACTTTTTATATTTCTTTTCTTTCTGAAAGATGTCGCTTTAGTTTTTTACTATACATATATTATAAAGTAAGTAAACGGAACTGACTGTAGGCATTCATTTTGTAAATCTTATTCCTTCTTCTGGAATAAACTCTTAAACTGGTAAGACGTGTCTTTCAATTCTCAAAAAAGAACATTTTACTGTGGCAACGATTTTTCTCTAGTCTTCTATTTTTGGGCGATCGGATCTCTGATTTATAGTGAACCATTTCTCATCCCAACAGTGATGTTGAAAACAATTTCAGAATAATTAATGTGAAGAAGATTGCGTGAATAAGATTCTATTCTTCTCATCTCAGAAATTCAACCTCTAAATAAAAAAAATAAAAACAAAACAAAAAGCAATAATTAACAGTGACAACAAGTCACTGTTGTGTTGATGAACACGCCCAGGCAAGAAAATAATACAGTCGACACAACTTCTTTTATTTCTATCCATTTGAATAGTGATTAAAACTAATATGAATTGGTTTATAAATATTAAAACATTAGTTGCCTCGGGCAGACGTTGTCAGGCCACACACCGCCTGCTATGAAGACCGTATTTATATTGGCCGACTGAGTTGTTATCGGATCTTTTATCAATTTAATATAATGTAAAGAAAACATGGGCAGTCACTTGTACAGTTGATATTATTTCTACGTTTCATTTGATACGAGTATCGAATATTTTAGCAAACTGTAAGCATGTACATAGGTGTCGATGCAGAATCAACTCCGGTAAAACAAACAAAATGCTCCGATTATTTTTTGTTAAAAACATAACCCTAGAAAACACATATTACATTCGGAGCCTTGTTTGTGAAAAACTCATTTCTTTGACATCACTGGATTTGTTGTTCATTTATTAAGCTTTTAAAAACTGAATTCTTAAGAACTAAGTTTTGAAATCAAATTTGAAAAAGAAATTTCTTTTCTGAAAGCTTTCTGATATAAATTTTGTGAACTTAATTTGCTAATAATGTAGTATAAGAAATAGAGCGATTAATAAGATTGTTCCATAGATTATAGAAATTAAAATTTTGTAAAGCTAAAATTTTGGAATCGTATTATTATAAACAAAAATATTTATTGTTTTTCAAAGCTCTATTTTTTATTTTTTTTTAATTCTGTGTCCATTTTTTGAAACAAAATTTGTAATAACTTTTGAAAAACTTGACCATGGAGCGTGGTTTTGTATTGCGAATGATAGCCTGAAGGTGGCGCAGAAATTAGCGCACGCTTTTACAGTGGAGAGTAGGATAATATACAAAATAAGTAGTAAAAAAGAGAATATTTTATTATTAAATTTAGCAAAGACAAATCTAGCAATTGCAGTCCCTAGCCTTAAGATGTCGCCACAATCTTTCGTCTTCTTGATAGTACTATAAGTTTTATATGCAAAGGTTGTATTCGATATTAATTTTTCACTATAAATAAGATTATTTCTTTAAACGCCACATCTTACTTTTACTCAGCACATCATGTTTAGTAAAAATTGTTTAAATAGTTAGTTTTATCATTGTTTCAAAATGGAAGCTATATCTGATTATGAATTCGTTACATAAGTATGAAAATTCTATTTATTTGAACAAGTAATAATGCCCGTTGAAATTATTTGTCATCGCATTTAGTTTTTTGCTATTTGCTTTTTTCTTCAAATTTTGTCAAACATTTTATATGTTTGTAGATTGCTAAAATTTTGTTTTATATTATTTTATATTACCGTAGCAGCTAAATATCGTCATGTTGGGAAAATGTGTCCAAAATTAAAATTTTTATATGATTAATAATTTATAACTTGCATTTTAAAAAAAATTAAATGAAGAATGTATATGTTTTTACAAATAACTTCGCAAAATAACTCAAATGCATGCAAACTAATCTTCAAGAGAAATATACAAAAAAAAATTATGGATAAGTTTTCTCACAGGTCTATCATAAAACAGTCTTTCAGATAACACTCCAGTTCATAGGACCATACAAATAATGGGAAGCAATCCAAAGATTATAATCACTTGTTATTGAAAAAGGGTTAACCCATCCAAGAATAGGTTCAATCCCTTGGATTTGAGATATTTATCAACTGAAGAACTGAGGTGGTGTGGGTAAATATATCGTTTTCAATTATAGTTTGATGGATACTTTATGAGTTGAACGAAAGAAAATAAAATTCACGAGTGGATCGCATGAAATTGCCCTTATATTTAAGAGAGACATAGAATTTTAAAAAGGGGTGTTATTAGTGAAAAATATTCAGAAGCACAAAATCAGTTTTTAAAAGGCTAAAACAATTGTTTTTAGTAATTCGAGCAAAGAACTGGATGTAATAAGTAAATATGAATTAATGTAAGAATAACAATGTTAAATAGTTAAAATAAGTTTTTATATATGTATAAAATGTTAAAGAAAAAATTGGATAAAGCTTTGGTACCTAAATTTTAAGTTTTTATTATTTTGAAAATAAAATTAAATTTAAGAAAAAATTAATGCTTCATATTTCAGATATCGAATCTTCAATTTCATTATTTTTATTTAAAATTTCATTTTTTCTTTTCTTAGAACCTTCAATAAATAAACTTTTATTTCACTCCGTTATGCCGATAATGAGAAAGCCAAAAATTGAAAAAAATAGTTGTATGATAGGTACTGTCAGTAATATTTTAATTTCAATTTTTTTTAATTATAGATCGTAAAACAAAAGCGAATCAGACAAATTTGTATTAAAGTTCTAGGTGTAGTTTTCGAGAAAAATACAATTTTCAAAGACCGTTTTTTAACATTAGTATTTTTAGAAAAAAAAAACAATTCTTAAACCTTGTAGATAGTACCTTTGTATATAAAACTTATAGTACTATCAAGTAGACGAACGATTGTGGCGACATCTTAAGCGTAGCGAAAGTACTTCTTTAAACTTGGTAGATATCACTTTTAATTTTTCTTCCCCCCACGCTTTTTTCTTTTTTTTTTAAGACCAAAAATAACGGTACCTGCCATACGAATTTTTTTCGAAATTTTATAAATATTTTTTTTTTCTCAAAAACTGTTCCACAGATTTAAAAAGCAAAAATGCGAAAAAATTTCATTTAGTTAAAGCAAAGTAATGGTTAAAAAAAATTCCCGAAAAATGGTTATTGAGGGTGCCCCCCATGGAACCAGTTTTTTGGTTTTTGATTTTTTCAAAAACGGTACAACCGATTTTGATCATTTTTTTTTTGTGCTAAAGCTCCACAAAAACATAAATAGAATTGTGTACTCAAATTTTCAAAAAAAATTTTTTTGGATTTTTAAAAAAAACTTCAATTTTTTTTTCAAAACTCAATATTTCGAAAACCCCATGCTAGATTTTTTTTTAAATCTATAAATAAAAGTTTCTCAACACAATCTACAAGATGTAAGACAAAACAATTTATTTTACCTACAAATAAAGGTACCTACCATCAGTGGCGGCTGGTGGGTTGATGTACAGGTGGTGCACTTTACTTGCTCACTAAGTAGGTATTAAGATTAGAAATCGCAAAAAAAAAACAAAAATTTACATGTATATGTCGATTTTTTATTATTTTGTATAATTGCTCAAGGAATTTCGACCATGTATAAAACTGACACACTTATTACATTTAGCAAGGAATCATGTTTTTTATTTTTTCACTTAAATGCGTCAAATCGTGGATTCACGTAACTTTATTTAAAAAAAAATTATTACTGTCTTTAATATACCTAATCACTGTTAATTTTATCCCACACCACACACTGTACACAGTACAGAATCGAACCAAAACCAAAATAAAAAACAATAATTACTAACCTAACACCTACAAACCTACACTATTTAACCAGTCACGGATAGAGCGAAACAACATTACATATTCGCAGGCGCAGCGCATTCTAGTCAAACATCGGTTGCTGTAGTTAATTTTCGGTTCTCGTGCGCTGCACGAGAGCAGGCTAATTCTTCATGTATTTCAATGAAATATCTTTTGTCTCACGCGTCAGGGATACTTGCTTGTAACTCATACAAGTTATATTAGCAGTCCTCGTGCGCTCGCTGAAGCGCACGAGAATTTTTACTTGCAGGGAAAGTAAGTCTTAATAGTAAAGCAAAGCGCTTACATTGTTTCGTCATAATTGGAAATTTTACTTGTTTGTGTTCTTGTACGTATGTATGTTTAAAAAATAAATATTAATATGGGAATCTAAAAATAAAGATGCAGTAATATTTTGTAATTTTTAAATCTTTTGAAATGGTGGTTCAGCGCACGAGCGCACTTAAGGTACAGCCGCCACTGCCTACCATACAAATCCTAAAAAATTAAAAAAAATGGTTTTCAAAAATCGTATTTTTCTCGAAAACGGCACCTTTAACTTTGATAATTTTTTTTTGTTCCAATTAATTTTTACGATCTTTAATTTAATAAAAAAAAAATTGAAATTAAGATATTACAGCTTGTACCTACCATAGAGCCATTTTTTCGAATTTTGAATTTCTCATTATTCACATAACGGATCTTAATAAAATTTTTTAAAGAGAAGCTTCTAAAAAGTCTAAAACATATTGCATTTAAAAACTTAAAAATAAATATTTTTTGAATTTTTGAAAAAAAACTATTTTTTCTTTTTTTTGTGAAAATTCAATATCTCCGAAACGGGTCAATATTTCCTTATGAACAGTTTTCTCTAATAACATTCGTTTTTAAAATTGCTAGTCTATTACATAGGAGCAAGTTCGTGCGACCCAGTCGTGCATTTTATTTTCTACTTATTTTGTATCTTATCCTACTCTCCAAAGTAAAATCGTGTGCTAATTTCAGCGCCACCACCAGGATAGCTTTCGCAATATACTATGGGTTATATGTATGTACGAGTATATACAAAGATAGTATTAAAAAGCTACTAATTGTCAACTTAAAAAAAGTCAAGTATGTGGTTTTCGAAATATTGAGTGTTAAAAATTTTAATACATAATGCTACACAAGATTTATCTTAGTTTAGATTTATAAACCTATGTGGTGGATCCACCGCCAAAAAGATTGATTTTGGTTTGGATTTTCCATAAATCTTCTTCAAATCTCCAAGATTTACCATACAAATTTTGTTCATTAACCTAGTAGATGAGAAATTAATCTAGTTAAATCTTTATTTGATCAATTGTTCTATAATTCGAACTGACCTAGGTGCATATATCCATATTGTGCTTAATTCTTGAAAATCTTCGAGTTTTAAAAAACCAAGGTTAAATCACACTAATTTCGATTAAGTGGTCGGTGGAAATATAATCTTTTTAGCAGCATAAGAATAAATAATAGACTAAAATCCGTTCTTATGTTCTGGCGAAAATCGAAAACCAAAAAATGTATTACTATTTTTGCGAACATTTTTTCAAACATTATTTAGCTTAAAATTAATAAAAAATTTTAAACTTTGTTCTGCGGTACACTTTTGAAGAAAAATATATTTTTGATTAATTTAAAAACAAAAAAAAATATGTATGGCAAGTCCCATTATTTTTGGCCTTAAGAAAAAACATATCATGGAAAAATTTTATAGAAAACCAGCCAAGTCGTTTAAGCTGTACTCCAAAAGACTGACAGAATTACGAGACCCACTTTTATAGACTTTTTCTATCATAGTAATGTCAAGTCGGATCAAAATCTCATGTTCGATATTTTTACGAAAGCTTAACTTGCTATATAAAAAAGATATAACGAAGGATTGCTTTTTTTTTCTTTCAATCCGAAAGGCATAACATAAGGACAATTCAAACAAAAATACTCAATCGAAGATATTTATCAAATTGCATTAAAAAATCATTGTGATTGATTAATTTTTTCATTCTATTTGAGCTTCAGATAACGACCTATGATCCTTGTCTGTAATTGAAAAATTGCAAAATCTCTTTTCTCTCAATAAACCTCGTCAACCATTATTGATTTAAGTTTAGTTTGTTAAGTACGAGTATTATAAAATCTATCGTCCTCATTTTTTTTTCAAATCCTTTTTTTTACTTACTTCTTTGGCAAAATTTTTAAATAACGTTGGAGCTGTTGGAAATATCCCCAGATACGATTGGAACGCCTCCTCAGCCTTAGAATCAACTGTATTTAACAGCAAGCTACGCAGATACTTTTCCGGTGACGATGGATCATATTGTTCGATGTCAATACCCACAACAAAGTATTCGCCCTTGGAGAGAAGTCCTTTCTTGTGTAAGCTCACCATGAGTCCGACGTGCTCGTAATAATTACTTAGGATTAAGTAAACTGAATAGAAATGAAAAAAAAATATATAGAAGAGGTTTAATAAATAACTAGTATTGGGAAAGATTTTTGAAGTTGGGCCGCTTAAAGTGGCAGGGAATTGAGGTCTTGAGTAGACTTTATTGGTAGTCTAAAGATTCAAAGGATATCATCCATTGAAAGATTAAATTTTATGCTTGAGATGATTTATTGGTATTCCAATTGAACCATGATAATGAAATGCTTGTTGGAAGCAATTTATTTGTGAATATCGTTTAGAAGGACAAGGCTTCGGAAAGAGTTTACATATATAGGAAATGCAACACTAAAGTTAAATTTAACTAAACATAAATCAATGCTGTCACCGGGAAGGGAATATGTTGTGAAATAAACACTGACATTGACGTGAATTTACGATGCTGCCTTGCAATAAGGATGTGCTGCAACACTTCCTTCCCAAACTGAGGGCGCACTTAAGTCTCCACGAATCAGGAGTCGAGCGACTAGAAAACTTACAAAAGCTAAATTTTCCATTCCATATTCATATAAATAACTACAGTAGGTACTTACTTCGTGTGTTTGTATAAGTCTTTTCCACTAACTCATCAAAAGGATTTGTTCTGAAGCCATGATGATATACTTTGTTCCATGTAAGAATGTCACGAACCTTTACTCCAGACTTACGCAAAATATTCAGTATAGTGTCCGCTATTGGGTTATACAAGCTCTCAACATTATCAAGATACAGGAATGTCACCTGGATATGATGAAAGGAAAAGAAAAACACACACATATTTTTCAATGAAAACTCCTTTTTGGTATCGCCTTTGGGCCGGAATATTACTCACTTGAGTCCAATTGAAAGCTAAAAGTAGTGAGACAACAGATTTTGATATCTGTGTGTCTGGCGGACGTGTTCGGGCAAATGTGGGGAAATCCTTTTTATTGGAAGTGTCACTGTGTGTGCAATACTGAAAGTGATGATAATAGTCAGAGTAAATGGTCCAGAATGATGGAAATGTGTTTTCCTTTTGCCCCATATCAACTTACATAGGAAATCATTGGAAGATTAAAAGCAGCTGCCATTCGTCCTTCGTGTACACACGTTTCCTGGGGGCCTATATAGCCAGCAACTTGACGTGTCCATAAAGATGCTGTCTGCCTGATGCTAGACACTTCATCGCCATAGGTTTCGGCAACAACAAATGCTATTGAATGACCAAGGTTCTTCAGTTTTCCAGCGTTGACCTGAGAGACGGCTAGAGATATTGCTCCGGAGATGGTGATTCCTAGAAGAGAATTAATTTTATTTTATGGCAATTGTAGTTTTATTTAACTTGAATAAAAATATAAACGAACAAAAGCAGTAAAATAAATAAAAGTCATTAAAATCTTTCGTGTTAGAAAAAAAAAATGAAATCCAAATCTAAGTTAACTTATTAATGTCGTTTTCCATTGGTTTCACTCAAGGATCCACTCATTCTGAAATCCAATGGAACGGTGCTAACTACTTCTTCTACTCAACTTTGAAATTTTGCCTTTGTATTAGTTAATAGTCGTGTTGGTGAAAATCTGCGATAGTTGCTTTTGACATTTGGGTATGAGTATTTGCTTCTTGAGTGGATTCTGACTTGAAATCGAGAAGCGAAATTCTGTTCTCAGAAGAGTATTTTTTTCCCAATGAAATGGTTTGAGAAGACTTCTGGACGCTTCCAAACTGAATGTTATTGAAAGTCTAAATCATACTTTTCAGGACCCTTACATTGGGTGCCATCTCCTATTTTTATTATTTTTCCGATATCGTTGAAAATCTTACAGTTTGTTCTTGTTAGTGGAAAAAAAAACATTTGAAAAGTATTTTTAATAAAACAAGTCTACTACCCCTTTAAATCAAGATGGCGCCCAAAGCAAATGGGCAAGAATTTCGAATCCCTTTGATTTCTCTTTGAATGAAAAAAAAATTGTAATTTCAAGTCCGTCCAGGCTATATGACATCCTTGCCAAACTCGTTTACAAGTGCAAGATGACAATTACCAGCACTGACAAAATTGGCATCATAGACAGAAAGCAATTGAGTGGTAAGATCATATCTGGAAGAACTAAGAAGATTGTGTACTATACTTTGATCATTCTACTCTTACTTTCCAATACCGAACCATGTGTTTTTTTTTCGAACGAAAAATTATAACAAAATATTTCTAACCATTTGCATTGACGGGTTCTACACTGATATCGAGCTATTCCAACGAATGCGTATCCAACGGCTCTGATGGCTAAAGTATGAAGAGCTGGGGTTGTAGAGCATTCGAGCCTTAGACCCTGAGGAAGACCTCATCTAAGATGACGCTGCGCAACTGAAATAAAATGCACGACTGGGTCACGCGAACTTGCTCCTATGTAATAGACTAGGAATTTTAAAAACGAAAGTTATTAAAGAAAACTGTTTATAAAGATAAAATGAATTTTCTAAATTCTTTTATGTAGTAGTAAGAAATAAAAACAGAATGCTATGCAAATATGAATGTATGCGAGAACAAAAATTATGAGTCGTTGTAGTGGTTCCTTAAAAAAATAAGCTTTTATGTACAAAATTTTTAAAACATTTTGAAGACAAAATTTTGGTACGCCAACTTTAAGTTTTTATGAATAAGAGTTAAATTTCCAAGAAAAATATCAAGCCGTTCTTAAGATATCGAATTTTCCAAAAAAAAAAAACGACTTTTTTTTTCTCAAAATTGAAAAAATATTTTTTTTTTAAGTTTTTAAATTCAATGTTTTTTAAACTTTTTGGGAGCTTCCTTATACAAAATTTCATTAAAATCCGTTGTGCCGATAATGAGGAACTCAAAATTCGGAAAAATCGTTCTATGGTAGGCACAGTCAGTAATATCTAGATTTTAAATTTTTTTTTATTAAATTATAGATCGTAAAAATTAATCAAAAGAAACCAAATTTTAGCATAATTCTTAGAACCGTTTTTAAAAAAATACGATTTTCGAAAACCATTTTTTAACATTTGTATGGAAGGTTTTACATAAAACCATTTTTTTTCTTCAAATCTTGTAGATTAAGTTCAGAAAATTTTATTTTTGATTTTAATTTTGATTTTTTTTTTTAAATCCAAAAAATAAAAAATTGAAAATTTCAATATGTAATAATATTTAAACTTTGGAGGAGCCATATCTACCAAGTTTGAAGAAAATCGGCCGAGCCATTTAGGCTGTAGTCGAACAGACAGACAGACAGACAGACAGAATTGCGAAACCCACTTTTTTGGTCTTCGCTATCATCGTAATGTCAACTTTGATCAAAATCTCGAGTTCGATTTTTTTTCCGAATGCATAACTTGCCTTATAGTACCTACAAGTCGCAAGTAAAAAGATAGCTATAAAAAGCGAATAAATCAGAAATGGAGGTCGGTTGAGGTTTACATAAATTCAATTTTAGTACATTAACATGATGATATGTTCAAATGAACTGATACAGAGCTAAGTTAACTAAATATCAAGTTAACTTCATCAGATAAAAAATTGTTATTGTTACTTTTATAGTCAACATAATATGAAGCATTTTAGATTTTGTTTAAAAATGACACGAACTAGGTAAAAATTCAAATTACAAAAACTTTAACTTGTTGCCATTTCTTCCGCAAATTTAATTTATGTCAATATATCATCATCATCTTGTTATATTATAAACTGTAATGTTTTCAAGAAATGTGTTATTTTACCCATTAAGTCTAAGCTAACCTAAGCTGTTGAAATCGTATCAGTTCCTGATTTTTTTGGAATTTCATATATGAAAGTATTCCTTGTTAATTTAACAAGACTTTTGTTAAATATTTACCAGATGTTTTTCTCTGAATGAAGAACTAACTTTTTGACTACTACAAATACTTTTAAAAACAGAAGGTCTAAATATTCCCAGTTAGAATTATTGGCGCAAAATTTTAAACGATTTAGCAATGTGTTAAAGCCATTTAAGTAAATTATTAAGGATTTTGCTAATTTTAAACGATTTTAACATATTACTATCTCTTAACATTTTACTAAAGTTAAAATCACAAACTGGCTACTTTAATTTTTAGTAATTTGTTAAATCCATATGACTTCTGACATTTTCCTCGTACAAAATTTCTTGGCAATTTTATTTGAAAGAGCTAAATTGTGCTTTTTTTCGTGAGCTTTTGTTTTTAAAAGTAAACAAAATAATATAAAATGTTTTCGGAAGACGAAGATTTCGATATGTTTGAAAAATCAGCTTTGTGCAGAAAATTGCGATGTTTTAAGTCCCCAGCAAATCCTTTTGAAGAGCTGGATGATGGAGAATTTTACTCCAGGAATAAGTTTGACAAGACAACAGTTCAGTTCTTGGTTGAAAACCTGAAAATCCAAGACCGAATTACATGCCGTGGGACTGCAATTTCATCAGAACTACATGTAGTAGTTTCACAACACTTCTTTGGGAGAAATAAATTGTGGTTGTCACTATGACTTCTGACAAATCAAATTATTAGGTCCCTTCCACAGATTTAGTTTTGTTTGCTTTGTATTTTTTCACGAACTGTCACTGTTTGGACGTGTTCAAATGCACCATTTTTAATGAAAGGCAATTAGTATTTTACTAGTTAGTAAAACGAAAGAAAAGGTATTAAATTTTCGAAGAGTTAGTAAATTACTAAAAGTTTAACAAATTGCTAAGCCCTTAATAATGGGCTGTTTAAAATTTTGCCTCATTAAAATTAAATTTTAGCCTTCGCTAAAAATTTATATATTAATTTGTATAGTTTTGACTTTTTTTAGTTTTTGACTTTGATGGATAGAAATCACGAAGAAAGTTTTATATTTTATCAGTCTAGAATCTACAATGGTCTAAGCCAGGTCTTAATACGAGTATATAATGTTCAATCAAAGCACTATTAAATCTTCGATAATATCTCTCACAGATATTTTTTCCAAAGTTCAACAAGAATATCACTGTCGCGCAACTTGCTAAGTGATCATTGAAGATTGTTCCAAGCTTTCTATTAAGATGTTCGCTGGTATAATGGATTGAGGCACAAATCAGATTTTCGATTCGAAAGATTCTAGCATTCAAAAAAACAATTTATGTTCATTGGTCAGACCTCTAAGATTCGTGAACTTTTTACATTTATAACTACGTAAACCAAAACTATTTTGCATTACAGAAAAAACAGTTATATTATTTGCCTAAAGTTTATTTGCTTAAAAATGTATTATTTAATAAATTTTGACCGTGCGTTCCTCAAAAATTTATAGGGAGCATAGCAATTTTAAAACTCCAACAAGAATCAAAATTGGAAACGAAAAAGTCACAAGATCAAATCATGACAAAGTTGTGTTTTTGTTCTCAACGTAAACAGAGATGATTATGTTGATTGGGCCTATAAAGATTGCATCTAGTATTTTAAGATAGACCTTTTTTAGTACTCGTAGGTTTTACGACTAAACCCTTTCAAAGCAAATGAAATGTCATCCGACCATATAGAAACACCCTTTTTCACTCACCTGGTCTCTGATAATCCAAATTGCCCGGTCTTCGCTGTGACCCCGTAAGGTATCCTAACGTGAACACCTCTGAATTAACATTCAAAATTAAATTCAAAACAAGAAACAAAACGTAGGCAGGAACAGGATACACTTGTAGTTCGAATAGTGCTGCCTTTAGTCGGAGGTATGACCTCATTACGTGTAATACCTTTTTGTGAAAGAAAATGGGGGAGAACACACTCCAGGAATGTGCACAAGGAAGCGGGTTAGGTATGGGCGATGGAATTCCTTGTCACTTGTTCTCTCTATCTTTCCTTTTTTGTGACTAATTAATATTACGAAGCACTGATTCAATTAATGTCCTTTAGCAAAGTTATTCTTTGCATATTTTCATGGCAGTAATCAAAGGATGCCGTCGTGCAAATGGGGGAAGCATTTTGTGAGCATCACAAAAGTCATCTACTTCGATGTCCTTTTTCAACTGAATTATGTCCATTATCCTTAGCTTGTCATGATTTATTAATTCATCCTTTATATAATTTGATGTTTCTGTTACGTAAATCACTGAATGTTCTTTTTGCAAAAGGAAACGATGACTACAGTTTCCTTATTCGTTGATGGTTGTGTTTGTTTGGGCAGAAAATATGCAATTAGTCTGTTTTCCATAGAGATTCCATAAGCCATCGAGATCAATTGAAAGGTCCTTGGCACTGAAACGAGAGAAATAGGGAATATTAATGACATTTATTGGCTGTTAACGGCAGGATAAATAATAAATTGATGGAGCACGTTTCAAACCGAAGAGAGTTTATGCAACCTAATTGAATTTCTACACGACTTCATTTGCAAATCAAAACATAATCACTGCGATTTGTCATCTCCAATTACTTCAATTACTTTTGAATGGAATCCAAGTTTGACAGGTTTATTCATTTTATTTTGGCTTTGGCCGCAAATAAATGGAGCCCGCCCACAATGGCTCGCGGCTTTATGTGTGATTCACGTTGATTAATTTGTTGGCAACGCGACATGCTGGTTTCAATTACAACAAGTGCTTGAAAAAAAAATGCAACAACAAAAATTATAAACCGTTGCAATTTGTTTACTGACTTCTGCCAACCATTCAAGAGGTGTGAGCCAAATAGCACCATCACTAGAATTCTAATTAGTTGCAAGGTGCAACTTGGTAGTGCACGGCTGGAGTCGATATGTTGTAGCAGCACTCCATGTGTTGTTGTTGAAGTACTCGTATCTGTCTACAATGTTGGTTGGTTGTTGTGTATGGAAAAGGTGCTCCTAGGGCAATCAATTTGGCGGGCTTTTCAATATTTCAATCAGATAGGTATAGGAGGAGGCACGCCAACACTCAAATTATGTTTGTGTGTGAAAAGAAATTTGAATTTATTTCACAGAGGAAGGGCAATCTAATCATTGAAGTTCCATTAGAGACGAGGGATATTTCCTAGCTATGTTAAAAAAAAGCGCTGTTAAAAATAGAGAAATGCTTTGTGTTATGTTTGTGTTTGGATTTTTTTATATTTTTTTTTTTATTTTTAACGAATATATTCTAAGACTTCAAGACTTATTTGACGGAAGTACATATTTAATAGTCTTATGTGACTATGGGCAGTTAGCAATTTGTTGTTCTGCATCATTAAAAAATAAACCAAAATTGAAGTAAAATTTAACAATTGAGACAACTCTACACTCACTGGGTTAAAATTACATAATGCAACTCGGTTGATATTTTCTTTTTACACTGTATTGTTTGAAATTTAAAAAATTTAATTAATTTACTTTTCAGTTACATTTCTTAAGTTCAAATGGTTTTAATAGTTAGTAAAATTAACTCATTAAACCAGTTATTTATTTTTGATTTAAGTTAATGGGTGGTATGCAGAACGCTTTATCTCAGTCTCAAATCTCACTTTTTTGAGCAATTGCTAGCTTTCGTATGCAGAATAATTCTGAGACAAGCATTATTCTTCATACGAAAGCTAGCAATTGCTCAAAAAAGTGAGATTTGAGACTGAGATAAAACTTTCTGCATACCACCAAATGTATTCCATTGAAAGACTTACTTTGTTGAAGCAACCAATCTTCTCGGTTGTTTCTATGATTACGTAATTGAAATAACTTATCTACTTGGCAGTTTAACTGCTGATTGAGGTTATTAACTTAACTTATCAATTGGTGTACGCGACTTCCTTATTGTAGTAGAAGTTAATTTGAAGTGGCCAATATACTTAGATCAGAGGAATTTGAATGTTACATTATTTATTCATACACAATAGCAGTAACTAATCTACTCGGTTGCGTTAACCAACTGACTTATTTGCAATAGGCAATCTTTTCGGTTGTTTAATTTATTCAGTTAATTCTCGTTTTAACCCAATTTCTTAATTACATCAACCAATAAACTCGATTGGGGCCAACTTACTTAATTGGCATAGCCAATATTATAGCTTGAAATAGCATATACACGGTAAGAGTAACCAATCTTATTGGTTGGAGTATCCTATCTATTTGGTTATTTTATGTATACTAGTAATTAAATCTTTCAATATTTTCTTTAAATACCAAAGGAAAACGATTTTTCTACTACCAAAGTCCTAAACATTTTTAATTATACTGTGAACAATTTCTCACAAACATGTTGTAACCAATTGTTATCAGCTGTCAAACCTTTGTTTTTTGTTTGGTGCATAACTTAAAATATGTACGAGCTACTTGGAAGACCAACAAAAATAACCCCTGGCCTTTAAGAAAGCTGTCAAGCAATTTCAAGTCCATTTGGAACATTACTATGACACTCATTCTAAGATTTTAAATTTTCCATGTTGTTATGTACTTTAAGGGTAATATTATAAAACGGAATTAGCTTATTATGACCAAGAAAAATCAAAAAAGTTATTCAATTGCAAAATGTCTTATTTCATTCAGATTTGATCAAGTTTTTTTTTGAAAAAGATTTAAGATAAATAATATGAACATAGTTGCACGAAAATAAGTTCTAATACTTCGGCAACATTAAGCAAAAATTTGAAACTAATTTTTCGAAATTTATTATATTGTACATTAAAGCTTATATTCAGACATACAATTTGAGTTATGTAGATTTTTTTTTGACATTTTGTACCATATTTTTAGGCTCTAACTTTAAAGAACCATTATGAACAACCAAACATAGGATTTAATATCATTAAAAGAAAACAAAATTCCATATCATCATCAAATTACAAAGGTTTTCGATTTATTTTGATGACCTTTGCATGTATAACAAGTTTTGGGGCAATTAAAACCAGCTGTTACCAAAACTCATTTTAACACATCGAGTTTTAGATGTCAAAATGTTCATAATTAACTCCGATTTGTAAATAACATGCAACTTCTATAGAACTAGTTTTGTTGTTAAGCTTATTTTGAAACGATTGAATGCAGCGTACCAAATTTTCATCAATAATTGGAGTGTGAAATTATGTTTGGATATTTGTTAGAACAATATTTGCATAATATTTCCATTTGTCTGAAAAATGATAAAAACGCTTAGTAAATAAATAAAATAAATAAAAAATAATCAACATTTATTTACAAAACAAAACATTAAATCCCTCAACAGCCGAAACTTACCGAAACACTACAGTTTAGGACCTTTGAGCAAATTATGTTTCAATAATTTAACTACATGTGTATGTTCATAAAATCTCAAATAAGTTTAAAATTACATTTTTCCATATAATCTCCACTCACTTTGAATAAGAAAGGTCAAAATTAAATTTAAACAAAATCAAATTATCATAATGTCATTGCACAGTTCTGGGAATTTAAGAATTGAATAACTAAAACAAAGACTCATTGTATTCAATTAACTTCAACTCAGCCTTCAAAATTCTATCGGAAATTATTCATAGTTATTTATTTATTTTTTCTTCTAATCCAAGACAACACTTAATCATCACTAAAACACACCATGCCACAGTAAAGTGCTAATATTGCAATTGAAGTATTCTAGTGCCTGCTGCAATTTAATGCGTCCAGCAAATTACTATTATTAAAACATTAAACTTCAACAAAACATTAATTAGTCCATAGTGGGAATGTACACACAGCATTGAACACTGAATAGGTCTCGATTCGTCTGAGCATCAACAACCTACCACATAATTAACATAATTTCAAATCGATATCGGAATAAATTTTACCTTCGATGCCAACAATATTGCCAACATTGGTTTTTTAAAAACCGTCTGATTTACTTTGAAACTTGCAAAGACCGGTATTTCAAGACTCGATTAAATTTAGAAGTTTTCTGATATTTATGAATTCGAAAATTACTTCAGAAACAACAAGTTTTTGTTTAAAAACATAAAGTAGGGTAAACTAGTCAACAGTGGATAAGGGAACACAATGAATAACTTGCACTTACACACCCTTTTTTAGTTGAAAAACGAATCTTAAAAAGAGAAAAGAACCAATTTTCGCTCCCACACGCAACAAACCATCAGTCTGTTTGTGTTTTCTGCACCGGTAGATATTTGGGTTCTACTTAGTTTTCGATCTTATTGATAAAGTGTGTGTAACTTAATATAGGTTTTATATTGATGTTTCTATATTTTTCAGTTTGTTTACTTTGGTCAAATAATTTATAAAAACATAAAAATTATAAAATTACAATATGGTGCACAATGAATGACAAGAAATTTCCACTTTCGAATAGGGGCACCATCATAACTGATTACTATTTCAATGAATTTTATTGATTTTTACGAGTATAAGTAGAATTTAAAGAAAACATTTAATTAGCTTACTATGTCACTAAGGGTTAAGCAGTGGAAGAACACAGACACGATATCCCTTTCCTACGAAAAAAGCATATACGAGTACCTAGCGTAGAAATGGTTTTACCAAAAACCAATTAAGTATAGAAGTACTTCTAGGCTCCAGAATTCAAATTCAAGGGAAGTTCGCTAAAAGCAATTTCATGATTAAATTACTCGTAAATTAAAAGCTGTGGAAAAAATCTCATGACTATGTACTATTATAATAAGAAGTAAAATTGACTCACTATAACTTTTAAGGTTTTCGCGGTGGTTAGAAGTGATTTGTAAATATTGTTCGGACTAGCCGCGTATTTGAAATATAAAGTGTGTACTTTTGTACTCACCTCGAACGTTTCTCATCAAATTGCATTAACCACTGGGAAACTGCTGTTAAAATGTTTTGCTTTCATGATTTCGTCGTTGTGGAGGTGTATGTTGTTGGGAGAAAACAGTACTCATCGCAGGGTGTTTTAAGTTTCATCTGGATTGGCCGCGAGGTGTCCCATCATCGAGCTTAAAACTGTCACCCCAGTTGATTTTTTGTTTTCAAAATTTCAAACGATATTTACAAATCAATTGATCCACTGTTTACCAACTGACCAGCTTACTCTACCTTCATGCTTTCCCTGATATAAAATAAAGTATACATGCGTCAAGAGTACAAAAAAAAATTGTTTGCCTTAATTCTCGAATTTTGCCCGAATTATAGAGGGCGCCAACGTTAACTCATCAAAAAACACATTGTGCCATTGCGGACAGTTAATGTCTGTATCTACTGAACCGATTTTCAAAAAACTTGTTGCAACTTGATTGTTTTTATGTTTTCTAAGACAGTTTATCACAATTTGACCAAAAAGTTATGAAAAAAAAAATGGCGACCTAAAAATGGCCAAACATTTTTTTTTTTAAACTTGACATTTTTTTTGTTTGACTTTTTAAACAAATTGTGGTACATTGTTTCGTAATAAACCTTCCTTTAAATAACCCACTTTGTTTTTTTTGTTTCAGACTAGCCAATTCTGAGATCTACTGTCCGCAATGGGACAGTGTATTTTCTGATGAGTCGAAGTTGGTGCCCTCTATAATTCGGCCAAAATTCGAAAATTTAAAAAAAAATATGTTATTACCTAATAAAGTTTTTTTTATGTAAATAAACAATAATTGACTAGAAGAGTTGGTAACCATGAATGCAACAGCCACCCAAGAGGAACCCCAAGCATTACGTGTTGCATTTTATACATTTCAGCCTCGGCTGGTGCTCAAGTGGGAATCGGTGATAAAAATAAAATTTCAATTTGGGTTACTCAAATGAACTTATCACTTAATCAAAAACTATCGCTAGTCACAGTCTTCTCTTTAGTGAAATTATCAATTCGCGTGCAATAAAAAACAACAACAACGACGATGACGACGACGATGATGAAGATAATGGTCGGTCAAATCGATTTCCTGAACTCACTTCCTGCATCCTGTTTCTGTGGCCCGGGAAAGTCACGTAGGCTTGCCATCATAATTACTCAGCTAACGTCTCATTTGCATGCAAATGTGAAAATTATTCGAAAGGAATACAAACATTGGAATTCATACATAGCTGAGGAATGGCAATCACTCAGAATTAAAACACGTTTAAAATAGAGGGATCTACATTTAAATCTTAAGATATACATAGGTAGTGTAGTTAACTGGAGTGCAAAGAAACGGGGGTATTTAAAAACATTAATTATTATTATAAACAAAATAAATTTGGAAGCACGATAGCTCGTGGAGAAGGAGGACTTTGTGACCTATACAACTCTCAACTATTTGATAGAAGCTGCTGTTAGTCAATAGGAATGGTGGGAACCTAAGATGAGAGGCAAGAATCAGTATCCCTAAATGAGCAATTTATTTTTAGATGGCATAAGCTGGGAATCGATAGACAGACCATCGACGTAACACTTCAACGGACTGGATATTAAGCCAAGAGGAGTAAGTATTCAGTAAAAGAAAAATTATCTGAAGCAAAATTAGGTAAAGACTTCCAACAAACTTCTTATGAGCTTAACAAATTTTAATGATTTTAAAATAGCTCATTAAAAAGAAAACTCTCATAACTAAAAACTTTTTTTTCAAATTGCATGTTTCGTTTTCGCGGAAATGCAATGCAAAAAGGAGAAAAGCTTAACAAATAAGACCTCGGTGTTTTAAATTGAAAAGAGATATCGATGTAAAGGGTTTTTCATTAAGGGATTTTAGATGTTGAAATGGAATAAAACATTCTGTGTATAGAAGGTATTAACAAAATTCTTTTTTATTTTATTAGAAAGGATTTTTTTTAGATTAAGAATTTTATTTTTCAATTTGTTTTATATACAATTTGACTTAAAACTAACTTATTACTAAATTAAATCATGTTGGCTCAACAATAGGGGCCCAACGTTCTTCATTTGGCTTTACATAATGCTATTTGCTTACAATATCATATTAATGTTTTCTTAATCTAATTCATGATTTTTTTAATATTAACTAAATAATAATTTTTGATGAGTGGGCGTTTTATCCCCTGTAGTATTGATTGTTGTTCTTCTCGTAAAAGGGTGCGTTGTCGTTATGGATGATGTCTTCAAATTGATCGTCAGTGATGGCTCGAGTGTATAGATACTTGTCACGAGGCTCTAGTTCATGCTGGAGAAGTTGTTGCACTTCTGTGTTGGGATGATCTTCCAGGTTCCTGATGATTTTTCCGGAGAGCTGCAGTAAATACTTGTCCAATGGTATTAATTTTGCTTCTTTATACAGATTCCTTGTTGGTATATATTTCTTCGTCAGTGTGTTACGGTACAGTCCAGTGCAAATGCGGAGCATCTTTCTTTCAAAAAGCTTCATCTTTTTCATTGCTGTAGGTGAAATAGTAAACCAGATGGGAAAGGCGTAGGTCAGAACGGGTCGGATAAGTTGTTTGTACACAAGCAGCTTGGTTTTCTTACTTAGTCCACTTCGCCTCCTGAGAAGCGGATGGACCAAGTGCAGAGAATAGTTGGCTCTCTTCAACATCAAGTCTGCATGCCTTTTGAATTTGAATTTATTGGAAAAGTTGATTCCTAAGTACTTCGTTGATGATTTGGCTGTCACTTCAGTGTTGTCTGGGAGCTTTATTTTGACTGCATCACAGCGTGTTGCAAACGCTCGCCTTCGAATGACAGTCACTGGTGTTCGGAAGCAGATGAGTTCAGTCTTTTCGCTGTTTATCCTCAGTCCCCATTTGACATAGTATTCCCATAGGTTTTTAATGTGCTCTTGCACTCTCCTGGCAGCAATTTCTGGTGAAAAAGCGGTGGCGTATGTGATTGAGTCGTCTGCATAAAGCTTAGTCTTTGTACCTGATATGTTGGCTGGTTGATCAGCAGTATAAATATTGAACAGCAGTGGTCCAAGTTTTGATCCTTGAGGAACTCCAGCGTTAATTCCTTTGGTTGATGACACATGTTTTTCTACCTGTACATAAAAAAGTCTATGGGTTAGGAAATTTTTGATTATTCTTACCAAGTAATTAGCAAGTCCAAGTTCCGAGAGTTTGAATAGTAATCCTTTTATCCAAACGCTGTCGAAAGCTTTTTCGATGTCTAGCAAACACGCTACAGTGGTTTCCTTTTTGTTGAGTCCAATTGTAACATCAGAATGGAGACCCAGTAATGGATGTATGATTAGAAAGGATTATGTTTGCTATTATGTATGAAGTATAAAATTGTGCTTCTTACGGTGGTATAGATCCGATTGGTCCAGTCTTCAATAACTCTTCAGCATAGATCCGGCTGAATTTAAGGAATGGGTTTTGTTATGTTCACCTTAAGGACATCGGTCGATTGTGTTTTATTAACATGCGCCTTCAGGAAATTCTACAAGAAAAAGTCTAGCGGTGGCCAATGCACGTCAACTCTGCAAGAGATATTCTCACCTTCATATTGTTCATGCAGAATGTCAATTGTGGCATCCGCTGTGTTAGAAATAGCATCATTGACCGCCCGCGCCCCACCATCGTCGTTTTCGAAAAAGTACGGACAAATGACGCAATCGGCTCAAAATCCACACCAAACGGTAACTTTTTGAGGATACATTGTCACTTGGTGAGCCGCATGCGGGTTGGTGTCGTTAAATATATGGCAATTTTCCAGTAAGCAAACAAATAGTCTATGTTTATGAACTTTGGTTAATATGCTCAAATCCCGATGCAAAATTCCTCAAGGTTGAGTTCTGTGAAAGACAAAGTTCTTGTGCACACCAAAAAATCAATTGTCTCAAGTTCTGCTGTGCACTTGCATGGACCGCGGCGATGTTCTTGGCCTTTCCTTCGTTCCTTTGACGAACGATGTTGGCTGATTGTTTACCGAACCGGTCGTCTCAAATTTGGCAACCAAATGGTGAAGAGTCAACTGTGAAGGGCCACCACGTCTGCCGTAAAATAGGAGTAACCATCGCAACGGTTGAACTAACGAACACTAATTTTGAAAATAAAGTTATTGTTCAATCGTGTAACTTAACATATGGATTTGAATAATAAAGAACAGATTTGACAGATGTCACCAAAACAACATGGCCGCCAAAATCTATATATATTTTGCAAAACTCAATTTCTCCATTCCCATGTTTGTTTAAGGTTAACAGTGTTTTTTTCCAAATCTTATAGGTTGTCTGAATTTGAAAAATCAAAATCGGAGTTGAAAATTAGCTAAGCCACTTAAAATGTAGTCGGACACACAGACAGACTGACAGATTGCAATGCCCACTTTGTTCGGCATCCCTGTCATCATTACGTCAAGTCTTATCAAAATCACAAGTTTGATGTTTTTACGAATGCGTACCTTGTCATTAGGGTGATCAAAAAAAAATAAAACACTTTTTTTTTAATTTTACGGAGTGCACCCAAAAATATCAAAGCTTAACTCGAGAAAAAATTTCTTCAAGATTTTATCAAAATCGGACATGTTTTAGATACCAGCGGTTTTTCATATTTTTTGGTTGAAAATCGGATTTCTTCCCAAATCTTCAAAATTAAATAACTTTTCGAGTTTTAAAGATAGAGACGTGAAATTTTCTGAAATTATTCGTCCAATCATCTAGTTAATACGTATTGAGTCAGAAACTGCAGTTTTTGAATTAATTTGTACAATTTCTTATGGTAACATCAAAGAAATAAGAGCTTAGAAAAAATGAGCGCAAAAAAATATTGGGCATAATTTTGCGTTAAGATTATCACTTATTACTCCAAAAACATATTTCTTTAGTCAAAATCTTAAACGCGGGCCAATTTGTTCCAAAATACAAACAAACACAAACCAAAAAAACTACATTTTTCTTAGTGTAGAATTAACCACTATTCAAAGGTTTATCAAAACTCTTAGTCTTCATTTCAACAATTTATACCTACATACCTATTTTCACATTTAATAATTATAATATTTCAAAAAAAAAAAACTGCAGCACTCTAAATTTTAGTTAATATTACGTTGTAACTATTATGTTCCATTATTTACCAAAATTTAACTTTCGAATAAATTTTTAAAATAATTCAACAAAATGATTATAAACTATTTAATAATTAGAATTGCATTACTCTATATATTACACTTCCTAATATAAACATAGTTTTTCTAATTTTTAATTTTGTTTGCCCAAACTCGATGTAGAAAGCAGAGCCCCCTAACAGTTTTAGTGATAACTTATCCATAAGAATATTCAACAGAAATCTGATTAAATATTATCAGAGCATTCACCAGTCTGCCAGTGTTATTCAAAACTTTTGGAACACTTGTCATGCAATATTTTCATATCGTAAAAAACAAAGCCAAGTTGTAGATATTTATTTTCAAAAATTTGAACTGTAATAATTATATTAACATATGTACCTTCATAACGTTCTGGTCCATCTACCACCCCTCAGATAATTTTAGCAAACATACATGGCACAGCCACACGCCTAAAGCTTTTTTACAGTAGATCATTAACAAAATAGACCATTCTTCATTCTACTTATTCGGATCACATCCTAGTAAAATCGATTACGCTATCCCAAAACTACAGTTTGACAAAAATGTCCAAGTCACCATTCCTTCAAGATCTTTCGAAAACCGACGATGGGGTTGGTGATGGTGTCTACTCAGATAGACTAAAAATGTGTCTCTCTTTCCGTCTTTCTTCTTAATCATTGCAGTATCTTCCAGGCGGAACTTATGACGAATAAAGAAGTCCTGTATTAACTCAAAAAAAAAACCTGTTATCAACAACTGATATCCGCATCTTCTCGGATAGTGAAGCAGCTATTAAATCTCTGGACTCGATCTCTAATATCTCTTTAACCGCCCTCAACTGCCGTTCATCTCTTATGGATATGGCGCTGCAGTTTAAGATTCACCTCTGTTGGGTTCCAGGGCATAGAGACATTCCAAGGAACTGTAAGGCTGACGAACTTGCCAAAAATGGACCAACATTGACCTAATAAGGATAATTTGGTATACTTATGCTGAAACAAGATGCTATAAGGATGCTATGATAACCTACTGTCTGAAGACAAAACAGATCTGGCCAATGCTTGATCTAAAACGTTTCAAGTGTTTGATACGAGTATCCTTCAGTAGATTGCATATCAGCTCCGTAATTGGTGTTATAAATGGACTGTGCCTCATAGGCAAACACGCGACGAGGCTTGGCGTTAATTCAAACAATGTTTGCAGTAGCTGTAGGGACGACGAATAGGTAGAACCAATCCCTCATCTTCTACATATGCACATGCGCTGCTCTATCCCTCTAGTAGTCTTCTTCGAGGAACCTAGTGATCTCACTAATATTACATTTTGAGTGTCTCTTCAGCTTCCTAAGGTGTTCCAAATGGGTCAATGAGGTATCACAATGGAGCAATTCTGGTCTAAGTGTGTCAGCTGCGACGCTGACAGCCTCTCTTCAACCTAACCTACCGTCCTGTTGAATAAATCCTCAATGAGTTTCTTAAGTTTTTTTTTTTCTTTAAAATTTCAAAAGCCAACATGCCGACATAGTCCATTACACAACATAACAATAAATGGTATCATTTTTCCTTGATGGTGGTCGCTTATTGTGACCATAATATGTTTGCCAAAATTACTTTTAACACTTCGTCGTGAATAGCTTCTACGTGCTGTGAATGTTAAATGTTTTTGCATGCTACAATTATTGAAGACAAAAACCTGCAAATAATGGTATGATAAAGCTGATAAAGTTTTAGGTAAATTTTATATAAATAATAAAAAAAAGAAGATCTATGGTCGAAATGTAATTTACGTGATTTAGATTCTGACCGAACTTGACAAAATATGTTTGTAAACATCTTTTTCTAAGTTATCGGATATTTGAATTTGAATTGTGTCGAATCACCTCCAAGAGACCTAAAAGAAAACATCTATAAAAAGTTCTGCAACGAAACATTCGTCCCTTCCCCTTATCTAACTTTTTGTTAGAATTAAATTTTTTGAAGGATTGCATTCAAAAAAGAAAAACCGAACAATTGTTGAATTGCTGGACAGAAAAAAGCAATAAAAAAGTTCATCTAGAGAAGCGAGACTATTAAATTTTGTTGTTACTGCTGATTTTTGTTCCAGATTTATGGGCCATAAAAAAACGTATTTAAGTTTATTACCGTGATGATGTTAAACACGTTTTGGCAACCATATGCAATAACGGAAATTAAAACGTCTTACTTATTTCCATTTATTTCCATTTGAAATAACATAAGCGATTTGAAAATAGATATGTTAAAACTGAAAACAATAATTACACGAAAGAAATGAAATTGAGGTTTTATGGAATACACACTGCATCAAGAGGTATTTGAAAAATATTTTGAGCTTTTGGTAAACTATTTTTAATGTATTAGGTATGGGTAATACCCCTTGGCATAATGGTTAGTGCGTTGGACTGTCATGCGGAAGGTCTCGAGTTCGATTCTTAGCCGCTGCAAGAAAGTGTTTTTCAGGGGTGTAGATACTGACTTTTGCGAGGAATTAATTTAATTTAATTTTAATTTTGGTGGGGGCAAAACCCCCATTTATTCGGCTTAATACAAGCTAATTCTTAATCTAACTTAAAAACTAAGAACTTAAGCTAAGGTTAGTGAGGGGGAGGACGGTTCAGAAGCAGGAGTTTTAAGGAAGGAGTGCTCAGGTTAAAGTCGAAGAAGCATATGTTTAAATTAACAGCCCGTAGCATGCGAGAGACAGGTTCGTTGGAGCCGTAAGAGGTTCGGTGGGTGGGTATATAAAAGAGACGAAGGTTTCGTGTATTACGGGGATTAGTATTGAGAGAGATGGAGTTGTAGAGCGACATGCAGTCAACGGAACCGGAGAGTAGTCGATGAATGAAGAGAATGTCTGATATCTCTCTTCGTTCTTCCAACGAATTCAGATTGATTAGTTTAAGTCGATCTAGATAGGGAGGCAGAATCAGAGGATTGTTCCATGATAGACCTCGAAGAGCAAAGCGTAGGAATCGACGTTGGATGCTTTCGATTCTGGAAATATGAGTAATTTGGTAAGGGCTCCAAACTTGAGAGGCGTATTCTAGCAGTGGACGAACAAACGATATGTATAAGGACCGGGTTACATAGGGGTTGGAGAATTCTTTGGACCATCTTTTGACGAAATCGAGCACTGAGTTTGCTTTGAGAATGATATCGTCTATGTGAGTGAGAAAATTAAGCTCTGGGTCACATAAAATGCCAAGGTCACGAATATTGTCAACTGTGGGTATGGGTTGATTATGGAGCAGGTAGAGACGGGGAGGAGATTTGTTACGTTTGCGTGAAAAAATAATTGATTGGCATTTGACGACATTAAGCTCCATGCAATTTTTTAGACACCAAACTGAAAAACTGTCTAGATCCTTTTGAATAAGCGAAGAGTCATGTGTTGAAGAAATGGTCTTGAAAAACTTGGTATCATCGGCGTACAGAGAGACAGAAGAATGTTTGATGACCCTATCAATATCATTAATAGCAAGAATAAACAAAAGTGGGCCGAGGTGGCTGCCTTGGGGGACACCGGAGGTAGCTAAGAAAGGGCATGAGGTGGCAGATCTAAATCGAACGCTGTAATAACGGTTTTCAAGGTAAGAAGAGATCCACTGTAACAAAGAGGGTTCAAAGCCGAGAGTGGACAATTTGAAAAGAATAAGCTTATGGGAAATTTTGTCGAAGGCCTTGCGGAAATCGGTTGAGATTACATCGACTTCGTAGCCTTTTTCTAAGGCTGAAAGGGTGACGGATACAAATTCAACAAGGTTAGTGGTTGTAGACCGGCATTTGAGAAAGCCATGTTGTGAGGGGGAGATGAGAGATTTGCAGTGGAAACTTAAGGTTTCATACAAAATACTTTCAAAGAGTTTGGGTATGTGTGAAAGTTTGGCAATGGGACGATAATTATTAACATCGCTCTTCGGACCCTTTTTGTGAATAGGGGTTATGAAAGATAATTTCCATATCTCAGGAAACTCTCCTTAATTTAGGGAAAGGCTGAAAATTTTTGAGAGAAGGAGAGAAAGGATGGAAGAGCATTTTTTTAGAAGTATGGCAGGGAGACCATCTGGACCAGGATTGAATACATCGTTAAGTTGATTCAATTTATATTCGATGAGATGGGGATCGACGGAACGAGGGAGAAGCGGTCCAACAGAAAAACTTTGTAGATAATTGAAATAGACTAAATCAGGAACAAAGCAGTCATCAGCAAAAGATTGTTTGAAGAATTTAGCAAGAAGGTTGGCGATAGTGTTAGGATCGTTTGATGTTTCGTTATTGAAAGAGAGAGTGGTTGGGTAGCCATCGGATTTTCTTTTGTAGTTAACAAACTGAAAAAATAACTTAGGGTCTTTGATAAGGTTGGATTGCGTTTCCATTAGATAACGCTGGTAAAAGGAATTGTATAGCTCGGTAAAATGGAGATAAGAACCCAGATAGTTAGAGTAGTCAGTAGGAGAACGAGAACGGAGGTAAGTTTACCACAACTTATTTCTTTTATTTCGCAGAGAACGAAGTTTGCGATTGTACAAATCCTCCAAGAGTATCTCTTGTCACTCAAAGTGCTACTCATTAGCCGTTTGGACTCGGCAGAAAATTGTAGGTCCCCTCCGTTTCTGGTAACACGCACACATGAATGGTTGAGAGTTGTAAGTCACTAGGTCCTAGTTCACTTCGAGCTGTTGCACCACCAAATTTAATTTAATTTGGGTATTGGCACAAACTTCGTTTATGATTTTCAATCTAAATAAGATCTTATCAGAGCAAAAAACCAAGAGCAAGAGGTTGCCAAAATATTCATTATCTATTTTTCGATTTTTTTGTGGTTACACAAGGGATTAGGACTCCACTTAAAATGTTGTGACAGAGTATGAGTGTTTATGTTAAGTATAGATGATTTGTTAGTTAATGTCAATTTGCATTGATCTTCTTTTTTTATCTGAAGGTATATTCCAAGTTAGACTAGAGGGATAACTGATGAGCATTCACAACTAAATGGATATTATGGTGGAATTGTTTAAGGGAAGGTATGCTACAACAGATATTTCATTTGTGCTCTGCTGTTGTATTAATGGAATGACAAATACGAGACGTTACAACGGTGTTCCAGAGAAACAAAACTTTTCGCATTGAACGTGTCATCTTAAGTTTAAGGCCTCTTATTATATGGAAAAGTATTTACTTAAAAGATTTCGGATTTGAATCAATAGAATAAGACAAAGAGCAAAATGTATAACTAGAACCTTGTCATTTTGCCATCGGATGTTTGTTTTAGTAGAACTCCTTGGCATAATGGTAAGTGCGTTTGGCTTTCATCCCGGATGTCTTGGTTCACTCCCCACCTGCTCCCACCATTATTTAAGAACAAATGTTTTTGAAGTGAACTTTTACTGAATCTTGCGAGGAAGTGACAAATCCTACAAATGTTTTTTTTTTGTTAGGTTATGTTTTGTTTTAAATGTTTATTATTTTAGCTATTTGGAATAGACAGAAAATTGTAGGTCCCTGAATTTCTTTTTTAAAATTGTATTTACTCGAAATTTGTGAGATTATTTTATGAAATTTTTAAAAACAATTTATATTTTTTTTAAATTTATTTTATCGAATTTTTTTTAGATTACGAGTACTTTATAATTTCTAATAAATGAAATTTTTATATTAGGCTTAACTTTTTAACAATGAGCCAAGTCACACAGCGAATCTTTCCAATTTTCAGAATTTTACAGTTATATATAATATTTTCACTGAGTATAATATACACACACTTGTATCTGAAATTTACAGAAAACTAGTCTTTTAATTTTTATTGGAAAGTTAATGTGCATAGTTAGATTTGTTGAATATTATAAGTGTGTTTCTTTGGCAGGTGACTACGCAAAGCAGTAAAATTTATTTTACACGTTGAACAGTAATAAAATTTCTATGTTTGTCACCAACCAAAGAAACACAACTACTGTGATAAAAGTGAAGAGTCGCTTTGTTCACTAGTGAAAAGTGAAACCTACAAAATCCTTAAATAATTTTGTCCTGTTTTTATTAAGAGTCTCCATTGTCAAATGTATTGTAATCTCATGAAAACGGCACGGCTAGCGCTCCACCTACAGATCCGTTTTTACACTATTTCTGTAGAGTTGTGGAGAGTTAATAAAAGGCGAGGAATCAACGAATGTAAAAGTAAATGAATAAATGGAAAGATACATCACAAGAAGACAAGATTAAAGCTAAGAGCATGTGTATGCTCGGATTCGTTAAACGTAGATCTAAAGAATTTAACGAATGCTACATAACTAAATCTATCTACGAGTATTAGTCGTTTTTTATTGGTAAATGTATAGGCAGCGCAGTAAAATTTTACACAGTAAACAACAACAAAGAAATAGTGCGTATAAACTAGGCAGTAATAAGAGTGCACATAATAGTGCTGATAAAGTTTTGGAGCATCTGGATTACAGTGACACTCAAATTGGTTGCAAAAGTTTTATTTTTCGTGAGGTTGGCAGGTTTTGATTATTCGAGAATGTGTTCGGTGATATTTGTTCATTTTATGGTAAATTTTTACAAGAGCCGAAATTGTGTGGTTTGAAATATTAATTTACGAATAGACGGTAAACGTTAATAGTCAATGGTCAAAATGTTGCCTCTTAATGTGTGTGCATGTTCACTATCTGTCACGTGAGAGTATGAAATTCATCGAAGGATGGCTGCGATGCCAAAGGATTAAAAAGGACATTGATTTTTTTCTGACACCGAGCCTTTATTTGACTTTATGTATTTATGTACATGCCATTGAGATTTGATTTTATTAATAATTTTGCCACTCGTTTGACAACAAATTTGTCAGTGATGTTAATTCGGCATAAACCACATCTTTACGTTTTATTCATACAAAAACGTATACTTTTCCAACGCATCCCTTGGCTTATTCAAAAGTGGATTGTTTATTCGTAGGTATATATTTAATTTTTAGGTTTTGTTTCCTTTTACTTTGTTCACTTAATGAGTCTGAAATATCTACTAAATTAAGATGATTTGTTAAAAGAAACTCAGAAATTATGTATAGCCTTTTTCTGTTTTGGATCTTTATTCATTTCAATTTGTATTATTTTTGTAAGAAATTATATATTTATTTTACTTCTTTTCCAAATCAGCTGATTTTGACACAGGTATAAATGCAAAGCATACCAACTTTAAAATTTAAAGTAAAAGTGTATATGCAGTCAAAAAAAGCATTTTATTCGGACTTCCATTGGTGCACTATGTAGGTATATATTATAAATAAAATACGCCTATTGTTAATTGGTTCGGTCTCTATGAGAATATTATAGTGTTATTTGGTCTAAATTTTATAATGTCGATGTTAAGAAACTTGAATCCGTCCAAAAACAATTTTTACTGTTTGCATTAAGAGGTCTTGGATGGAGCTCAGATAGTCTTGTGTTGCCTCGGTATTTTCATCGTTTAAAGCTTATTGATATGTGTAGTCTTCTTAGCCGTAGGAAGTTTTCTGAGGCTTTATTCGAGTTTGATTTTTTCGGAGGTATTATTGACTTATTTAAGTTCCAACGTGTCAGTAAATTAAAATGTTCGCAACTTGCCACAAACAAAATTTTTGAAGGAATCGAAGGAATAATTATGCCTCTCGTGAAACTTTTAATCGATGCTCAAAAATGTTCAATAGTTGTTTTGAATTTTGTACAACCAATATTAGTAGAGATACCTTTAAGAAAAAAATTATGCAACAAATTATGGCTGAAATCTCTTTGTAATATTAATCTATTTCTTTAAAGCTTTGCCTATAAAATGTACATTATTACATATATTTACTTCCATTTTACATATTTTATTTTAATTTCACTTATAATATATTATCATCTTTTTATTTTTTTAAACTTTGTTTTTTTATTTTGGTAAAATAAACTAAGCTAAACAAATGAGTATAAAGTGTTCAAAAGAATGTTTGAAGAAGGAAAAAATTTTAAAAGTAGAGTTTTAAATGCAGAATGTTGATAGTAAATTTTTTTAAAGCAGAATTTCGAAATGCTGAACTCAGAAAACCAGAATTTCGTTCCCAACCCATATATTATTTTATAAAATTAAGTTTTAAATTCCAAAAATAATAATATATTTTCTTACTTTTTAAGCGCTTTTTAAATTTTCTCAAAATTGACTTCAACAATTTTATTTCAATATCCTCAAAAATTAAGGTTATATCAATAATTTCATTAAAGAAGTACCTCATATCCAATAACTGACTATAATTTATTTTTATGTAAATTTAGAAAAATTCATACTTTGTTTTTGAATTTTTGAAATAACCTACTTTACTTCCAAAAGGTAATTAAAAAAAAAAAAGTATTTTGAACAAACTTGGCGATGATAGGCAAGATGAAAAAATTGTTTATCTAAGCTTTGGTAGCTTAAATTTTTTTGATTATTATTTTTATGCTTAAGTTCATATAAAATTAAAGTAACAAAATTTAAGAAACACTTTGTTTGGATTTAGAAATAAAAATTGAAATTTCTAAATTTTTTGATAATCGCATGCTCGATCTTCTAAGCTAGACTTTATGAAATTTTTTTGACTGTTTCGCTTAATTTATACGATTTTTAATTATTATATTACGAGCAGTACTCGAGATTAAAAAAAAAGTAGCTCTCGCAATTCCACCTGTAGTATGTCTGAATCAATTTATCAATTATCTTCAAACAAGTTAAACATAGTTTACAAAACAGCTTTAACATTATGATGAAACAAAAACTACTCCGAAAAATCAATATGAAATTCCTGCGGCCGAAGAATCAGTCGAAATTTTAATGTTCTAAACGAAATTTGGCAAAAAAAATCACTGGAAGTATTCCCAGCACTTGTATGATTTTGTCTCCCGGATCCAGATGTGACAAGTAATTTAATTTACATTTAATACCGCAATCGAAACAAGTTCTGAAAATAACATGGTTTCTACGAGACGATTTCCATTTAGGAGATGGTAAAGCACTTTCAAAAATATCTATAAAACCCTTTAACGCCAGACCCAGACGAATCAGTTTAAATCTCGAAAATCCTTTATCAACAATAAAACGATATATGTACTCGTATATGTATTTCCCTAAAAAATATTTTTTTTTTCAAGACCACATTTTACCACATAAACACAAAATTTATTATTTTGGTTTGAAAAAGGCGATTACTATTTGACCAACAAATGTTACTTAACTTCTATCACCTATTTGTCAAGATATGCAATCTTTATAGCTTACGACTTTGAATTTGCATTGAAGTTCTGTGTAGTAAAGACCTTTTTTCTAGTAAGTATGTAGAAAAGAGACCGTAAAACTTAAATTATGCAGAAATAGAAAATAAAACCCATCTACCATCAGTGGTTGAAAAGCATGCGAAATGGTAAACTTTGAAGTATTTTTTATTACAAAATAATCATGCGTAAAATAAGCATAAAATCCTAACCACGTATCTTCTTTGCCAATTTCATAGACTTTTCGGTCTATAAAAAAAAGTCAATGTTCATGGATTTGGGTTATTTGATGGATATTTTTCGGAAAGATTTCTGATGGATTTGTGAATCCATGTTAAGGTATAGGAAGATATATTTTTGTTTCAACATTGAATAACATTTATAAGTTTTTTTCAAGACATCTTCAATTTTCTGTTTTGGGAAAAGTTGTTGAACGTTGTTTAATATTTTCCACCAATGAAAAAACATCCCCATTTTCAATTTTCGAAAAAGTATTGCTCATTCATAAGGTATGCTAGCTGTTGGTAGCTACTTTGATTTAAATCATCACGAAAAAGGTCCTGCTTTAAAGTGCGAGAAAAGTTTTAAGTACATTTTCCAGGGTGGAAATTTGCAAAGGAGAGAAAAAAATAAATATTTTAATTAAATTTCACATCTATTAATTAAAAAACATTTATTATGCGTTCTTTCTGTGATGGAATTCATGTTGTCGCTGCAATACTGTTCTAAGCAGCTGGAACACAATTATATGAATTAAAAAGGAATATAAAAAGCTTTTTACTTTGGGGGTGAAAAAGTTAATTCTTTAACATGAAAAAAGCATTGTTTGGTTTCAGTTATAAAAACAATAACACGGCGGCTTATGGCTTGCAAAACCTAAGTAGGAAGGCTTTTAAAGATATTAATTAAAAATAATGAGATCTTTAAAATTTAAATAATAATAATAAGCTGGAAGGTTATTATACAAAATTGCCTTTGCCTTATGCCCTGAAAATCCAAAAAAATACCCTGGTTCAGCAAATAATTATCAAGAATGTAACGCACATATTTTTTAAAATTATTTTTATGTTCCTTTCAAAATATTTTAACAGAGGGAAAATTCGACAAACTCAGAAGGACAAATATATTTTTACTAAGCTCTAAAAAGAGTAGGGCATTGCTTTCGTGTAAAAAAAAAATATATATGCCCTCCTAATTTTTTTATATTAACTTTATTATACGGACTGTTTAATTTTAACGATGCTTTTTATTTAAACTGTTTTAACGTCAACGTGGCCTTTTATTTTGCACAAACTTTAAAAGAAACGTAATTAAATTTTGACAAAATAAAATAAAATACTCGACTGGATCGCACGAACTTGCTCTTATGTAAAAGTACTTTGGAATTTAAAATACATTTCATAAATGTAAAACATGAATTTAATGAAATAAAAATGTTCAAATGCATGGAATTGCAGTTTTATTTACGGAAAAGTATGATTTTATGCGAATAAAGTTTAAAAATCGTTTTATAAAAGTAATTTTTTATATAACAAATTTCTTTTAAATTTTTCTAGAACAAAATTTGGAATGCCAATTTTAAGTGCTAAGTAATATAGATTTTAGGAAAAAATTTCAAAAAATAATCGTTCACACGTTTTCAAGATATTGATTTTTCAAAAAATAAATTGGATTTTTTTTTTCAAAAAAACAAAAAAAATATTTTTTTTTTTAATATTTTTATATACAATATTATTTTAAACTTAAGGGCTGAAAGTTTTTGGTAAAAATCGTTAGAGCCGTTAATGACAAAGTCGAAAATCAAAAAAAAACGGTTCCACAATCTCTCGCACTTTCAATCTTCGGTCGGCCAACACCATATCGTGAATTTTTTCGATTGTTTCGGGTGTAGAGACCTCAACTGGGCGTCCAGGACGTTCGGCATCTTCAGTGCTTGTACGGCCACAACGAAATTCAGTAAACCACTTTTTTACCATTGAAATCGATGGTGCAGAGTCCCCATAGTATTTATCAGGCTTAGCCTTGGTCTCGGTAATGGAAATTCACTTTTTTCCATTTTCTCCTCAAATTAGTGAGTAGTCTGATAAAAATAGCTGTCAAACACAAACTAACTGACGCAGCAAGTTTAAATTTTGACAGGAGTCAACTGACAGATGCCTGTTGACAGGAGCAGTGTTGCTGTTTCAGTAAAGAGGTCAGAAATTCAAAAAGTCACGGACTTATTGACCCGCCCTCGTAAGTCAACTAATGAAAAAAATGGACAAAAAATGTAAAATTAATAATATTTAAGTTTGACAAATTATTAATGAAAAAAAATTATAGCCATAAACACTCTTATAACAATATAGAAAATAATGAAATTTATTTCAAATAAATCGGTTGACTACTTTCTGAGATCGTGCGTTACAAACTTTAAAATGGCTTCGCTTTTATATACTCGTAATATTATAGATATTTTTCTTCATATTAATCTGATCGGCATAGAACGAGGACTTTCCTCTTGTAAGCTTGATTTTTCTTTTTACTTTTAACAATGGACGGAAGTAAGTAGAATTTGTTCATTGAGTTAACTTTATTTCATTTTTGAAATTAAGAGAGTGGAATGATTATAACAACAGATAATAGATACTGTGCTAAGACAGATCGTGGTGCGAAAGTTCAAAATTCAAAAATTAATTTAAAAAAGTTAAAAGCGTGGTTTCAATTTTTTAATCTTAAATATGATATGTGGAATTTTCTGTGAGAAAAGTTTTAATTTTTGCTGAGGAGTTGAAATCTTTAAGAAAAGCCAATCCAGGAAATAGAAATAGAAAACTCAGGAGAACAAAAATTGTCTTCAATTATTTTTTTTTGTAACCCGTTTGATAGGAATTTGCTTTGAGAATTTTTCGATTTACCTTAATTTTTTCAATATATGTGTATATATTCCAGATTTAAGTTCATTGCTTATGAAAATTCTAAGACACTAAAATGCGGAAACTATTTTAATTTTTTCTTATCAATGACAAGATCATTAAAATTACTTTTCTGCAAAAGTACTTCATTCGGTTTCATTCCTCCTTAGCTTTTTATTTTAAGTGACTAACCACTATAATAGCTTTGAAATTCAAGAGTAACTACGCGCAATCCAGACGTGCATTTTCTTATTTCTAAAATTACAATCATTCTAATAATAAAGATTCTTAAAAATGTAATCATTTTTCGAACTGTCGACTTTCAAAAAAATATCTTGCAAAATAAATTTTAAAATAAAATAAATAGGAACTCTATCATAAAATATTGCGAGCTCCACTCAATTCAAAGACATAATCAAATCATATTTTGTTGTCACCAAACCAACGCAACCAATCGGAATATGAGTGTCCCTAGTTCTTTCATATACATACATACATATATTTCTCAATCTCCGTAAAACACCACCGTGTCGCCATCGGGAGTAGAATACTGGCACAATAGGACATAAAAAGTACAATTCAAGATGACACCAACAAAAGTAACAAACTGGACTGGGCACTCAGGCGTATACTTAACCTTTTTTCGTATTTTTTTTTAAACCTCAAGTCTCACCACGTTCGACAAAAAAGAGTTTATTGAAGAAGTTATATCCTTTTTGCTCGCAACGGAAACGTATCTATCTCAATTGCAAGCTCCAAACTGAAAAAAATATGTATTGTTCTACGTAAACTGGATCCAAAGATGAGAGGAGAGTAGAAAAAAACATCACAATTTCCTTAATTGATTTCAAGGAGCTGTAATGGAAAAATTGTTTTCATTTAGAATCAGGAGTTTTATTTTTGTTTTTATTAAATTGTATCTTAATTGCTTTCGTGAATATTTTGTGTTGAAAAAATTTCATCCTAGAAATGAGTCTTTAGTTTAATTGCTTGGAAAAAGTAAACATTTTCCCAGGAAATTAAATTTCCCTCAGAGATTTTTCTATGTGGTGACAAAGAGGTACGTACCTATGTATTTTAATATTTTTTGTCATTTTCTTTTTCCTGACAAGTATACTTTCCACATGAGTTGAGTATGCAGGGATATTAAATTCGTCGAAATAGAATGAGAGGCGATTTGTTGGACCATTTTAAAAGTACATTGAAGGTTGAACACAAGAAGGATCTTCAGGGAGAAAAGAATTAACTGTCCTCCTACTCGTGCTGCGTTCGTGAAATTGTTGAAAACGTATATACTCGTACATGCATATACATAACTATCATGCTCCCCGAGTGGGGGAAGGATGTTTTTCTTTTTTTGTTGTTTTGCCAGGACATAACTACTTGAACTGTATTTGCATCGTGCTGTGCGGAAAAGAATGATGTACATGGGTGGTATTCTCCTTTTTTTTCCAACTTTTGTTTGTTTGAAAAGTTTATGGGAAAGAATATGTGAAAAGGAGGAGATGAATGAAATTTTATATTTTGCTTACTTTTTTAAGTCCTCTCGGTTGTTTGGTTTTGTAGCTAGATTTCTATAGTTAAGTTGAGAGCCTTTTTTGCTTGTTCTTATTGAAAACATACATATGTTTGATGTCGGAAATGGCTACATATATTTTTCATCTTTGAGAACGTTTCTTCCCCCCTAGTGGGGAGGAAGTTGTAAGTTGTTTGCTTTATTTTTACTTTAGATTTCATTTAGTTAATGGTTGTGTTGAAATAATAATTTTATTTCATGCAAATTTAGGTATATGTTGATCCATGTGACATTTGTTGAAATATACATATGTACATATGTGTATTGTAGAGCTATATTTATATATTGCAAACATGAAACATTAAGAAATAATATGTGGATTTTGCGGAATAACTTTTGCAAGTTTAAAGCAAATAGCAACCATAAGTTTTTTTTGCTTAAGTTCGAGAACTACATGGTTTTTGGTTTCAGTTTGTATGTTAAGCTTATATATTCAAATGTAATTCAAAATGTTGAGATAATATTTATCAGTATTTTAGATATGTCTTATAGAGCGAGTGTGCAGTGTGCACATTGTATTTACATACATACTCGCTCTATAAGACAAGTATTGGTGTCGTGTAATAATTTTTCAAATTTAACATTTAGATAGTGGTGAATTCCTGTAAATGATTTTTGTAATACCATCTATTGCATATCTATTCTCGTTGTTTCGTATATTCATATATTACTCAATTCATCGTCATCATCGAGGTAAAGCCTAAGCCCGTGAACCATTAACTAAACTTTGTTTTAACTAATTTAGAAGGGAATTCTGCCATACATCGTTTTTTTTTTATTTCTCGAAAATGAGTTTAACAATTTTGATTAAACTTTGAAATTGCGTATTTTTTTGGTAACAAATGCACATAACAGAATAGTGTTTTTATGTTTTTTGATACTTTAGTATTTTTTATTATTACAGCATATTGCTCGACAAATTTTGTTCATATTATTGCACAAAGCTACAATAGTAGTACGATAGTATTTCGATCACAAAAATTACAACAAAAAACGAATTTAAGAAGAACAAATCAAAGAAGAAATACAATTATTTATACTTTTCGTTAAAAATGTGATAATACTTGCATATACAGGGTTACAGTTACAGATACTAGTCGATAATAATTTATTATGGAACATGAAAATGACCATCAACGTCGGCGAGATTGGACCACTCGAGTTTTACATGTTACTATAGTTACTATAGACGACCGTCATTTTCTAAAAAAACAAAAACCTTTATGAGTGACGAGGCACATTTTGACGTGGCTGGTTTTATTAATAAACTCATTAGCTGCTAAAAATCTTCGATTGATACAGCAAAGACTACTACACCCTTGTAGGGTACCGGCTTTGTGCGCCATTTGGACCAGCTTTTCGCAGTACAGATTATTAGAAATGCTTTTAAATATGTTAACATCTTCAACTTAAAAGACAGTTTGAGGAAGAAATTGGTCCCAAACGGCTGCCCTGAGGAACTTCAAAATTAAGTATAAGACTTTTTGAATGAAATACATTAAAATTCACAGAATAAAATACGTCTAGGAAATAAGATTTGAGCAATAGCAATAAACTCAGTATCTAGCTCATTTTTATCTGCGATATAGGTACTTAAGGGTGGTTAAATTTTAAGGGCCGATGTTGAATGTGAACCACACCTAAGCGTCAAGTTTTTTTCTGCATTTCATTTGACATTTCTCAATTGCAGACTAACTCAATTTGAACCATGGAAAGATACAAAATCGAGCAACACGTTAAAGTTATTCAGGCTTATTATGAAAATGGGCGTTCAAATAAAAATGCATCTCGTGCACTTCGTGGATTTTTTCGGTCAATTTGATCGTCCAAATGTGCGTACAATCGGAAAAATCGTGCTAAAATTTGAGCAAACCGGGTCTGTAGGACATGTGAAAACACCAGTGCATGCTCGTACAGCTCGTACTGCAGAAAATATTGCCACAGTTCGCGATAGTGTGGCTGAAGAGCCGTCCACCTCAACTCGTCGTCGTACCCAACAATTGCACCTCTCACGCTCGTCGTTGATGAACATTATGCATAAAGGCTTGCATTTACACACTTACAAGGTGCAATTGTGTCAAGAACTAAAGCCTCTTGACCATTTCGAGCGTCGTCAATGGTCAGAATTGTGGCAAGAAATGGCAACAGTGGATGATCAATTTTCGAAGAAAATCATCTTCAGTGATGAGGCACATTTTCACCTCAGTGGATTCGTCAATAAGCAGAATTGCTGCATTTGGGCGAATGATAATCCAAGAGTGATTGTCGAAAAACAAATGCACCCACAAAGAGTGACTGTTTGGTATGGTTTATGGGCTGGCGGCATCATCGGGCCGTATTTTTTCCAAAATGAGGCCGGTCAGGCAGTTACTGTGAATGGTGTTCGCTATCGTAAGATGATAACGAACTTTTTATGGTCCGAATTGGAAGATGTGGACGATATGTGGCTTCAACAGGACGGTGCCACTTGCCACACAGCTAACGAAATAATGGCTCTTTTGCGCGACAAATTCAATAGCCGTGTTATCTCACGTGGTTGCGATGTCAATTGGCCGCCAAGATCATGTGATTTGACACCGTTGGACTTCTTTCTTTGGGGTTATTTGAAAGAAAAGGTGTACGTCGATAAGCCAGCAACAATTCAATAGCTAAAGGATGAGATAATTCGGCACATTAATGGCATAGAACCTCAAATATGCCTCAGCGTCATCGAAAATTTGGACCATCGGATGGAGCTGTGCCGCCGAGGTCGTGGCGGCCATTTGGCCAATATTTTGTTCCATACATAATTGAACTATGCCATTTTAACATAATAAAAAGAAATGATAATAATTTCCTAAATAATTTGTGTTTTATTCAAAATCAACATCGGCCCTTAATATTTAACCACCCTTTAGAAGAAAACAATATGGCGGATGTTTAATCTTGTCAAAATTGAACTCAGATAAAAAATATCGATCGAACAGGTTTTTTTTGACGTTTGTAAATGTCAATGAGCTATTTGATGGTAGGATGATGCTACACTTAATTAAAATTTGCAAAATTGTCGTTGTAACCAAGTCTCACACTAAAGCAACCTTTGGTTTGAAAAAGCAGCCACCAGCTACATACTTAAACGTAGATAATTTCTCTCAGAGATTCACAGTATTTAAAACACTTGTAACCGGAATCAAAGAAAAATAACTGCTGTGCGCTTGAATCCTTTTGAACATATATGTGCAAAAACTACTTGAAAGAAGCGTTTTTTAATTTTATGAAAATTTAATAAAACGCTATTTAAAAATATTTAAAACTTTTCTATGTATGTAAATTTTCTATGAATGTAAATTTATGAAAGACTTTCTATTCTCCCCTTTATGAAAAATCTAACCGAGAATTTTCCTTCCTTTTTTTTAATAAATCTATATCAATTGTTTTTTTTTTCCGTTTCGAAAAAAATTGTAGATCCAGTGTTAAACGTACCTTTTTATGTTGTTATATGGGTTGATAAATTAATACCATTTAACTTCAATTCTCATCCGTCTTGAGTTAACTTCAATATTTTTAGAAGGGAATTTTCTCGAAATTCAATTTGAATTAAACTTTTATTTTTAATAAAAGTTTTCCGATAAACAATCCACATAAATATCGAATTCCAATTTATCCCTCATATTAAACGGTTTCGCACCCTTAACTTTACTGAACTTTTGACTGCTTTTAGGGCTTTCTTTAGTCTTGTTGCTCGCCCTTGGGATTACAATCCCATATTGTAATCGTAAAATACGATGAGGAATTTTGTGAATTTTAAAGGGACCTAAAGTACAGAGCTAAGATATCTTTCTTCTTCTCTTTTTTGTCTTGCAGTAACTGGAAGTATAAACAAACAAATCATTTATATGTTTTTATCAATTTTACATCCGAGTTCTTTAACGACTTTTAAGTACTAATTCTAACTCATTTATTCACTAAGACTGATTGAATTATATCCTCGATTAATTCTAGTCAGGGATTCAAGTTAGGGATTAGAACTCGGTTAAACTTTGGGGTATTAACTCAAAGCTTCATTTTTACCTCGTATCCATTTCTTATTTCATATAATGCTTAACTACTCTATTGGCAGTCGTTTTAGTTTCAAAACATTTATATTAAAATCACAATTGAAACCCCCGAGTTCCCACAATGTAAGCATTTATCTGTATGGCCTGCAGTTACTCTGAACTTTCTTGTGATAATTTGGTTTATCTCAATGGTACGTGACTGTCATTTTGATTATCATTTTATTAC
This sequence comes from Chrysotoxum bicinctum, assembly GCA_911387755.1. NCBI lineage: Eukaryota > Metazoa > Arthropoda > Insecta > Diptera > Syrphidae > Chrysotoxum > Chrysotoxum bicinctum. Next base: position 22,920,751 of record OU426990.1, on the reverse strand, counting down.
ATTGCTGAGATTCTGGAACAATACAACTATTTTGTTGAATCAATAAAACCTCCTCTCAGCATACATATACATATCTTCATTGTTCTTAAAGCCCTTTAAGACAGTGAAACCATCACGTTGCCATAATCATTTAGAACGTAGGTCATGAACGATGGGATATCTGGCATGAATTATTTAAAAAGCTATAAATTATAAAAAAAAAATCGTGAACGTAATCAATTATGAATCAAAATCTAAGCTCCATCAAATCCATCTGTTCTGATGCCCAACGATACACCAAAAGCTTCTTCAAATTGTATAAAACAAACAGCAACAAAAAAAATAACAAAATGACAGGATAAGGTCCTTGAACCTTTAATCCCAAGCTCTGGGTGTTATTTTAATTTTAATTTTTCACACGATTGAACTGTGCTTACTGGTAGATAGATACTCCACAAGGCACTTCTAGTAGCTTCGCTGTGTCATCATTTCGGATGGAAATAGGATTTTAGTCGAATGTCGAATCCTTGAATCTGCTCTTAAGGATCGATTACATGATTTATGGTTTCAAATTTGCCGTCATTATGGGCTTAACATTGATGGAGTATAGAAATACTGCCAAACAGAAAATGTGAGAGACAAAGAGAGTACGAGTATTTTGGATGTGCTAAAATTAAGAATTCCAAAAGTATTTTTCAGTTCAATGAACTTGGGTGATGGTTTGAAATAGAGAAAATTGTGTTTATGATGGTGACATTGTGACATCGTTGTTCGTTAATGAATTTAGGATAATTTATATTTTGTTGTACGTTGTGAGAGTGGAATAGAAATGAAGGTTTTGACAGTTTTTTTTTTTTTTTTTTTTGTTGAAGACGAACAGTGGTTAGGTATTTAATGTAAAAAAATTGTCATTTGTTTAGCAAATTTACTTCAATAGGAGAGTGTCCTTAGCGCTCAAAACAAAATAATTTCAGAACCCAAATAATCCAAAATTATTTTAATAAAGTTTTCAAGTCAAGAACGAAATGGTATCTACAATCTTCGAACTCAATAGTGGAGTTCAACAGGGGTGTCTACTATCACCATTACTATTTCTCGCGATTATTGAAGATGTCCTAACATAAGCACACGGAATCCAATGTACGATGTTTTCGTTTTCTGCAACATTAACTCCACGAAAGATATTTGTTTGCTTTAACAGAACAATATGGATCTATACCTGTCTGGCTGAGAAACAATACCAGGAAAAAGAAGATCATAACAAAAAATATAAAATATTAAAAAAAAAAAGAACCAAGTTGTCATATCTACAGAACCCTGTGTGTAACTAGACATCTGTGGAAAGTAGTGAGATCTAAAAGTAAAAGACTGGCACTACCGTGCCCTTTGATCCTTAACATTTCCGATAACTCTACTCAACGTTACATTGCGGAACAACATCTTGAAGCACTGAACAACTTTCTATACATAGGAAGTGTTGTCTCAAAAGACGGTGTTGGTACAAATGAGCTGCTGTGTTATCAGCGCAAAAACTGCTTTAGACATACTGTACAAAATTTCAAGGAGCAACATCTGAATACCAATAACAAGAATTCCATCGGAGAACTGGTCAAAATCTTATCGATATAACTATTGGTTACACCACAGCAAAGTTCATTTTTTTTTTTGAAAATTTATAAATACTTTTGAATTAAGTTATGTAGATGATTCTTTAGTAAAACTTAAGCTGAAAAAAACTGCTGATATATTATGTTTTTCCCTATTGTTTTGTTAATTTGTACAAGTTGTACAAGCTCATGGGTTCCGTAAAAAGTTACTTCAATCTTATCTTCATATTTATTTAGACTTTTACTCAAGTGAGATTAAAGTAACTTCTGGAGTTCCAGAAGGTAGTCATTTGGGTCCGTTACTATTCTTACTTTTTATTAATGATCTACCTAATGTTCTTAAAAATTCCAATTGCCTCATGTATCCGGATGATATAAAGTTTTTTCTCGTATTTCGAACTCAAATCATTATATTTCTCCTCAGAATTATTTGAATTCTTATGTAGGTTGGTGAAAGTTAAACGATTTGTTGTGACATGTTGATAAGTGTGCTTGTATAGTTATCAAAAAAAAACTTAGTTTTGCTCTTCAAAATATTTTTGAAAACAATGTAGCAAGGTCTCATTATTCTTATAATTCGAAATGCCTATTGCTTGGAATACAGACTCTTAAGGCGAGAAGAAAAATGTATAATGTTTATTCGCGATATACGAATGTTGACTTCAACATTCAAGTCGAATATCAACATTACTTGATTAACTTTCCTAATTTTGTGTATACATACTATCAAACGAATTCTTATTAGATATTTCATTTGAAATATGTTGTTTGTGGTATGGTAAAGACTTTATCTCGAGACCAGAAACTTTTCGAACATAAGAAAAGTTTCAGAAATCAAATATATTTTTTTGTATTAAAACTATTTTTACTTATAAATAACTCCGAACTCGAAAAATTGATAAACATTCAGTCAATAAATATATCCTTTCAGACACAGAAATATTTTTTAAAATTGGATTTAATTTTCTAATTTTACCTTATAAGATTAATTTGGCTGATTTGCTATTCCTTGTTGATAAACTGCTTAACCGATTTTGACCAAAGTAAAGAAATGAACTCTGAAAATTTTAATTTAATCGAGAAAAAAGAATTTCGTCAGATTTTTAAAGAAAATATGAATTTAAGCAAACAAAATTCAAAAAATCGTCAAAGGAGTTTAAGTAGTAAATTAATTTTTTGTATACGAAATTTCTTAAGAAAAAATTGGTATGGTAATTTAAAATATTAAATAATATACATTTAAGGATATAATTTCAAAAAACTTGTTTTCAAGATATTGAATTTTCAAAAATTTAATCAGAAAACTATTGTTTTCGAAAATTTTAGAAAATAAAATGCACGACTAGGTCGCACGAACTTTCTCTTTTAAATGACTAACGCAACGTCTGTAGTAGTTGGAGCTAAAAATAGGATGCCATGATTGCCATGTTATTTAAGAAAATACTGGCTTATGCTAAAACAAAAATTATAAGTCTTTGTAGTGGTTTCTTCTTTTATATTAAAATTTTTAAAACATGTTTGAGAAAAAATTTTGGTATGCCAACTCAAAATTTTTATTATTATACGAACAAAAAATTAATTTCCAAGAAAAATACTAAACCGTTTTTGAGATATTGAATTTTCCAAAAATAATATGTAGATTTTTTTTTTCGAAAAATTCAAAAATTTTTTTTTTAAAGTTTAGAAAAGCAATGTTTTTTAAACTTCTTAGAAGCTTCTCTATAAAAAATTTCATTAAAATCCGTTATGCCGATAGTGAGAAATTCAAAATTCGAAAAAATGGTTCTATGGTAGGTACAGTCAGTAATATATTAATTTCAAATTTTTTTAGATCGAAAAAAAAATTATAAGCATTTTTGGAGAAAAATACGATTTTCGAAAACCCTTTTTTAACATTTGTATGGTAGGTACCGTAATTTTTAGTAAATAATTTTCTTTTTCTCAAATCTTGTAAATTATATTAAGAAACTTTTATTTATCACCCTCGAAAAAAAATCGAGCATGGGATTATCGAAATATTGAGTTTCTAAAAAAATTTTTTTTTTTAAATCCAAAAACAAAAAAATCAAAATTTTAATTCGCAATAATATTCAACCTTTGAAGGATCCTTAGTATAAAAAAATATTGATCAAAATCTCGAGTTCGATTTTCTTACGAATGCATAAATTGCCTTATAGTACCTATAAGTCGCAAGTAAAAATATTATTGTAAATTTTAAGGAGTCCTTTTGATCAAAATCGGTTGAGCCGTTAATGAGAAATTTGAAAATAAAAAAAAAAACAGTTCTTAGTGTTATATATCATAGTACATAATATCAAGTTTGATCAAGGCCACGAGTTCTATTTTTTTTTTAATGTAAAACTTGCCCTATGGTAACTAAGTCGGAAGTAAAAATTATGTTTTTGTTATATAAAAATCTTAAGAAAAACTGTTGATATGCCAAAGAAATCGTATGGCAAGTAGCGTTGATTAAAACAAAGGAAAAAAGTTTCGGGAACAAAATCTTAAAAGGTTATCTACCAAGTTAACAGAAATATTTGTTATACTTTTTAACTTTTTAGCACTGTCTTCTAAGCTGAGTTATCATATCAATGAATTGTAGCCGCTTCATAGACTTCAACAGAACATTTAATGTATTCGTGCAAATTAATTTTTGTTAATTGTTAAACATAACATAACCCATTTCACTTAAAAGATCCTTTTTTTTCTAGGTTTTTATTTTAGCCTATTATAACTAGACTCAAATGATTTCCTTGTCGTAATAAATTAAGTAAATTAGTTTTATTTTCGTGCCATTTATTCAATTATTCCGAGCGATTGGTTCTCATTTATCTCATGACCAGTGGGTGTTGGTTATCGACTTTGTAGCAATTTATACAAACAATTATGTAAATTATGTATACGTACTTATGTACATGGATACATTTATTATTGAACAATTTAATTTATTTACAAACTGAATTTACTCATAAGCCGAATTAGCCTATAAACCGAAAGAGAAATAAAATGAAATTGAATATTTTTAACAGAATAAAATATTTTCAGTGAATGAATCAAAAATATGTGTATGCAGCCTAACCGCGGAATTTGAAATGCATTCGCGAATAAATATTTAATGAAGCATGTTTATAGCATTCGCAAATTTAATCAACAAAATAGCAAATAAGTTTTAACCAAAACGCAAATTAATTTAACCCAAACGGAAAAAGATTAAATCCAATGGCAAACTAGTAATAAACAGACGGAAATTGTCCTATAAATTATAATTTAACCCTAAGGCGAATCAGTGATAAAGGCGACGTATCTCATCATAGCAGTTGAAAAATATAATTCAAAATATATTTACAAAACCGCTGCGCTGGTCGGAAAAGCTTTGCACAAGACTGCATTTTTGGCTAATGCTAATAGTAGTTTAATACGAGTATATTGAAGGTTTTTCCGAAGTTTGACAGATGATGGCGGCCATATTGTTAAAGCTTTTTCTGTCAAATTGGCTGTCATTTATTAAGTCTATTCTGCTTAAACAAAAATATTATATTGTCTTATCAAAGTCGGTCTTCTGTTCAAGGTCAATTTTGCGTCATGACTTGAGCAAACCCAGGAGATCAGGGTTAACGATCAGAGACAACAAAGTGGGTTCCCTTACTGGGCCTTGGAGCAGTTGGAAAGAAGCTGACCCCGATTTCGTTGAAAAATCATATTCAGAGGCTATGCCCATTTATGGATGAATGGGTTCATCAGGAAGCAAAATTGTCGAATTCAGGACAATCACAATCCGCATGAGATCCACCAAATGGCAATGCATATTACATCTTTGAGAACGAAGCATGTTAGCCAGGCCAGCACCGTAAACGGCGATCGCTATCGGTCGATGAAAAACCATTTATTTTAGCCCGAATTGGTTGATATGGACAACGACGACATTAGGTGTCAAACGAATGGCGATACGTGCCACACAGCCCGTGCCAAAAGAGACATTTTGCACTGGCTATTTCCGAACATAGTTATCTGATGCAGAGGCGACGAATTAACCATGTTATATTTCATACATTTTGCCATACATTGGTCTTCTAAGCAAACAAAAATAATATCTCACTCACAGTTTGTTTTATTTAAATTTAAAAATAGAAAACAATAAATGAAAACTTAATATTGATTTGCTTTTATGTTTTACGCAATTAACACTTACTATTTTAAATGTTTATTTTATTTAATTAAGTGTAAAAGATTTTCATACATATATATGTACTGTTAAATTTTTCATTTAATTAAACACTATTGTTATCAAATAAATGAAATTAAATCTTAAATCTTAAATATGAGAATATTTCAAAAATTAATTCTCTATAATTAAACAACACCTAAAAGAATTGTGTATTTAAAAATCCATGCACAATGTGTAAGATCTTAAAATGCAAAACATTATTCTTACTTATGCCAGTGCTCTGGTTCACTTTTATCGATTGTTTATTGGGTGTTTAAATATATTTTTAGATTTCCAAACTCAACAGTCCATAAAATTTCTAATAGTTTTCCTTCAGCTACACGCTGTTTTTATGAGTTAAGCTGCCACCAGTTAAATGCAGTTGTTGGCGAAGTCCATTTTTTTATTTATTTTTATTTAAGTAGTAGAAAATGACCCTCACTTTATGAAGTAGCGAAAGGCTGAGTTTGAATTCAAATATAACAGAATTCTTTATAAACTATTTCACTTTAGTTTTTGTTTTTGAAAATTTGCATTAAAAAAAAAAAATCTTTTATTAATGTACGATGATTGATGTGAGCAATTTTGAAAAAAAAATGTTTGAGAAAAACATCCATGCACATTCTCTTCATGGCAAATTATAGTGTGTCTCTAGTCTAATTGCATCTATAAATAAATATCTTTTGCCAAGAATTCTTAAGACATCAATATTGTATCTATATGTTTGCTCTAATTAAGTGATCAATTTTTATTTTGTTTTGTCTGTAATTGAAAAATTGTATTCACTTAGTTATATGGATAAAATTGTTTGATACATAGACAAAGATTGAAAGATTGATAAATTTCTTTGAATTATTATTTAAGTGTTTTAACAGTTGATTTGTTGTTATCGTTTTTTTGTTAAATAAATGTATAAATCTTTTTTTTGTTTTTATTTATTAATGGAAAATATAAAGTACTTGGTTGATGAAAGTAATACATCAATTTTATTCTCTTATGCCTTTAAAATTGCATCCTTAATTTGTTGAATTTTCGAAAATGATGAAAATATTTATTTTGGAGTGGGACATAAGATGCCTTGAAACTTGAGAAACCCCAAAAATATAATAATCACATACATTTAAGTATATACATAAATTCAATCTCCAAAAATTATATCTGAAAAAGACCTTCAAGAACTTTTAATAGTCATGTCCTTAACCAAAATAAAACATGTAAATAAAATTATTTCAAATTAGAATTATGTATTTATTACTTGCGACTTATAGGTTCTATAAGGCAAGTTATGCATTCGTAAAAAAATCGAACTCGAGATTTTGATCAAAGTTGACATTACAATGATATAAGACTAAAAAAGTGGGACTCGCAATTCTGTCTGTCTGTCTGTCTGTTCGACTACAGGCTAAACGGCTCGGCCGATTTTCTTTAAACTTGGTAGATATCATTTTTAATTTTTTCCCCCACACGTTTTTTTCTTTTTTTTTTTTAAGACCTGCCATACGAATTTTTTTCGAAATCTTATAAATATTTTTTTCTCAAAAACTGCACGACAGATTTAAAAAATCAAAATACAAAAAAATTTCATTTAATTAAAGCTAGGTATTGGTTGAAAAAAAATTTCCGAAAAATGGTTATTGAGGGTACCCCCCATGGAACCATTTTTTTTGTTTTCGATTTTCTCAAAAACGGTACAACCGATTTTGATCATTTTTTTTTACTAAAGCTCCCTAAAAACATAAATAGAATTGTGTACTCAAATTTAAAAAAAAAAAAATTTTCGAGTTTTAAAAAAAACTTCAAATTTTTTTTTCAAAACTCAATATTTCGAGAACCCCATGCATGATTTTTTTTTAAAGTTGACAAATAAAAGTTTCTCAATATAGTCTACAAGATGTGATAAAAAAAATTTTATTTTACCTAAAAATAAAGGTACCTACCATACAAATGCTAAAATATTTAAAAAAATGGTTTTCAAAAATCGTATTTTTCTCGAAAACGGCGCGCGGCGCCTAGAATTTTGATAAATTTTTTTTTCTTTCAATTAATTTTTACGATCTCTAATTTAATAAAAAAAATTTGAAATTAAGATATTACAGCTTGTACCTACCATAGAACCATTTTTTCTAATTTTGAATTTCTCATTATCCATATAACGGATCTTCATGAAATTTTTATGGAGAAGAAATTTGAATACGTAAGCTATTAACACGTAAGTCAAAATAATTTTTTTTTGTGCAATCTGTTGCATATTGAATATTATTATGCATCACCCTGTTATCATTGTGCACCATTACAATTAAGCCTTGTTTTATAAGTATATAAATACAATGTATATTACCTATAAGTATAAACTTATATACCTATCCATACCTATGTTAACTGAATTTATGACAACGAATAAACAGTCTTGAAACAGCACACGTAAACGTAACATGGTGTCAGGTGATATAAAGTTAATCCAAAAATAAGAAAGTAAAGCAAAGCAATAGATAACAATAGATAACATGGATAATATAAAAGCACCAAGAGAACTAAATTTCCGAGCTCCAAATCTATTTGATGAATGGACATTTTGGAAGCAGAAAATCGAGCTGTACCTTTTGGCAATGGGTCTAGATGATAACGAAAATGATGCCAGAAAAATTGCAGTAGTTCTCAACTGCATAGGAGATGATGGTCTTAAATTGTACAACACATTTAAGCTAACTAATAAATCTAAATTTGGTGAAGTTGTCGAAAAGTTCAATGGTCACTTTAAGCCAAAAAAGAATTTAGTATACAACCGCTATAAATTCTTGGCCAACAAACAAAAACCAAATCAAAGTTTGGATAATTATCTGACTGAGTTAAAAGTATTAGTATCTCCTTGTGAATATCCAAACGATGATGAGATGGTAAGAGACATATTTATCATTGGCGTGGTCGATGAAGTTTTAAAAGAGAAACTCTTAACAAAAGAAGACCTAAAACTGGGAAAACTCGAAGAAATTGTCAAGGCATATGAAGCCAGCAAGCAGCAAATTACGGACATGACAACCGACACTCATCAACATAAAGAAGTATTAGCCGTACAACAGTATAACAAAAAAACTAGCGGATCCGTACGTCACCAAACATATAATAGAAGAGCAAGCAACGGCAGTCAATCATCACACAGATTACAATATAATAATGGAGGCAACAAACAATCAACATCTTCGACGTCATCGCAGATTTGCAGAAAATGTGGGTACACCCACCATCATCGGTCTATTTGTCCAGCTATGAATAAGAAATGCGCTAAATGTGGTAAACAGAACCACTTCGCCAACATGTGTTTGGCTAAGAACATCAAAACTGTACAAGCAAATTCTGAAACCGGTTTTGATAAGAGTGACAGCAATGAATACGAAGACCAAGACGAGGACGAGAACTACGAGTATGATGAATTTTTTATAGGAGCCGTAACTGTAAAAAAGATTAACTTTGATAATAGAAAAAATGTTTGGTTAGAACAGTTTAAAATTTCAGATAAATTTTTTTATTTTCAGTTAGACACTGGTGCGCAAGTAAATTTAATTTCATATGATGTTTTAAGACAAATTGTGAATCCAAAAGAAAAAATTAAAGAATGTAAATTGAAATTGAAGTCATATAGTGGAGAAAAAATTGAAGTCATTGGAAAATGTAATTTGGACGTTAAGTGCATGAAGTCAAGTAAGATTTTTAATATAGAATTTATAGTAACAAAATTAAAAGCAAATACTATCATTGGGTTATCCGATTGTGCTCGTCTGGGATTTATTAATTATATTTCCAAAGTATCAGAGCTGAAAAATTGTTCTCAAACAGAAAATGGTTTGCATGTTAATCATATTAATCAAAATAATTTGAATGTTCATCATATTACAAAAGATTATTTGCATGTTTTTAAAAAATACAAAAGTGCTTTTGATGGTTTAGGTTGCATTCAAAGTAAATGTCATATAGACTTGATTGAAAATGCTTCGCCTAGTATAGATCCGCCACGCGTTGTACCATTTAAATTACTTAATTTACTTAAAGCAGAGTTAGATAAAATGGAGTCTCTGGATGTCATCCAAAAAACTATAGGTGCCACTGATTGGGTGAGCTCTTTGGTTCTAGCTGAAAAGAAAAATAATTCAATACGAGTATGTTTAGATCCGAGAAAATTAAATACAGCTATTAAACGCTCCCGACGTTTGTTTCACACGCTCGATTCAATAAAAAATCGTTTGAAAGGTTCAACTATGTTTTCGGTACTTGATGCAAACAAAGGTTTCTGGATGATACCACTAGATGATGAAAGCGTTAAGATTTGTACTTTTAATACGCCTTTTGGTAGGTACTCATTCAAAAGACTTCCATTTGGTATAAAATCAGCCCCTGAAGAGTTTCAGGGTAAAATGGAAGCAATATTTGGCGACTTAGATGTCCCCACTTATATTGACGATTTTTTAATTTATGGCAAAAATAAAAAAGAACACGATGCACGTCTGTTTGCAGTTCTCAAAAGGGCAGAAGAAAGTGGTGTTAAATTTAACAAAACCAAGTGTCAGTTAGGTTTGAGTGAAGTTAAGTTCTTTGGACATATTTTCAATAAAAATGGTGTTTTTCCCGATCATTCTAAAATAAAAGCTATAATTGATATGCCATCGCCGAAATGTGTCAAGGATTTACAAAGATTTCTTGGCATGCTTACGTACTTAAATCCATTCATGTCAAATTTGTCGAAAAATTCTCAAACATTAAGAACGCTTCTCAAAAAAAATGTTTTGTGGAGTTGGGATGATAACTACGAAAAATGTTTCAAGCAGTTGAAAAAAAGTATAACATCTCCGCCCACTTTATCGTACTTTGACCCTGAAATAGAAATTGTATTATCCGTAGATGCCTCTCAATTTGCTGTAGGGGCTGTGTTACAGCAAAATAATAAACCGATAGCATTTGCATCAAAAACGTTAACAGATTGCCAGCAAAGATTTGCTCAAATAGAAAAGGAACTCTACGCAATAGTTTTTGGGTGCCATAAATTTCATCAGTACATTTATGGTCAGACTGTATTTGTAGAAACTGACCATAAACCTTTGATATCGCTTTTTATAAAACCACTAGCTAAAGTTCCTCCCCGTCTTCAGAGAATGATGCTCTCTCTTCAAATATATGATCTAAAAGTAGATCATAAACCAGGAAAATTAATGGTAATTGCCGATGCGCTATCTAGGGCTCCTCTTCCAGAAACAGAGATTTTAGAAAGCGAAGAAAACATTCATGTTCATGTAGGCATAATTTCAGCGTCTCTTTCGATTTCAGAAGAAAGACAGTACGAAAAAAGATACTACACTTCAATCAGTAAAAACATACACTTATAATAGATGGCCAGAGCACAGGCGAAATATTGACAAATCGCTGCTACCGTTTTGGACTCTGAGAGATGAAATTTATTTCCACAATGAACTTTGTTTTTTGGGGAACAAAGTCATTATTCCAGAAAACCTTAGGGAACATTTCTTATTTCTTATCCACGAGGGTCACGCGGGTATTGAAAGTATGAAACGTCGTGCTAGAGCATCGATTTACTGGCCAGGGGTCAATATTGACATAATAAAGTTTGTTGAAAACTGCGAAGTTTGTCAAAAGTTTCGAAACAATAATCCTAAGGAACCACTCCATCCTCACGATATTCCAAACCTTCCATGGGACACAATAGGAATGGACATTTTCCAAACTGATAACTCGTTTTATCTTTTGATTGTAGATTACTACTCTAAATTTATTGAATACTGCAAGTTAACAGACTGTACTTCCACAGTTGTGATAGCACAGTTGAAAAACATTTTTGCCAAATTTGGTATCCCAAGAGTTCTCATATCAGATAACGGACCTTCATTAGTCTCCTCAGAAATACAAACCTTTTTTAAAACCTGGGATATCACTCATAGGACCAGTAGTCCACATTTTCCCCAATCCAATGGTTTAGCAGAACGTTCAATCCAAACTATAAAAAATATGATAAAAAAATGTAAACAATCAAATACCGATCCTTTCATAGGCCTACTCAATTTAAGAAACACACCTAACAGTTGTGGTTTAACACCAGCTCAATTACTTATGGGAAGGAGTTTAAGATCAAAAATTCCAATTCAAATGAAGCAACTTAAACCATCAACAGTTGATTTTAGAATATACAAAAAGAAACTTAATAAAATACAAGAAATTGCAAAGAAAAGATATGATAAAACAGTCAAATTGTTACCTCAAATCAGTATTGGAGACAAAGTACTTTTTAAAATAAATCCAAACGATCCAACTTGGACCAATGGCACGGTACAAGAAATATGTAAAGAGCCAAGATCTTTTTTAGTAAAATCATTTAATGGCCGCGTATTTAGACGCAATAGACAGCAATTAATATTAAGAAAGCATCATGTTCTGACTAACACTCATAATAACGAACAAAAGTCAGCCGAAAAAAATATATCTGAAAAGAGAGCCGATTTCATGCAATTAAGGTCCGGAAAAGTTAAAATCAAAAATTAAAACCAACACTTTATTCCTTATATTATTTTAATATTAGGTACATTATTCTTTATACTTCATAATTTTTACTTGCGACTTATAGGTACTATAAGGCAAGTTATGCATTCGTAAAAAAAATCGAACTCGAGATTTTGATCAAAGTTGACATTACGATGATAGCGAAGACTAAAAAAGTGGGTCTCGCAATTCTGTCTGTCTGTCTGTCTGTCTGTCTGTCTGTCTGTCTGTCTGTCTGTCTGTCTGTCTGTCTGTTCGACTACAGGCTAAACGACTCGGCCGATTTTCTTTAAACTTGGTACATATCATTTTTAATTTTTTCCCCCCACACGTTTTTTTCTTTTTTTTTTTAAGACCAAAAATAACGGTACCCCCCATACGAATTTTTTTCGAAATTTTATAAACATTTTTTTTTCTCAAAAACTGTTCAACAGATTTCAAAAATAAAGATACAGAAAAATTTCATTTAATTAAATCTAGGTATTGGTTGAAAAAAAAATTCCGAAAAATGGTTATTGAGGGTACCCCCCATGGAACCATTTTTTTTGTTTTTGATTTTCTTAAAAACGGTTCAACCGATTTTGATCATTTTTTTTTTGATAAAGCTCCCCAAACACATAAATAGAATTGTGTACTCAAATTTTCAAAAATTTTTTTTTTGGATTTTTAAAAAAAACTTCAAAATTTTTTTTTCAAAACTCAATATTTCGAAAACCCCATGCTAGATTTTTTTTAAACTTGATAAATAAAAGTTTCTCAATATGATCTACAAGATGTGAAACAAAATTTTTTATTTTATCTAAAAATTAAGGTACCTACCATACAAATGCTAAAAAATTAAAAAAAATGGTTTTCAAAAATCGTATTTTTCTCGAAAACGGCACCTAGAATTTTGATAAAATTTTTTTTCTTCCAATTAATTTTTACGATCTTTAATTTAATAAAAAAAAATTTGAAATTAAGATATTACAGCTTGTACCTACCATAGAACCATTTTTTCGAATTTTGAATTTCTCATTATCCACATAACGGATCTTAATGAAAATTTTTATAGAGAAGGTTCTAAAAAGTCTAAAACACATTGCATTTCAAAACTTTAAAATAAATATTTTTTGAATTTTTGAAAAAAAAATCTATTTTTTTCTTTTTTTTGAAAATTCGATATCTCCGAAATGGGTTAATATTTCTTTTCGTAAATTTAATTTTTATTTGAACAATAATAAAAACTTTAAATAAGAGTACCAAATTTTTTTCTTAAAAAGCTTTTAAAAAGATTGTATATAAAAGCTTCTTTTAAAGAAACCACTACAAGGACTTATAATTTTTGTTCTTGCAAAAATTCATATTTGCATAGCATTCTGTTACTACTAAAAGAATTTAAAAATTAATTTTATCCTTATGAACAATTTTCTCAATAACATTCGTTTTTAAAATTCCCAGTCGATTACATAGGAGCATGTTCGTGCGACCCAGTCGTGCATTTTATTTTTTTTTCTATCCTGAATTTTCATTTTTTTTTCTTTATCTTTTTTTTAGTGAATTTCATTGTTTTTTTTTAAGGGGGGCATGTTGCATATTGAATATTATTATGCATCACCCTGTTATCATTGTGCACCATTACAATTAAGCCTTGTTTTATAAGTATATAAATACAATGTATATTACCTATAAGTATAAACTTATATACCTATCCATACCTATGTTAACTGAATTTATGACAACGAATAAACAGTCTTGAAACAGCACACGTAAACGTAACACAATCCAAAATAGAAACAACTAAAAAATTGCAACATACCTAAATTGCCCCTACAGTGTCGAGGATAACTTGAATTACCCATCATCGTTTTGATGGATATACACAGTACTCTCGTTTCTCGATCCTTTCTTCATTTAATTTCAATTCAACTCTAAACCGATAGTTTAACTCATGGATCAAAAATCTAATCCAAATCGATCCTTAAATTATGAGAAATAATGGCGCTGTACTCGAATAAAAGAAGCTTCAAAACGATTCTTCTTTTTAATTATATGTGGATGAAAATTTTTTCCTTGATTGTAGAAAATGGGGAATAGGTGTGTTCATGTAATTATTTTGCATTCGACTACAAGGGTACGTGTGAATTTTCAGTAGATGTGTCTTACACTGTTTGAAGCATTTAACGCGAATTTGTGTGATCCGTAAAGGCTAGTACACAGATCGCGCTAAATTTTATCTCTCACATTTTTCTCCACACATCAGCTAAAATCCAAGCTAATTTTTGACACAAGAACCTTGCGGAGAATATGTCACAGAAAACAGCTGTTCTCTGAATGCAATTTTTTCAAAGAGTTATAAGAATTTGTTTTAAAATATGTTTTTTATGATTATGATTATGAATAAGAATTATGAATTATGAGTGATTTTAGCTGTGGAACATCTTGTAAGACTTCCGTCACCAAATATTCTTCTATTTCAAATTGAAATTTAGCTCGAGGTGTGACGGACGATTATTTCGTGCGCTAAATTTTGACCGATAAGTTCTGTACATTTTGAAGGGAAATTTTGATTTCTAAGCTGGAGCAGTGTACCTCTCGGCTAAAATGCTTGACAGAATTTTAGCTTGGCTACATTTAGGAGAGAATTTTGTATGGGAAATAAAATTTACCGTGATCTGCACGGCTTAAGAGTATAGCATATCTTTGTTTATTCCATAAATGCATGGCCAAATTGGCTTTTTATTCCCTTCAGCTCAATTAACCATTATTAATATCTCTTACCTACTTACACAAAAAGTCAATGATGATATTTTTTTGTTTGAAAGTACGATTTTAACTAATCGATGAGAAATTACAAGACGAGAAGAAAGAAGATTTGTTTCAAGCATTCCTTTTAAAAATTATTGAAAAAAATAAAACTTAAAAATAAATATAGGTACTACGTGTACTCATAAAAAAATAAAATGAAAAGTAGTTTAAACAAAAAAAAGTGTCATGCGGCTTTTACTTAAATTTGGAAATTTTTCGAATGATGATTTTAAATCATTTAAAGATCCGGGCAACTCCAGGAAATATCAGCTAGTATTTAATTTGAATTCAATTTTATTTTGAATTTAATTCAATTGTATTCTACTTTGAAGGAACAACTCAAACATGTACTTTTCTACGATAGAATGTCAGTATTTTCTTATGATCTTTTATGTTAACATTCTGTTATATTTATCTAATAAAATAATCTAATTAATTTGATTTTGTTGCTCTAATTAGTTGGTATTCTTTAAGTATTGTCCTTGATATGATTAAGCTTTGATCCTACATGATAAGTAATGTAAATGCAAACTTACTTTTGCTGTCCACGGCTTACAACCACAACCACAATGTACCACTTTAATGGAGAAAGGAACAACCTACAACAACTCTGCCAAAACCACATTTCTCAACCAGAAAGTCGCTTTATTATTCTTCTTAACTAGTTTTTGAATGAATGGACCTTGGAGTTTGCACAGTCCTCGTTGGAATATTGTCTTTCTTAATTAAAACAACCACATACAATATGGAACATGATGTTCTTAATGTGACCACCGCACTGTAATTGTATGCCTGTTTCCGACTGTGTCTTCGCTGTAGGATTAATGCAGCTAATAATTTGTGGTCCTTCGTAGCTATGTATATAACATTTATTACTGCATGTGCTGTACAAACAACATAGTTGATATTATCTCGGAATAAATTAATCAATTTGACCATGGTAGAAATAGTCCTGTTTGATGTCTTGAAATGGTGAGAGGAAACAAAAATGCTGTTGGGATTTATATTTCTCTTTGATGTTTAAGCACCCATCGTCGGATCCTGAGAGGATTTCTGGGCTGGGGGAATAGTGGTTTGGTAGCACATTGCGTGTTTTAATGGGCTTTTTTACCCACAGAAATTGACGTTTGGTCCCGGTCCGGTGACCATAAATAAGCCTCTAAGATTTAAATTTGCCCTTTTTCGTGTAAGTCAAACAGTAAATAATCAACGATATAACCAAACCCATTTTCGAAACCCAGCCCAACCCTGTGTGCAACATTCTCATCCAAAACAATACAGCAAATCTTTAAGGCTGGTCATCAGGCCAGTTCCAACCAGATGCCTGAATACCCACTGCGTGACATAATATCAACCCAAAACATACAATTTGCTGGTTGTTGTGGTCATGATTCGTTGACATCATGACATTGTAAAGTGCGGCAACCGGCCACACCCCGCAAATCTCCCTAAATTGTTATCATAAATATTCTGCCGCATCGTATTGCCAAGTGTAAACGTCTCTGATACTTACAAGTTGCATACGATCGTCACTTTATATTTGTCACCCAGTCCTCGTCGTTGTCAGTCTCACTATTGTCTACACATCTGCATGCACATGATGATGATTTCTCGAGAGGGTGTCAAGGCCGGCACGATACGTTTATAGAATATGGATCGACAGAGTACACACTTCTGTTGAAGCAGCAAGGGACAGTCACTTGCAATCACTCCTCACAAGCTCGCAAGCTTCTCGTCCGATGAGAGATGAAAGTGCAACGGACGCATAAAAATGATTTCTTATACTGAATTGCTGCACATTCAATGAACCTGCAACTTTTGCAATCTAGAAAGATGGGATTGTCAATCGATTTGATTTTCGATTAAGCCGTTTGTCATTGGGCCAGGAGGATGAAGTCGTAATTGTGGTGTATAGCTAGTGATTGGTGGCCTAATTTCCAGCCATTCACTGCGTGTGCTATTCTAATCAATGAGTCAGTCAGAATGTTGTTGATTTTTGAATTGATTCATTGGCACAGAAATATGGAAACGACGAAAAATATAAATTTAAATTTAACTTTTCTTGCAACAGCCGCACGAAAATTTTAAGGGATCCCGCTTTTGCAATTTATGAAGTTTGGCATTGCATTTATCTATGTCGGAAGTTGAAGGAATTTGCCACTTCCTCTGGCAATGGAAAAGTTTGTACTGAGTAAATTCTTGGCTAAATAAAGTTCTAGCAATGTACATTGCATAGAGATGAAATATTTAAAAGTGTAATGCGTACAGATACCAGATACAGTTTGTGGCTGGGTGACAGAAAGTTGGATTGGGTCCATGAAAGAGAATTCTCTGATTTTAAATGGAATTTGTCTGCTGAAAAGTATGCGTGTAAAGTTCAAGTTGGAGCTCATGATAGTTTGAGGTTGTTTCGAAATGGAATGTAGCAAGTTTTGCTCTTAGAAAAGGAACGAATAGAATGCTATTTTAAATAAATACTCTTGTATGACTAGGGTTTAACTTAAGCTTGCTAAGTGTTTGACTTCTAACGAGTACAAAGATTCAGGCTATACGGGGGAAAGTTTTCCTAAACATGATGTGACCCTAGGTGAAACAATAAAACAAAGAGATAAAAATATACAATACTTAGTCATGCAACGATGGGGAAATAGCTGTCATAATAGAACATTTTGTCGGTTCGAAAGGACAGTGATGCAACTCAAAGTCTCACATTTCTCAGGAGGTTCAAAATTGCTATAAAGACATTCAGGCCCAAGAATTGTCATTTTATTTTTTCACTAAAATACCCAAAAACAACAACAAATCGAAAAAAATTGGATAGATAAGTCATGGAATAAAGTGAAAATAAAATATTGAATAACAATGCTTACTATATATGGACTGCTAGTAGCCACCTTCACGATGGTTCCACTTTTAAGCTTTCTTCCTATTGACAATGCGCGATCAAAAGATGTCAATTAAAAAAAGGAACTAATTTTTGACAACAACCGCTGGGGTTGAATTGTCAAAAATTAGTTCCTTTTTTTATGTGACATCTTTTGATCGCGCATTTTCGTTAAAGAGAACCTTAAAAGTGGAACCACTTTTTTTGAGGATTTATATGAAGAAAATGAGCGACTAGCAGTCCATATATAGTAAGTCAATGCAATGCTGAATATAACGAATTTAATTTACAAAACTCTTAAATTCAATAGTGACATCCATAACTTTAGTGACTCGATTTTAATTAAGAACTGATTTATTTTTATAGAAACATATGCACTTCAAACAAAAGCAAAATACATATACAAACAAATGTCAGGCTCAGCAAAGTGACTATTTTGATATATGTAAAATGCTATTTATGTTGACGTCAAAAGTGACAAAAGGTATTCACTGACATTTCCCCTTTTTCTTAACTCAAGGATTGGAAAAATCTGAAAGTTTCTGATACTCTAAGGCAAAACAGATATTTTATTTGATGTTTGAATTTAATATTCAATTCACATCAAAATATAACTAATTATTTCACTTCGTTTTTGCTTGGAAATAAAAAAAAAAAAAACGGTGCAGTAAGTCAGTCCAATGTGAACACTGTCTTTATCTTCATTTTCATCACTTTCTGCCAAAAAAACAGCATACAAAAATAAAAATAAAAAAAAAATTTAAGAATTCATGAAGATTTAAAAAAAACTTGGCACAAACTTCACGAATAGTTCTAGAAAAATGTAGGGTTCTTGAAAAATAGAACGCTGTTGTACTTTATTTTGACATTTGACAGTTGAAAACACCCTCAATAAAATGTCCAAACAGATTTTTAACTAGCCAACCATTGTCCACTTAATTTAGAGAACAAGCGTAATGAATGAGGTGGAGTACTCTTATAACCTGTCGAATTTGCTTCTCTAAATCGTTCATTTACATAAGAAGGAGCACCCTTTTGTACTAGACTAACCAGTCTGCCGGAATTCCGCCAAGAATCTGAGTCCAATCCATTCCAAATTTTGCAGGGATACTGCCCGTTCTTATCAACTACTTTTTATATATATCAATATTGAATTTCATCTATAAAAAATTCACATTCCCCATCAAACCATAGAAGTCTCAATACTCAGTGCAAAATTTATTGCTACTTGATTAAGATTATTACATTTTGAGTTGTGACTTGTGAAGTCGTTTAGTTTCAAATGAACTTTTTACCTTTTTACTTGTTTACCTTACAAATTCTCTATCTCTCACTTGATGACATAATATTCGTTTATGTTTCTGTATCAAACCTAAAGATTATTTAAATTGTCAAGTCATCTGGAATTACCAAGATATGCGATGCCTTGAAAAATTAATTAAATACAGTTAAAGAGGGAAGAAAACGAAAAGAGTAAACCCACTTGAAAAATAAACTCACAAACAACTTAAAGCAAAAATCCTGAAAGAAGAACGTTGATACTGTATAAAGGGTGTTGTGGACACCTTTTTGCTTTTAGCAGGAGACTTTGTAGGTAGGTTCTATCTGCTGCCGCAGCAATAAACTTTCGCTCCAATAATTACCAAACTTGTTCTTCCGTGTTATTTTATGATTGCACTTTCAACTTTTCTTACTTCGAAAACACTCAAGTTCAATTAATATCATTGAAAAGTTAAAGAGCAGTTTCAAAATAACTAGAGTGTCTTATTTTTAAGGACAGGTGATGTGAACCTGTGAATGTAATCAATCAATAATAAAATTGAGATAAGGTTTAGGTTGAATCTCTATAGTTTATTTAGACCCTTGGTTTTAACAGGATAATCTTAGAGCTGTGATGTAATTGTGTCGAACAAACTGTCACTCTACGAGTATATCCTTGTGACTTGTTTTTGTTTGTTGCCAGTTGTCAGCTTTGTATTCATTTATGATTATATCTTTGAATTTTTTAACAAATGTGCTCGAGAACATTAAGAGTAGCTATCTACTAATAAGAAATGTCAAATGAAATAAGTGACAGTTGATATCACCCAAAAAGTCGACATAACAAAAGTATTCTTCTGAAAGGGTTTGAAATATATTATGTACATATGTATGTATGTCAATTAATAGTTTGGTGAGAACAAAGTTTAAAGCTCAAATAATATTTGAAAGTCATAAATGTAGAACTGACACAAGGAAATCATAAACAAAGAATTTCATTCTGCAGCAGATGATGTCTATTGTGCTACCAGATCATTTGTAGAAATCTCCACTCTTTTTAAAAGACAGTTGATTATTCATTATATGAAGTGACATTTGACTTTTTTTTGTGTTTTCTGATTTGTCTACGTTTGCTTTTTATATCTTTCATTTGTGAAACTCTTCATGACTATTCACCCGCTTCTGTTTTCGAAAGTCTCACATTTTTCTTGAAATTTATTTTTCATTTTTCTACATAGTCTCCTTGCAAGTCTACACACTTCTTCCAACGATGCATCACGATGGTCTCATTTCTTTAACATGTATAAATACGAGTAGTACTCGGGGTATTTCTTTGTAAAATAATTTATTATTTACGAAAGTATTGATCAAATGCGGACTTGACAAAAAGCTCTTTTTCTTCGAGATTAACTTTTATCTTATGGAACGAAAATAGGCGGTTTGATGCTTTGAGGTTTGAGGAAACAATTTTTTTTTTCAGTTTGCTTTTTCAATGGTTTTTCCTTTTTAAGATAATTAATTAAAACAACTCCTTGACATCCCAAAAAACAATATCCATCAATTTACAATTTTGTTTTTAGAGCAATCTTCTACCTCTTAGTTATCTTTTTTTGACGTTTTGAGAAGCGTAGCTGTCATTTCGATATTTAATCGTCAAACACCGCAAGAATTCGCGGAGCTTTATTTTTATTTTGACATTTTCAACGCACATTTAAATTTGCATCTTACTCGTAGGTATGTTTGAGATATCAATCAGAACAGTTACCATGATTCAAAGTCAAATAGGGTAGAAAATGTTTTTCCGATCGGGATAAAATGTACATATGTACATACGAGTATGTATGTATGTTTCATATTAAATAAATGCCGTCTGAAACAGATGAGTTATGTCTAAATGGAGCAAAGATTAAAAAAAATCATATCATTTTCGAATTCAGAAAAATAGGTATACATTATGTACATTATAAAAAACAAATGGCTACATTGAATGACCATTTTGACAGTAAGCTAGTATTATAACTGAACAATTTTTAAACGATGATGCATCATATGAAATTGTGGCTGACATTTTAAGCGAATGTCAATTTTTGACACAATTTCAAAGAATTTGCATATCCTCGGAGTTTTCACTGCGATGATGACACAAAAAAGGCATCAACCTCGGTTTATTCAATTTTATTATATTCTCATAATAAAAACCGACTTTCAATTTATTGAATTGAATTCTTTTTGCATGTGCAATATACATATAGGTGCCACCTATACCTACTACAATGCGTATTGTAAGTTTCCGACGTTTAAATTTTAAAACCTATTCAAGAAAAAAAATTTAAATAAAAAAAAAGACAATTGTTCTATTGAATTGACTGACTTTCTGTTAACCGACAGCAGCGGAGTAAAACAATTAAACTTATTATCTGTTTTTTGCATGAAATTGATGTCAATGGATTGAAGTAAATTGCTAAATGTTGAGTCAATAACAATCAACAAGCGGTCTTTGTTACTTTTATCTGTTTTTGCTTTATTATGATTTCTGATGGATTGTTCGTCTTATGTCAAAGGGCCAAATCTATTTAAGAGTTAACTAAATCGTAAAAATGTTTATATTGTCCTTGGTATTTGATAATAAGTGTTAAATATAAATAAACACTTAATCATTTTCAAATAACTGTTATACAAAACGTTATACGAAATGTAACATACGGGAAATCAATGGAATGGAATGTAGAAACAATCAACGAAAAGCACAAGCAATACTCGGAAATCAATGAAACGTAGTATCTATCAAATAAGTGAAACACTATCCCGAAAATGAACGTTTGGAAATTATGTTCCAATTCTTCGGGGATATTTAAACGTAAACTTAAAATGGGCAACGGGTTTTCATGCTGTGAAGATTTAAGAATAATATTTTTAAGCAACATTGTTGTTCATTCCTTTCCTCCTAACACACTCTTGCAATTAAACTGTTCAATGGCTGTAACTTAACAAATGATAATTTGTTGTTGGGCCTGAATTTTTTCTGAGGTCCCTAGCAGCGTATGTCTATATGTACATTTGTATTTGCAAATTAATTGCTTGAAAAAATTATGAACTTTTTGTTCCTGCAATTTGAATTAAATTCACAAAAAGCTTAATAATCCAATGGGTTCCATATCGTTTTTTTTTTAAATACTAATTCTCATTAAAACACGACTTAACCATGTAATTCATATTCAAGAGAGTTTAAGGGCTGTTCGATGAGTCAGTTAATTCAAAAATAGGTGACGCTCAGATCACATAGAAGATCATCCGAGAATTTTTCTAGTCAAATCAAATAGATCTGTCAAATACTGAGTTTTTTTTTTTTACAGATCTGGAAAAAACTTAGTTCGTGAGATTTTCAAAAAATGGGAAAAGTGAATTTCGTGATCTAATAAAGTATTGCTTTTTGCATGGTAAGACCATCGTCAAGATTGAGGAGAAACTTAAGAAATATTATGAAGATTCTGCAGTCTCACACAAAATAGTGCAGAAGGGGTTTACTATATTTCGTTGCGATCGCCAAGGATGTCGATGTGACGTCAGAACTAAAGAAACTATTAAAAGTCTCAAAACTTGTTGGAAAAGCTAGTATTGTATTCATTTCAAACGATACTGTTATTCGGATCCTGGATGATTATTTGGTCATACAAAAATCATCCGCAGTGTGCCTAACGCGATTTCTAACAAGTCATCAAAAAGCAGTGTTTAAAATTTTTAACGGCAGTCCAAATGATTTTTTTCATAAGCGTCGAGGAAACCTGGATACACCACTTTACACGGGAAATAAAAAAAACAGTCGAAACAGTAAATTTCTTCAAGCAAACGTACTCCCATAATTGCAGGAAAAGTAATTGCAGCAGTTTTCTGGGATTCTCATCGCGTAAGCATAGTTATTTACTTAGAAAAGGGAATGACTTGTACCGAACAGTACAGTCTCGGTTTATAGACAAAGTTCAATGCGTATTTGATAGAAAATCGATATCACTGGAAAAATATTGTGATTTTATCATATTTCCAAGTTAAGGAAAACGGCTCGGTGGAAGTGATAAAATTGTCAATGCAAAAAGGGAGTTTTTCGCAGAGTTTGAAGTTTTTTTTTTTAAGAGTTAAGAATGGAAGAATACACAATTGGATTAAGTGTAAAATAAAGTAAGTTTTAGAAGAAAAAAAATCATTTCAAAATAACTGCCTTATCGAACAGCCCTTATTTAATTCAATAGACTCAGTATCGGATGATAGAGAAGTTTTTTCATAGACAATTACGAGTATAAGGCATAGTAAAAGCTTTTCAAGAATACAATGTGGAGCAAATTAAGTTATAAAGGTTTTCTTGGACTGGATCTCCACAGATACAAATTGTTTAAAAGTATTCATTGTTTGTTATAATTATAACAATGACATAACTACCTTAATAGGAATGTAAAAATTCGTCACATTTACAAGGCTGGCCGGCCTTTCGAACTATTTTTCAAGGTAAGACAACCCAGACAGAGCCCATATTCATCGGAGTGAAAAGGTAAAAAAATTCAAATACAAACTAGTGCTAATCAGTACTGTTTTGTATCATTCCAAAGTCAGAAATGAGAAATAACGATTACAGTCTGGTGATCAAATAAATTATTTTATGTTTTTTCTGCTTAAAGAAAAAACCTTTAAATTTAAATCTAATTTAGTGAATCGAAATACGTGTATTCAAATTATTTCCATTCACCAGACATCATGTACGAATTCGTTTACCTATCATCTCACAGAGATGAGGTTGATAAACCATTTATGCAAAAATCCATTGTTTCTATTCAAACCATTCTGTGGATAAAAACAATAAATATCCCTGAATAAAATATTACATAGTCTATCCTCAATACAAAGTTCGTAGACTGAACATCAAAATAAACTTTCCCTGTTAGTAGATACATACGTATATTTGGACAGAGAACACCACAATGTTGACTTTAAGAATCCCTTGCATTTTATTGGAAAACTTCTTCCATCATTTCAAAACAATTCTATCATCCATCGATGTAACAGAAACGAACCTTCTTTTCTTAAGCATCCAGTTGAGTGCGCACATAAATCAAAAGCCATTCAACTGAAAGGAACTTTTCCTCCCCATCAGCAATATGCTTCTGGATTTTTGGGAAAATATTGCTTTCAATTTAAACGCCCGAAAATAATCCGACTCCTATAATAATCTCCTAATTAAATAATATTTGATCAAAAACCACAAAATTATTTTGGCTTTTCAGAAAGTTTGGAAATGCATAATAGTTTGTTAAAACATCTTCACTTAGACAATTTGGAATAAACTAAAAAGTTTAGTTTGAAAGATGTTGAAATATTGGTAATAACTTTTAACTTGATTCATATTGAAATGGGAAAAGTATTTCTTCACAGTTGTTGGCAAATTGGCAAGTTTTTATCAAGAGTTTAATCGGTTAGTAAAGAAAATCTAAACGAGGAAAATATTAAACTCTCGTACTTGTGCAGCCCTTCTCAGTAAAAAGTTGCTTAAAGTCTTTCATTATACGGTGAGAAATCCGCAGTATACAACTGATAAATTCAGAAACAAAATTTTGTAAGTACCATTCAATGGTAGGCAACATTTAGGAAAAGCGTTCCAAATTTTGATCATTGAATTGAATTGAAATTAATGTGAAGATATTAGAATTTGCGTTTTAATTGCTAAAATAAGAGAGATTTGGGAACAGAAATTGTTCATCACAAACTGTCATTCCACATACCACCAAAGTTGCCATTCTAGAGATTTACTATTAAATCTAGCGAAATTTCATGTCAGTCAGTGACAAAAATATTTTGATGTCAATAGTTTTTTTCTAGCGACATTTTGAGAGAACCATTTGTGAGTTATGACATCCACATGATATTATATTTTTATGTAACTACCTTGGTAATGTTACATCCCTGGAATTTGACATTTTCTATTCCGAAATTCATCACATTTACATAGTCAAATATATTTTCGAAATATGTGTGCGACTGATTTAGATTAATGCTACGTTTTCACCAATAGATAATCCGAGATTTAAGGCAAGAGATTTAAAGATTAAAAACAAGATTAACTTTGAGAGCATCTATCAAAATGCTAATGTTGTTTCAATTTTCCTCATAAAGTGAAAGAGAGAGAAGGAAAGTTTCATTTATGCCAAGCGATGAACAATCATCGAGATAATTCAGCACTATATGGATATTATGTAGGTCAGTTCAAATAAGAACAATATGAAGATTTACTAAGATTAATTTCTAATCTACTTGATTTACGCAATAAATCCATTATCATCTCTTCGTGAAAAAGTAGTACAAGACAATCCATTCGTTTTTAATTCATTTTCCAAGTTGATGTTTCGGTTTTTTCAATTACAATTTTGCTAAAAAATACTGTCGAAATTAGTAAAACCGAAGAAATTGATGATGAAATTAGTTATTGTTATTCAAATTAAATACTCCAAACTATGTGTATTTAAACTATAAACTGATGTTAATAACGAAACTGAATTATTTTTTTTTTAGAAAATTTTTTTTTTAATTCCGACGCCTTCAAGAGAGTTTTTCTGTTCAGAATTTCAGCTGGTCTAGAGACGATCTAAAGTTAGGGCTGCCAGAGGTCCCAATTTCGGTGGGATGGTCCCGATATTTGAACCCTGTCCTCAAATGCTACTTATCAGCGTCTGAAGGCAACCTTTCAAGCAAGCGAGTCCGTTTTTATTCCGAAATAGTTATCAACAAGGTATGGGTGACTTCACATTCTGATCCTCATACGACTAGTTTTTGGACTGAAATTAGTATGGAAACTAGAATCCCCACGGACCCACTTTTTATTTATCATTTAAAAAACATTTTTCGTGACTTTTTATTGAATGTGGGTACTATTTTTTTAAAATACGGTCATTCAATTGGAATCCACGTATTCAACAGTATTGAATGTATGTATATAAAATTATTAAATAATATTAAAACAGAAATGTTTTTGAGATATTGAATTTTCCAAAAAATATTTAGATTTTTTTTTTTTTAATAATTCAAAAAATATTTTTTTTTTAAGTTTTGAAATGGAATGTTTTTAAAACTTTTTAGAAGCTTCTATATAAGAAATTTTATTAAAATCCGTTATACTGATAATGAGAAATTCAAAATTCGAAAAAGTCGTTCTATGGTAGGTACAGTCAGTAATATATTAATTTGACATTTTTTTATTGAATTATAGATCATAAGAATTAAACGAAAGAAAAAAAAAATGTATCAAAATTCTCTGAGCCATTTTCGAGAAAAATACGATTTTCGAAAAACTTTTTTTGACATTTGTATGGTGGGTACCGTTAGTTTTAGGTAAAACAAATTACCTTTCTCAAATCTTGTAGATTATATTAAGAAACTTTTAGTTACTAAGTTTGAAAAAAATCGAGCAAGGGGTTTTCGAAATATTGAGTTTCCAAAAAAAAAACAAATTGAAATTTTTTTTTAAAATCCAAAAAATAAAAAATTTAAAATTTGAATATATGTATAATAATATTTAAACTTTTAAAGAGCCTTAGCTTAAAAAAAATTATTTAAATCGGTTGTACCGTTTTCGAGAAAATCAAAAACAAAGAAAAAGGTTCCCGGGGGGTTAGGGGATTTTTTAACCATTACCTAGTGGAAACTAAATGAATTTTGTTTTTTAAAATTCTGTCGGTCAGTTTACCCAGTTTAAAAAAAATCGGCCGAGCTGCTTAGGCTGTTGTCGAAAAGACAGAGAACAAAATTGCGAAAATCTTTTTTTTTGCTCTTTCTTAATAGTCATTAACACACTATTGTCAATACGTGGTTTCTTCTTTGGATTATGTCAATATGGTTGGCGTTGCTAATAATTCGATGACAGTTTTGCAGAATTCTTTTAAGAACGATGTTAAAGAAGTCTTTTTACAAGTGATCGATTTGTCTTCTTTTTTTTAAATTCATTTTTTTATTTTTAATACAACTTATCTTAAAGCTAGAAGAAAAATTCAAGAAAAACTAGCCTAATTATTAAATATCTTAAGACTTACTTACTAGCCCTATGCTCTAAGCTAAGATCGATTTGTCTAATTATATAATACTGCCTTAGGTGCTCAAATTTTATAGGTAATGTTAGAGAAACATATCCCCCTGTTGGCGCAGTTCAGAAGGTCTCGTTTCTTGAAGATCGCGCAAGCAATACTGAAGTTCCATTCATAAGGCATATATTTTTTAAATAATATTTGGTAAATGGACAGGTGCATACTGCATACGCCTAACCAAGCCTTTAATTGTTACTTTGAACACGTAAGCCATTTCAATTTATATTTTTTATGTTCATCGATTGCATTTATGTTTATATTTCAAATGGTTATTGACAAGTTGCTCTGTATCCAAACAATTTCCAGATACCTTGCTTTCATCGGCTATATTTTTAGAAGGAATTAAAGCAA
Organism: Chrysotoxum bicinctum; assembly: GCA_911387755.1. Lineage (NCBI taxonomy): Eukaryota > Metazoa > Arthropoda > Insecta > Diptera > Syrphidae > Chrysotoxum > Chrysotoxum bicinctum. The sequence continues at coordinate 22,893,025 of OU426990.1, read as the reverse complement.
CAAAAACTAATCCGGATAGCTTTAGTTAACCACCCGAAGGGATGCCCCTTGTGATACATTAAGTGTCTAATGCTATTACAAAAAGTTTTCCACCTTTGTCATTTCCAATTACGACACAAATTCGTATCTTAAAGTTTCCGATTTGTTGTATAAGATTTTCCCTAAAAGTTTTGACACTTTGTTTAAGGAGAGCGTCGCAAGCTTTCATAGGTAAACGCCAGTTTTGAACACGAATACCAAAGACCTTAATGTATTAAAAGTTTAGAATTTATTTTCATTACAGCATTTTATCTGGTATATTTTACGTCAAACAAATAATCACTTATTTTAGTTTTTAAATCTTAGGCATTTGAGAGGTGAAAGTTCAGTTTATAATCAAGTAAATTTCGTGCCATTTGACAAAAAAAAAAACTAGTTAACAACAACCGTTTGGAGAGTTGCAAAATACTATCGCTCTTACCAACTTACCACCCATTCGTTTACTTTGACATGTTTAAAATGCGGGTTGTCTAATAATCAAGTAAAATTGGAAGTGAAAAATGAAAACCAAATAGAGAATCAGCAAGAATTAAGACTTTTCTCTTTTTTTTTAATTCTCAAGCTGCTGGTCCATGGGGGATTGCTTAAATTTTATTCGAATTGTATAAAGGTGGAAATAAAAAAGGAGCCCAACATTAGCCGACACCATTGCCATTCCATTGAGTGATAAGCGGGCTGTCATGCAGTAATTACCATAAACATTAACACCAATGACAAATACTCGTCTATACAACAAACGTATGACAAAAAATTGACTGACTTTTTTTTAAAGTAGATAGCTACTGGTATTATGTACAAAAATTATATGGAAAAAGAATAAACCTAAATGCATATATTTAATTTTTGGTTAACTATCCGCGGCTGAATGTAGGGGCTTTAAGGGTCTTAAAATACCCACATACAATTTTGGGGAGACTTTCGAATTTGCTACCTGAGTTTTCCAGCTGGAAATTAATTTATTTTTATGGGGTTTCTATCAATTGTGCAATGTTCGCTGATTAATGCTGAATTTAATAAACAACTGAGGGTAGGTATATTGAATAGATAGCGGAGTAATAGGAAACGTTTCACCACAAATAAAAAAAAAGTTTAAGGGAGGAAACATTTCTTGGGTCAAATTGAATTTGAGGGTTGATTTGGTATTTGATAGTAGAACTTAGGGTTATATATGGTATTTAACAAGTTGACTGGACATCCTTTCAAAACTGTCCTAGGGAGTTCTTGATGAAAATTCTTTATCGGAATAGTAATTTTTCTTCGTTAGAAATAAGCCATGTCATGAAGTCGATTTCTGTCTATGAAGTTTCATAAAGTTGTTTCCAAACAAAATTTACAACCCCAGCAGCAGAGGGGTATGATGATAAACAAAGACCAGGGGTTGTGTCATCTTAATCAATCAATACTTCTTTCTCTAGAGAAAAGACGAAAGTAAGAACAGAAATGGTTAAATTAAGCTTTGAGGTTTGATTTGATTTATTATTGACGTTAACTTATAATTGAATGTACATAGGTAATTGCGAAAACTTAAGACAGAATACGGCAGGAGACGAAACAAATCTCGGAAAGTCTTGTAATCATCTGATACGCTACGACGAGACCGTAAATGTTTGGCCTAGAGTCTCCTTGGCTTCTTTGGCAGCTTCAAGATTCAAACGCGATAAACGACAATTCTATATTGATAAGTGCTACAAAAAAATGGCAATGTTTAGCTAAGCTAGATAATTGCCAATAATATAACTGTCAGTTTAGTTAAACGCATCATATAATCAGAATCGAGTTTCGCAGTTACCTGTCAAAATTTCGTATAAGAATTCGAATAAGATCAATTACTTTTCGGAAGTGAGGGTCTGGATTTTTACGATGCATCTAGACGCGAGTAACTTTTCGAACAAATTAAGTGCGAAAGAGAAAAAAATAAGAGATGAGAATGACAAAAAATTGATCTGTGTCGCGCGGTGTTTTCGCTGCACCAATTTGATGTTTCTCTTTTTTCTTGTTCGTTTTTCTAATTTTCTGTGTCATATGATTTCCTTGTGCGAGGAGTAAACTTCGATGCAACACAAAGAAATACCTCCTTTTTATTGCTTCTATATTTTAAAGAGCACAGATGCAGATCAACACCGAAATCAAAAATAAAGAGAACTGTCAAATTTATTTCATGAATCTGATTTCAACGTGCAATAGCGCTTGAATCAGCGGACGAAATAACAAAGAAGAATTCGAAGAAGACGCATGCATCTATATATATTGTGTAACAGCAGACAAAGAGAATGACGGGAAACTTAACGAAACTGACCTATAGAAAAAAGTTCTCTGCCCTTTTCGCAGCTATTCACAGGAGAAACAAATTTAAACGAATTCATAAAATTCAACATACCTTTTGCCCCAGAAACTAGACTTTTAGATTACCTCCCCGAAATTGATTCGTATCATAACTCCCTTCGTAGAAGACATATTGCCACGAAATTTGAACTTGTAATACCATTTTTCGTAGAAATATTTCAGGTATGATCGACGCGAATTATGTCACATTTTTTTAAGAATCTTATTATGACGGATTCTGTGATACGTTCTTCTCAAAGGTTTTTGATGTCGACTTAAAATTAAAAGTGCAACCAATTTAATTTAGAGCCAGAAAACCGATAAATTGAAAAAAAAAATTGCATTCCTGGATGTACTCGTTCTGAAAAGCTAAAAAAACGATAACAGACCAAAGTTGCCACCAATTAAAAAGGCAAAAAGAAATTTTTAAAAACGTGTTCGTACATTTCCTGGAAGAAATATTAAAGGCAAAATCTTAATAAGCTCGATCTTCGATAAAATATTTGTACACAAAAAATAATAAGAGTATCAAGAGCGAATTCGGTATCAATAGTGCTTCATATGAACTTAAAAATACTTTAATGTATCAAGATTATATTGGTTACGTCTCTATAGTGTGAATCTGGCCTAACTCTACAAAAGCTTAGGGATATGACTGAATCCTTTCTCCTCTTTTATATTTATAGTAAGTGCCTATTTAAAGCCTTATTTTAAGATCCAATGAAAATTCGTAGAAGCTATTATGGTTCCGGAACCAGGAAAATTATTACTTGTGGAGAAATTTTATAGGACTATTCCGCTGCCTTATTCGATAAATACAGTTTTGTAAGAAATTTTACTTTTGGACTTGAAGAGTACATTAACCTGTATTAACTAGAAACGAGCACTCAAAAGTAGAATGAGTGTATAGGACTATTGAGGATTTTGATGTCTTATTGAGATTGCTCTCGAAGAAAAGAAAATTTGTTTGACGGTCCTTCTGGATGTATGGCAAGCGTTTGGGCATAACACGTAGGGGTTAAATTCAAATAAATTTCAAAAGATTTCATAAGAAAATTTAAAAATGACACTTTTTCGCCTAAGACATGGAAATAAGTTATCAGATTTCAAAGAATAAACTGTTTTTGGGATACCCAAGCTATAAGAATATAAATATAAATAGTAGAAGGTCCCCTGTAATTCATGACTAGACAAATTGACAACGCCTCCCGTGTTTTAGTGAAGTTAACATCTTTCCTTTTGATCCTTGTTAATAGAGAACGCCACATTTTAAATAAAACATAAGTTCTAGTTTTTTCTAAAGATTGTTACTGCTCCCCCTTTCTATGTACACCTTCTAATTTCTGAGAACTTAATTTAACAATTTCCAAGGTAAATTACGCTTGACTTAATCTAGCAATCGAAATGACCTTCAGTGAATGCACTTTTGGAAATTTTTGAAGAAAAAAAATTGCTTACAATATAATATATTATTATATTAGAACGAAATAAACACACATTTTTAAAAAAGTAAAAATTATCAGAATAAAATCAATTTTGTTTCTGCCGCTACACTGATTAAAAAAAACCATTAGGTACTCAATTGGTTTCGTGACTAAATTTCACGATTTTGAAATATAAATATTAATTTTGTTTGAGAATTTTTCCAAATAAATAGCCTCACAATTATCGATAGGACATCAGAAGTCACACAAACACAGCAATAATGAGTTTCTTAACAATGCATTCAGGAGCTATTTTTACTCTTCTTGGTAATTATATATATATCGGTTTTTTGTATTTATATATTAAATAAAATTTTTGTTTTAGTTATTCTTCAATATGGTGGCGAAACTTATGGTGCAGCTTCAGCATCAGGACGTGGGTCATATTACCCTGGAGCCTACCAAGGTGCTTCCGTTGGTGCTACCGCAGGAGCTACTGCAGGAGCTACTGTAGGAACTACTACAGGAACTACAACAGGAGCAACCGCAGGAGCTACTGCTGGTGCTACCACTGTGGCTTCTACAGGAGCTGCCGGAGGAGCTTCAAATGGTCTTTCAACTGGTGCTTCCACCGTTTCTTCCACGGTTTCTTACACAGGCGCTACCACAGGGGCATCCACACTTCCTTACCAAGGTGGTTCGGCAGGGGCATCCGCATTAGCTTCCTCTGGTTCTTACACTGGCATCGCAGGTTACCCAAGTGCTTACCTAGGAGGTTACTCTGGTGGTTATTCAGGTGGATATTCAGGTGGTTACTCATGTGGGTCGTGCCTAGGTTATTACCCAGGTTCTTATTCAGGTGCTTACCGAGGTGCTTACCCAGGTTGTTACCTTAATGCATACCCAGGTATGTATCTAGGTACTTACCAAGGTGCTTATCCAGTTGGTTACCAAGGTGGTTACCTAGGAGTCGGCTCAGGTTATGGCGGTCAAGGTTTTTCATCATCCTAGAAGTTTCTTGATTCAGACATAAAGCATTCCAATAGATATTTTGTAAACGGTTATTCTATGGCTATGATTGATGAAACACATACATTTATAATATGTATGTATATAAAATGCATACTTTATTCAGCAAAATTTAAGTTGATCAAATATAATAAACTAAAATGTTTGTATTAACCTAAATCAAGTTTTTTATTTCTATTGATATTCAAGTTTATATTCTTTCTTGTTGAAAGATAATTTTCTACTCTAACATTAAAGCCATTGTGTTGTAAAATTACAAAAATACATTAAAAATTAAACAAAAGATGTAAGCAAAATTCTAACTTTTTTGCTAACTTTGAAGCAGTTTCCATATTTATTTTTAATTTTAAATCATTTTTAACAAGTACCGTGAATGCGCGCTTAAATTAATGAATAATGACAGTTCACATTAAGCAACACCTTTTTTGACATTTCTAAATGTCAAAGACAAAATGTAATCTGAGAACAGTTTTAAAATCGTACTACTTTCGACTTAAATTTTGCAATTTAATTTAATACGGATTTTGAAGCAATATTCGTATAAGCATTTGGTGAAGGATTGTTTATAGTTTATAGTTTACACAGTGAAAACCGTTCAAAAGGAGATGCCGATGCTCTTTGATCTTGAAATGTTTGTTATTCTTTTTCGGTTTGCATTGTAATCATAATAAGTGATCGGGAAGGTTTTTCGAGGGCATGATGTCCTTTGATATTTTAAAAAATTAAGATGTAGATCGTTGTTGCTAAACCAAGGAGATAAGCTTGATAAATCATTCTGAAGATTAATGCAACTGCATTATGACTTAGTACTTAGATAAAGTTTAAGAATATTTGAAATACTTTGAAATGTCATTTATGAAAATCAAAAATAGGAGGGTTCCTAAATGACTTCCTTGGGGGATACCATAAGTAACTGCTACATGGATTCTATAGAAAGTTATTGATTCGAACATGCTGCGATCTATCAATAAGATACGAACCAAACCATTTTAATAAATTTGAGTGAAAGTTTAAGTTTGGCCAGTAGAATTGAATGATTTACTTTTGAGAAATCAGTGTAAACTACATCACACTGTAGACCTTTTTTCAAGGACGTCCACTACATAGTTACTAAAAATAGTAAGGTGGTTTGGTTTGGTAGATCTCACACCGATAAAACCATGTTGTAGTGGAGAAATAATTTATCTTCAAAGAAAAACTAGTTTATTATATACTATTCTTTCAAATACCTTACAGATATTTTGCAAATTGGTCTGTAATTAGTGGCCACACTTCGGACCCAGATTTTAAAACTGAGGTTGAGCAAGAATTTTTCCAATCCTCTAGGAAAACACCTTCGGCAAGAGAACAAAGAAATATATATAATATGTATATAGAAGTGGAACTTCTAAGGCAATAATAAACTTTTTTTAAACAATGGGGACAAGACCATCGAATCCTGACTGCTTTTCTTCATTTAAATTATTTAATTCAGTTTCAACTTCAGTTTTGCTTACCTGCAAGGCTCCGTTTTCGAGAAAAATACGATTTTTGAAAGTCATTTTTTGACATTTGTATGGTGGGTACCTTTATTTCTAGGTAAAATAAAACTTTTTTTCATACATCTTGTACCTAGACTATGTTGATAAACTTTTATTTAAAAAGTTTGAAAAAAAATCTAATAGGTATAAGGTTTTCGAAATATTGTGTTTTGAAAAAAAAATTTTGAATTTTTTTTTAAAATCCAAAACAAATTTTTTTGAAAATTTGAATACATAATTCTATTTAAATTTTTGAGGAGCTTTAGCACAAAAAAAAAATGATCAAAATCCGTTGTACCGTTTTTGAGAAAATCAAAAACTAAAAAAATAGTTATTTGGGGGGTACCCTCAATACCCATTTTTCGGAAAAATTTTTTCATTCAGTACCTAGCTTTAACTAAATAAAATTTGTTTGTATCTTTTTTATTTCAAATCTGTCGTGCAATTTTTGAGAAAAAAAATATTTACAAAATTTCGTAAAAAAATAGTGTGGCAGGTACCGTTATTTTTGGTCTTAAAAAAAAAATAAAAAAACGTGTGGAGGGAAAAAAATTAAAAATGATATCTACCAAGTTTGAAGAAAATCGGACGAGCCGTATAGACTGTAGTCGAACCGACAGACAGACAGACAGACCGACAGACAGACCGACAGACAGACCGACAGACAGACCGACAGACAGACAGACCGACAGACAGACAGAATTGCGAAACCCACTTTTTTAGTCTTCGCTATCATCGTAATGTCAACTTTGATCAAAATCTCGAGTTCGATTTTTTTTACGAATGCATAACTTGCCTTATAGTACCTACAAGTCACAAGTAAAAAATAAAGTAGGTATTCGATGATTTTAACTTTAATAAAAGGGTAGAGAAAGTATGATGCTATATTCGATTAAAATTTGCAAATTCGTTGTTTTAACCTAGTATCATACTAAAACAGCTTTAGCATCGTACTAATTCAATTAAAATTTTGCGCCAACATTTTTAAACAATGCATTTTAAATTGCGTTTTATGATTTCTTTTCGATATTGTTCGCTAAAAGTGTGTTCAAAAATTAATGTTCCATTGACAGTGATGAATTTTGGGTTTTTTGAAAATGACATTTGACAAACTGTTTAAATTCAAGCGAATGTCGAAAATCCTATTAATGCTCTCCAAAAAAAAAAAAATCTGAAATATTCGGAATGACAACAAAACAATTTTTTTTGAAAGCGTGTTTATAGTCAGTCGTCAGATGGCGATGGAAGTCATATGGAATTCATCGCTTCAGTGTGAACAAATTCTCTTACTGATAACGTTAATTAAATTTGAAAAGTAAGAGAATGTTTCACCTTTGTTTTGGAAAGGCTTTAAACGGCAGAAGTTTCGCATTTCAAATTGTATTTATCGCAACAAAAAAAATGAAAACGATGAATTTTGTATACGTTTTTCACTAAATAATTAATTCGGCAACCTTAATGCGGAATTGCACAAAATTTGACTAACTAGCATTTTTTTACATAGTAAAATCATAAATTTCCAAAAAAAAAACATCTACAGTATCCTTTATTTTGTTTAACTATATATTTTGTGCTATCGAACAGCTGTCGGAATAACTTGAAAAATAAAAACACAAATGGGTTTGTTCGTCGATTATGGTCAAAGCAAATGTTTTCGTTTATGTCTTATTTAGTAAATGACTTCATCGGTAGGTTGTATTTTTGTTGGATCAATAAAACATGATTTTTATAAATAATATTAATATAAATTAAAACAAAGCAAGCGAAATGCTTATATTAAAGGTTTTCCAATAGGGATTTCTGAACTCTGACAGGTGATTGCCGCCATGTTGTTGAAGCTACATCTGTCAAATTGGCTGTTATTTTACTGTCCATTTTACGATCGCCATAATTGTCCTGAGAGTACTATATGTAGTTGTACTTCTGTCAACATTTTAGGTGGAACAGATGGGTTTGAATTCGACATGATAGATGCACTACATATAGCTCCAAGAGGTAAATACTGCAGTTTGTATGGAATAATTGTGCTAATGTTTACATTTATATGAAAAAAAAAACGAAGTCTTCTCAGATCACAGAAATATGAGAAAATTCACATTCATAGCTCTTTAAAAAAAAAACATGGAGTATCCCAATCAACACCTCTAAATCGGAACTTGTCTACTTTGAAAACCCAAAATGGACAGAAATAGCTGAAACACGTATACCTCTGAAAAAATGTCGATTGATGTAAGGTCCGGTGACGAGGTGTTCAGAGTATTATCTTTGTACTTATTGCTTTAAAAAATTACTCTCCTCTTCACCACACCCCACTTTAAGTATTGGTCGTATGCGAATTCGTGGTTCGCTCAGACCAATAACTCATTAGGGAATCCGCTAATTTCCCACATCACCCTTTATGCTTGTACTCGTACATCCTTTGAACCTAATGCAAGAAAGTGTCCGGTGCATATGAACAAATGAATATTTTTTCCTTAGACCTTAAATCATACGAGTAAGTCATGCAACTTGAAGAACCTTTACTACGTTTATATGAGGTATTGAAGCGAGCTTGACACTAATCCAACTCGATCTTTCGATACTGCATATAAACGTAGTACTTACCCTGAACCTTCACTTGAAATAAATGATTGCAAGATATGTGTCATGAAATCAAAATTTTTTGTGCAGTTTTTTTATGTCTAGGTAGTTTTTAGATTCAAACATAAATTTCTCTATAAATTCCTTGTCTTCGTGAAAAAAAATAATAGGAGAAACAAAATTTGACGTTTCAAGACTCAACTTAATCCAAACACAAATTTCTCAATAGACGTCGAGTCTTGATACTAATTTGTAGATGTTCTGTGACATTCCTTAATTTCATTGAAAATTTTATCTTCTGCTTTGACTTCGTTCAAAAATTACATATATGATGTGAAACCAAGGTGTGATTTGACACTTATTTTCTATCATTTACTTGATAGTTTTCTTTAAATGTTTGGCTATTTGAAGGAAACAATTATTATTTAAAAAAGTTTTATTTATAAAATATTTTATGATGGCGAGATTGTGGTGAAGAATGAAATATCACAACATAATTTTCCCACATAATTAAAGAAATATAACCAAGAGACATAAAGTCTCAAATAATGTTCGAAATAAATATTGCTAATGAAGGCACGGCCTTAATAATCACATGGAATAGGTCTTTGAACTAGCCTATAATTCTCTATGTTCCAAATATTAGGCATTTTTCTTTTTTTATTTTAAGCAGAGTTCTCCGACATAACACTGAACTGTTTGTTTTTGCCGTCTGTCTTTGTCATATCACACGAAAAAGAGTGAAGTTAGCTGCACTCAACCTTTTAGTCTATCATTAGTCATTGTATTCTGAGCTCAAAGAGCGAACACCGAGATAACTCGGATTGGAAAAAGTAATACAATATGAGCGCTCTGATGTGTCTTAGCTCAAAAAGAAACACAGGTCTTCTTTTTTGACAGCTCAGTTCCCTGCTCTGAGGTTAAGAAGAAAAATGCCTATTGTTGACTGAATTAAGCCGGAACCAAACCTATCTCGTGTGGTGTGTTATATTGTGGAGTGGTGTGTGGCTATCGCTCCAATATGTTTTATATTCTTAAAACCTTATTTGTAAGGTGTGTTGTGTTGTGAATGAATCGCTTCTGTTTCGATTGTACCATACCGATACCACGATGTGGAGTATATAAAATGAAACAAATACTCAAATGTCAAAACTAATATTTTACTATTTTCAAGAAGAGAACAGTGTTGAGCTTTTAAAAGTTCCGTTCTTATGCTTATTTAAAAAAAGTACTTCTAATTAATTAGTTGTGCTTGAAATGTCGGAAAATGTAATAGAGTTGGTGAGACGAAATGCTGATGTAGTGTTGTCATGTTACGACGGCGACGAATATATCTGTTCTATTCTCTTGCAACATGACTACAAACAAGTAAAAGGGCCAAATACAAGTTTCTTTTTAAAAATGTAATAAAATTAACAAAATTAAATTTTTTCAATGTATTATAGCTTTATTAGTAAGAGCAAACATTATGATTAATTATGGAATACAACGTCGTTCAAGTGGTTGGTCAGGCGCCTTCAATTGCTGAGTCAATTGAACCTTGCAAGCAAATTATCCGAGAACTTGCATGCAGCAGGCGCGGTGGGTGCTTCATTTCGGCCAAATTTCTTTTCAAATAACGCACTGTTTGGGCAACACAGCACTCACTTTGGAAATAAGTTTTCAATATTTCCCAAAGTTGTTCAAGCGTAAAGCGACTCATTTCGTTCCGCGAAGGTATATGATACTGATCTTATGTCAAGATTTCGATCGGGAAACAGCTGTCAGTGTCAAAATAATTCATGATTTAAAAAGAATACACCAGATGGCTCACCATGTAGTGTGTACATTCAGCAACATACCGCTCCACTAAACACCACACGAGCCATGTGTGGTTCCGGATTTATAACATGTGAATGATGGGTATGTTCGTAAATCTTCTTCTTTAATCCAAGATCAGACGAGTTATGATCTCAAAACAGCATCTTCTAGCACCTATTGGGAACATCGATGTGTGTAGGTTGTTCGGCACAACTTCAGCACTTTTATGTGCCCCTAAGTCTCCCCATTATATTTTGTTACAAAATTTGATTTTATCTACACATGCGTACTCATACACGTACACACTTCGTTATATTTCAACAAAGTTACATAAATTTATCATTAAGCACTAAATGTAACAATAAACACATACACTAACCCTCATGGCTCTATGGGATTTCCATTATCACAAGAAATAAAAGAAACCTCCAAACATCATAATCATAAATACATAAATACCTTTCGTGTAATTCAGCACAAGAGATATTCGTGCCTATAAACACATCAAAGCCCATGAACTTTAATACATCACATACATTAACCGGCTTAAAGAAATTATCACATTGTACACATACAATGCCTATGACATATTCCTCACATAATGCTGCACTTTTATCGCACGAGAGTCACCGCCACAAGATAACTTGTCTCATTGAAATTCACTGGGTAAACCACATCATCGAAGATATTTGCAGATTTGCAGCGTCCCATTTATGCATTTTAAAGCCCCGAACAATTAAAGAAGAGGAAAATATCACACATGCAATAAAAATGTTTTAAAAAAATAAAGATAAATCAGCAAAGATGCAGCAAAAGGGAATACAGTAACAATGTGATATTGCATAAGAATACAATGTTGCCGGTAGGACTTTTGTGATACCTGTTATTGCTTCTTGGCAATTGCATCATAATGATCTGTATTTTTTTTTCGTATGAAGATCTTTTGATTTTTGTTGTTTTTCAGGTAAAAAAGTTTCAACTTACCATTTTTATAATTATCTCAAACAGCTGAATGGTTGTCCATCATCTTCTGTGGCCAATAACTTAATTCAGCAAACCGATACTTTACAACTTTATTTTTTTTTTGTATTGTTGGCTCATTTAAATCCAAAAAGCGAAAACAAATTGCCAGATAAGCCACACCACACACAAACTTCACACAATATACTCGTATTTATAAGCGTTTCTATATTCAATTAAGAATTTCACGCACGTAAAACGACCGCAAAGAAACTCTTTACTTGGAATTTATGCACCATGTGCGACGCTTTTATCTTTGAAATATATTTCCATGCGCTACAACAACCGACAATTTAGCACTTGTTTCTATTTTTTTTATTTTTTTTTTATTATTTTAACTTAGTTGAAAGTAATTTACATTGCAGAAAATTTTGCTTAGACATTTTCAATTTGATTTTTTTCGAATTTTGAAAAAAATACCTTTCTACCATTAAGATACTTATGTATCTAATTGATTATTTTTTTATATTTAAAAAGAATTAAATATTTTACAATTATGAAAACTTATTTTCAGTTAATGATTCGTTTAAACTGTTTTTGAATGAGGGATATTAAGATAGGGAATGTAGGTTTTCAAAGTTTTTTTACGAAATAATTTTGTAGGTATATTGTTTGAATTTGAGATTAATTTCTTAACTTAAGGCTTCATTTTTATCTTTGAGGCTCATTCATATCTGAGATATGTACTAATATTTTTTTTTGTTAATAAAACCACTGAAAGCTTTTTCTATGTTTTCAATTTATTATAAAATTTCTTTAAGTTTATTCAAAAAATTTGATTGTAAAAAAAAAATTCAAAACTATTTTAACTTCGCCAAAAACAAAATTTTTCACAGTTAGATATTTTTTCCTTGTAAATACTTTTTTTCTAAAAAAATGTCGATTTTTAATTTCCACTAAAGGAAAGATTACAATTTGAAACACTTTATAAGAAGAACAACAAATCTGTAAGATATTTAGGGAAAGTATTTTGTATCTATTTTCAAATGCATTTAAAAACCAATTGCCATACAGTTTATAAATAAAACACCTGTTGAATTGGTCACATTTATGAAGTGTTTTTCCTTTTTTTTTTAATTACTGTCATAAGCAATCTAACGACTCCTCGGTGAAGCAATTTAGTGTGGAACTTGCACCAATTATGAGAAGGCTTGTCAGAAGTTGTTTAATATATTTTTTTTAATAACCTATCTATGAAGGATTTTTTTTTTTTCAGATCTTACACGACTTTGCTTTTTATCTAAATAACCGTTCATGAATTATAAAAATCCAACCGAATCGCACAGAATCTGCAAACAAACTGAAGTTTAAGTGAGCTACAAAATATCTAGGAAGGTATTTTATATTATTTTTTTTTTGGTACGTGCAGTTGTTGGCAGTCTTGCCTTGCCACTTTTATCGTTGCCGGTTCGTGTTGGCTTGGATTGTTTATTGCAAACTTGTGGGAGCTTTTTCGTTTTCAGTTTTCATGCAGATTTCCCGAGTGGCATTAAAGGAAATCCCCAACAAGAAGCACATGGCAATATGGCATGGTATTTTTGGCGCTAAGCTTTTTTGTTTTCAAAATGAATTGGAGGGTGGTTTTGTTTATGTGAAAGTAGGTGAATGTTTGTATGGCTTGTGGGCTGGTTTGGTCTGACGGAGACGGAGACTTGGGATTTATGAAGCTTAAGGGTGCAGTAAAAGTGTCTGGTAGTATTATGCAGGGGGTGGTAGCGTTTTGCCGGTTTTTGATGAATGAAAAAGCTCTTTGATGTGTTTATAAGGGGGCTATGCGATCTGTACCACAATGCAAACGGCTTGAATGTGTGTACAGATTATTTATAATTTTGAAAGAAATAACAATTTTATTTAGATAAGAGGTTTTAAAATATTTGGTTGACTTGATTTTATTTGTACGTATGTAAGATATGTAGAGGGATGCAAAAAAGAAATAAAATTCTTAATTGGATTACATGCTGGTTGTTTTTAAATTTTCAGCATTGAAGACAACAACATTGGGAACCCTTAGGACTTTATTAAAAATTGTTTGAACCGTTTTCGAGAACTCTTCTTGCCAAGGGATAATCTTGAAGTATTTGTTACATCAGCAGTAAATACGCCATAAAAACAAATTTTTTTTAGGTGGTAGAGGATTCGGAATCGATCTCTAGACCTACAGCGTGATAATCCAATTGAACATTACAGAAAAAAGCCCAAAACGGAACTTACTATAAGGGCAACATGTTCTAGTTGAATTAAGATAAAAATTGGAAAAAGTTTAATTAAACAAGTGAAGCATTTATCTATTTATTTATTTTTTCAATCAACAAAATCGCTTTATAAATAAGCTTAATGGGATTCTATTTTGAGAAAGCTTGTTTTAGACATGTTTAAAGCCTGATGAAATTGCTTCGTTAAATCGCGAAAAATAGGGGTTTTTATAGAGCATTCAGCATAAAACACATACAATGTACATATATCTTAAACGACTTGTTTCTTGATTACATAAGGTGGAGAGCCTCAAACAAAGAGTTCTTCCAGCTAGCTTTATGCCTAGCTATATGTCTAGTATAAATGCACACGTTGTTTAATAACAGCTTGAGGTATTGACATAAAACCGCAAAAATAATCTTGCAGGCAATTTTAAGGGGACCTCTGTAGTTGACGCAGCTCAGAGGGTTTCCTTTCTGAACACAGGGCAACAATCAATGCTGGGGGTCTTTTCATCGGGTTTGGTTTCATCCGACCTTATAATTGATGAAGATGCCAGCTTTTGCGTTCTCCTAAACAAGTTATCGCATGACGCTTTGAAAAACTTGGTACCAGGACTATCAGCTCCAGCAGCTTTATTGGACTAAGATATACCTAGCTACCTTCACTTCGTGGAGATTGGATAGACGAAATTTTTGTTCTTGGATTTAATGATACAAATATCATGGCAGTTATACAGACCGCTAAGGTGATGTTTTCAATGCCGCTTGTATTTATATTACGATTTCACCTTGATCGTCATTCCAGACTTCAGTCCAGGCCTTGTAGATTTTCGTAAAATGTTTGCTATAACAATCAACCGTTATCTCTATCGCGATCTACTCTTGTTCCATATTATTCCTTATGAGAAGCTGGTTTTGCTCCTTCCTCTTCTGCTTGCAAAGCAGTGCCACTTTGTATGGCATTTATTTTGATGCATGGGCTTGTCGGGATTCATCGTTTTTCTCACAGTTTAAAGTTTTCATGACTTCTATTAGTTCTCTTGAGGCTTTGTACTTCTAAAGAATATTTCAGAGACGAGGAAATAATCTGAAAAAATCTTGTGATTGTAGCGGTCCGGCGTCAAATTTCCTCACAGTATATATTATTGGTTTTTGGCTTGGATGTTTATAGCAGAATCTTGTCTACAGCAAGTCTTTTATTATCTAACCATTATTTTTTAATAGACAGAGTTTTAGTAAAAAATAAAAAGCCAGTTCCGTTCCTCTCCTCAAACAATTCAACCGTAATACTCGCGCTTCGGGGAATTCTCATCAATTAACCCCATTTCGGGGTTAACAGTTTAGAGATTATTTCTTTAGCCGCACTACACGAATGTGAAATGCTTTACCCAACTCAATATTTACCTCCCATTATGATATTCAGACATTCAAAACCAATGTGCATCGGTATCTCCTTTTAAATCCTCTCCAATTTTCCTAAATGTTCACACTTAAAAAAAATTAAATGATCCGATTCAATGTTGGCCTCGGAACGTTTGGTTATCTTTGATACTGGAGGAGTGCCTTAGTTGATGAATCAAGAGATCTCCATTTCTTCTTGTGAAACAGGAGATTTAGAAATAGTGTACGTTCTAACTATAATGTTTCGCAACGCAGCAAGGTCGATCAACCGAGTCCGTTATCGGACATCGTTCATTATGTACTTTCTGACTGTGATCCCAAAGATATCATCTCTTTTTAGATTGGTTTTAATATCGCCTTAAGCAATTTCAATGACATAGCTAAAGGGCTCTGCGCATATTTATTGTCCTGGACTTCGTAGAACATGACTTTTGTGTAACCATATTTCTCCTGTATGAAGGCATGCTACGAGTAGTATATGAGGAAATCGTCAACTGGTAATTTTTGATACCAAGTAGTGTTGGACCCTTACCGCACGAAAACCATCAGGATCAGAACCAATCTATGAAAGATCGACAAATGAATTTTCTTTCTTAATTTAAAATCACATTAAGGGAAGTTTGAACTTTTAATACTTTCCCATAGCTTTTAGACCATCAGCTCATGAGGCTTAGTCCTTTTAAGTCTCTGAATAGGCCAGAGTTCAGTGCTAATAACCATCAGTTCATCTTTTTGTACTTAAAGCTCAGTTCTTCTCTTTTCTTTTCTTTTTGATGTGCTCTTTGCGTTTAAGATTTGTTTGAATATTGAACATTATTTACACTGCCTTCAATTTTTCTTAGTTCCGAGTAATTTTGCTCGTACCGTATTCTAAAGAATCGGTGGATCGTAACGTAAGATTTCAATATTTTGTAGAACTGCCTGCGAAATTCCCTATGCAGTTTGTATATTCAAGCGCCAAATGACATACCTTATCAAAGGCTTGAGCAACATTTCAGAATAGAACTGAACATACTTGTTTTTCTTTAAGTTCTTTTTCGACAACAACTATATAATTCTATTCTATAATTTGATTGCTCTTGGTCTATCGGAAAATATTTATTTCTAAATCCAAGCTGTTGGTCTGGGATTTTGTCAGGGTCAGATGGCCAGTATGTTGTTAAACCAGCAGAATAGAATTCGCAGTTGTATTTACGGTCTGCTTGGAACAGTCGTTTTCCTTTTGTAGTTATGAGCCTATAGATTTCCAGTGGGTGTGTTGAGCATTAAAGTCGCCACCAACAAGGAACTGTGATTTTTATTCTAGTGAAATTTGTTTATATTCAATCACTCCACTTTTATCTTCGTTATTACACCCATGATTTACGAGTATATATAAAATCTTGAACTTAAGACAAAGTTCGTGCGACCCAGTTGTGTATTTAATTTTTCCTACGTAGAATAACTTTATCTTTCTTGAATCACGTATCAGACAAAAACTGAAAACACAATCTTTTCCGTAACATCAGTCACCTAACTATAAGTGGTTCTTATTACATAATATACTATTCATAGCAATGCTGCGGAATTCGTTTTTATTAAAATATCAAAAAAAACAACAAAAGACTTCTTTTGTCAGATCCTTTGATCCTTAAAAAAAAAAAAAAAAAAGAATAACCCAAAGTTTCCATTACGCCATAAGGACATACATACGTACATACATATGTATACGCTATACTATACAGTGCGGTTCACATGATTAGACGCACCTTTGTTCTCTCAATAAATTGCAGTTTTCTTTTTGTTTTTCTTCATGAACTACGAAAGAATTGCATTCATTTGAAAGGTTATTAAATTCTCTGGGTAAAAAACCTAAATTCAAGATTAGTGAGAGACACTTAACGGTTGTTTTGATCTGTTCTTCGCAGTAGTGCAAAAAAAGCTCAAATAAATCGGTTCACTTGATTAGACGCACGAATTAATTCAGTTAGTTTCTTAATGCTGGGTAATACAAATTAAATTTGGTTAATGAGTGTACGTTATTAAAGCTTTTCCGAGTGTTTAAAGTGAAAATTGGTAAAAAGAAAATGTTAACGGCGGCGGAAATAGCAAAAATTGAGGCTTACCATTCAGAAGGGTATTCTATGCTGAAAATTGCAAAGAAAATAGGACGAAATGATAAAGCTATTCGAAATGTTTTATCAAATCCTGCCATCTACGGAAAAAACAACAAAGGAAGGACAAAAACACCCTTTACACCACACGAGAAGCGAAAAATTATAAAAATTGCCTCAAATTTAACTAACTCCACGATGAAAATCAAACAATTAGCGGGGGTAAGTGCAAGCAAATCAACTGTTCTTCGAGCTTTTTTAGGTATTCAACACTTGAAATTCAAAAAGCTAAAAAAAAAAAAAAACTTAACGCTGCAAAAAAAGAACAGCGGTTGGAGTTCGCGCGTCTTCACATAACATGGTATGCGCAGGTTGGAAGTGTTTAAAATTGAAGAAATGTGGTGTTTTCTGATGAGAAAAAGTTCAACCTCGATGGTCCTGATGGGTATAAGTTTTATTTCTATGACATCCGAATGCTTTTTGAACCGAAATCATTCCAAGAAAGGAGAAGTATGGGTTTGGGGTTCCATTTCGTACTACCGCGCCTTTGAGTTGGTTTTGTATCTCACAAAATGACAGAAATTTCTTATAAAGCTCTTATGCTAACAGCTTTTCCAGCCATAAGAGAGCTTTTTGTACCTTTCCAGTAGATCTGACAACTAGACAATGCTCCGATCCACCACGCGCACGTTGTAAAAGCATTTATCCCCAGTGAAAATGTGGAATTTTTGCAGTGGCCACCATACTCACTTGATCTAAACATCATTGAAAACCTTTCTGGATGGCTGACTTATCAAATTTATGAAAAAGGTAAGCAGTATGAAAGCTGTGAGGAGATTATTGCCGCAATTAAAGAAGCCTTTTCTAAGATTTCATTAGATTATTTAGAAAATTGTATGAATCTCTTAGAAGTAGAATTTTTGATGTAATTTCAAATCGTAGAGGTTGTGCAAAGTATTGAGACTGTGAAAAATAACTTCAATAACAATAAAAAATTAAATAGAAATTGTTAAAAATTGATCAACCTCTTTTTTTTTAACTTTTAACAGGTGCGTCTAATCAAGTGAACCGATTTATTTGAGCTTTTTTTGCACTACTGCGAAGAAAGAGATCAAAACAACCGTTAAGTGTCTCTCACTAATCTTGAATTTAGATTTTTCTCCCAAAGAATTTAATAACCTTTCGAATAAATGCAATTCTTTCGTTGTTCATGAAGAAAAACAAAAAGAAAACTGCAATTTATTGAGAGAACAAAGGTGCGTCTAATCATGTGAGCTGCACTGTACCTAATGGAATGCTCTATGCATGAAAGAAAAAACACAATCATTGTTTCGTTTCACGACCTTGCATGAGAAAATGAACATACATAGGTACTTTCAAAACATACCTACCTATTATAAAACTCCCTTAATTTTCTAGCTTATAGCTTAATGCGTAACCTCTAGCTCTATTCTTTTGTGCAATTATCTATGCTCTAACGTTTCCAAAGTGAAATATAAATGCTAATCCTATCGTGAGTTTAAATAATGTTTACGAATTCTTGTAAATGTGTTTCACCCTGTTCAATCTCTTTTAAATATCTTCGGATTTGTTATCTACCACCCTTATATGATAAGAAAAAACAACTAAGCGAAGACCCCCACGAACCACGCACGACATCCCAACAGGAGTAGTAACAAAAAGATTTATTTCCCTAAAGTCTAGACCATAATTCAGTAAATAAGACATATATTATGAAGACGGAGATACGGAAACTAGATTAAGAAAACAGCCCCCCGAGGATGCCGACAGATCCTAAGAGATTCCCATTCCAAAAAAAGAAGATAAATATAAAAAAAAAAGAAAACAATTCAATCTTTCTGTGTCTATTTTTACCTTTATGTTAAATTAAGAGACGTTTTATTTTTGTATAAATTGTAGGTATTCAACCCTAAAGCTTTTTGATGGTCTTTAATATTGATGTACAGTCAACCCTCATTGCGAATAAGAATCCCATATGTGTATTTTTATAAAACTTAAAAAACTTTTGATATGCAACAGGAGAGTGACGTTTGAGTTGAACTAGAACGAGGGGGATTTGAGTTTTTGAATTGTTGTTTTTTAACTTCTTTAAGGTTATGTAAATACTAGTCATCTTGTTGAAATAATTTGATACGGGTGTGATTTTTTCCGACTAATTGACATACGCCAAAAGGGTAGTTCAAGAAGAGTTGTCATTTTAAATGTCACACCATTCTTTAACTGTTAACATTCGAATGTCATTGAGATGTCATTTGATGATAAAAACTAGGAGGATAGATATTAATTATGTATCCATAGTTCTATTTTCATTTGGGTACGCAAACAAACAAAACTATATATCAGATCTTAGACTCCGTAAACCCAAGTTAAATAGATAGTAGAACAACTTTTGGTAGGTGGCCACATTTTCAATGCCACCCACCAGAAAATAATAGTGGTAGCAAAATAACGCTTGAAAATCAACAACAATTGTTTGAAAATTATTGGGACTTACGCTGTTATAGTAAAAGAGTTCTTTACATTTCATCACTGATTCATATAAAACCAAAGCCTTCGACAAAAACCAAAAAGTGTGGAGTTCAGCATCGGGACTAACAACTTACTCCTGAATATTTAATTGAACTTGCAGGGGAAAATATCACAGTATGTAAATCTTGCTTTTGGTGAATCAAACGGTTTTGTGAGGTCAGTAATATGTAAGAAATTGAGTCAAACTTCCAATACTCTAGTAGTCAAAAGAGGAAGTTCGACACCCCAAACGCAGTTTTTATGGAAGAAATAGAGAAGATAAAAGCACATAATATCCAAAAATTTATACGAGACGAGATACATCTAAAAAGTATTTACCAAGTGGGCAATTTCCAAGATGCATAGCCTTTATTGTTTGGAAAATAAAGAAAGAGAGAAAGAGAATTTAAAAATAAAATCTCGCCAGCTTGATACATGTGGAACGTGCGATAAGTTGCATCAAAAAATATTAGCTATGGACAATTCTGATGAAAAATACAAAAAGAAAGACAAAAGCCTACCAAAAACTATCAAAAATATTGCAGCATATGCATTTGATCTCCAGCAGTGCTTGCCTATCCTATTTTTGAAATCAAATATTGCTTTCTACAAGCGTCAGTTATGGACCTATAATTTAACGGTCTACAATTTCGATAACGGTCAACCTTACTGTTATACATACATATGTGACATGAAGGAATGGTAAAGAGAGGTGAAAATGAGATGGCGTGTTGTATTTTTAAACACATAGACTAAAGCGCGGAACAGATTGAACCAGCAACAGCACCGTCAACAGCAACAGCAACGCCAACAGCGTCGTTAGGCCAAAGTCCTAAATTTGCTGTTGCTGGTGTAGTGTTGTCAACTTTTCCACTGCAATATTCAGTGGCACCACAATGAAAAACTTTTTTTCGATATGAAATGTCAAACAAATGAAATGACGTTGCTGGTGGCAATGTGTTTGAGAAATGTTTGCTGGTCAGCGTGCTGTTTGCTGTTGGCGATGCTAGTGCTGTTGCTGGTTTAATCTGTTTCGCGCATAAGAAGTTAATGTTGTATTCAAAAATCTAATCCGGGCCAAAATAAGAACGAGCATGTTGGTTGTATGTTTATAGCCGCTTTAGCGAGTAACGAGTAGCAAGCAACTAGAGGTAATTGACCATAAATTCCTTGAACCTGGTCATACCCACATCAATTGTGATGTCGAACGAAAAAAAAAGGAAAAAAAAAAAAAAAAACAGTTAACAGTTAACAGTTAACATTCACCATCCAAGAGACTGGCAAAACTAAATTGCTGGCATAAGAGAAAGAAAACTTTATAAACTGAAGGAAATGCGTCAGTCAAGTTTCCTAGACTTTTCTGCAACCTCAAAGGACAAGTTCACGTGGCGAAAGATGAATACTGATAGCGAGAAGTATTCATGACGTGAATTCAGGTGATTCAGGTGGCTAAGATATCACAAAGACAACTTCGTTCATTATTCTACGAAAACACTTTTGACGAGGATGAGCCATTTAAGGAAATAAATTTAAGAAAACGTGGCGGAAATAGTCTTAATAGATCCGACATTCAAATTATTCAACATTTCCCTCCTATTTCAAAAGAAAAGGCGCAAGATCTTCTTTTGTTTTTTGTTGGATTTTGTTGATCCGCAGTTTTATGCATTTTATGGAAGTTTAGTTGTTGATACCATTAAAAAAACGTCATCCGGATAGATGTAACAGCGATGAAGATGAAGATAAAAAAGAAGATAATTAAAAAATGATACAATCCTGAGATTAACTGTTCGCAATGGGACAATGTATTTTTTGATGAGTCGACTTTGGGTCCACTATAATTCGGCCGAAATTCGAAAATTAAAAGAAAAAAATTGTTTTGTACTCTTGACGCATGTATTCATTATTTTAAAAAAAATTATGTTACGAGTATTACCTAATAAAGATTCAGAGAAAAAAATTCCCAAAAATCGTGCGTTTGTTGGCGTTCTATCTGTAAAATAAAATTTTGGTTTTTTTTATAATATTTTATTATTTAAAACTTTTATTTATTATTGATTTTTTATAATTATGATGAAAAAGAAGCAATGCTGTGTCCCTTAGTACCTGTAAGTAATTATTTTTATATTACTTCTAAGTCAATTTATGTTAGTGCATTATTTTATTTTTTGTTTGGAAAAATAACACAACTTAACTTGAAAAAAAATTAGATATTTCTTTTTACTCATTTTGGAAAAAAGGCACAATTCGACTTAACCGACAGCTATGTTAAAGTTTAAATAATAAACAACGACATAAAGTCATATTTTTATCAAAATCAGCTAAAAATTGACATAAATTAGATATTTCTTTTTACTCATTTTGGAAAAAAGGCACAATTCGACTTAACCGACAGCTATGTTAAAGTTTAAATAATAAACAACGACATAAAGTCATATTTTTATCAAAATCAGCTAAAAATTGACATAAAATTAATTCTTTTCAAATTCAAATAAGATCTTATAATAATTTCGGTCATTTTCGCGTATAAGCTTCATTCCATAAGTCTTGTACCTGATTTATTGTAATTGCAAACCATACATTTAAATCGCTCTCCTGAAAAGTAGCAAAAACTGACAATATGTATGTCGGTTTTCCTTGTTGCCGCAGATATAAGATCACTTATCACGGGTGGATGGCAGGTACCGTTAGTTTTGGAGCTATAAAATATTTTAATCTCTCCTCTAGATAATCTCCGAAGAACCCTTAAGTACCAAACCAAAAGTGTGAAGAAAATCGCTTCAGGGGTTAAGGGAGTTGGTCGAGTTATAGATATTCAGGCAGATATACGGAATTGCAGAACCCACTTTTTATTGTTCTCTTTTATCATAATAGCCGTGTTTTTTGGAAAAGTTATCCGTAGTAGAGTAGGATTTTATATGAAAAACAAATACTACATCCGCAGTAGGATCACTGCCAATACTCGAATAAACGTCAAATTTCTATCCGCAGCAGGATTTCACTTCTCCTTTTATCGGCAGTGATCCTACTGCTGATGTTGTATTTGTTATTCATATAAAATCCTACTGTACTACGGATAACTTTTCCAAAAAAAACACGGCTAAAGTCAAGATTGATCAAAATTCCGAGCTCGTTTTTCTGCTAGTTGGACCACTCCACGCACAGCTTTTGAGAAATATAAATGGCTATGTCTGTTATATCCTCAACTGGAAGATTCTAAAGTCCATATTGATACGGATGTCGGTTTTCAATATATACTTGTTAAGTTATCTCCAGTAGATATTTTCGAAATTACACTTTACCCAAAGTTTTTGATGTTCTGAACTCAAATCCGAAAATTAGTTTTGTAACATGGCCAAGAAAAGGTTTTCTTCTGAAATTTAAGACACAAATATCTGAAAACCTGAGACAATGGAGCATCTCGAAATAAATGTGGGTGATTTTTACATAGGCGATATTCCCATCAGTTTATTATCTAACTGGAATATCACAGATTCAGTTTCTGTTTGAAAAAAAATCGAGTCTTTCCACAAATTGTTCCATTTTCCAATTTATCTTGCAGTTCAGTTTCAGAAACTTACATAATCCATAATTAAATTTTGTTTTTATTTCTGACAACAAAAAGGCCAACCATTAATATTATAATATAATGTTGTTTTTTGATAATCTAATAAAAAATCAATGGCGCCAAATTTTAAACAGCCTATTATTAAGGTATAAGTATGATACTACTTAACAATTTGCTAACTTTATAATAGTTTACTAACACATTCTTAATTTTAAACATTTTCTAATTAATATCTTACTAAAAGAATTTTCTTAATAAATTGCTTCTGAACACATCTAAAACAAAGACATTTCGTGTAAAAAATTAAGTACAGGAATCTTGTTTGATGTTTGCAAATGTAAAAGATTCATATGAAGCACGATACTAAAAAAATAAAGTAGGTATTCGATGATTTTAACTTTAATAAAAGGGTAGAGAAAGTATGATGCTACTCGTATATTTGATTAAAATTTGCAAATTCGTTGTTTTAAACTAGTATCATACTAAAACAGCTTTAGCATCGTATTAATGCCAATGTCACCGCATTGACATGGATTGTTGCTTCTTTCGTTTTTTTTTGGGCATATTCATAATTCGAGCAAAGTTGATATCAAATGAAGGCAACATTTAAATTATCGAAAAAAAGTTATGTAATCACAGAATAAATGAAAACAATTATAAAAATAAAAACCAACAAACGAATATATTTATAATTGAAAATAAAAATAAAAATAGAAATAATTCCCCATCGAAAGAACGAAAAGTTAAAAAAAAAAAGAAAAAACCTGTTGTTTTTTACAGATTTTAATCTGTTTCAGCTTATATCGAGAATGTATGTTATAAATTGTTACAAAATGTTAAATTCTGACATTGAGGCCGGTATTCACCGAGCGCTCATAACTTAAGAGGCTGATAAACCTATTCACCAAGCAATATTAGTGAAGATGTACGAGCCCTCTTAAAAGTTAGGAGTGGTCCCGACTACTCCTAACTTACGAGCGCTCTCTTCGAAAGTTTGTTCGCTTGTGCGTGTGCCACGCACGCATTTGACTCGAATCCATGTGAGAAATGCCAAGTAGAAGAGTATCCATTTGCTGTCAAGACCAACATTCCACAACATTTCATAGTTTGGGTATGCCTGAACAAGAGAGAGTAGCTCTCATTTTCGAACTTCGAAAAACACTTGCGAGTGGTTGGTGAATACCCCACAGAAATTTCAAGTTAAGAGCCTCGTAAAGTTAAGAGCCCTTTAGGAGCGCTCGGTGAATACGAGCCTGAATCAATTCAAATAATAAGAATTTGATTCATCGGTTTTTTCATTTAAACTAAGACCCCACTCTAGACTTTCGTCACTGTGTTTTAATTGGGTTATAATCACGATATCTTTGATCTTTCACAGTAAGGAGGTAGATTTATTTAAAAAGGTTAACTATGGATCAAATCAAAAAGACACAAATTTAATAATTATAATAATACTCTAAGCGCAGCCTTAAGGAAATTGAAACGAAATCAAAAAGGAACTGCTGATCAAACAACTCATCAACCTCTTGCATCAGGAAACCTTAACTTAACGTCAAATCCATCCATCATTGCGAAATTTCAACGAAACTTAACGAATCTGCGTTTTTGACATTTCTGTAAATTTGTTTAGAGACGTGAAAAAAATTTCTTCACTTACTTTAGCAGTCAGTTCATCAGATTTTCCAAACATTAAAAGTAAAAATGGAAATTCTCGAAAAACTAAAAGATCAAGGCTGGTAAATATCACATCAATTGATTAATTAAATCTTATCCCAGAGATATGTCATAATTTCAATATGCATTCCCTCCAAGGCACTTGACAGAAGAAGGATTAAAAAAATTGCCGGACAACAACGATCTGAAGAAAATTATTTCCGCCGCCCTCGATGTAAGAAGAGTGAACACTAATTTAGAATAGAAAAAAAATTCTCAATTTTACCATCACAAACATTATTATTATTTTCTACTTTTATGTATTTTAGTTTGATTTCCGTGAAATAGCCGGAGGTGCTTTGCCACCAGAGCTGTCGAAAAAAGATGATTCGTTTCCAGGGAATGTTGTCCTTCAGGTGCAGCGGATTCGCAATATATCCGCGCCAAAGGCCAACGAAGAGTCCAAGGCCGCACCTAGGTTTCTACAAATCGAATTATCCGATGGAGTGACTCTTATGCAAGCCCTCGAATTGGAACACATCTCTGTGTTGAGCATGAACACTCTGCCCGGGACCAAAATCCACTTTAAATGCAAACAAATTCCTCTTATGCAAGGAATGATCGTTATGAAACCTGTCGACATACAGGTTTTGGGTGGGAGGGTTTCAGCTCTGGTGGAAAAGTGGGAAATGACGAGGTCTCTGCAGAAGTATGCAAAGTCAGGGCGACAGCAAACCGGTGGATCCGGCCCACCGCCATGGATTCCATTTGGCCAGAAATTACAGCAGACGGTAAATACCGATAAGAATTTCAAGAGTCTAGCGCAAGCCGAGAAGGAAAAAGAAAGTGGCAAGGAGAACGAAGAGTTCAATGCGATGAGGAGTGAAGCTATTGCAGAAGCTGCCAAAACAAGGGGCAGGAAGGTAATTTTAATTAAACCAGTGTCCTACCGTTAGTTTTTTTTTCAAAGAAAAATAACAATGAAACTCGAACTTAGAATTCAGATGATTCGAATTAGATTAGAGATTAGGTAGCTAAGATCCAAGTAGATACACACCTCATATTAAATTCAAATAATGTTAGACGAGGTATTGAACTATCTAATATAGAGAAAATACTGACAAAAACCTCAAATGTAAACATATGGAATGTTTTATAGTTTTTGCCGTTCTTTAATTTAGGCTAAAAGATTAAAAAGAAAATGTTGCTAAGCAATTGTAAAGCCGTTATTTCAATTTGAAATAAGTACATATTAATTTGTATCTTCCTGCATTCTTAAATAAAATTGTTTCAAAATTTATTACAGAAGTACAAACTTAAATTCCCTTAAGGAAAAGAAATGTCGATACCATAGGTGCATGGCAGAACGCAAGCACTTTCCCCTGAGAAACTCGCATTCATGAACAAATTTGCGATGAAGTGACAAATCCTCCTACTCATTGAGATTCAGCAGAAAGTTGTAGGTCCCCCCATATCTGCCGATAATACGCTCACAGGAATGTAAAGGGTTTCAAATCAGCGGACCCTAGATTTCCACGAGCTGTAGGGCTACCATATTCAATTTTCTCACTTTTGTACTTTGTTAAAATCTGCTAAGTAAACTGTCGTAACTCCAAAGCATAATAGACAGTCAATTGTGTTATACGATACCAAATAAGAACCAATCTATACAATCGACAGATGTCGATTCGTTTATTGATCAACAACCGCAATCGGGTCCTAATTTTGTTTGTTTTTGACGATTAAATCTTGATGAACAATGAACTTATAATATTTGTCAAAGATTGGCTGCAATTTATAATACTCACTACGGCAAGCCAGAAAGAGCTTTAAAATGGAGATACAAAAAATGATTATATGCCATAACGGCTTGCAGAGAACCTTAACATAGTAACTTACAACCCTCAACCATTCATGTGTGTGTTTAGCAGGAATGGCGTGGACCTCCAATTTTCTTCCGATTCCGAGGGACTAATGAGCATTTCTTTTCATAACAAGAGGCACTCTTTGAGGATTTGGCATTTCCTCGCAAGGATACTGCGCTCTATTAAAAATTTTTGCAGAGGCTGAGAATCCAAGTCAAGACCCTTTGCATGATAGTCCAACGCACTAACCATTATGCCTAGAGGTACTACTCAAAATGGAGACTAATGAACAGTCACAAAAACACTTTTACATAGGTTACATGGCTTTCCCGAAAAATTAACAAAATATTTGAGATATGAGCCGCTTAAAATTAAGAAACTTCGAAATTATCCCCTTTAAAGTTTGAACATAAACTTAAAGCAAATTTAAGTTCATAGTAACTCGTTCCACCCTGCAATTATTAATAAATTATTAAATACAATTTACTTACTAATAATCGATTTCTCATTAAAAAAAAAACAAGAAATGCATTCAATTCGAAGCCACTGTCTATGAGTAACACTTGCATCAGTGAAACTGAACATCTCGATATTCTCGGTATGTGCATCACGAACCACCTCTTGTGGAACGATCACATACGCAAAAATGCCGCAAGATGCTTGGGTTTTCTGAGACGGTGCAAGAAATTTGTCTCTCCTTCTGATCTGGCTACTCGTACAATCTATAAAACCTATATACGTCCAAAACTTAAGTATAACTCCCATCTATGGGTTGGTGCTGCAGTAACTTACTTAAGTTTCTTGGACAGTATTCAAAGAAGAGCTTTTAAAATGATTGGTGACAATAACTCATTGACTCATTTACGTCACTCCAACTTCGTCGTAATGTTTCTTGCCTCACACTTTTTTACCGTTATTTTAAGTGAAATAGTCAGCTGCATTCCTCCCTTAAACAATTTAACCGTAATACTCGCACTTCTAGGAATGCCCATCAGTTTACCCTTGAGCCCAACTTCGGCCGTACAATGAGGTACAGAGATTCGTTCTTCAGCCCTACTACGCGAATGTGGAATTCCTTGCCACGCTCTGTTTCCCAGTCATTGCAATGTTCAAGAATTCCAAAACAATGTACACCGACACCTCCTTTCTAACCCTTTTCTTTTTTCTTAATGCTCATACTGTGAGTGTGCGCCGATTATAAAAAAAGTTAAGTATGTTTTCCTCTTCGACCAATAGGAATTGAAAGATTCGATTTGGAATAAAAAATAGACTTTGAGTAACAATTAAATTAATGCAAATTAAATGCAAAAACAGCTAATAAAAAAAATATTTGACTTGCCACACCCTTTTATCATTTCACTGTATCACATACATATAATGTTTATTAACTAAATCAACATCAACAATAAGAGTTCTCTTAAGGGTTCTCTTAAATATATGTACACATTTACATGGATTATGCAAAGTAAAAGAACATTAGTCTATTGAACCATTACTCTTTCAATTATTTTAATATTTTTTTCTTTAAGATATTTGGAGGTGGAAATCATCAAATCCTGGATCATAATGTGAAAAAAATTCTCGAGAAAGGCTTCACCGAAGAAGAGGCAAAGCATGCCTTACGTTCCAATGGAAACAGCCTTGAACGAGCTCTCTATTTTCTCAAACGGCGTGTAGATGATTTCAAGAATCGGGATGACTTTCGTGAAAAATTCAAAACTCTTCCGATGGGTGGCAATAAGCGAGGATCTAAAGAAATTGGCAAACGTGGCGGCAGGGAATTAGAAGTAGCTGGAATTGCAAAACCTGCAGCGAATGTGTCTCTGCTTGATTTTCTCACCGATAAACTGCCAGCTGTATGTTAAATTAAAATATTTCTATTTCTTTAGACTGTTAATATTATTTTTTTGTTTGTTTTAAGAACGCGGATCAAACTTCATCGTTATCCCAATCATCAATAACCACAACAACTACCGCAGTACCGTCGTTTGCCTCCCACAGTAGCTCATCGCAGAGTTATTCACGTCCAATGACCAAAGCCGGCAGTGAACCATCCTCCAGCAAACCGTATTATAATGCCTCGTCTAATTCGAATCCATCTCATGTCAGCTACCACGATCGCAAGCAATATCAGCCGCTGCATCAGAACCATGAGAGCAGTTCATCGGTGAAATCTCAAGAGCAGAACCATACCAACTCGAATCGACCGAAGTTTGAAAATAATCTCTCATCAAGCTTTGCAACCCGAAATAGTTCGCATCCGAATGAAGAACGTTATAATCGATACTCGAGTTCGAATCGTGGACGAGGTGGAGGCGGGGGCAGTAACAGTGGTAGCGGTGTGAGTGGAAATCCATTCCATGGTAGACCAAATCAGCCATATGAAGAAAGTTCGGAACGGCATCGTGATCAGAAGAATAGTTCTGGCTATAGCAGTGGCAGAGGCGGTGGACGCGGATCGCATAATAATAATTATTCTGGTGGTCGAGGAGGATCTTCCACCGGTGGATATGATAATCGAAGGTATAATGATTATCACAATCAGAAGGATCAGCAAAATCAACATCGCCATGAGCGACAGGAACCGCCGCATCAACCGCAACGAAATGGATATGAACCACAAAAGACCGTGACTAATGGGAAGGAAGCGGTGAGTTTTGAATTAGGCATACAATTTCTTTTATTGTAAATTATTTTAATTATTTCAGTCAACATCACGCTACCAACAGCAGAAGGAAAACTCAACAAACTATCAACATAATAGTGGAAACGTTCGCAACTATGACAACAATCGGCAGTCTGGCTATAACTCTTCTTCAAGCAATAACAACAACACAAGCCATAACACAAACCATAATACTAATAGCAGCTCGAATAACTCCAACAATAATGACCACACAGCCCGCGTGAATAAGCTTGTAGAAAGTACATCCAAAATGAAACTTGAAAAGACACGCTCAGGACCATCAGTGCGTAATCATCAACAACATCAGCAGCAACAACCGCAGCAGCAGCAACATCAAAATCAGCAGCAAAACTATACTGCCCAACAGCAGCAGCAGCAGCAACAACAACAACAACAGCAGCAACATCAACAGCAATCAAAGCAGCATCAAACACAACCACCTTTGAATTCTTCAACAACCCAAAAGCTGCAACAAACTTTCGGTCCGCTACCAAATGGTTTCAACTATGATCCCAGTAAAATAATCGGCTTCCAAGCGAAGGAAACCAATGAATTTGCTTTAACCTTGCTCAAAAGTCAAGGAGTCCCTACAGGGCCAACATCGCATACAGGAGCTAATCAAGTCCCGGCCCCAGCGGCGCAGCCGCAATATCTTTCTGGACCTCCTCCATCGGCTATGCACTTGGCCCCACAGCCATTTACCACTACCACGTATGTGGTTCCCCAATCTATTGCTCCACCTACACATTCCCCATCCGCATTTGGAATGATTCCCGGTGATAATTGGAACTGGAAAACTGGTGATCGTTGCCTTGCAAAATATTGGGATGATGGCAGGGTAAGATTTTCCATAAATTTGCTTTTTATTCTTGAACTCTCTTAAGTTTCCCATCTCTCCTCAGTACTATGAAGCTGAGATTACAGGAATATCTGACAAAACTTGTGTTGTTCTATTCCTTGGCTATGGAAATCACGAGGAAGTCCTTAAAACCGATTGTCTCCCCATAACCGATGCCCAAAATAGAACAATCAACTTCTCCAATAATATGCAACATGCCCCACAAGTTTCCGTTGCCACCCAACAACAACAACAGCAGTCGTCGATGCTTAGCCGTGGTGTTCCAAATCGCTATCGTGGCGAGAGACAAGTTTATGTTCCACCTCCAAAGAGAGACAACTAATGCAAAACCGACATACCATCCCGTCAATTGATTTTGAAAATTACAACAAAAAAAAAAAAACTAAATATCTTGCTAATCTCCTCCCCGCCCCCCGCAAATAAGCAATTTGAAAATATTGCAATACCCAAACAAGGGATAAAACTGTTTTCAAACAAATTAGAAGAAAAAAGCAACATACAGCAATGTGTTATATTTTAAATTGTATGTTTTAAAACAACAACAAAATATATATAATAATATAAACCTGCATGGAACATTTATTATTATTACCTATTATTTATGATATGTGTGAAAACAAATACGTGTTCTTCAAAAACAAAAAATTCATTGAAATATATTATAACTAACAATAAGTATAAATATATTTATTATAACAATGTATACATTGGCAAACATAATACATAGTTTGTTTTTTATTGAAAAAAATATTAAAAACCCAAACCTAAAGTGTTTTTGGACAGAAAGGTCCCCACTCCATCAAGGCGGTAAAATGTTTCAAATGTGCAATAAAGTTTTCCTATCTGGTTTTTCTTAAATTCGATTATTATTTATTGTGACGATATGATAACCTTTTTGACACAATCGATGTCATCAACCGTCAAGAAAAACAACTGCAAGACATATTAATTGTAAGCTTTTAATACATTCTAACTTAGCTGATGCTCATAAACAAGTGATCTTTAGCTTTTTTTTATAATTTTCACGCACTAGAGGGACTACCCTTAAAATGAACAGTGTTTATAAAAATAACGGTAAAATAGTAAAAGACAAGAAACATTACGACGGTGCTCAGGAGTTTCAAATGTTTCTGTTATACTTTTATCATTATCATTTTTAAAGCTCTTTTTTTGGGCAATTGGAGCACCTGCTGAAATATGGGAATTGTACTCGAGCTTTGGAGGGGTAATAAATTTCTTGCAACGTCGAAGGAAACCTAAGCACTAAGCAGCGCTTTTGGAGACGTTGAATATATGGTAATTCCACATAAGGTGGTCTGTGATGCACATACCAATAACTGAGAGCTGTTCGGTTTTCTGAATAAAAGTGCCGCTCATGGATAGCGGCATGGGGAGTGGGTTCTGCTTTAACGACAGGAGGCAGCATTGTGTTTTTGAAGCATTAAATTCTACACGGTTTTTCGTTCCCCATTTGACAATGCTATCGAGATCAGTGAGCTTATCATATGCTGGCGTTCTAGATCCACATCCGAAGAACAAGGACATGTATCTGGAAACGAATATGAGAAGCTGAGGCTACTGTCATTAGCAAAACAATTTAATGGATTAGAAGTTTCAGACAAAAGATCGTTGATGTATAACAGAAAGAGAATCTGATACAAGACAGAGCCCTGTGGCACACCAGCATTTATTTTATGAATTTTCGAATTAAAACCTCCTAACATAACTTGTATTGAGCAGTTCGAATGGTAGTTTTTCATCCAACGAAGAAGAAATTCATCAATACCAAATGCATGCATTTTCTATAAGAGATCTCGATGCCAAACTCTTTCAAATGCTTTTGAAATATCAAGTGTAATAATCTTACTTTCTCCAAAACGATGTAAAGATTTCTGCCACTGTTCGGTGAGATATATCATCAAATCACTAGTGGACCTACGAAAGCCATACTGCCGGTCATTAATATAGACTTTAACTCTAACACGATAACCTTCGTCGCACTTCAAGAAGAATCCAACTGACATTGCAAATACATTCAAGGACTTAAGTAACTAAACGTGAAATGAAAGAAAATCAAATAAAACGCCTTTTTTAAAACATAAATCCATAAATCTTAAATCCTTTTTTATAACATAAATCCAAACGAGATAAATAACTTCACCTAACTTGTTTTACAGTTATAGGCTTATAGGAAGGCTAAAGGAAGTCATATCATTTCACGAAAGACTAAGGCTGGTATTCACCGAGCGCTCTTAAACGGCTCTTAACTTTACGAGACTCTTAACTTGAAATTTCATTGGGGTATTCACCAACCACTCGCAAGTGTTTTTCGAAGTTCGAAAATGAGAGCCACTCTCTCTTGTTCAGGCATACCCAAACTGTAAAATATTGTGTAATGTTGGTCTTGACAGCAAATGGATACTCTTCTACTTGGCATTGCTCACGTGGATTCGAGTCAAATGCGTGCGTGGCACACGCACAAGCAAACAAACTTTCGAAGAGAGCGCTCGTAAGTTATTAGTGGTCAGGACCACTTCTAACTTTTAAGAGCGCTCGTAGATCTTCACTAATATTGCTTGGTGAATAGGTTTATGAGCTTCTTAAGTTATAAGCGCTCGGTGAATACCAGCCTAGGTATGTTAAGAAAAGGTTTGTTCCCGTAAAATTTTCCACAAGATATAAGAAGAGTAGAACACTTTCATATGATATGATATAGGATTGAATAGTGTGTTAAAATAAGACAAGAGTTTATGCTGTGCTCTGAAATTAAATTTTAAAAAATATTATAGAACATAATATCAATATTGGAAAATGTTGAGGTTTCAAATGAAATAAAGAAAGTCATTTAAAAACGCGTCTTCGATGAAAATTTTATAATACCATTTATTCGTTGAATCGAGTTTGGCCTCTTAATGCTTTTGATTGAACAATCGAAAGCGAAGTTGTCTCCCGAGTGCTGCAGACTTTAAACTAAAATTGGCATAAATGGGTGTTGGGGCAATTAAACGAATTAACATTTATAGTTAAACCAGGACAAGACAAAAAGTTATTTGGTACAATTAATGTTTCCTAAAATAAAAGGTATGAAAAATAAAAGAATTCGAAAACAAAAAATAATCAGTTATTTCGTATTAAAATAAATTATATATAGAACATTTTTACGCTTAATGAATATTTATAACAACAAAAATTAAAAAAAAAAAACAAAACCTAATTTCAAGTTACTGATTGGCAAAGAAATTCGTTTCTAGGACACTTTACCACCCAGTTCGTGACGGTATTACTTTTACTTTAACATCAGATGTTATAGTTTCTTCTTCTAAATGTATTTCCACTACTAGTTAACATAATAACAGCCATGTCTTATTACCTACTGATCTTGATTAGAATCATTTTTCAACATGTAATACAAAAATAAAATAGGATCCTGCTCTCTATCCAGATATATTTCAAAGATTTAAACATTAGTTCTTATTTTGACGGGTAAGCAACTTTTATGGTAAGGCAGTCAAAAATGCACAGTAAAAAACACAATAAATGATTTAAACTTATCAAATATAAAAAAAAGAGATGTGAATATAACACTGCTGTCAGTATGATCTGTTTTGTTTTATTTTCAAGTAACGATCTGCTGTTTCAGGAAATACTATTCTTATACATACGAGCCCAAACGCAAAATAGTTGGACTACCTATGATAAAAAACAAAAATCTTCTGATTCTTAAATTCTATCGGAAATAAAATCAATATTTTGGTATTTTTCTTAAGATATATTTATTTTGAATAGGAATAAGTAACAAAAACAAAATGACTTCAATTAAATAACGGTATAGAGCAATCTTACAAAATAAAAAACGATTTAAACATTTTTTTTAAGTGCAAAATAGTTGGCCTATGGGTCTTAATTTTTATTTTACCATGGTGTTACGTCGCCTTTGGCCTTGATAACTGCTTCTATGGGTCGTGGCATTGTGTCAACTAATTTTTGACATTCTTCGTACCAAAAGACTCCCAAATATTTATGATTTTAGCTTTAAGGTCTTGAAGAGTCCGGCATGGTTCTTTTCGCAGTTTTTGATTCATTTTATGCCAGCCAGTTTCAATTGGTGAAAGATCAGGGCTGCTGGAAGGCCATTCCAGTAAAGGAAAAGCTTCGGCAGATAACCACGCCATTGTAGACCTTGCAG
The DNA here is from genome assembly GCA_911387755.1 of Chrysotoxum bicinctum. Classification (NCBI taxonomy): domain Eukaryota; kingdom Metazoa; phylum Arthropoda; class Insecta; order Diptera; family Syrphidae; genus Chrysotoxum; species Chrysotoxum bicinctum. The sequence continues at coordinate 22,858,259 of OU426990.1, read as the reverse complement.
TATGACAAGAAGCTCCATGCTGTTGGAAAATATAGTCTCCATCACTAGTTTGAAGTCGTGTTATTGATGGGAGAAGCTCATTTTCCAGAATATCCTGTACTTGGCAGCATTGACAATTCCATTTACAAAATGTAAATTGCCCAGACCCCGCCCCGACATGCATCCCCGTATCATTAGAGATGCTGGAAACTTGACCGTTTTTTTAAGGCAATCTTTGTGAAAAACCTCTTGAATTTCTAATGACTCGTTTTCGTTCGTCGCCCACGCAAACTTCAAACCTGGACTCATCACTCCAAATAACGGACCGCCATTGACTTAAAGTCCAGTTTTTACGTTGTTTGGCCCACTCTAGCCGCTTTTTCTTTTGTTTAGGTGTTAAAAGTGGTTTTTCTTTGGCCTATGTTTTTAACGAACTAAAATTGCTCTAATTTAAATAAATCTAAAACAAACCTTATAAAATTTGTATCCAATTTTTTTCATAGTCCGTTTGCAAGTATCGACCGAAACACTTTTTTTTATTCTTTCCCTCCATTTAACAGTTATTGCAGCGGCCGTTTGACGTCGATTTTCTTTTATTATTTTTTTTAAAACTTGGCAATCTCGAGGTTTTGCAATTGGTGGGCGTCCCGTTTTTTAACCGATCTCTACATTTCCACTATTTTTGAACTTTGAGATAATGTTTCGAATTGATGAGCGCGGTAAATTGCATTGTTTTGCGATTTTATAGCTCAATAATCCCGTTTCGAAGGCTTTATTTATGGATTCCCTAAGGTCTCTTGATAATGCAACGCCACGCACCATGGTTGACATTAAACTGTTGCTGGCTTGCATAAAACAGGAGATCAATAAACAACAAAACAAGTGCATGTCATTTTTTTAATAACCGTTAACTGAAAATCTATTTAAATCTTCATAGGCCAACTATTTTGCATCCCAGAGAGAGTAGTCCAACTATTATGCACTATCTTTGTTTGAGAGAATGCAAACTGGAGCCATATGTGCTTTCTCGAATTTAGTTCTGTTTGGTCTAATTTACTTATTAAATGTAATTTATTACATCGACAAAAAAAAATTAAAAAACAACTGCTTGGGGACCAGAAAATAAAGGCACATAAAAAATGTTAATTTGTTAATTGATGAGTAGGCCAACTATTTTGCGTTTGGGTCGTATGTTTATATCAAGTGTGTTTTACTATATTTTCTTACATTTGTCTCCTTTTAAAAACATTTCGTTGACGAAATAAAAAATATATGTATGTATATCCATTTTTACTCGACATACACGTGTCTTTACGAAATCTTTTATGATAAAGGTCACAGAAGTTTTGTGTTTTATTCTTTTACGATTTTTAACAAATTTTGGCGTGTTCGAACGTTTGACAGATCATAAAAGTTTTCTTAGCAGATTTAATAAAAGATTTTAGCATGCCGAATACCAAAATTATAATTCATAAAAGATTTGTTGACAGCTCAAACTTTTGTATGGAAATTCATAGCAGAATAGAAGAATAAAAGATATCGCCGAATAGGCTTTATTATTTGCTGGTCTAGCATTTTTACTTCATTGTCAGAGGAAAATTGTTTTTTTTTTTAAATAAAACAACTGATTTATAAGATTTTAATTCTGTTTGCTTACATATTTCGTTTTCAAAGTTTTATAACAGAATTTCATAAAAGTTCCAATTTTTGAATACCAATTATAAAAGATCTTTTATGGTTTAGATTTTTTATGATTCATAACAGAATAACAGATTCGACAGAATAAGCCAATATATTACTTACACTACATCAAAAAATTGTACGTACAGGTGATTCTTCAAAAGAAAATATTAAATTATTTAAAAAAAACAGCTTTTGAACCATTCTGTTTTCATTTTTTTATATTGTTTATTATTGCAGAACTCAAAATAAAACAAACTTAATTAATACAAACTTCATAGAAAAGAAAAAACTACAAAAAATTAGACAAAATAGTAAATCATAGGTCAAAAAATTGCACGTACAGTTATATAAAACTTAATTATATTCATATTTTTAGTAGCGAGTGTGATAAGCTTTCGCTTTTATCACATCCTGAAGGCGATTCTTCATAGAGAGAACAAGTTTTGAAGTAACTTCCGGAGAAATTTTGTTCCATTCTTCCAAGATAACGGCTTATGAGTTGGTTTTTATTGGTAATTTTTGATTCTCGGACCCTTTTCCCCAAATAATCCCAAAGATGCTCAGTGGGATTAAGGTCTAGGGATGTGGGAGGATGAGGCAAAGTTGATTTAACATTATAGAGCAGCCACTCTTTTACTATCCTTGACGAATGTTTGGGATCGTTGTCCTGCACTAACAAAAAGTCGTCTTTTAACCCAATTTTTAAAGCGCTGGCTTTCAAATGTTCCCTTAAAATTTGTAAATATTTGTTTTTATCCATTGTTGTATCTATAAAAATCAAATTTCCCACACCATTGCACCCCATAGCTCCAAAGACCATAACATTTCCGCCTTCATGTTTCACCGTTGATTGCAAATTCTTCACATCTAATGCTGTGTTTGGTTTCCTCCACACAAATCTGCGACCGTCGGACCCGAATACGTTAAACTTGCTCTCGCTGAGAAATAAAACATTCTTCCAAAAATTATCTGTTTTCAAAACGTATGTTTTTGCATAGTTCAAAAGTTTTGAAACGTTTGCCTTTGAAATATAAGGTTTTTTTTTAACCGTGCGACCATTATATCCCTTTGAATGCAAAAAGTTCCGAACAGTTTGAGGGTTAAGCGATATTCCATGATTTGCTTTAATGTCAGCAGCTATTTTTGGAGCACTTAATTTGGGATCAGCCTTTACCATTCTTTCAATTTTCCGCTCCATATGATCGTCCAAAATTTTCCTTCGACCTCTTCCTGGAGCCACTTCAAAACTTTTATTTTTCAAATAATTTTTTAAAACATATTGAACTATGTTGATCGTGGTCTACCTATAGTTGCTGATATCTCAGCGTAACTTTTTCCATCGTTTCTAAGTTTAAGAATAAGTTTTTTTTACCTCAAGAGGAACTTTTTTATGCGTAGCTACCATTTAAAAAAAAAAAACTTCACAAAACTAAAAAAATCAATTAAATAGTTCAATACACCACAACGGACTGAGCTTAGATATCTCAATATCATGTTCAAATTTCATTTAGGTACTCATTTTATATTTCAAAAAGAACCGTTATTTCTATTTTGTTAGAGAAGAGAGCAGTGTACGTACATTTGTTTGATGTACGAACAATTGTTTGGCATTACGGGAATAATTCTACTAACAGTAAAAAAAAAACACATGAAGCAAAACTCTAATATTTTGTTGCAGTTTTGTTGCATATACTATTATACATAATAATTTTATCGAATAAAGTCGATAAGTTTACATCGTTGTGGTAAATATAAAGGAAACACGTCTATTTTCAATTGCTGTACGTGCAATTTTTTGATGTAGTGTATGTAACGGGTGATTTTTTTGAGGTTAGGATTTTCATGCATTAGTATTTGACAGATCACGCGGGATTTCAGACATGGTGTCAAAGAGAAAGATGCTCAGTATGCTTTGACATTTCATCATTTCAGCAGAACGATCTGCCACAACGTCGAATTTTCAGTGAATGGGCCCTAGAAAAGTTGGCAGAAAATCCGCTTTTTTATCGACAAATTTTGTTCAGCGATGAGGCTCATTTCTGCTTGAATGGCTACGTAAATAAGCAAAATTGCCGCATTTGAAGTGAAGAGCAACCAGAAGCCGTTCAAGAACTGCCCATGCATCCCGAAAAATGCACTGTTTGGTGTGGTTTGTACGCTGGTGGAATCATTGGACCGTATTTTTTCAAAGATGCTGTTGGACGCAACGTTACGGTGAATGGCGATCGCTATCGTTCAATGCTAACAAACTTTTTGTTGCCAAAAATGGAAGAACTGAACTTGGTTGACATGTGGTTTCAACAAGATGGCGCTACATGCCACACAGCTCGCGATTCTATGGCCATTTTGAGGGAAAACTTCGGAGAACAATTCATCTCAAGGAATGGACCGGTAAGTTGGCCACCAAGATCATGCGATTTGACGCCTTTAGACTATTTTTTGTGGGACTACGTCAAGTCTAAAGTCTACACAAATAAGCCAGCAACTATTCCAGCTTTGGAAGACAACATTTCCGAAGAAATTCGGGCTATTCCGGCCGAAATGCTCGAAAAAGTTACCCAAAATTGGACTTTCCGAATGGACCGCCTAAGACGCAGCCGCGGTCAACATTTAAATGAAATTATCTTCAAAAAGTAAATGTCATGGACCAATCTAACGTTTCAAATAAAGAATCGATGAGGTTTTGCAAATTTTATGCGTTTTTTTTTTTTTTAAAGTTTTCAAGCTCTTAAAAAATCACCCGTTATGTAATCATCACTTTGATTCCTATGTACTTCACCGTTAGTTCAAATCCAGGCAACCTGCTAACGCACAATTTTTTCTTAGTTCATACACTAGCCACCGTGGTACTACATGTTTCGTATACATTTCACAAACCAGTGTATGGTCACACTATTTTCTCTAAAACCAAAAAACACAATCTCTCCTTTACTCTTATATATAACTGTCAAAACAAAACATATCAGCTATCTTATCATCTCTCATTCATTACACAAAGCAAAAGCACAAACCCCATCCAACCATCTCACTCACTCTACAAAACACAGTTATAAAACAAATGACACTTGACATTTCCCCAGCACTTCGATTTGAGAACTCAGCAAGTTAAGTAACAGTTCAACAACACATACGTTTATTTACTTCTCGTTTGCATAGAAAACTAATAACAGCCAATTTGTCGACATAAAAATTATATTTTAATTGAAAAACTAAAAATTCATTCTTTGCATGTTTTGTTAAATTTTTCTGTTTCTTCAAAATTAAACGAAATCAAAGGAAAAAGAAGAAAAGAAATACGATCGAACAACTTTCTAGTGTGCAAGGAGTGAAAAGAGGGGAAGCGATTTTCTCTCAATTATCTGTTTTTTTGTTAAGTGCCCCGTCGTGTCGCTGCCAGGATTTAATAAATAAGTGACAACTTTTTAGTTTATTCTTTTTGTGACTCAAAAAAAAATTAAACAAAAAACTGTGCATGTTAAAATAAAACTGGAACACTTGTGTGTTTTCTTACATCCGAATTTCTTGCCTAGATTTCAAGAGTAAATAAAATCGATTCCTTCTAGTTTCTTCGAAACAAAAACGCGCATTGCAATTGGTTTCTCGGAAGCATTTTTGTGTTCCTGTTTTAATTTGAAGTGAATCGGATTCACCACCAACGCCTGCTCATCGCACGGAATTCCATTCTCGGTTGCATTCTGGTTTTATTTTACGTTTTTCACTTTTCCTAAGCAAATTCCAAGTTTTGTTTACAAAGTTTTTTTTTGCGCATTTTCAAATTCCTGAAGAGAAGCAGACAACCAACTAAGTGCAGTGCAATGAATCTATCATTTGCTGGTTGTGGCTTTTTGGGCATTTATCATGTTGGAGTGTCGGTGTGTTTCAAGAAATACGCACCGCATCTGCTGCTGGACAAGATTGGCGGAGCGTCGGCTGGCGCAATTTCAGCCTGTTGCCTGTTGTGCGATTTGCCATTGGGTGAGTAATTTTCGTTTGTTTTTTTATTTAGTGATGACGTGTACCTTTAGTATTTTTTTTTTAATAAATTCAAATAAATCTCATGATTGGTTTGTTGTCTTTTGGGTGGATAGTTCTTGAAATATGTGTACACTTGTGAATATAAAACAAATAAATCAGCAAACTATTGGGCTTTTAAGTGATAACTTGATTTTGGATTAAATTAAGTAATAATCGGATTTTTGAGAATAAAATAAACCTTAAGTTTGCTTCTCATAATGTCTTCTAGGAATTACTTTTTGAAGATAGAAGACTAGAAATTAATGCATTTTTATGTATGAATTAATTTTGAGAGCACTGTGACCTAAAGATCTATTGTTCCCCCACCCTGAGCTATATGAGTTGCTAACCATACAGCTCTACCTCCAAGTTTATCCCTTTTATGAGTTTGATTATTTGGATTATTTTCAGTGAGGGTCAATCACTCTCTTCCACTTGGTAGCTTCCCAGATACTTTTATCTTTGTTGCATTAGTGCTTTGCCTAGAATGTGTTCTGGCATTTGGTCATGTGTATTGCAGAATCTGCATTTGGGACTGTTTACCAGGCCAAGAATACTCAAGTGTCTTCTTAGTTTACAGTGAGGAGTCCCCTTACTATTGGTAGATTGTTCCTACCTAGATGATACAGTTTTTGAAACGATTTTGCTTATATAGTTCCCAATAAATTGTTTGACCTGCCTCAGTTTTGGGAGTTCTTTCCAGTTTTTGGATCTTCTGCCCTCATCCTCTATTTTGATTTCGTTTTTAATCCTGTTTCCGTCCAATTAGAGGAGTCCTTTTTTTCTAGGAAATCTGCCTCCTCGTTTCCCTGGATACCTACATACATGTCCAGGTACCCAATGAAGTGAGACATTATTGTTCTTGTCAAGTTAAGTTGGCTTAGCCTACCTACACATTCCCACGCCAACTTAGACGTGATGGCGTATGAGATCAGTGGTTTGAGTGCGTCTGAGCTATCTGACATAATTGCAATGTTTTGGTTTTTCTAATTCCTTTTGAGATTTCGACCTGCACATTCCACTATGGCATTGACACCCGTTTGGAAATTGCTACTGGTTGTCCCATTAGTATGGAAATATTGGTTTTAGTCCAATGTAAAAAAATTTAGTTCAATGTAAAAAAGAAAACAAATTCAAAGATCTAAATCGCTAAATGATTATCGGAATTCATAGAGAGTTTAGAGGAAAGAAGTGCACAAAAATATGACAATGTATTTACTACGCTGGAAACTAGTACATATACATACATATTTACATATTCAGAAGTCATCTAGGATATACAAATTAATGAATATAAGTGTATGTATGTATATTATTTTTGTAAATATGAATTCCATTTATTCAAGGAGTCCAGTTCCCGCATTCCATGTTATTATTCTTTGTTGGAACTTAGCGGTTACATACTCACCTACAGCTTTTTTTTGTAACTTTTTATTGCAGTCGTTTTCAAGACGTGTGTTTTTTTGGTAGCTTTTTCTTTTATATCTTGCGCGCACTAAAGAGATTGTGGCTACCTTTAAATTGTTTGAGCACAGTGCCAACGTTTAGAAAAGTTGAGGAAAATTTAAAAAGAGATATCGATGTACATTGGTTTTCAATGTCTGAATATCTTAATGGGAGGGAAATATTGAGTCGGGTAAAGCATTCCACATTCATATAGTGCGGCTAAGGAAAGAATCTCTGAATTTTACAGTACGTCCGATATTATGCTCAAGGGTAAACTGCTGGGCATTCCCTGAAGAGCTAGTATTAAGATTCAATTGTTTAAGAGCAGGAATGCAACTGCCTATTTTACTATAACGCTGTTTATAAAAATAACCGTTATTTATAAAGAAAGACATGAAACTTTGCGCCGGCACTCAAAGATGTTTCAAATATTTCTTTCATAATTATCATTTTTAAGTCTCTTCTTTAGGTTTTATCTAAGAAACGCAAGTGGGTTACAAAAGCACCTGATCAAGTATTGGAATTGTAATCAAGCCTTGGACGAATATAGGCCTTATAGATCGTCTAAGTACTTAGCAGCGTTTTTGGAAATATGTGATCATTCCATATGATGCACATACCAAGAACTGAAAGTCGCTCTCTTTCCTCAATGCAAGTGTTTTAACAAGAAGATAGTATTGAGTTTTTGAAACATTAAATTATACGCGGCTTTTCGTTCCCCATATGACAATGCCATCGAGACCATCATACGCTGCCTTTCTAGATCCACATCCGAGCACGTGCATCTGGAAACGAATATAAACAGCTGAGAGTACTGTCATCAGCAAAACAATTTAATGAAATAGAAGTTCCAGGCAAAAGATCATTGATGAATATCAGAAAGAGAGTCGGAGGCAAAACGGAGCCCTGTGGTACACCAGCATTTATTTTATAAATTTCCGGATTAAAACCGTCCAGCACAACTTATATTGACCAGTTCGAAAGCTAGTTTCTAATTCAACGAAGAAGAAATTCATCAATACCAAATGCACGCATTTTCGATAAGAGAGCTTGATAAAAAAAAACCTATTAAATGCTTTTGAAACTTCAATTGAAATAATCTTACTTTTTCCAAAATGATATAATATAAAAATTTGTGCCACTGTTCGGTTAGATATACCATCAGATCACGAGTGGACCTATTACTACGAAAAGCATAGTTCCGGTCATTGTCAAGCTTTCGTTCTTCAAGATATTTCTATCAGCATTTCTATGACCTTCGAAAGAAGAGACGTACATCAGTGCAATTGGACGATCCCTAGAAGTGGAAAAGGATTCGCCTTTTTAGGCACAAGCTGGACAAATGCTGTTTCCCATTCACTCAGAAAGAGACCAGTAGTGTAGATAGAACTGCTCAGGAGTCATTTCACAAATGCAAATACTTATGACAAATGCATGCTTTAACTCCTTAGTAATATTCGTTTTTAAAACTCAGCGTATGTGTTTTTTAGAAAATCAATAACCGCGTTTATTTAATGGTTCAAAAATGCTGTTACCTTCCTCAAATCGCCTCCACGCTCCTTTCATTCCATTTTATTTGCATTTCAGTTCCATTACCTACTCGAACCAAACAAATGCAGAAGATGACTTTAAGTTTGTTTACATTTTACCTTTCAACCTGCTTTCTCATGCAAAAGGGGAAGTTGAAAATCGTAATTTGGAAGGAAAATAATGTATACTGCATTCCAATACGTTTTTAAAGTGAACAAGTATTGGTACGAAAAAAACGGAGCTATAAATGAACCTTTCAACATAACCGGTTTTTACAAATAAAACCATCACTAGACACACCTCCGTACCTCCATGTTTCATTATCTTAAAACAAAGCAGTAGTCAGAGAGCTAGTACACTTTTAATCAAAGTCACAATTAGAATTTGTTTTTCTCCATTGAAAATAGCAAATGTAATTTACCTCATGATGTACATATGTAAATACTAATGTTTAGAGTGATTTCTCATCACAACAAAATTATTTAATAATACATAATTATCATTTAACAAACTAACTAACCATGTGTCATGAAAAAATAAAAAAAATAAAAAATTAGCGGATGGCTAAGACATAAAATCTTTTTGACCTTTGCTTTTGTAGTAATCTTACGGCCATGGTCGATTTGTTTTGTCTGCGACAAACTACGGAAGAAATTATTTAAAAACAAATCTAGAAGTTCGTTTTATCGATAGAGTGGTTAAAGATTAAGAGATAGCTATCTACCTACCAATCTATTCTTTGAAAATTATTTATCACTTAAACACCAGTGGCGCATTTATGCTTTGTCCATCTTGAATACATTCAGCAAGATAAAAATCAAGAACTGGTTCCCGGTTCTGTTTTTTTATGTCTAATTTCTCACCAATGAATAGAAGCATATTACTAAAAGGCAAACAAAACAACAACAAAAGAATGAGAAAAGTGAGGGTGGAAAACTGGATCTAAAAGATCTTACCGACAAAGTGTAACTCAAAATTTTGTGTTCTTATAATAGTTTTAATAAAAATAAAATGCACGACTGGGTCGCACGAACTTGCTCCTATGTAATAGATTAGAAATTTTAAAAATGAATGTTATTAGAGAACACTGTTCATAAGGATAAAATTAATTTTTTAAATTCTTTTATTAGTAAGAGACAAAAACAGAATGCTATGCAAATATGAATTTATGCAAGAACACAAATTATAAGTCGTTGTAGTGGTTTCTTAAAAAAAAAATAAGCTTTTATAGGTATACAAAATTTTTAAAAGATTCTTAAGAAAAACATGTGGTATGCCAATTTTAAGATTTTATTATTGTACCAATGAAAATTTATATTGAGCCGTTTTTGAAATATTGAATTTTCTAAAAAAAAATGAATTATATTTTCAAAAATTCAAAAAATATGTTTTTTAAAGTTTTGTAATGCAATTTTTTTAAACTTCTTGGAAGAATCTCTATAAATTTTTTTATAAAATCCGTTATGTCGATAATGAGGAATTCAAAATTGGGAAAAATGGTTCTATGGTAGGTACAAGCTGCAATACCTTAATTTCAATTTGTTTTTATTAAATTAAAGATCGAAAAATTAATTGAAAGAAAAAAATTTTTATCAAAATTCTAGGCGCGCGCCGTTTTCGAGAAAAATACGATTTTTGAAAACCATTTTTTAACATTTGTATCGTGGGAACCTTTATTTTTATTTAAAATAAAACTTTTTCTCACATCTTGTAGATTATATTGAGAAACTTTTACTTATCAAGTTTAAAAAAAATCCAGCATGGGGTTTTCGAAATATTGAGTTTTGAAAAAAAAAAAAATTTTTTTTTTTAAATCCAAACATTTTTTTTTTTTGAAAATTTGAATACACAATTCTATTTAAATTTTTGGGGAGCTTTATCAAAAAAAAATTATTAAAATCGGTTGTACCGCTTTTGAGAAAATCGAAAACAAAACAAATAAAATGCACGACTGGATCGCACGAACTTGCTCTTATGTAAAAGTACTTTGGAATTTAAGATACATTTTATAATTATAAAACATGAATTTAAAATTTAATTGCCGTCTGATTTCTAGAAAAGTATGAATTTATGCAAACAAACTTTAAAAAATCGTTTTATTATTAAATAAATAAATTTTTTATATAAGAAATTTCTTTAAAATTTTTCAAGAAAAAAATGTGGGATGCGAATTTTAAGTATTTAATAATATTGATTTTTGGATATAATTTCAAAAAATAGTCGTTCATAGGTTTTGAAGATATTGATTTTTCAAAAAAACCCAACAAATAATTTTTCGAATATTTTTATATACAATATTATTTTAAACTTAGGGGGACTCCTGCTGAAAATTTTTGGTTAAAATCGTTAGAGCCGTTAATGAGAAAGTCGAAAATCAAAAAAACGGTTCTATGACAGGTACCGTTATTAACATTTTGCCCCAAATTTTTTTTTTACCAAAACGTAGTCCATGTCCATAATATCACACCTAATTTTTTTTATCAAAATCGTTAGAGCCGTTTTCGAGATAAATAAGATTTTGCATTACGGGTGTATGGGGGGTACCGTTAGTTTTAGAGCTAAAAAAAAAAATTTCAATTTCGCCTCTAGGGAATCACCGAAGACCCATAACTACCGAGTTTGAAGAAAATAGGTCCAGTGGCTTAGGCTCTAGATCGAGGTACAGACATACAGACAGACAGACAGACAGACGGAATTGCCGGACCCACTTTATTCGTCTTCGCTATCATCGTAATGTCAACTTTGATCAAAATCTCGAGTTCAATTTTTTTTCCAAATGCAGAACTTGCCCTATAGTACCTATATCGCAAGTAAAAATGGTTCTTTGGGGGGTACCCTCAATATTTTTTATATTTTTAATCTGTCGAACAATTTTTAAGAAAAAAAAATATTTACAAAATTTCGAAAAAAATCGTATGGCAGGTACCGTTATTTTTAGTCTTAAAAAAAAAGAAAATAAATGTGTGAGGGGAAAAAATTAAAAATGATATCTACCAAGCTTAAAGAAAATCGGCCGAGCCGTTTATGCTGTAGTCGAACAGACAGACAGACATAATTGCGAAACCCACTTTTTTCGTCTTCGCTATCATCGTAATGTGAACTTTGATCAAAATCTCGAGTTTGATTTTTGTTTACAAATGCATAACTTGCCCTATAGTATAAGTCGCAAGTAAAAATAAATATGCACTTAGTCTTTTGTGAACTATGTATGTATATAATTTCACTTAAAGCACGTTATGTGAATCTTAAAGACTTTGAAAAGACACAAAATAAACAACATAAAAAAGGGCTTAAAAGTGGAGATTTGCATAAGGTGTAACATGATAGTACTAAGGGGTGGTGTAAGAAAGATTGGGATATAGAAAAAAAAACATAAAATGTGTTGTTACATACCAACCAAAAGAAAAAACTAAAGAAAATAAATCGGAAGCAAAACTTAGGAAATTGTGTAAACCTATGTATGTATTTTTCTTAAAGGCTATAATAGTCAATAAAATGGTTGTACATAAGTGAAAAAGCTATGCATCATAATAAGAATTAGCACCTTAATTATTCCCATGAAGAAAAGAGTAACCTAAACTATCCGAAAATATTCCAAATACTAAATACAAAGAATTGAACTAAAAGTCACAAAAACCCTTTTATTACATTTCGTAAAAATTGGAAACGGTATCGTTTGAAGAAGCTGTGTCGTGCGTTTTGTTCGCTTCGTTATAGAGTTGTAGCTGAAATACGTAAAGCCAAATCCCATCATTTCTGTCAACAGCTCAGAACATCTTTAAACGGACGTCAGCTTTGGAAAAACCTTCATAATATTGGGATAGGTAAGACAAAAATCAGACCAGGTGAGGGTATCGATGGTAACATCCTCAACAAAACATTTGTATCTGCTCCATCGGGGCAGATACCCCAAGACAGCGCCGAAAACTCCCTTTCGTTTATTGATCATCGCGATGTCCCTGGCTTTGATTTTTCCGCAGTAATAAGTGCTGATGTCGGCGAAAGTGTTTGTTCTATCATGTCAATTTGTGTAGAAAACTCATGTAAAATTTCAATTTTTCCTCCGGTGCTGCAAAATTAATTTTTTCTTACCTGACTAACAGAAGACAAGCAGTGCAAGTTAGAGGTAGCCTTTATAATTTTTTGCCAAATGTTACTGGTGTGCCTCAGGGATCCATCCTTTAACCCCTTTTGTTTTTAGTTTATGTGAATGAACTTCCATCTTCACTTGCAAATTGTTCCTCTAACATGTACCTACGCTGATGACATTCAGCTATATTTTAGCTGACCATTAGGACTTATTGAGCATGAGGCATTTTGTGTCAATGAGGACTTGGAGAAAGTGGTGAATTGGTCGGAATTGAATGGTCTTGTTTTAAACCCTAAAAAATCTTGTCATTTCTAGAAAATCTATTGATCTCACGTATTTCCCACGGATTGTATTGAGCAATGCTCCAATCGAATACGTTTTAACAGCAACAAATTTCAGAGTGACCTTCAACCTTCAACAATTTGCTAACTTTGAAGTAGTTTTCTAGCTCGTTTTTAATTTTAAACTTTTTCTAACATGTATCTTAGTAAAACAATTTTCTTAATAAATTACTTCTGACCACACCTAAAGTAATGACAGTTCATGCAAAAAAGTAAGAAAACAGACCTTTTTCGACATTTGTAATGTCAAAGAATCATGTGAAGTTAGCACGATACTAAAAAAATAAAATAGCTATTTTGATGATTTTAAATTTGCAAAATCGTTATTTAAACCAAATATAAAACTAAATAAAATTTTAGCATCGTACTAATTCGACTAAAATTTTGCGCCATTAATTCTAGTACATTGTCTTCCAAATTGGTCCAGCAATGCCGGAATGAAATTGCTAGCCTGAATATTAACCTCAATGTCACTCTAATCCAGGTTCTGGACATACTGCCATTGATTGATGGGAATGAACGGGCGAAAGAGCAAGGTCAGACAAATATCCACCCTTCATAACACACTTGCGGAAAGAGTCTACATTTCGCTCAGAGTTATGTAGGGTAATATTTTCTCAATTTTTTCTCGACGAATCAAACCGTAAGTCGAGCATATTATCTAACTGCATTATATTCTTATAAAAAAAAATTGGCCTACCTATAATAAAACTCGAACACTTGATCTGTTGTGAACACTCAGGCAAAACATAGCCAAGATCATTGCTACCTGCAGCGGACACTGGCCAATAGGAGAAAATTGCACCGAAGCTAGGCATTCCTCACAGAACTCACTGTCATATCTGTGAGGACAAAGGAAACAGTTATTCATTCTCTCTGCAAATGCAAACGCCCTGCTCTGGCAAAATTTAGTGTACAATCATTAGAAAGGGCATTTTTTCACAGCATTGACGAACTTTCAGAAATGAAGATCAAAGGGATGAACTTCTGTTACTTCTGTGTCGTGCTCTCCGATTCTTTTACGGAGCTATATGGTGCATGGGAGTCAGATGATCACTCAATCGGATTAGCAACTGGTTCAGGACCAGTCACCAAGCTGCCTCGCTTGGCACAGTTAATAGATGGTTTTAAATGCATGTGTTGGTCCGGTTGAGTGAGTGATCTGAATTCCTGATGATTGCACAAAAGCAATCACAATAAGACCCATCAAAGCCTTGTACATGCTCTTCTTAAACTCAATCGAAACTGGATGACACCGTGAGAATATCTATATCAATTCCATCCACAGGTTCAAAAGAATATGGTAACAAAATGGCGCACTTCAGGGCTAGACTGCCAGTGGTCGCCATGTCTACATACCTACCATTGAGCTTGAAGATCGCTTTGACCCTTTGTATACCTTTATTGAGTTGAAAAGAGCTTCGTTCGACTCGATCCCATTCGCTCAGCGGTGTCGAGTCGAAATGTGAGACGAAAAACCTGGGTCGAGGAGTTGGCTTAACAAAATGTTTCAGAATCGCTCAACACCATTTCAACTCAACTCCAAATCGAGCTCTTAACTCAAATGACGAAAAACCTGGGTCGAAAATCCGACTCTAATCCAACTCGATCTTTCGATACTGCATATAAACGTAGTAAGTATCGTATGATACTTTGACATTTACAAAAGACAAAAAAGGTTTGTTTGTTCACTTCACGCAGGCAGACAACTTTAATGAATCACATGCATGTTGTATGTAATTTCAAGTGTTAAGCGCCCAATACACGGTACAATCTATCGTACCGACTTGAGTTGTACCGATATCGGTAGCGATATCGAAAGTGAGCACACACACCATACGACTAGCTCACGATTTCATCAACTGTCAAAAAAGTTCCTCATTTTCATGTAAATGTAAACATTCCAAAGACAAGGCAACGACCTGTATTTATCAATGAATTCTAACCAGAATTCTTTTTCTGTTATTGAAACCATTTTTCTCCTACTAACTAGCTGCTAAAACAAAAGCATCGGTTTCACGGTCATCACATACGTTACAAACGGTACGATTCCCATCAAAGCAGCCGTATGCAACCTCTCGTTTTCGCTCGATAGCATTCGACCATGCGATTTCAGTACAGCGGATACTTTGTTTTGCACACACGATACAATCATCGCATGCGATTCAACTTTTGTACGATAATCGGTACAATAATTGTATCGTGTATTGGGCGCTTTATACATTTTTGTTGGGTTCTATGTATAATCCCCTTCTCTGAATTTAAATTTTTGATTTACTTTGAGTTACTATTGCTGCTTATGTGTCTGTTGTTCTGGACTAGCACAACCTCGAAAGCATTTAGATATGTTAAGAGTAGGTATTTCTTTTATTTAGTAAACACGCCGTATAACAACAGACTGGTAAACAATTGGATGGCCTATGCGAAAATATGAATCAGCAATTATCGCTGTCAATTGTTATGAGCACATATTCAATTTTTATTTTTTATTCGTTTAAATATTATTAACAATATCATACTTGATGTACAACGCGAGATGTTTATCTTACTAAAAAAAAACTTGAGTTTCTAGAAAATCGTTTTACCGGATCAGGTTATTTTTTTTTTAAATCCACAAAACTTGCCGAGAATGCTGAATTTATTGCAAGTGAATCAAAATACTTTGTCAGCTCATTCTGTATTTTTTTGTTTTTATGTGAAAAATATTTGATTGTATTGCCTTCTGTCCTCTGTCCTCTACAATTAAAATTAAGTTTTTTATTTATTTTTGTATTAAATTTAGTTTATTTTTTTTTTCGTTTTTACAAATTTCGCAACAATCAGCAATTAATTGAACTCAATTTGTGCCGTCCCATACATTTTTATTGACGAACCTAAATAACCTTCTCTATGCATTATTTTGAATTGAAAACCTTTATATACTCCAATTTTACAATTTAATCAAAACAAATAAACACGAAGAAATCGTTAAGTTTGCAATTTAATGGATCGAATGGAACCAACGATCAACACGGCCTCTTTACATAGAATTTACATGTATACATATATGTATATCTATGTGGTTTTATTTGTTAACTGTGAATGCTAAAAACACGCCACATGAATTCATTGATACATACATGCATAGTTAGTATGAATAATGTCTTGCTCATCGTTTAAACCATCAATGTGTTAGGTTTTTTTTTTGCTTTGGGGGAAATTGTGACCCATTATTTCGTACGTAGAGTGTAGAGAGTTGTCTGTGGCACAATAATTTACGTGATGTCAGAGAAAATTGGTTTTTCTGAAAGATATTTTTTCACTAGAAACATTATTTTCGAGAGAAAATTTTCTAGCAAGTGTTTAATGATTTTTTTGTTAGGCGATGCATCGGAAGCTCGAAAATAAAATGACAGTCATTCCAGTCTTTAAAGTTTTTTTTTTATAATCAGAATAGTTTCTAAAAAAATTAAAACATTAGAAAAGGCTTACATATAAAATGAATGACATAATTGGGGAACCAAAGTTCAATAACGTTATTTAAAAAATTCTGAATTAATAATGAAGGCCAGTGTCATTTCCCAATCGATGTCGATAGTCGAAAATCTATTTTGGTATTGTGAATCTCTATTGTGAGCGAAATTTTTCGTCTAGACAATCGATCTTTGTCGTTTACATTTTTCTGTTCGTATACATACATTTAAAGAGTTGAATTCTGTGGATAAAAAATGTAGTGCGTTTTAACTTATTGACTTATTATTTCTATAATAATAATTATTTTTACCACAGCCTAAAACTTGTGAGCAATGCAAAACAGATGGAAAAGCTCATTAAATTATTGGAAGCGAATCCTGACATTGCAAAGGGAATTTTCGGAAAAGTTCAAGGTGGCAAAATTTAACTGCTGAACTAAATAAATAGCTTTGGCTCTCCTATGCGTGCTTGTGTAAATAACACATGTACCAAATGACAAAATATAAGATTTATTCACATTAAGCACATTCGTTATTCACAGTAACAATATTATCTCATGTGGTTAAGATATACAATACCAAAAAGAAAATTTGTCAATGCTTTCGGCTTTTTTTGGGTCGAGTGTTGAACGACACTCGCAACAAGGGCCTAAGCTATTTTTATCCTGCGCTTTGACGGTCGGTTGAAATGTTCATTCGTTTTGATTCTCATGCAGTTTAGAGATATTGGCGCAAAATTTTATTCGAATTATTACGATATTAAAACTGTTTTAGTATCAAAGGGCACGGTAGTGCCCAGCCAAGTTCTGACACTACACCCTTTGTACAGGAACAAACTCAGGCGAGTTTGTACCAATGAAGTCAGAAACTTAAAATTCCGAATATTTGCTAAGCTAGTCAGGCACAGGCGCCTCACCAAATTTCAATTTTCTAGCATAAGCGGTTCCTGAGATACAAGGCCTCAAAAATCACAAAAACCGTGACTGACTGACAGATCATCAAAATTATGGAGCACTTCCCGACATCGTAGAATCTTGTAATCTTGCACAACGGTAGGTCTTGTCATGCAAGCAGAGGAAAAAATCGAAAATTTGAGGTTTCCATTCAGGGGCGTGGTATCCGCCCACTTTCTCAGAACTGATGTAAATTATATATGGCACACTTCCGATTGCAGTAGAACAATGAAATTTGTTAGAACGGTAGGGCTCAAGTTGCATATAAAGGACCAAAAATAAAAATTGGCTTTTTCCATTCAGGGAGCGCGGTATCCGCCCACTTTCTGAGAAAATGTTTGATTTATAGGGAGCACTTCCGATTGCTGTAATTAAGGTAGGCAAGTTTTTTTTATGCCCAATTCGAAAGGTCTTAAAAACTTGACCAGTCAGCATTAAATAATAAAATTTCTCTATTACATTGTAGCTGTTTCAATATTTTTCTTCTTTAAATATTCGGTATTAAACCTTCATGAAGTAACAACTTGGCGTACTTTTAGATCTCAGTACTTTTCACGGCTGACTTGTTAGACAAAGGTTTTTGTTTAGAAGAACTTCTTTTTTTAACATTTATGTTTTTGGTCTGATGATATTTTTCTAAAACGAGGATTTTGAAAATTTTAATCGCATTAAGTTTCGTACATCTCAATGTCAAGTTTGATCAAAATGTCGGGTATGAATTTTATTTCCAAAACTTGTCCTACCTATGTACCTGTATCGTAAGTTAAAAATTGTTTTGGCGAATATTCACGTTTTTTTTTTTATTTTTTGAAGATTTTCAAACTATTTTTAATAAATCATGCCGAGCATGAAGCTATCAGGGAAAATATCAATTTAATATTAAAATGGCGTTAGATCTGATATTCCTAATTTTTGGGATAAGGAACCGATTTTTCGGAACCTTAATCCAAAAAATCAATATAATAGGCATGACTAATATCGATACGGATTTGTACTACAATCAAATTGGAACTATCAATATTTTCTAATGAGGTAACGTTCTTTGTTTAATCGCTTGATGCTTGACGATTAAACACGCTCTGTCTAGTTATGCATATTCCAATCAATTTTCAAACAGCGTCAAACAAATAAAATGAACATCATTGAACTTTGTATCATCTGAGAGATATACATATACTGCTGCACAAAACAACTGATTGCACAATTTAATAAACAATAATCATTGATTGTTCATTTTTATAAAATAATATTACCTTGTAGAAATAGTTTTGTTTCTTTGTAGAAATATTTCTATTTATTATTTCGATCTTAAACAATAGATACTTTACGTCAATCATCTTGGTTTTTTTTTACACATGCACTTTTTTTATAAATCGACATGTGTAGCCTCATTGTCTATATTGTTTAAACAAAAGAGATTAGAAGAATTAAATGACTTAATGAGAACGTTATTGTAATTAAATTCAATTTGGGAAGGGGTTTTTCGCACAATTAAAACAAAATGATTAGGGCTTTACAAAGGAAATTTTGTATGAAAAATCAGAATTGAAATCCAGGAAAAGGTTAAGTTCAATGGAAAATTAGACTTCTCTTCCATTAATGCTGATTTATTTTAACTTAGAATATAACTGGTTTTTTATTGAACTTAATTCAAATATTCGGTTAATTGTGAACAAATATGAATTGAAAAAAATATACCGTGAGAAAGATTGTGATTTGTGTATTTATTTTTTATTTCACGTGAATTTTATTTAATTCACACAATTTGTTTGTTCGGTTTTCTCAAAAATTTTAACCCATATTGAGTTTCTATATAATCTCCCCCCACAGTAGCTGTTTATCAACAATGAAGAACAAAAGCAGTACTTGAAAAATAAATTAAAAAAAAAAACAATCAAACAAAAGCATCTGTGAGATACAGATACTGCGCTTGCACAGGGTCTACTCTTACGGAACAATAAAGTCACGCAAATAAGTCAACTGATAACAATTTTATTGTTTATTGATTTCAAATTTAAATAAAAGCAAAACAAATCTTAAATTCTGTGCGGTGGATTAATCGATGGTGGATTGTAAAATAAAGTATATATTCATGATGGGAAATTTGATGGACAACAAATAATAATAAATTATTGAGTAAAAAAAAACATAAACAAATATGCTTTGCAGTTATCAATCTTATAAACATTTACTATACCTATACAAATATGTAGATAGTAGGTACTACATCGATTGCATTTTATCAGTTTTCTTTTATTTGCGTTTTATACAAAAGCGTAAAATTAAATTCATTGACCAGCAGCAAAAAAAAACAATGAATTTTCTTTTGAAGGGACTTGATAGTAATTTTTGAATTTCAACACAATGAAAATAGGTACATTAACCTCTAAGGGGGCAGATATAGCTATCATTGGAACTCATCATTGAAAATTGTAGTTATTGGTTTTGAGGCTTTTAAAAAGGAGAGTCAGTAATAATATTATTTATGCCTTCCAAAAGCTTTCGATTTTAGTTAAATAGTCTTTTAAATTAGTTTAGTTCTGAAAGGTTAAGTTTTGAGTTTAGTTTAGTCAACAAATATGAACTTTATTTGTATGACGCCGGGGTACAAAATATGTTTCATCGGAGAAATAGTTCTTGGCAACTTTATTAGGTTTTTTATATGTATTTTGTGCAGTGACTGAAGCCCGTCAAAGCGTTTTCCTAACTCACCTACTAATGAGTGTCACATGCCCCAATATTCAATCATAAAAACTTACTAAACTTAGTTCAAATAATAATTAACACCAAACAATGAATCTATCATCCAATTGGGCTTACGTTCCTTTTTTCCAAGGTGATAGAAATGCTGATAAATATGTTGAAGAACGAAATCTTCTCAATGGCTTTCGTAGCCACAGGTCCACCATTTTGATTGAAATAAATTTTCAAATGAATTAAAATCCAAAAGATATGAAGATTCATACAAGAAAAATTCGGAACGTCTTTTTAAGGATTTTTTTAAAATCACGGATACCAAAAACAAACAAACAAATAAGAAATATTTTTATTTGTCACAGTTGTCTGAAGAAGGCTGTTATCACATCCGAAACGTCACAACCTACAAAATAAAAAATAACAACCAAATATTGACCATAAGCCCACTTAAGAACAAACATTATTTTTTTAAGATTATTGCAATTGATATTTCAAAAGCATTTTATAGAGTTTGGCATCAAGCTCTCTTATAGAAAATGCGTGCATTTGGTATTAATGAATGTCTTCTTCGTTGGAATATTAACTAAATACTTTTCCAACCGCTCACTACAAGTTAGAAGGTTTTATTTCGGAAATTCATAAAATAAATGCTGGTGTGCCGCAGGGTTTCGTTTTATCTACGACTCTCTTTCCCATACTCATCAATGGTCTTTTGTCTGAAACTTCGAATCCATTAAGTAGTTTTCCTAATGACAGTTCTCTCAGCTTCTCATATTCGTTTTCGATATTATTATGGAAAGGGGAATTATAAACCGCATGCTTCAAAAACTCAATGCTGTCTTCTGTCGTTAAAGCGCAACCAACCGCAATTCCGCTATCCATGAGCGATTATTGCATTGAGAAAATCGAACAGCTCACAGTTCTCGGTATACGTATGCATCACAGACCACCTTGTGTGGAATTTCAACATAAAAAACAGTGCTAAGTCTTAAGGTTTTCTTCGATGGTGCAAGAAATGTGTCACCCCTTCTGATCAGGCTATGAAGTACATATTCGTCCAAAGCTTTAGTATAATTCCCATATTTAAGCAGATTAGTATTCCCTTGAGCTCGACTTCGGACGAACTGGAGATTCTTTCCACGAATGTGGAATGCTTTATACGACTTAATTATGATATTCAGACATTCAAAACCAATGTGCATCGGTATATCTTTTTAAATCCCCTCTAACTTTCCTAAACGCTCACAATGTGCCCAAACATTTTAAATATAGTTAAATTTCCTTAAGTGCGTTCAAAATTATAGAAAAAAAAAACAAAATCCCAGCCAAAATCTCAGCCGAGCTGTCAGGGTTAAATGAATGTCGTTTTCGTTTGGGTGTTTGGAGTGCTTTGTGAGTACCTTTTGAACTTCGTTTACAAAAACCTTCGCTTAAATATTCAGGTGTTGTTTTCACTTTTTTTCTGTTCCAAATTTCGAAAAGGAGTTAATATATAACTTGTCAAAAGTGATAAATTATTAAAGAAACCATTTTGTTAAATGGCTGCATTCAATTGTGTGTCTGTGTGTATATTTGGCAAAACGATTATTTCATATTCAATTGCAATCGAAAAGGAACTCAGAAAGTTCGGCCGAAAACGCAAACTCCTCTATAACTTTACGATACTACCAAGTAAAATCACTTTGGTGTCAAAAGCTATTCTCAACAGAAAACTGGGTCATGAGCATGACTTAATTCTGATTGAATTTATTTGCACGATTAAGTTCCCTGATTTAAATCAGAGTTAAGTAAAATTTTGGGGGTTATGAGGAATTTTGTCTTAAACTCTTATATATACATTTATGTACGTTCTTACGTTGGACTTAGATATTTAAGTATCATTTCAACAAATAGATCTTAAAGATTTAAGAAGTCGAATTATTTTAATTTTTAAAATATTTTTAGTGTGACATTTTAAATTTAATAAACAATAACACCTGTCAGTGCTTACTTGTCAGTCATTGTTTTCGTTGAGTAAACATGTGTCTCGATCTCGTTAAATCCGATCAATACTTTAATTTTTAAAGTTACTGAAAATATCAATATACGAGTATCTGTCAAAATCTGGCAACAATTTTGTAGCCATCCACAAGAATCCCACAAAATGACAGTTCTTCTTCTGAAAACAGTGAGAAATGCTTCTGGATTTTATTCTAGAATCTTATAAATTGCTGCCATATCAGATATGGAAAACAAGTATGCATTTGGAAAATGTATGCATTTCTCTACATATTAAGTAATATCAAACAATTATGTAATATGTGAACTTTTCAAAGAAAATGTTCAAGAATTCAGTCACCAAGAATAAGAAGCTTTTGGGATTCCTTGATTCAATTGCTATTCATTTTCAATTCTAGAAGTATTAAATTTCAAACGATTTATTGATACCTCATTTAACAATGAGAATGAAAAGCTAAAAGTTAAACATTTGCGTGAATTAGAAGTTTAAGTTTCCGCAAGAGATCAATAATAATTGTGAAGATGAAAAACAGAATCGGAGACAAAACGGAGCCCTGAGGGACGCTAACTAATTTCATTTCTAATCTAAAATTAACGAAATAAATGTGTATCTTAAAGCTCGAGATTTGAACGAAGAGTAGATTTTTGTTAATCGAGATTTAGACTTCATCTGTCAGTAGGTGCCTTGTTAACTATTTTATTGGTTTTGATATAGTTTACTAAGTGAAATTAAACAACGTTAACTATGTTTTCCCGCAATAAAACATGCAAAATGCTTATTGGACTTGAACGTTTATAGTAATTTCCAATTGCCTTTTTTTTCTTTCAGTATTTCAAAGAGACATTTATTTTGTTTTTATTTTAACGTCAAATTAATAATGGTTTATCAAATTAATATATACATTTATTGGTATATTATATATATAATATAATATTCTTTTTGTATTGTGTTAAGAGTTTAGAACTCACAAATTTTGATAAATTGAATTATTTTGTATTACTATGATTCATCACTGTGTATCAAAGTGTACCTTGGAGGTGATATACTTTCAAGGTGTCGCAAAACACCGAAGTCAAACATCACGATAAGATTAGTTTTTTTTTTTTTTTTTCTTAAGTGCTACTTGCCCTGAGGAGTATAGTGTCATTATAATTTGCTTCTAGACATATGTTCTCAGTCATAAAATATGATCAAAGGTCAAAAAGACTCGTTGAATGCATGATATTTTATATTTATAGTGCAATTTTTTTTATGTCAGTTTATATGACAGCAATTTCATTGTCAAGACCACAAATTGTCGTATAAGTTCATTTGCCTCTTGACAATCGACAAGGCAATTTGGTTTTTTTCCTTGTTTTATCATGTAGAACTCATTTGCAAATTAACAATTGCAATGCATGACTATGTGTACTATTAAAATTGTTGTTCTAAGACAATTTAATTAATTTATTATAAAATAATTACGTCAGGGAGATATTTTTTGTTTTGATTATATTGACTGGACTTTACACTAAATCATTTTTTTATATTTTTTATTTAATTAAAAAAAAAAAAGAAAATATTTATCAGAATCACAATCACTCGACACAATCATAACCACAATATTATTATAATGTATATTGTGTACATTAGTCATTTGTTGGATATTACATTTTGTCATTCAGACTACTATCTGTAGATTAAATAGACTTAATTTTATACTTACATATTACAAATGGTACTTAAGTTTTTCGAGTTGGCAACTTTAATGTTATGACATTTTTGTCGTTAAGCGGAAATTTTTTGACGTTTAACATTTGCTTAGCTTATGTGCACTTAATGGAGTTCAGCAAACTTTCGTTCACTTAACTGTGAATCGCCGCATAGTAAAATTTGACAAAGACGGTTAAGAACTGTGTTCATTTTGGACTCATTCCTCCGACTTTTTTTTGACAGTTCAAAATCATCTCACTGCTTGATGACAAGAGCCAAATGAGCCAGGATTAAAAAAAAAAATGTTTTACGTCCATTTTTATTTTGGCACCAAAATTCTCCAGAAGATCATTTTGTCCGATCGGCAAATGCTGAATGTCAAAACGTGTGGAAGTGTTCACATTGCTTTCACCGTTAAAATAATTCGATTGAATGATAATAAATAACACAAAGAGTAACACATTTCCCAGCGCTCACAGCTGTTTCGAACTTGTATGTGAATTAATTTACGAATTCTGAACAAGTATGTGTAATAATTTTGTTTGAGCACAGTCAGATGTCATTTTTCATCAATACCAGGATGATTACGATTGTCAAATATTAAAAACTCACAACGGTCCGCATCATTCTTAACAGTGAAAACATATATATGTATCATTTGGATTTTAAATAGCAATCGTTATAGTTTATAGTTTTGATAATGTCCACGATAACGATTTGTCAAAATTTAATATGATATGATAAATATTATTGTGACAACTGGAACTACAATCATCTAAAAGTTGGCAAAAATTGAGCATCTTTTTGAAATATTGTCCCACTAAATTGATAATTAATAATTTTTTTGATAGCTTTAGAATATTTTTGACACTTTATAAACATTTTGTTACTGTCAATATTAAGAGTTTATCCTACGGTAAACTGTCACATTTGTTAATTTTCACAGAAAAAGTCTCCGTTAGCTGGTAACACAATGAAATTAAACTCGTTCATCAAGTGTTAAGGTATCTATCAGACAATTCCCATTACTTAAAAACAACAAAATTTAAAAATCAGTATACTTAAAATTGAATGTTTTTTTTTTAACTTTTCAAAGTTACTTTCAGTCAAACAATCGATAACAAATCAAAAACAAAAAAAATATGACTCAAAGGTTCTTTGTTTTGTTAAATTTTGAAATTGCAAACAAAAATATAGAGTTATAAAAATGAGATCATTTTATGATAATATTACCATTAAAATAGAACAAGGAATCAACATTTTATTATGTGATTATCCTAATCGCACATTGATTTTCAAATAGAACACACGACTCGGTCGGGTCGTAAATATTTGCATTTTGTTGGTTAAGAGTGGACATTTTTTCATTATTTTACGAAACATTAAAAAAAAGATATTTAACTTAACTCTAAGTTAAATAAAAGTAGGTATGTCTAACCAACAAATTTAATCTGAGTTTAGTCGTGCTGTCAAAATTCTATTCTATTCCATCGCTTTCCGTAGTATCGCACTTCGATTTCAACAAATTTTTAACATACTTTATGTCAGAAATATGTGTTTAGTTAGTAGAGATTTAATTATTCGGGACTTATATTGACTGAAAAACATGTTTTAGGTTTAATTCGAGCTAAATACCCGAAACTAGAATCATCTTCCACTGACAAACTGGGTCTAAGATTTTTTTAAAGAGGTAATTTATATTGACAAAAATAAAGATGGACTTTAAAAGTTTAAAAGAAAAAACACTTGAAACAAAAATTTAGACTTTCCTGTATGTTTAATTGAATAACAGTGAAAGCTATCATAAACGGAAACTCATGATCCCCGATTTATTTGTCCAGTTGTGAGAACTGTCCGGTTAAGAGAAGTTTAAGAAAAAAAAAAACGTTTCTTATTAAAAATATTCCCAGTGTATGCAATTAAAAGAGGGAATAACAGTTGAAATGCATTAATAAAATGTAATCTGCCTTTTTTTCTGGTTACATAACACAATGAGTGAATGTGAGCGAAAATATTAACGGCAGAATTAAGCTAGATTAGATAATCAGGGAATCTCATAATAAACTCAAAATTTAACTACATTTCGCAAGAGCGCAGCAAGCTAAAGAAGAACTAGAGAATATCCCTTAAAGCTCACATAGAAATAACGTTCTATCCGTTTATTAAAGCTTCGGGTCCGGTTATCGGAGGTTATCGGAGGGGCCCTATTTTGTAAAACGATTATCGTTGAAATTACTTCGTTATCGTTGAAATGCGATTATGTTTAACGAGAATAGTTTAATTTTAACGATACTCGTTAATTATAACGACTGCCATATACCTATCGTTTAACTTTCGTTTTATCGTTTCTTGATTTATATTTTTTTTTAATTTATTTATGTCAATTTTTGACATTCCTAATAGTCGAGAAGTTGGCTGCGCTTCAAAAAAAATGGTTTTTTTTTCGGTTAAGCTTGGCAACATCTTTTGTACGCCTTTTTCGTTTTACTTAATCGCTCTTTGTCGTGACTATCGTATTCCTCAATATCGTTGACTTGCCGCTCGTTTCGTAATACAAAATAGGGCCCCAGAAAAAAGTGTGCGCGTTCGTTTATAAGAATGCAGTTTATATGGGAAAAAAAAGCTTGGTTTCCGGAAACTCTTCGAAAGTTTGTTCGAAAATTCCTTGCCCCATTTTCCAAAAAGTGGGGAAGTGCGCTTCCTTCCAATTTCAACACTCCCATACGGACACCCTCACCACGCAAATCGGCAGATTAACATACCTCCAAGTTCGAAAACAGTTTAATTTCACAGTTTGGGTATGCCTGAACAAGAGAGAGTGGCTCTCATTTTCGAACTTCGAAAAACACTTGTGAGTGGTTGGTGAATACCATAAAGAAATTTCAAGTTAAGAGCCTCGTAAAGTTAAGAGCCGTTTAAGAGCGCTCGGTGAATACCAGCCTTAGAGTTTTATGTTGAGATTAAAAATTTCTGATTTTTGTTTGAACAAACAGAGCAACCTTCTGACAGTTGTAAAATTGCAACTGCTGTACCCTTATTTAGTACCTTACGTTCGAAACAGTAATTTCCTTTTCGGGAAAATTCGAATAAATTTTGCTTATAATCTTGACAATTATGGCTGAGATATTTACACTATACGTATAAAATGAAAATATTTCCATATATCCCCCTTATTCGTTTTAATGTTTTAAGTAAAATGTTAGTCAATTTTTTTTCACGAATGCAAAGCTAGCCCTTAGAATACTTATGCTTATCACAAGCAAAATGTATAAAAATTAACTTGATATTGATTCACAGTATTACAAGGAAACAACAAGTTAATACATGAATAGGTTTTAATTTTTTAATTTTTCAGAAAAAGCAACAAATGAGGAAAAAATAAAAAGGAAATTTAATAATTACTTTCGATTGACGTCATTTGATTGAAAGTCAACGCCTGCGTGAGTTGGCCACACAATACTTAGTTTCCTTTATTTGTTGAGATAAGATTGAAACAATAATACTTTTTTAATATTTTTTTTATTCTATGCAAATTTTTTTTTGTTCGATTTATTGATTATCATTATTTTTGCAAAATGTCCCTGAGTGGTCAATGCGTCGTAGAAGAAGTTTAAAGCCACACTATCTTTGTATCAATTTACTGAAATTGGATTGCTGGAAATTGTTTTATTGGTAAATAAATTTTTTAAAACAATTTAGTACTCATGTTCTAAAATTTCAGCGACAATTAAACCAAAAATTGAACTTAAATAGATTGCGTTTCTTAAAAAGTCCCAAAACGCAAAATTAAAAAGTTGTCAAACAATGATTATTTTTTGTGTTATCTTTCCAGCAGCATATTATTCACCTCAATCAAATATTAACCTGATCTTTGGTGAATTATTTAAATCGATGTAATGTACCACAATTTATATGTTAAAAAATGTGTTAAATGCAAAAAACAAATATTTTATGACCTCCTTCTCTCCTTTCCTTCTTCTCTTCAGTACTTTTCAAATTTGAAATAAAATTATCAGGGCAACGGGTTTTGGTAGCTCTAAAGGAATATTTTATTCACCATTCACATGAGAGTGACCAACGACCGACGAATAAAGGAACATTCGTCCATTTTAATATTTTATTCACAAGAATGATTTTGAGGTAAATTGCACTCGAACAATTCATTCGTTGCAGTGTGGATGATATGTGGAACGCGAATAGAGTTTGACAGTTCGTAATTTCCCAATTTATTTTCTCAAATAAGAGAAATTTAAATATCTTAACATTAATTTCAATTAGTTTTCAACCATTCTGTCTACCTTTTGTTAAGGATTTAGTCTTTTAAATAATTTAAATCCAATTCGTCCTTTTATTCGTATGAATACTCCTTAAGGATTTTGGAATGACACATTAGTTTAGGATTTTGGAATGACACATTAGCAAGAAATTTATTTAATTCAACTACACCCAGAAAGAAGGATGTTGGGTAAAATTATACTTTTTAAAAAAGTAGAATTGAAATACATGGTATTTTAAATGAGCTTAAAAAAAGTATTTAATTGATTGAAGTTATCAGATATCAAATACTTGCCTAAAAGTGCTGATAATAATTTCAAAAAAAAATTGACAAAAATACAAAATGAAAGGTTTAAGTGGGTTATTTAAAGGAAGGTTTCTTACGAGACAATTTACCACAATTTGTTTAAAAAGTCAAAACAAAAAAAAAATATCGAGCTTTGAAAAAAAATTTTTTGGCCATTTTTGGGTCGCCATTTCTCGTGTTCATAAGTTTTTGGTCAAATTGTGGTAAATTGTCTCGTAAGACACCTTTCTTTAAATAACCTACTTTGTTTTTTTGTTTCAGTCCAGCCAATTCTGTGATTAACTGTCCGCCATGGGACCATGTGTTTTTTGATGGGTCGACGTTTGCGCCCTCTATAATTCGGCCAAAATTCGAAAATTAAACAAAAAACATTTTTTTTTGTACTCTTGACGCATGTATTCATTATTTAAAAAAAAAATTATGTATTACCTAATAAGGTTTCAGAGAAAAAAATTCCCAAAAATCGTGCGTTTTTTTGGCATTCTAGACGGTACTAGTACCTTAAAAGAAGAAGAAGATTAGTTTTTGTAGAAATCGTTGCAAATTTTGTTGAAAAAAGACAGATCCCAATGATTGAGAACGACCCAAAGGGCTGGGTTAGAAAATTTGGAAGCTAGAATTGAGTCGGAGCTCTAATACGAGAAAATGTGATTGAAAACAGAAAAGAAAATATGGAGAGAAGTTTAAAAACTGGGTTAAACGACTACAACCAAGAACGTTTTATATCATATCATTTCTATTAGTATTTTTGGCCTAGTAAGCAGTGCTGCATGCAGATTCTACAATGCTCATGAAGAAACTCAGGATCACATATGAGCACATATTTTCGACGTTACCAGTAATGTTCTCTGAAAGTTCATTCTCCAAATAATTTTCTAAAAGTAACACATTTAGAAGAAGAGCTAATATGATGAGAGAAGTTTCATCCAGCTGAGCATAAGGGCACAATATTCTTAATTAGTTCGCAAAGCTAAGTATCGGCGATTTTCAGCTCTGACAATATTTTCAGGAAAAATATATCCCAATTATCTTACAACCGTTTTAACTTACAATTTTCTCTGACATTTTGTCGGATATTTCTAACAATCATTTGCACCACACAATTGTGGTGGTATCTGACAACGAAAAAATTCTTAAATACAAATCGATGCGCGACGCAGTTTGTAGGATATTAGATGCGCACAAATATAAAGTGGGCCCGTATCACGTAAGACTAAAACGCTCAATCTATTGACTATTTTCCCCTATCAACTTAACTTATTCCATGCCTGCCTACACATTCTCCTAGTAAACACGTTAACAAAAATTTTAATTTTTCTGACAGTACCTGCGAACCGATCAACCAATTTGTAATAAACAAACGTCAGCCAACTGTGGGAACTGTCAATTTTCAACCTGACAACGTAGTCAGACAAGTAATTGTCAGAGTTTGAGACAAAATTTTGCTAACCGTGTGAACTGAAAATTTAGCATTGTATGATAGTTCGCTATTATCAGCTAATTTGCAGGTTATTGTCAAACATTGACATATCTGACAAAAGTCTATTCTTACAACAACGTTACGTAATGGAAAACAGAGTTCAATCATCTTCCTTCAAATGTCTCGTTTCTTTGATTCTTATTTCCTCAATACTCTTTTATTTCATTTCTGAGCAACAATCATTCAAAAATTTGAAAAATTCTTCAACTTAGCTTACGTCATTACTAAGATACACCTACAACTGTGGGTAAACAAAAACAACTATGTATTGCAAGGCGTCATTTTATTTATCAAACGTTTTTTCTGAGTTGTTTACAAAATATCACTGAAAAACATGTGAACCACATTCCATGTCGCAGTTCCTTAGTTTGTTTACGTCTTGGCAAGCAAATGCATCACTTCATCATTCATATCGAATAAACAACTCTCGAAGCATTTTTTCTATCACATAACAATCACATCAAGTAAACAAAGTAGATATCTATTTCCATTCCCTCTTATAAGATTTCTATTGTTTCTAAAGCTTCGAGTCTTCAAATGTAGCTACATAATGTATACATATTAGGGTAAATTATCATCTATTTTTGTTTCAAATTGTTCTAGAATGATTCAAAAATCTAAGAATATGGTCAAGGGCACATCGAAATATGCGTTAATTATCTAGGTAACTCGACCTTTTATGCGGTAATATCTATTCCGGTTATTCATAGCGAAGGTATAAGCACCTATGTATGACACAATCACACAGTGGGTATCAAAAAAAAAAAAAACACCGGTGAACACCGAAAGTATCTGAATCAGAAACCAACAACAATCTCAAACAAAAATCACGCCACTCAATAAACTATACCCACATACATATGTATAATGTATCTACACAAATGTATCAATAAGTATCTTTAGTCCCTATATTTACCACTTGGCGCGTATCTCTACTGTAACTCAAATACGTTAATGTAGCCTCTCTCTCACTACGCATATGGAATGCGGAAAACATGTGTGTTTTTTCTTCTTTTCTTTCATTTATATTCATACAGCATATTTGTGCAAGTATGGGAGGTTTCTTTTGATAGTATTAGTTTCGCTGTAATAAGTACAAGTACATCGAAGGGGGCTCGACTCTTCTCTTATTAAAAAAAAAAAAAAAAACTGGGAAAACATGTTTGTCTTCCTCAACGATTTCCCTTCTGTGGTTTGTGTTTCTGGTTGTTGCTTATCGAGTGCGATTGTGCAGTAAACAAACACCCAATCGAACACACCTCCTTTTGACACTGAATTCGTTTCTTTTTTTTTTTTAATTTGAACAGATAGTAAATTTGAAGTTTCTTTTTTGAGATTTGCCCCGTCCTCGCATCACTTTAAAGTTTATTCGTTTCAATTAATTTATTCATCACTTCGATAAAGGCCATTTTCCTTATTAATTTATAATTATATTTTATTTGTGGAGTATTAAAAGCTTATCGATGTGAGGCAGCTCGCCAAGTGCCACGCCACGTATTATTGATAAGAACGATCTCTCATATGTCTTATTTAAAAAAAAAGAGAAAAACCTTGAGATACAAATTTATACACAAACAAACACACCCACGGTTTGTTAAAAATAACAGCTGGTAGTTGAAGTTTGTATGCTTACAAAAATCAGAATAAAAAATAAAAAAATGAAAACAATGGAGGCGAGCTGCAACTGTAATATGTGTCAAAATATTAGATACGAACAAATTCAATATTACGAACACATCGCAACACAGTTACGGACGAACTTAGCTGCAAGAGTTCGTCAAGTTTTAAGTTTTGCATGCAGCACTTTTGACATTTCAAAATCTAACTAGTCAAACCACCCGATATAAGTTAACATATGTATGTATAGGTGAAGTTAGCATCAATTCAATTACTCATTCTCATATAAGAAGTTTGTTTGATAAATGAGCTGTCAAAAAAAGATCTGTGTTTCTTTTTTTAAGCTCAGACACATTCTTTTTCCATCAGAGGCGCGGCTAACTTCACTCTTTTCGTGTGATATGACGGGGACAGACGCCGAAGAAAAAAACAAATGGAGATCGACGGCTTTGACAGTTCAGTGCTCCAGTGTGTTCCATAAATAACTCGGACACCTCTGATCACACACTGCTCAGATCGTACTCGACATACTCAAGCTCAGCTCAATGCTCAGCTCAGAGTTAAAAAACAAAAATGCCTATTGGGTTCACAAACAAAACATTCATACACTACACCTTTTGACAGCTATTCCAGCTGCAGCTCCAGTTCCAGCCAGTAAAGATGTCAAATAAAAGTGTGTGGTTCGCTTCCGCTGTGTTTTGAATAATCTTTTTTTAAACCACTGAATTTACACCTAAGTTCACATGGTACAGTTTAATAATAAATTTTGGTAACGATTACCTTTTTTTAGTTTCTGTTTCTAAACAATGTATTGCAACAACTTTAATAGTAATTTTGAAGTTATTTCTTCACAGATATTGAATATTTTCGTAATATCAGCTGCCGACTTACGTAATAAATGCTATCAAAAACTATTCATAGATTGTAAAGTTTTTAGATAATATTACCTAATTGGAAAATCTAAACTAGAATAAAATCGTATGATTGTAAAATTTAAACTTGACAACAAATATTTTATTCATTTATTAAGAAAGTTTGAAATCAACTGATAAGAAATAGTTTATGAACTTGAATACTACACTTAATCTTTATGGATTTTATAACTTAATTAATAGGAAGCCGCGTGGTGTAGAAAACCATTATACGAGTACGTATACGTTTTGTCAAAAATGTATGTATGACAAGAAGATATGGAGAAGTGATAAACGGTGAAATGTCGAAACAAGTCAATTTTATTATTTAAGCCTTCGAGTTTTTACTTAAACTCAATTCAAATGGCTGTTTCTGGATTCGTTGAATTTGGGTAGGGTCCTACGGTACAAGGAATCACAACTTCCTTAAAAGGGGCTTGCGAGTTTTTTTTATTTATTTTTCAAAAGAATATACATAGCTTTCTTTCTCACTAAAAGTTGTCAATCTAGATGAAAAAAAGTGAGTCCACTTTGAATAGTGCAACAGGTTGTCATTCGCAGTGAAATAAATTCCCATGTTGTGCATATTCCCGTTAAACCTACTTCTCGAACGCTTCTAACATTATATCTAAATGACAAAAGTAGTTTTTGAGATTTATTTGACTTTTTCTATTCTTAAATGAAATATAATTATTATTTGTATCCCGACAATGAATTAGCATTTACTTAAATCCAAAAAATGTAGGTTACAAATGAATGGGCTAAATGCGCAATCGAGTATATAATAGTTCTAACGTTATCAGAAAAAAATACGACCTTTAGCAAATGCGTACTAGATAACACATTGAACAAAAAAAATAAAAAGAAAAGGGTGTTATTTTCTTTTTAATTTTTTTTTTTCTTCTCAAAGTAATGTAAACAAGATAACAAAATAATTAATAATGAATCAGAACTCCATAGCCTAACAAAAATATCAAAGTCCAACTTTGCTTTTCTTCAAGGCAAATCAATCAAGAAAAATAGATATGTCTTGGTGCTCTTGGGGCAACTTTACTATAAAAACCCTTCAACGTGCGATTGATCTTAAAAAAAAAGGAAGAAAACAAATAAACAAACTCTGAGTTTTTGTTGTCAGTTTATTGGATCTCACAGTAATTCATTCAGTCATCGCCATTTGTAAACAAATTATGAATTCTTAAAGTAGGGGGATTTATGCAAAAGAGGAAGTAAACAAAATACGCCTTGAAAATTGAATTAAAAATTCGATACATACATACTTCTCGCTAAAAAATAAACTTTGGTATGTCGCGGTCTAGAGGTTTTTTAAATTTTTAATCTATACCTAATTTCATAGAGGATGAAAATTTGGTCACAGAAAACATAAATGACCTTGATTTTGGTGCTTGAAATATGTATATTCGATGGGTGTGTTCCGTATGTGATATTCGTTCTTCTTCAAGTGCCCCAAAAACAAATATCTAAATACAAATAACTTGGGAGAAAAGCGAATAAAGCGAACATAATATTAAAATAGGCGTGTTTTGGTAAAACTTATAACAAGCGCAGCAAATAAAAGTGAATAAAACGCTTGTGCTCACTTTTATATTCCCTCGTACTTTTTTCATTTTAAAGTGATCATGATTAATTGAATGAGATCAGATGTCATGATCGATATTATTCATATATTTCACATTTTTTTAACAATTGAAATTAACGCCATCTTAACTCTCAACAATTTAAATTCAATTTATGTTCACTAAGCTAAATTATATTCACTTTTAGTTTTGTCGTTGTTTGCGTGTTAAAATTTTCTGTCTTGGCTATTCACTTTTTCAAAAAAACAAGACTACTATTAAATAAACTACGAGTATGATAAGGTGGCGCAAAATTAATCATCTCATTTTGTTTTTGAATTACTTTGTACTAAGTTTTGATTGATGGAAATCTTTATTAAGACCTTTACAATTTTTTCTATTAAGTGGAAAAGATAATATACGTCAAATGGCTGCCGCCACACATTCGTGCTCGTTTTGTCACATTTTTCATGACGTTCCGCAAGATTTCCGGTGATAACTGTTCGAATTCTTGCCGAATATTTTCCTTAAGGGCTGCCATTGTCTGAGGCTTGTTGGCATAAACCCGCGACTTTAAATAGCCCCACAGAAAGAAGTCTCGGATGAAACGATATAAACTTTCTTATTCTGAAAAGAATTAAATTTGTGATCATATTTGTACTAGAGTCTACGTCGCTATCGAGGAACCATATTGACCAGTTAAGGCTATTGAAGAAAATATTTAAACCGTTGGCTTTTTTTTCTAACTGAGGTTTGTATGCACGAGAAATTATAAAACAATGGTTTGATGTGCCTAGAGGCGATAATACTTTAAAAGTTTATTTATTAGAATCCGAGGTAAGAACCAAGTCAGGAGTGTTAGCGCATTGCCGTACAATCTCAGGAATCCGAGTTGGTTCATTCATGAACTAAGTTAGGGTGTTTCACTCAAACAAATTTCGGCATGCCTTTCTTCGGTTATTGTCTGACGTGAATTACGCAGCCACGAAGAATTGTGTGGGTAATGGGAAACAATTCTCTGTATATGTATAAGTCGTTTTTTATTGGTAAATGTATAGGCAGCGCAGTAAAATTTTACACAGTAAACAACAACAAAGGAATAGTGCGTATAAACTAGGCAGTAATAAGAGCGCACATAATAGTGCTGATAAAGTTTTTGAGTATCTGGATTACAGTGACACTCAAATTGGTTGCAAAAGTTTTATTTTTCGTGAGGTCGGCTGGTTTTTGATTATTCGAGAATGTGTTCGGTGATATTTGTTTAGTTTATGGTAAATTTTCACACGATTAGACGGTAAACGTTAAAAGTCAATGGTCAAGATGTTGCCTCTTAATGCGTGTGCATGTTCACTATCTGTCACGTTAGAGTATGAAATTCAACGAAGGCTGGCTGCGATGTCAAACGATTAAAAAGCACATGAACATGATTTTTTTCTGACACCGAGCCTTTATTTGACTTTGTGTACATATGGGCCATTAAGATTTGATTTTATTAATAATTTTGCCACTTGTTTGACAACAAATTTGTCAGTGATGTTAATTCAGCATAAACCACATCTTTACGTTTTATTCATACAAAAACGTATACTTTTCCAACGCATCCCTTAGCTTATTCAAAAGTGGATTGTTTATTCGTAGGTATATATTTAAGTTTTAGTTTTTGTTTCCTTTTACTTTGTTCACTTAATGAGTCTGAAATATCTACTAAATTAAGATGATTTGTTAAAAGAAACTCAGAAATTATGTATAGCCCTTTTCTGTTTCGGATCTTTATTCATTTCAATTTGTATTGTTTTTGTAAGAAATTACATATTTATTTTACTTCTTTTCCAAATCAGCTGATTTTGACACGGGTATAAATGCAAAGCATACCAACTTTAAAATTTAAAGTAAAAATGTATATGCAGTCAAAAAAGCATTTTATTCGGACTTCCATTGCTGCACTATGTATAGATTACCAATAAAATACGCCTACAGTCAGACATCGCATCGAGTTCGATAGAAGTCGGGTTAATATCCAAACTTGTACTGGGATAAATAAAACACGTATGAATAATGCGCTTATGTATTGTGAATTTAAACCAAATGAAATCATAGTTTGTATTTAAACCAGAGCCGTATTTTCGTTGAAGCTGATGAGCAACATTATAACGCTATAACCATGTATTCTGAATTCCGAGTGATAAAGATTTTCATCCAGTGCCAAAACTGCTGGACCGTGGTGTGACCGACATCCCGACAGATCAACATTACGATGCACATCAGCAATCGCTTGTTCTGTGCGCACTGAGTATCTTCGGGATGCGTATTATAGTGTATAGATTAAAATAGATTAAAACTATTCATAATTTCTCGGATTCATCGCTTTGATGGACGATTATAAACACCACCGTTAAATGCACCTCCCGCCCGATGTTTCTCGAAATAAACCATGTTTTTCAAAATAAATTTGAACCATTTTGTAAACGATGATGCTCAGGCGTGGTTATATTTTTAATAAATTGACAAAATCAAACTAACCTTTCAAATCCGCCGTCAAAGAAAACAGTGTTGCCAATTTAAAGTTCTTCGCCTCTAAAAAAAAAACTACCGCTACTATGAAGTTACAAATCAAAATTGATGGGCACGGAATATACATATATAAAATCAAAATAATTCGAGAATAACTTGATTGAATTATTTCAAGGGAAAAAAATAACTAAACTCTTACTTCGTCATCAATGTAATTTAATACTTCGAAGCCAACAAATTGAAACGAAAAGCTTTTAAGAATTTTTGCTGAAAATGGACACAGCAGCCTGTATTCTTTTTCCATTCAAATTCGTGCGAAGTATAATCAAAAACAATGCACATGTAGCACACGAATGAAAAACAATGTTTATTTTGCAATTCAAACCTCGGATGTCCGAATTAACTTAACAATAATGAGGAAATTTACTTATTCATTTACTATATGTATGTATGGTATATGAACCTACACACATCAGTCTGTATGCAATGATTCATTCATTTTTATTTTTCTATTTCTACATTTGCATAAACCATCTAGTGGAATTTAAATATGATGCCATTTTTTGTTTTATTTTAATTTTAATTTTATCTTTCGAATGAAAACTGTAACACAAAAAGATACAGACAGAGATAGATTTCGCAATTATCTCTCATAGTCAAGGTCAAAGTCATAAATAAAAGTAGGTAGGTATCGGATATTTTTGTATCTTTTGTATTTGTTTTATCTGATAAATGCAAATACATACGTATACATAATAATTGTAATTTGCTATTTTTCGTGTTGGGTTTTATTTGAACTTCTTTTTACGAACACAAACATTTATTTGTATCTGTTTACATATTTTAATTTGTTTTAACACTTTATTTGTGGTTTCTCACAGATGCCATTTTGAGGGTCACCAATCGAAAAAGATATTTTTCTTTTAATATAAAAGAATTTAATCAGTTTGTAGGTATCTATGTATGTATGTATGTATCTACTAAAAAAAATATATCATTTCATTTATTGGAGGCAAGTTCAACAACAATGTGCGCACGTTTCACGTCAGATAAATGTCATTATATTTGTGTTGATCGTTTGCTTTAACTTGTTGACACTTATTTTCTGGTTAAGATCGGTTTCGAACAGTAGCAAATACAGTAACAACAACACGTGTTTCAACATTAAGATTTCAGTTGGATTCGCAGTTGTGTTTTTTGCGTACGTAGGTTTATTTTTTTTTTTTTAAGATAAGTCATCTACTTTTGCTTTGAAATGAAAATTTTCAATTTTAGACGTAGAGTGCCATGCAGGTTTTAGTTTTGTAAAACCTTTCCTTTAATTTATGTTGTTTATCATTACTACGAGTTGTTACGGATGTTTTTTATTTCTAAATACCTTACATTAAAATCTACTGTAAGACATGAATACTTTGAATTTTTTTTTTATTTAGTCAGCTTTGAAAAAAAATTTTTTTTTTGTCTATTCAAAAGCATATTTTTTTGAATCATTGTAAATTCAAAAGTCGAAGGAGAAAGAACAAAAATAAAAAAAAAATAGTTACTTTCAATAACAAAAAAAATAATAATATAGAGCTACATACATATATACATATGTATATAGCTTTCAGGTATGTCAATTCATTTTTGTTCTCGAAAAGAATAGAATTTTAGTTTTTTTTTCTCTCTTAGCATATGAATTAGGCCTAAATCTTTTGGATTGATAAAATATCATTAATAACCAAAGCTATTCTGGAATTCGTTCTCGAAGCAGTTTTTTTTTTGGAATTGACCCTAGGGCTCCAACGAAGGCCCTCTTCAAAGAAGCCCGATTCTGGGTGAAATTGCGAAAGACCAAAACAACCGACTTTTAGTATTTGCGTGAAAATTTGGATCAGAAGGAAATTTCCAGTGTTCTTCTGTTATTTCATTAGCAGAAAGGACTTCTTCAAGGATTGATAAAAATAAAAAAAAAAGGACAATTTAAAATTTCAAGAATGTTTGATGGTGAAATCAAACCAAGATAATTGTGCATTTCATACTTGATCTAAAAGTTTTTTTTAACAAAAGTTAATTTAAAGTAAAAATTTTCTTGTTTTACAATTTCAAAAGGTCAATATTTTTAGTGTTATTTATTTTCACAAAGCAGTGTTTGTGGTGTTATTTAGTTTAATTAGCAGTATATATTTTT
This sequence comes from Chrysotoxum bicinctum, assembly GCA_911387755.1. Taxonomy (NCBI): domain Eukaryota; kingdom Metazoa; phylum Arthropoda; class Insecta; order Diptera; family Syrphidae; genus Chrysotoxum; species Chrysotoxum bicinctum. The sequence goes on along the minus strand of OU426990.1, from coordinate 22,819,538 downwards.
TTTTTTTCATCATAATTTTTGTTTGTAAAAGTTGTACGAGTATATAAATTATCAGTGGTAAATTAAAAATAAAATTTGAGGAACAGCAAACAACTGGAACATCGGGATTGTGCGCACAAGTCTTCGGAACCAGGAATACATGCATGTAAGTTGTGTTTAATACTTGATACTATAACCCTGATAATTTTACACTTGATTTGATTTAATGTTTTTTTTTTATTAGTGTCTAACTATATAATATCTTTTATCTTAAATTACATTTAAATTAGTTTTCTTTCCTTTTTTTTTTGTTTTTCTTTCTTAAAATTTAATTTAACTTCTTTTATAAAAATGATTTTTAGATATAAACTAATTTTGAAAATTTAAATAAATAATTTGTAAGTTTTGGATTCAAATATGAAAGCTTAAATGGTTTAATTTAATGGGGTTATGAATAGTTGTAGCTGGTCCAATTCTCAAATGCGCTAAATACTCCTGTAAGTATAAATAAGGGATAACTATAAAAAAAAGGATGCTTTAGTTATTAAAGGCGAATTGTCTTCTGTGCAATAAGGGAGGGAACAGTGCATCTCATGTGACGTAACACCTGTCACAAAGAAAAATATATGTTTCTATATATATGAACCTCATAAGCTTTCTGTCCGTCTGATTTAATTTCTTTTTCTTTTTCCAAATCTTGGTATGAAATTTTTTTTATTTGTTGGTCAAAAACCCCTCCTGGCTTTGAAAAAAGAATCCCCCCCATTCCGACGAGCTCAGCTTCAAACAAGCATACCAAGTAATTTTCAAGTCAGTAAAATAAATGGTTAATTTTATATTTAAAACAATAGACCTGTAACAAATAGAAATGGCGCCCAAAGTGAAGGCTTGTTGTTTCGGCAATAAGACTTGATCAATTTTGATTTTGTAGAAGTTTGGTATGGAAAGTCCCGGTTTTTCAAAAAGTATTTGCACACCGCGTTGCGTCTAATATTCTTACTGATATAATTCAAAATTATTTTTCCGTTAGCATAGTCCAATATTTTTGATACGGATTCAAAATGTTGTTGCATGCAAATGTAATTAATTTTTTTTAAATAGTAAGTCCAAGGTAAGACTTCAGTTGAACTTTAGTGCTACTATACATAAATGGAGGCTTTTGAGTAAATATATATATATCTACATATATTATTTTTTTTAAAGTCCGTCCGTTTTTTTTTAAATTTAGTGCAAGGAATTAGGAGGCTAATAAAACAACGTATACATTCATAACCCCAAACCAAATATACATTGAATTTAAAAAAAAAAAAAAATAAATAAATTAAGTTTAATCGTTATTTTATTATGAATGAAGATTTAATACTCAGTTCGAGAATGAGAACTAGAACTGCAAATGCGAATAAGAAAGTCCGAGTTAGTAACCCTAAGGTCAGAAAGAGTAGAATACCCCAACCAAAACAAAATATAGATTCAAACGAGAAGCAATCGAGTGATTTAATACCAGAAATTGAACAGAAAAAGTTTTTAAATACTAATCCAACAGAAAACGTAGAAGATAAAATGGCAAGTAGCAGTAGAAAAAACAACAACAATCTAGAGCATGTTGCTCCTTTTATGTCACAAAGTGATAAACCTTCCTTTTTGGTTGATATGGAAAAAGTTATAAAAGACAATCAAATATTTTTTATGAATGAATTAAAATCTATTAGAGAAACTTTCAATCAGAAATTTGAAAATCTTCAGATAAGTAAGAAGGAATCAAATATTCATAATCAGACTAATGAATTTGAAAAATTTTTAAATGCTTCAACCTCTGTAAGAGACAGTGATCCATCATTATTGGACCACACATATAATAACTTTGTTAAAATTGAGAAGTGGAATATAATATTTGATGGTACTGATAATGTACATGACTTTCTTTTTAAAGTAGAAACTCTTAAGGAGAGATCTCAATGTTCTTGGAACAATGTTATGGCTAGCTTTCATGTTCTTTTAAAGGGCAAAGCTGAAACTTGGTTTTGGTTTTATTTAAAGAAAAATCCGAAGGCAACCTATGAACAACTAAAATATGCAATTGTAAAAGAATTTGGAAAATTTGAAAATGACCAAGATACAATTTTAAAAATGTTAGGGCGACGTCAAGGCTATAAGGAAAGCTTTGATGATTTTTATACATCTTTACTTACCTTAAATGAAAGACTTCAGGAGCCTATGAGTGACTTCAAATTGATAGATTTAATAAAAAAAAACGCAAAGGAAAATGTAGGTGTTTTGCTTTTCCCCATTAATATTCGTAACGTTGAACATCTCAGAGATGTTGCGAGAAAAGCTGAACAGTTTATTCAACATCAAAACCTTCAAAGATTTCAAAGCAAAAGATTTGTCAATGAAATAGAAAATCATCCGTCAACTAATTTATCTACCGAGGTAAACTATCCAAAAGAGATTTCCGCTTTTTCTGAATTACGAAGAGTTGTCCCATCAAAGCATCCAATTGATACATCTAAGTTTAGATGTTGGAATTGTGAAGTCTTGGGCCATTCATTCTATGATTGCCCTTCTAAGAGTAGAAACTTATTTTGCTACAGATGTGGTGAAAAAAATGTGACTACTCAAGAATGTTCAAAACATTTGGAAAACAAATTTGTGAGCGAGATGGCAACCGGGGACTCTCGTTCTACCAATGTCCTTTCCCCGAGTCAATAAATAAAAATATTGCATCAGATGACCATAGGTTATCTAATGCGCAAAACAAAACAATTAGTTATGACTTAATTTCGCCAATCGTAAAATGTCTTAAAAAAGTAAATATAAAAGAAGAAAAGCCAATTCCTCACAATGATTTTAGGTTATCACTACATCAAAGAAAGCTAAATTATTACGCTGCACGTAAAAGAATTTTTGGAACAAATTCAAAAGAAACAATTTCAAAAAAAATACAAAAATGTAGAGATCGTTATAAAACTAGAAAATTTTATAAAAAAGTCCTTGATAGTACATTTTTAAATGAAGATACTGACGAAAGACCATTCGTAAACATAAAACTAGGATCTGAAACAGTTTTTGCATTGTTAGATTCAGGAGCATCCGTTAGTGTTTTGGGGAAAGATTCTCTTGAGTTCTTAAAAAGAAATTCTTACGAAATTAAAGATATAAAATCGCAGCTAAAAACTGCTGATGGCTCAAAACAAAACATTTTAGGTTTCTGCAAAATTCCTGTTTCTTTCAATAAGATGACGAAAGATATCGAGTTTTATATAGTTCCTAACCTTCAACAAAAGGTATATCTCGGAATCAACTTTTGGAAAGAGTTTAAAGTTGCTCCACAAATCGTTTCGGAATTAGTAGTAACTGAAAACAATTCATTAGAAAATTCAAATAAATCCCATGACTTAACGCCGTTACAAAAATATGAACTTAACAAAGCCATTGAAATGTTTCCATCATTTTCTAAGTCTGGACTTGGTCGAACTAACGTGGGGGAACATTGTATCGATACTGGTGATGAAGTTCCTATAAAATCGAAACATTATCCTCTTTCTCCGGTTCGACAACAACAAGTTTATAAAGAACTTGATCAAATGATTCAGTTGGGTGTCATAGAAGAAAGTAATAGTCCTTGGTGCTCACCTATATGTCTAGTAGAAAAGAATGGAAAGTCAAGACTTTGTCTTGATTCAAGAAAGCTAAATAGCAAAACGAAAAAGAGTGCATATCCTTTAGCAAATATAACTGGTTTATTAAGCAGAGTAAAGGATACAATTTTCATTTCAATAATTGATTTAAAATATGCATTCTGGCAAATCCCTCTTGAACAAAGTTCAAAAGAAAAGACAGCTTTCGCAGTACCAGGTCGACCGTTAATGCAATTTGCTGTAATGCCTTTCGGGCTATGTAATGCTGCACAAACTATGACACAAATAATGGATAAGGTTATTCCAGGACGTTTAAGAGAGTATGTTTGGATTTATGTTGATGATTTATTATGTTGCTCGTCAACATTTGAAGCACATATACAACTCTTAAAAGATGTCGCAAATTGTTTCAAAAAGGCTAACCTTACTATTAATGTAGAAAAAAGCAAGTTTTGCCAAAACGAGATTAAGTTCTTAGGTTATATAGTTAGCGAAGGCACGTTAAAAACAGACCCAGATAAACTCGCTGCTATTACTGAATTTCCAGTACCGAAAACGCCCCGACAGATACGAAGATTTTTGGGCATGGCTGGGTGGTACAGGCAATTTATTCATAACTTTTCGGATATAGCTGCCCCACTCACAGATTGTCTTAAGAAGTCAAAAGAATTCAAGCTGAGCGAAAAGGCAGTTGAAGCTTTTAATAGGCTTAAGGAAGCATTAACATCAGCACCCGTCCTTGCTCAACCGGATTTTACTAAGCCTTTTGTTATCCAATGTGATGCGTCAACGACTGGTGTTGGAGGAGTCCTGTATCAAATTGATGAAGAAGGACGAGAAAGACCCATTGCTTTCGTATCGCAAAAGATAAACAAAGCTCAGAGAAACTACACAGTTTCAGAGCTAGAATGCTACGCTGCAATAGTGTGTGTGAATAAGTTTAGACAGTATGTGGATGGTCTCCCTTTCAAAATTGTAACTGACCACTCCAGCCTGAAATGGTTAATGACAACAAAAGACTTATCAGGTCGTCTTGCAAGATGGAGTCTTAAGCTGCAAGGTTACAATTTTGAAATGGAACATCGCAAAGGATCTTTAAACATAGTCCCAGATACGCTGTCACGTGTTAATATGGATGAGTTGACAGTCGCACCACATTATGAAATTGATCTTCAATCACCTCATTTTTTCTCTGGTTCTTATGAAAAAGTAAAACAAGATGTAAAATCCAACCAAGACTGTTTACCTGATACTTGTATATCAGACGATATGATTTATCGTAGAGTCAAATTTAGAACTGGCTTTGATGACGAAACTGACTTGTGGAGGTTGTGGTTGCCTGAACAGTTAACATCAGACGTTATTAAGAACGCTCATGATATTGATGGATGTCATGGGGGCTTTGCAAAAACTCTGTTTAAAGTTCGAGAAAAGTATTTTTGGCCTGGAATGACAAAGCAAGTTAAATCATATGTTGATGAATGTGAGGTGTGTAAGTGTGTTAAAGCACCTAATTGTACCCTTCGACCAAAAATGGGTAATCAAGTCATAACTGAAAGAACAATGCAACGTCTGTACATAGATTTACTTGGACCATATCCAAGAACAAAGCAAGGAAATTCCGTTATATTTATTGTTATTGACCATTTTTCAAAGTTTATTTTTCTCAAACCTTTAAAGAAGGCATGTGCAATCAGTATCGCAAGGTTTCTTGAATCAAGTATTTTTCACCTGTTCGGAACGCCACAATTCATTCATAGTGACAATGGGAAACAATTTGTTTCAAAAGAGTTTGCCAAGCTTTTGGAAACATATAAGATAAAACATATTAAAACTGGTTTATACAGTCCTCAGGCCAATGCATCAGAGAGAGCAAATAGAGAAATTCTGGCAAAGTTGAGAGTGTTAATTAATAACGAACATAGTGAATGGGATAAATATATCTCTCTGATCGAATCGATTCTGCGAAGTGATTATCATTCTGCTATAAAAACAACACCGTATTATGCTCTGTTTGGACAGAATATGGTCCTTCACGGATCAGAATATCAGGTTCTAGAAAAATTACGCTGTCTGCAGGAGTCTGATTTTCTAACTATTCCCAAGGGTGATAAAATTAACTTAATAAGAGACAAAATCAAAGAAAATTTAAAAATGGCACATAACAAAGCAGAGACGGTTTACAATCGTAAATCAAAAACTATTAACTTTATAGTAGGACAAGAAGTTTTCAGAAGAAATTTTGAGCACAGTTCTTTTGTACACGGGAAGAATGCAAAATTTCTACAAAAATTTATAAAATGTAGAATTAAGGCTAAAATAGGGAACTGTCTCTATGATCTTGAAAATCTTCAAGGAAAGTATATAGGACGATATCATGCAAAGGATTTAAAGCAATAAAAGTAAGGCACATCTCGTTTTTCCTTTTTGTTTTCTTCTGGATCATTGTAAACAAAATAGGTTTGTTACGGATGTTTTTTATTTCTAAATACCTTACATTAAAATCTACTGTAAGACATGAATACTTTGAATTTTTTTTTTATTTAGTCAGCTTTGAAAAAAAATTTTTTTTTTGTCTATTCAAAAGCATATTTTTTTGAATCATTGTAAATTCAAAAGTCGAAGGAGAAAGAACAAAAATAAAAAAAAAATAGTTACTTTCAATAACAAAAAAAATAATAATATAGAGCTACATACATATATACATATGTATATAGCTTTCAGGTATGTCAATTCATTTTTGTTCTCGAAAAGAATAGAATTTTAGTTTTTTTTTCTCTCTTAGCATATGAATTAGGCCTAAATCTTTTGGATTGATAAAATATCATTAATAACCAAAGCTATTCTGGAATTCGTTCTCGAAGCAGTTTTTTTTTTGGAATTGACCCTAGGGCTCCAACGAAGGCCCTCTTCAAAGAAGCCCGATTCTGGGTGAAATTGCGAAAGACCAAAACAACCGACTTTTAGTATTTGCGTGAAAATTTGGATCAGAAGGAAATTTCCAGTGTTCTTCTGTTATTTCATTAGCAGAAAGGACTTCTTCAAGGATTGATAAAAATAAAAAAAAAAGGACAATTTAAAATTTCAAGAATGTTTGATGGTGAAATCAAACCAAGATAATTGTGCATTTCATACTTGATCTAAAAGTTTTTTTTAACAAAAGTTAATTTAAAGTAAAAATTTTCTTGTTTTACAATTTCAAAAGGTCAATATTTTTAGTGTTATTTATTTTCACAAAGCAGTGTTTGTGGTGTTATTTAGTTTAATTAGCAGTATATATTTTTTTTTTTTCATCATAATTTTTGTTTGTAAAAGTTGTACGAGTATATAAATTATCAGTGGTAAATTAAAAATAAAATTTGAGGAACAGCAAACAACTGGAACATCGGGATTGTGCGCACAAGTCTTCGGAACCAGGAATACATGCATGTAAGTTGTGTTTAATACTTGATACTATAACCCTGATAATTTTACACTTGATTTGATTTAATGTTTTTTTTTTATTAGTGTCTAACTATATAATATCTTTTATCTTAAATTACATTTAAATTAGTTTTCTTTCCTTTTTTTTTTGTTTTTCTTTCTTAAAATTTAATTTAACTTCTTTTATAAAAATGATTTTTAGATATAAACTAATTTTGAAAATTTAAATAAATAATTTGTAAGTTTTGGATTCAAATATGAAAGCTTAAATGGTTTAATTTAATGGGGTTATGAATAGTTGTAGCTGGTCCAATTCTCAAATGCGCTAAATACTCCTGTAAGTATAAATAAGGGATAACTATAAAAAAAAGGATGCTTTAGTTATTAAAGGCGAATTGTCTTCTGTGCAATAAGGGAGGGAACAGTGCATCTCATGTGACGTAACACCTGTCACAAAGAAAAATATATGTTTCTATATATATGAACCTCATAAGCTTTCTGTCCGTCTGATTTAATTTCTTTTTCTTTTTCCAAATCTTGGTATGAAATTTTTTTTATTTGTTGGTCAAAAACCCCTCCTGGCTTTGAAAAAAGAATCCCCCCCATTCCGACGAGCTCAGCTTCAAACAAGCATACCAAGTAATTTTCAAGTCAGTAAAATAAATGGTTAATTTTATATTTAAAACAATAGACCTGTAACAGAGTAAGTGTAGCAAAATTGTACAAGGCAAACAACAATAAACGAAAACTGTGGATAAATAAGCCAGTAAAATAAGCGCCTTACTAGCGATAAAGATTTGCAAGTTTGCGTAGGTTGCAAGATAAAACATTGTGTCATTTATTTTATAAGGATATGTTCGTTGATACTATGACTAGTTTAGTTTTGATTGACATTTGAAACTAAATGCTCTTATAGTATTGTTTTTACTTGACATTGACGTTTCTTAAGCACAGAATAAAATTCAATAATATCATAAAATTCACTTAATTTAAAAGGTACTATTGGTAAATTGAAAGCGCACAAATAGTTATATACTCGAATGTACTAAAAAGTATTTCAGAAGGTTAAATGGAACGCAATTGGGGGTGGCCGTGGCGCGATGGATGTGTGCTCGCCTGTCAACCTCATGATCACAGGTTCGATCCCTGACGTCGTCTATGTCGTTTTAATTTCATTAAAAACCTTCTAAAATTCTCATCAATGGTTGCTGGTTTACTCATTACATGTTGTTCAGGCATAACACTAACAACATGTGATTGAGTTAAACTAGTATGTCCAACAAGGATGAATACAAATAAAATAATGTGAATTATAAGAGACATAGAAATAAGACACGGCATTCTCCGCTTTCAGCCGCCATCCATGGAGATAAAAAAATCTGAGACAACAACCTTTAGTCTCAGAACATCGTGCCACACAGCTTTCCTATCCTTCTTTCTCTTCCTTAACTTCACGCCCGCGCTGTGTTCAAACATTTAAAGGGTAATCATAATCCCTTGAGCGCGTGTATAGATTATAAAAAAAAAAAAAAATTGCAGTCAAGTCATACGTAAACATAAAAAATCCATAAAAAGTTACGATGTACTTCTTCTATTAACTGTCAAAATAAGAAAGAGAAAAGATAATCTTATAGACGCTTACTGTTATGTCATTCCCGACGAAAACATTAATGCGCTTACTTTTTTAAGAGCAGATCTATCCGATTTATTTATGAAGCACACTGGAGCCCTCAACTGTCAAAGACATCAATCTTCATTTTTATTTGTTTTTTTTTTTTTTTTTGTTCGCCGTCTTTCTCTGTCATATCACACCGCGCTCAGTTTTTTACTGTCATCTGCTCCATCAATTTATTCTGACCACATAGATGGCGCTCCGAGCTAGCTCTGTTTTAAGAAGGAATCACAACATGAGCGCTCTGATGTGTATGAGCTAAAAAAGAAACACAGATCTTTTTTTGAAAATTCAGTTCCTTGCTCTGACCGTAAAAAGGAAAACGCCTATTGCCAAAATAAATTCAACATAAATACGAAATCAACTGTTTACATTTTGATTAGCGTAACAATTTTGTCCGTTAATTAAGAATATTATTTTGGTCTACTTGGATAAAAAGTAAAATTTAAGAAAAATAGCTATATGTTTTTTTGCAATTTCAATCTTTCAACTCTAATCCCACTCGAATGACATAAATTCCTACTTGAAGTCAAACACAAATACGAACGCATCCCTAGTTTGCTAAGACTATGCGCATTCACTGGTATATACGAGTAGTAACTACGTAGTCAACTCAACTCGATGCAACGCACAGAAATACTTCTTTTTTGTTGTTTCTATATTATAAAGAGCACAAACGCAGACCAACACCGAAACATAAAGAGAACTGTCAAATTGAATTCATGAATCTGATTTTAAAGTGGAATAGTGCTCGAATCAACGGAGAAAATAACAAAGTTAAATTCGAAGGAGGCTTATGCATCTAGATTCATCGTGTAATAGCAGACTTGGCGATGCAATATTGCCTTTTCATGAGTTTGACTTTCTAGGTATTCTGTCGGCCAATAATTTATCATTTTCTGTAAAATCAGTTACCATAACTAATTTTAACATTTTTAATGCCAAAGTTACCAAATTTTAGATTTACTCGTTAATAAAGAGTAAATGTAAAAGTGAAAAAGAAAATAAAACTTTAATCAGACTTGCGCTAGCTATGTACGAGTAGCTATGAGTATAATAAATTACTCATGAAAAACACCTGATGTTGCGTTACATCAGTAGCTAGCGAAGTTGTTGTTGTAACTATCTTCGTAGAAAATAATGCTTAAATTGGAGTCTCTTCCTCGACGCGGACTTTTTTTTGATATCTAAACGTATCTTCAACCTACATAAGTTTGACTAAAAGAAAGAGACATTCAAGTGACATAAATTTGTCTAATGACATACCTATCCCGCTGTCAGATTTGTTTTCAGTGCTCGCAGGACTTAAAAAGAAACATCATAATAGCTGGAGAGCTAGTGAACCCTGGGAGTAACGGTCTCCCTGTAAGGTTAGAAATTTGTATACTTACGATTTATGACATGCTAAGAGCAATAGCCATGACCTGGCAGGCGTCAGCCCTGCACGTCATCAGCCCCTTTATTTTTTGGACTGTTCAGTAAATTGAGTTTCAAAACTTGTTTCTGTAAATTTGAAAATTTAATGGGATAAAGTTTGTTTATTGTACATCTTAAAAAAAAATTGACAGGCGATTACAATAAGCAGAAGTATATGACAGGTCAATTAGAAAACGTACAGTTGATGAGGTAAAATAAACTTTATCCTGTATACTTAAAATTTTTATATGTTTTCAAGTAAACGTCTCAGAGTAAATATATACAATGCCAGGCGGTTTTGAACAGCATAAGACCTTGACAGGCGAGGGGACAGCTGCTAAGGGCGTGCAAATAAGAAATGTTACATGAACGCATACAGTAAATGCAATGTATTTTATTGGGTTTTATGCAATCTACATTATTTTTAACATTCATTTTCTTCAGCATCATCCGAAATTTCGCTATCACTGTTTTCATCATCATCTGATTCTTCAACAATGTTTTCCTCATCTGCAAATAGTAAAAAAAAATATTTTAATGAATCAATAAGGTTGTTAAGAATTAAATATTAAGCTCAATTACATAGGACTGCGTATTAAATGTTACGGAATAAAATAGTTGTATGTTACCTGAAATGCATTCCTCAGTTTCAGTCGATTGTGCTGTGGCAGTATCAGCAGGTCCTTGTAAAAGTATGTCGTATATAGAAGATGGAACCGTATTCCCCTCAAACCAATTAAATTCGTAACGACTATCAATTAAGTTCCAACCGTTATTTTCAGGTGTAAGAATTGTTGGTTCTTTTAAATTACAATTTCGCCATATATTTGTAATGTAGGCAGTTCTCAATAATTGTTGATGTAGTTCACGTTGGCAGGGTGGTAAATTTGATGAATCATAGCTTACTACTTTTTTCATAAACACTTTCGGATTATTTGTGTTGTACGTAGCAAGGAACTTTTCATAACGTGCATTGTTTAACTTTGAACATTTCAAACCATACATTTGGCATACAAATTTCTCTAGTATCGGGAAAATTTTTCGCCATTTAACAAATCAGCAGTTGTTATGTTTTCTGGTAATTCTTTCTTTGTCATTTTTAAAATAGTTTTGCGTAAAATTAATGCTGCTTTTTGCAATATCTCCGCATCTTCCAACAGTTCACATAATTTTGCATCAACAACAGAATCTTTTAATGTTACATATTTTTTTCTGTCCCTCTTGATAATTGTAATTTCATCGTAATTCTGTAACAATTTAGCTTCAAACCGCTGGATACTAAAATTAACATCAACATCTTCATCATTTTCCTCGAGTATTCCTTGTAATAATTCAAAGTAGTATTTACATAAGTATGTGAATGAAAATGTCCTTTTTTTATTTATTATTTCCTCGCTGATAAAAATTTGCATTTCATCAAAAGCTAGTTTGTGAAAATATTTCCAAGTCTTTTTCGGTGGTGATTTTGTCTTCGCTTGTTCTTGTAAAGTATATATGGCAATTGTTCGACAGCTATTATGATAAAAAATCAATGGGCTTGAATCTGCGCTAACTTTTTCATAAAATTCATTATTTTCGCCAAATTCTTTCAAAACTTGCATCAAACTTGCTCTTTCTGACGAGTGAAGAGGTTGGTACCGCCCTTTCACTCGTTTATATTTATTTTGACAAAACACACATAGCCTATCAGCATGGCTAGTTTTAGTAACGGGCACTTCAGCAGATGTTGATGCTCCGCTTTCTTCAGTAGCTATTGGAGGGGCTACTGTAACTGTTTCTACGTTTGTCGATGACATTTCTATAAAAAAAAAGCCATTGAGATATTCATATTTAATAATTAATAATAATTTTTATTTTTACGTAATTATTTTTATTTCCGTCAATAATAATTAATAAATCGTGATTTGCACATTAATATAATTATTGTTACAGTACCATTATTATGAATAATTTCCATATAATATATATTTAATAATGGTAAAATTTGTACCACGTAATTAAATCAAAAATATAGTTACAATTAAAGAATAAAGCCTAGTAAAAAATATAGAAGTTCATAAAAAATACCTGATGATGATGCTGGTAGATTTGAAGAAGTTGATGATTCACTTGTGCGATATTTTTTCATCACGGCAAGAAAGTTTTTATAACATTTTACATGGTAACCAGTATTGGCGTTAATTTCTTCTGGCAAAGAAATATCTTTAAATTTTAAATTATTGTCTTTTCTTATTTTCAATATTGATTTACTTTTATTCAACGTAGTCTCTGTAAATCGTACAGTTTTTTCATCAGTTTCTTCGTTACAAATCACACAAACGACGTGCTCCAATTCCATCTTGCACACTATTTACTGAAATTTTAAATATTAAGTACAACAATACACAATATCACTGCACAATTGATAATAATATAAAGTTCGATTTTTTAAAAATTAGAAATCACTCAACATAAGAAATGTTATAGCTCAAAGCATCTTCACAAGTAAAAATCAGTGGCACAACTGACGAAATTTTTCTCTGTACATTGTTGCTCGAGAGCAGGTATACGTCCCTTCGTATTAGATAAACGGTCTCACTCGCACTATAGGCATTCACGCAACACCTCTCACTCGCACGCCCTTAGCAGCTGTCCCCTCGCCTGTCAAGGTCTTATGCTGTTCAAAACCGCCTGGCATTGTATATATTTACTCTGAGACGTTTACTTGAAAACATATAAAAATTTTAAGTATACAGGATAAAGTTTATTTTACCTCATCAACTGTACGTTTTCTAATTGACCTGTCATATACTTCTGCTTATTGTAATCGCCTGTCAATTTTTTTTTAAGATGTACAATAAACAAACTTTATCCCATTAAATTTTCAAATTTACAGAAACAAGTTTTGAAACTCAATTTACTGAACAGTCCAAAAAATAAAGGGGCTGATGACGTGCAGGGCTGACGCCTGCCAGGTCATGGCTATTGCTCTTAGCATGTCATAAATCGTAAGTATACAAATTTCTAACCTTACAGGGAGACCGTTACTCCCAGGGTTCACTAGCTCTTGGACTATAATGACAAAAGTGTTATATTTTTTGATATAACTCGTCTGTGTATAATTTGTCAATCATGTAATAATAGTACAATAGGTTATAATAGGTCCAAAAACAGGAATCTATTTTCCTTGTTTCGATAATTATATAAATTAAAAAAAAATTAATCACTAAACAATCTTGCAACTTATTGCAGAAATGTTATACACTCAAAGTGTAAACGCTAGCTGTTTTAAAGCAAAAACTAACATGTCTCCCATTTGGTGAAAACTACTTTTTGCCATACGAGAAGTCACCAATCGATTGACTTATTAGAAAATTCTTCACTTGCTTAGCTCCCGTTGAATGTTTACGCTGTGGACACAAGGATCGTGTTTAACTGTTCATATAGACACTAACTGTGAAGAAAGAGTGAAAATCTATATGAATAATAAGCAAGTTGTGTAACTTTTGTACGAGTTTTCGCTGCAGAAGTTGTAGTGTGGACATATAATGCTCTGGTATTGTGCACTGAAGCATGCGTCTTGTATAACTTTCTATCTGTTGCAATTCTAAGCTGAAATCAGTTAAGATATTAGATGGAATACATAAATTCGCACTAAAGATTGTAAATCAATTAATGTTATTGCCTCTTGGCTATAGAAAATTGTATTACTTAGTCAAGCTAGAGTTATCATTAGTCTTAATCGACAGATACATATATGTACATACTCGTACATTGAATACGCACAGGTTTACGAATATCGGTTATATTTTTGAGAAGAAAAGAAAGGATTGTTTTTAAGCAAAGTTTTATTAATATTATTCACAAAATGTTTGAATAGCAATTGATTCACGTAGGTTTACTTTTTTTTTGACAGGTGGAGTTAAAATTCGAGATAATTTCAGAGGCAAAACTCATATCTGTCATCCGTTTGATTGGAAAACGCCTCTAACGACTTTGATTAAAACTTGTACACGTTCTTGGTAAAAAAAAATCCAATAACGAAAAATGGGTTCCAACTTGTTTAAAAGGATATTTCTTTATTTTTGGGTTATTTCCTGATATATTTTCAATGTCTTGACTGTTTGCGTCATAATTTTGCAGTTTGATGCAAATCAAATCAATTTATTTAGTACTTTGCACTTTATATTTTGTTTATCTTTTTTACTCACTGTAACTCTCGTCAACAATGCCATAACGTTAATAATCTATTACAATGCATATTCAATATACACGTTACATCTTTAAACTTTGAACCAGAGCAAATCCGTGAGATACTGTTGTGTATTTTATTTTTTTTCATTGATGATCTGATTCATGAAGTTGAAATAAAGTTGTAGTAAAAATGAATTAAAGAAAAACCCAATGTCAAAATTAGGTGGAAAAGAAAGAAAAATTCCAAATACCTGTGATAAAAATGAATTTGATATAAAGGGTGCGCCAAATAAAATTTTCTATTTAAAAATGCAATAAAATGAACAAAATTAAATTTTTCCCATGTATTATTGCTTTATAATTAAACGAAAACATTCCCATTAATTATGGAACAAAACGTCGTGCAAGCGGATGCTCGTGCGACTTTAATTGCTGAGTCAATTGGAAATTGTAAGCGAATACTCCGAGATCTTTGTGCGGAATTCTCCTCAGGCTAGTGCGTAAAATGTTGAGCTGTTGAGATCAATAAATTGTGAGTTGATTTGATGTTCGTGAATTTGGTCTTACACTCTTGATTGTGCCATGAGTGTTGTCCACTAGCATACCAGTCTCACAAACTTGCATACAGCAGGCGCGGTGGGTGCTTCGTGCTTTGTATCGGTTTCAGTGGTTCCAAATTCACTTAACCACCTCTAAATATCTCTTATGTAAGTTTAAAAGCGTTACTTAAAGGCCTGTTAACTCAAACACCACCATGTATATTTTGACATTTCAATGGTAGCTGTCACAAGAAAGTCGTCAGGTATAAAATGTAGTAGTAGTTTTCTGAGATGCTTTCTTAAGCCGCACTACGCGAATGTGGAATACTTTACCCTCAATATTTCTCTCCCGTTACGATTTTCAGACATTTAAAACCAATGTAAGGAATCTCTTTTAAATGCTCTCCAACTTTCCTAAACGATCGCACTGTGCTCAATCATTTTAAGGATAGTCAAAATCCTTTGGCATAAAACATAAAAAAGCAAAAAACATCGCTTAAGACCCAATGGGTCTTTCAAAATGCTGATTGGACTTTATACATTCAATTGGATAAAAAATCGATTTCTTTTTTGTATTGAAAATTATAAATTCACTGTATCTTGTAAATTGTTCAAGGCGGTACTAAGTTTTTTAACTGCTAATTAATAAAATTTCAAAAGATAGGAAAGACCACAGTTTTGAATTTTGTACAAAAGTGTAAAAAAATTTGACGTTTTTCTATGTCCCTACTGATTTTTGACAGCTCCTGGAGAACCAGGGTCTACTGATTTACAAATCCCAAATATTTATGTGTGCGTGTTGTCGGCAGGAAATTATTTAATTAGCAAGAGTATATTCACGTAAAAGTAATTCTTTTGTGAGTGATATTTTTACGAGTCAACCAACTTATTTCATTAATCAGCCTTAAACCTATTCATTGATTAATACTCGTATCTATTCAACCGGTCGATGATTGTGTTCTGTCTTAACGAATTAACTTAAATATTCTGTGACTTTTTTAGGAATATGGTGATTTCATTCTAAAAAAAAAATTAGCAGCTTTTTTAATAAATTAAAACAGGAAGTCATCAATAAATATATACATACTTGAGATTATCATTAAAATTAATATTTAAGAAAAAAATGTGACTTTTGTATCTCATGATGTCTGATTGAAGCAGGAAATGTTTTTCGTTTCATCGACAAGTGCTTTCAAAGTAGAAAAAAAAGTGTATGAATGCACTTTCACCAAACAACGAATATATTTTCAATGAAATTTTCATTGAATCAACGAAATTTTCTGTAAGCCAACGAAAAATCAGTTAATTTCAGGAATTGCATTTCGAATTAATTGAACTTTCCAAATTTGGAATAGCGTTTAGTGTAATACAAACAAACTCGCCTAGAATACTAATCATGAAGGATCGTGGATACACAGTTATTATTAACTGTATTACATAATGTGATTCATTTGAAATATGATTCAAAATAACTCATTAAATAACAAAACCCTACTTTGCTTTTCTTGTTCGCAATTCATTATTTTTAGGAAAACCTTTAAAAAAAAAAAAACTACAACTTCATAATCAAAACCTAATCGAACAAAAGGTTAAATTGAACTTTAAGAAAGAATACTCGTAACATCACCTAGCCTAGAGGGCAAACAACAATTCTATTACTTAAATTATAGTAAACAATCGTATGCATTAATAGGTGTGTTTTTTTTGCAAGTCCATATAGATTTGTAAAAAAAAACGACATCGGGACTAAGCGCTTTACATGCAAATGCAACAACTACTTAAATCTATACAGAGTTAGCTAAGACCAGATAATTATCGGGAGTTAATCTAAGACCCGATAAAAATGGTGATGCCAAAATAGTATTATCTATATGTTATCGATAATTTGCTCAGAGACGTCAAAAATGAAGTTTTTGGATTGGTTGATGCTAGTCGTCAATAAGCTGACAAATGTCATAGCGTACACAGTGCTTCCAGCTATGTGGAAAAAAAGCTCCTAAATCCCGATGTCGTTTTTTTTTACAATTCTATATGGACTTGCAAAAAAAACACACCTAATACTTCCGTAAGCTTTAGTGACCGAAAGTTGCAAAAATTAAAGATAGCAATTCCTTGAAAATATTTCTTTTGCGTCACAATTTGTTTACCGTAATTATTTTATTATTATTTTCGCACAAAAAACATGAATATTGTGCGCAACTATATTTTAAACCAACTATTTAGTACATACATATGCACTTATATGTAGATACATTTGTATATTGATCAGAAAGAACCCCCAGCGAGCGTGTGTATCTTATCATTATAAAGTTCATTTTATGATATTATTTTTCAAGTAATTATACGCAGTCTTTAAATTATATTCGCAAAACAAGTTATTATTGGCAAATATAGTTCTGTAGATCAAGATAAAATGTTATCTTGTTAAAAATGTGATAGTTTTGTTTTTCAAAATGTGTATGGGGAAAACAGGTAGTAGATAAGCAATTCTTTGGCAATTCCATATTTAAAAAATACACTTCACAAACAATGATCATATGATAAATTTTAAAACCTTATCTGTCAAACGATCATTCATATGCGTCAAACTTTCGCAAATGAATTGTCAAGTGTAATATCGGTTGATAGATTTGATAACGCATGCAATATTATATGCCTTCTCATTATCTCTAACTCTATGACATTACTTTTAATTGGAAGATTTTTTTGCTTGCAAATTAATTAAAACAGGAAATAATCACAAAACAACCTGACATTATCATTAAAATTATAATTTTAGAAAAAAATTGTGTAACTTTTGGATCGAATGATGTCAGTGAACTGATTTAAGCAAGTAATTTTTGTTTTTTTTTTTTTGTAAAAATTTGATAAGATCATCCGATTTTGGCGTTGAATTAATGATAATGATTTATGAACTGTTTGACTTATTGTATTTCCCTGTTGATGATCTTCGGATTTGTAGAATTTAATATTTCCTAATAGAAGTAATGCCCTCACCACCGGTAAAAAGAAAATATATTGTACTAGATTTTTCCATTCACACACGATCTGCGATGTTTTTATCTTTGCTGCATGCTTTTAGGTAAAAATCAACAAATCAAACAAGAAATCATTGCATACTGTAAAGGTTAATTTAACGGTTTCAAATTAAAGACAAGCGTATAGTCTAGTAAATGCCAAACAAAGACGCAAATTTGTACTCGTAGAAGAAATAATTTCAAATTATTTGAGCAGGAAAAAAAAGTAGTTTGAGAAAAAAATTACACGTTTTTATAAAACTCAAAACAAAATCCTAATAGTTATTTACTTCACGCAGATATTTTTTCCTTCGCGTTAAAAGAGAAACAAAACAAATCATATAGACGTCAAAACAATTTTGCATTTAATCAATTTTTTTGGCGAGGAATTCATTAGGTTCGTTCATTCAACTTGGGGTTGACCCAGGTTTTCTTGACAACCCTCAGAGTTGTCAAAAAAATGGGGTTTTCGGTTTTCAAAAACACCAAAAAGCTATCAATTGTTTTTTTTGTTTGACATCTTAAAGCAAAAAAAATAATTATATGCTCTGATAAAACTTTAAATTTGTTATAAATTAGTTTTAAAAATGAACAAAAACAATTTTGCGTTGTTGCCGAATATTTCATCTGATGAGTACATCAAACATTTAATTGCAAACACAAGCAATAACATGCAACATGCGAATCCGCAAATGACAAAAAAAAATGGGTATGAAATGTGACGTTTGACAGTTTGGTCGTTACCTGAACTCGCCACAGGAAAATACGTAGATCAGGGCGAGTTCAGGACGACCCCCGGTCTCGGAAAACATAGAATTTGCTCTTCAGGGTGACTTTAGGTTTTTCAAAAAAAAAACGATTTAGAGCGACCTTGGGGTGACTTCAGGGTTCAACGAACAAAACTATTATATTGTCCAAAATGACAGATTTACAAATGTTTTCATTCTTCTTGACAGATTAACTGTCAAAACAGCGAAATAAGAGAAAAATTCTGAAAAGTGGAGGAACTTGGAAGATTCTTAACAAATGCATTGAACCCTTTTTATGTACAAAACGTCAAAATTCAACTCACATCAATCGGTTTTATTAACGATTTGCATATGTTAAAAAAAAAACAGAAGTTGACTTTTATTATTCAGATAATTTATCTTCCCAATAGACACATTTCAATATTAAATTAAAAACGAAAGAAACTACATAACAGCTGAGTGATTTGAAACTTGTTACAGTTTTCAAAAACGTAAACTTAATCGTCATTTTTTGACGCAGATATTGCTATAGCCAAATACGCAATCGTCCTGCTTGCACAAAATCTGTTTGATCAACGTCAATCAAATATCTTATAAACAAATTTTAAGCTCACCAACACGCTTTGCAACTTATAAATATTTTTGTCGCCAAATCGATATTTTTTTTTACTGCTCTTACTCTTTTCCATACAAATTTCGGTGGGGTTTTCAAAGATTTGAATTTTTCAGTTTAAGAAATTCTTGCAATTGCATTTTTGACGCAAATGACGTTTAGAAAACGGCTACACTTTCTGGTTTTTGTATCAGAAACTCCCAAATTTTTCAACGTCAATTATTTTTAAAGAAATTTTAAGCTACCAAACAGAACTACATTTTGTTTTTTAGATATCTTTGAAAATATATTACTAACCAGCTTTCATCTCTATTTTTCTTGCAGGTAGCATGACATCAGATTTTTTTCGTATTGTAAACGAAGCTCGCCGCCATTCCCTGGGTCCCTTCAGTCCATCATTTAACATTCAAACTTGCCTCTTCGAAGGACTTCAGAAACATCTGCCCGAAGATGCACACAAAAGAGTCAGTGGTCGATTACACATTTCCGTGACACGTGTATACGATGGCAAAAATGTCATCATATCCGAGTTCAGTAGTCGCGAGGAAGTCCTCCAAGCGATATTGTGTGCGTGTTTCATTCCAGGATTTTCCGGATTCTTGCCACCGAAATTCCGTGGTGTTCGTTATATGGACGGAGCATTTTCGGATAATCTACCAATTCTGGATGAGAATACCATAACCGTTAGTCCCTTTTGTGGTGAGAGTGATATCTGCCCAAGAGACCAGAGTTCGCAGTTGTTCCATTTGAATTGGGCGAATACGAGCATTGAGATATCTCGTCAGAATATGAATCGTTTTGTGAGAATTTTATTCCCTCCAAGGCCAGAATTCTTATCGAAATTCTGTCAACAGGGATTCGATGATGCCTTGCAATTTCTACAAAGGAATAATTTGATTAATTGCACCAGATGTGTTGCTGTGCAATCTACATTTGTTGTATCGGAATCAGTGGCAGAGCCACAAGATTTCGATCCTGAATGCAGAGAGTGCAAGAAACATAGAAAGGTATGAATTTAAATGAGATTTTTTTTTAATTTGTTTCATTTTCTAATTGCTTTTATTTTTGTAAATTTTAGGATGCACTACTTGCAAATATGCCACAAACTGTCTTAGACGTTTTTCACGGATATATTGAACAGGCTAACAAAGGTCTAGCCAATTGGATATTTAAGCATCGTGGAGTCAAGTTATTGTCACTGCCAGCGACTGTCCCATTGGACTTCCTTTTGGCTACTGTTTCAAAGTGAGTTTGTATCTATTATATGTCCCTATTTCCCCTCAATCCATCTGCTCATTGTTTGTATCGTCTTCAGTTTTAAAATCCAACTCTTTTGGTTAAACCACCAACCAATTCGTTACTTTTTTTTTATTTTCTTTTAGAACAACCAAGCAGATACCGTTGCCATTTGGGAAAACATTTGCAAGTGCCTGAAAAAAATATTTTGTTTTTACTTTTTTCTTTACCATGCATAACAATTTATATCAAAAAGACTTATTTACAGAAAAACAAAGTTATTTAAAAGAATTTCATTAGAGGCCTAAGTAAAGTCAAGTACTATAAAAAAGACAATTTATACTTAATTTAAAATAATATTTACGATTTAAACCAAAGGGTAGAGATGTATAAAATTTTTAAATTATTATCTCAGATAATATATTTTTAAGATTTAAATAATAAATTACTTAAATTATGATGAATCTCATCCCAAGTAGAAGGGATATATTCAGTTTGTTTTGTTAAACTAAAACTAAAAGTATCTAAGTAAGTATGTTAACCATGACAAATTTTTATGTAGCAATTTTATTACTTTTTTTTAATGTATTTGTTATTTCTTTTAATTCAAATTCTCTTTCATTTTGAATGAAAATAAACTATTGTAAAGCCTTGATAGGGAAAAAATTATTCTTTTGTTAAAAATAAAATTATTCTTGCACATTTTGTTTTGTCTGTTTTAACGTATTTAATAAAAAAAAACATCAGCAAAAAGTCTTGTTTCTTTTCTAAAAATAAATTCTTCTAGATCCCGTTTCATTTCCTTGCACAAAAGTCCTTCCTATCGCTGCAAATGTTTTCCTTCCACTTTTTGGCAACTGTTTCTCTCGACTCATTAATTACACATTAAACAAAATAAATCTGTTCCTTTAAATTTACTAATTGAATTTTCAGAATTACAACTTTAACACCTAAATTGACAAGACAAATGCTATTAGTAATTGAAGAATTAATTTACCGACTGAATAATGCTGTTCATGTTCGAGTTTTAAATAATTTGACTGTAAGTGTTCTTTTAAATAAAAGTTAAAAATTATAAAATTAATAATATATCACTTATTTTCTTTCAGCTCTGTGAACCTCCAGACTTCGATACAACTGGATTATTACATTCGAGCAAGCTTTACGGACCAAGAGTGTCGATATTAGTTGACGAAATGTATGTGCTTTTGTTATTTATTACAATATTGAAAGAGAATAATTTTTTCTTAATCTCATCTCACAGGGGAGCACCTTCTTTTGAAACTGATGTTGACAATTATGAACATGTTCTTAAAGTGACGACGCATAACGATGCATTGTATGCTTATTATTACACAGATGACCAAAGCAATAAGGTAAGTAATGTTTAAATAATAAATGATGTTTTTTAAGGTAAAAATCATAGTCGATGACATTTTCAAGTGAAACAAGAGAAGAGATCGATTTTTTTTTCAAACGCTTGGTATTCTGCTTTGTGGATCATTAGAAACATGTATGCTAACGACGTACAACTTTATTTGAGTAGCCCACTGGGTCTGTTTGAATATTGCGTAGAATAGGTTTTTTAATTCTTCAATATTCAATATTCATTTCCGTTTTCTGCTAAATAAATTATTACTTTAATCGTGTAATAATTAAGAAAAAGACGTCATTCAGATCACAGAAATTTCTTAAGAATTCCATTTGATGAAACCTACAATAGATTTTGCTTTTGATACAATATGGTCAATATATAAATTGAAAGATAGCTTCGAATCAATTATAACGCCAAGATCTTTAATTTTATCTACTCTTCCAAGAGGGCTATCGCCAAGAGAAAAGTAATTACATTACATTTGGCTATTTTTGAATTCAAACATTCACTTAAACACTAATTAAACAGTTGATTTATGTCGTGTTGAATAAGCAGGCAATCGTGGATTTAATTTTCAAATTAAATATCATATAAAAACAAAACTTAAACATAGATAATAGTTCATTGAGAAAGATAATAAATAGCAATGGTCCAACATGGCTGCCTTGAGGTACTCTTGAAGAACAGCAAATTGGTCTTGAGCGTTTATCATAGATCGAAGACATCCAGTTTAACATTGCAGAGTGAAATCCAAACTTATCTAGTTTCTTAATAAGTAAAAGATGGTTAACTGAGTCAAAGGCTTTGCTAAAATCAGTATATACATATAGCATCAACCCGGTAACCCTTTTCAACTTCGATTAATATATATGAAGTGAAGTATACGCGTCGCCGCCCAACGAGGAATCCATGCTGAAATTCAGAAATATGTATATTCTTTGGCGTGAAACTCAAGTTTGGATTTACTTATGCTTTCAAAAAGTTTTGGTATCGAAGAAAGTTTGCAAATTCCTCTGTAATTTTCAACACAATTTTTCGAACCAGATTTTAAAATTGGAATTAGAAAAGATGTTTTCCATTCCATTCAATAAAAGTTCCATTTAGCAGCGAACTATTGAAAATGAGGTACAGAGGGAGGATTACCGCGGAAAGCATTGTTTCAAAATTATTGCAGGAACACCATCTACTCCTGGTTTTAAATTCGGCTTTAAATTAAAAAATGGTGTTTCAACTTCAGATAATTCCAACTGTTGTGAATCAATAACAACCTAGGCATTATGCAAGATTCAAAGCTAGAGTTGGAACTAGAATCTCAATAAACAGGCTGACAAAAGTTAGCAAATAACTCTTACCTGGGAATATAAAATGAACAATTCGGGATTTATAATAAGTAGACGAAAAAGAAAGAAATATTGGGAATATATTCCGCACTATGAAAGATGATGGACCTTATATAACATGTTTATTCATATTCATTCATCATTCCATATATAACTAAATTTAGTTGAAAATTGATATCTTTGGATCAATATCAAAATATCACAGAAGTTTAAACTAAATTTATTGATTTTTTCTTCTATTTTTTTTTTTATTTTTCTTTCTTGCCAACAATGAAGAAATATTTACAAAAGTACGCAATAGAGTACATGCATTTGAATTTAATTTAATTTTTATTTAAATATTCTCTAAATATAATAAAATAATTGTTTTTTTTTTATCTTAGGTCAAAGTAACAGAAATATTTGAAATGACTGAAGACGATCGGTTAGCGACCGATTTAAATATTTTCGAAGGATCCGTCGAAGATCATCCAAACCCACATCAACATCAACATTATGCTGTGGAAAGTGAATGGAATGGAATTGAATCAGGTAAATTATATATTCATATGCATCTTTATTAATTTGCTGTCTTACTATTACTTTCCTACTGGTATTTTGTAAATTGATGTATGTACATGCTCGTGCTCGTATATGCAAACAACAGTATTAACTTTTCGGATTAAAGAAACAATTTTATTTAAATAGATACCAAATCAAGCTAACCTACATACATAAATACAAATCGATTTTAACTTCATATTAGCAAATCCAAAAGCATTTAGGTTTAATTTGGTATTTGGTTAAATAAATTTTCAAATCGTACATTTTACAATACATAGTTTAAGTTTGGTTGTGATTGGGCTTAAGAATCACCAATAGTGATTTTATTTTTTTGCCAAGTCAGTTATAGCAATCATTGAAGAATTATTACCAATAAAAGATCTTATCATTGAATGATAACGAACAACGCTAGGTACCTGAGTTAGAGTTGATCTTTGAAAGGAAAACTAACATATATGAGAACAGAAAGAGCATGTTACACGTTTTAAAGAAACGAAAACCAACAGTTCATTGAAATCAATTTTCAGTCAGTGAAATAATAAAATTGGATTTGAAAGAACGAAAATTAAGTAATTTTTAAAATCGAAATCTGTCGAAAGCATCCGTCGAAGGTGACACGATGATAAAATAATTTTCTGGATGTTCTTTCTCGAATATAGGAATTTTAAAGTTTAATCAAAACAGGGCATTTTATATGGTATGAAAAACATAACACAACTTACAAGACGACAGGTATCCAAGAAACTAGGCCAATAAAGACACATATCGTGCAGTAAATTAGCATTTCTGGCAAATTCCATTTTAATTGTCTAACCAAAAATCTTGTAAATGATTTTTGAAATCTTTGAATTCGATTTTTTGAAACTGTGTAAAACGGATCCCACACGTCTGAACAGTATTCCAAATAAGGTCCAGAAGTTTCTTTTTTAAGAAACCTAGCATTGAATTTGCCTTTGATACAAGTAAATCAATGTTTAAAGAGAAATTAAGCTTTTCATCAAAAAATAACTCCCAGTTCTTTCACTTCCGATAGTATTTTAAATGCAGTGTTGAAAAATTATAATTTATATAAAATAATCGTTCTTGATCTACAGAATGAAAAAGTATTATATTTCCTAAGGATACTTTAAATATTGAGACAGTCATTCGAAATTTTAATTTAAAAAAAAAGTTTATAATCGTCTGCAAATAACAACCCAGTTGTATATTGCAGCAGTGAAGGTTATTCATTTACATAAACTAAAAAAATAATAAGGGTGCTAGGTGGCTGCCCTGAGGGACACCAAATGAAACATGTATTTCTTTTGAAGTACTATTAAACATTTTAACTATTTGTCTTCGATTAAGCAAAGAACCGGATATACACTCAAAAAGTTTTGAGTGAAATCCAATATGTTTAAGTTTTTTAAAAAGTGGCATAATGCTATCAAACGCCTTCTGAAAATGTTTTTAATTAAAAAATAGGGAATCCCATCTGGACCAGCTCTTAAACTTGGATCAAGCTTTGAAATACCTTCCATAATGTCAGCAACGGACAAAAAAAGGTGACCCAGATTCATGTTTGCAAATGAGGTTTGGTCATCATTAGTGTCAGGAATTACTACAGAAAAATTATCATGATCACTATACATAGTCTTAAAAAAAGGTGCAAAACTATCGCTTGTACCATCTTAATTGGAAGTGGTTTGATTATTATATTCCATATTAGTAAATACTCCAGTTCTGTTTTTTAGTTAATAAAAGCCCAAAACGCCTTAGGATTTCTAGATATTTGTGATTCCTCCAATACATATGCTCAAATTGTATTCAAAACTTAAATTATTGAGAAAATTGTAAATCGAGAACAAGGTTTATTTAAGGACCTTTTAGTAAAGGCTTTTGTTGAAATAGTTTCTAACTAAAAATCTGACCGTTTCCATCTTCTATCAAAATCTAAAAAATCGAATTAGTCTTTTTCGAAATACACACTTATTGAATGTCAACAAAAAACAAAAACAAATGAGTTGTTTGAACTATCAATTTCACAGGTCTATGTATAACTAACAGTGTCAATAAACTTCGTGTCTAACTTCGGACAACCCAAAATACCGCTAAAACTAAATTGAAATATTTTTTTTTTTAATATATTTATTATTTATATTTTAAGTTCTTTTTTTTTAGATTTAATTGTTATTTCAAAATTTTTTCAGTGAAAGTAATTCCATCGGAACCCGATTGTCGGCTAGATATTTTTTAAAAATATTTAATTTATTAAAAAAAAATCTACTCTTACACACCCACACACACATTATTTTTTTCACAAAACTAAAAAAAATAAAGAAATCTTTTGAAAAAGGTAAACATAACAAACAAAATTTTAATTTTTTAGTACAAATTATACTTTGCATGTCTGTCGAAATTGTGTAGATTGTTTTTGGTAGAAAGTTGATTTTTTGTTATTTTTCATAATTTTCATCATTTTTTGTTTTTGTCGTATATTTTTTATTTCCTATGAATTTCGTATCGTTATAATTGTATTATATTCTCTTAAGCTTAATTTGTAAGTCCCCTTGTTAAAAAGAACCAATATTCTTGACATATATTATTAAACTAAATTTTACTATTTCAGATTTTTTCATTGATAAGACTCCAAGCGAAGTTCAACAACTACAAATTTATGAAACCAACAATAACAATTTAGAACGCCTCAATAGCAATTCTGACAATATTCAAATACCATTGACTGAGAGCAGAGAAAAAGAGGTGACAATGCCAAAACGTACTACGTCCTACGATATTGTGTTCGACATCGACGATCCAGAAGTGTCCGTGTTCAGCGATCCTGAAGTTGATCATCATATAGAGATCGAAGCTGTTCGGAAGAATTTCCAGCGGAGCAGGAGTGTTAGTCAAACTATTTTGCAGTCAAGTAATTTAGATACGACGATAAAAATTGAATGATAACATGTTAATTAAGTTGATATGGAACGATATACCTTTAGACAGAAAATATCTACGTATACAGTGATGATCTTGTAAATAGATTCAAAAATGATAACTTCCCCAATGGAAGAAATAGTTATTGTTTTTAAGCACACCAGTGTGATTTTTTTTTTTGATATTAATGTAAATTGTATTAATAGTTAGAAACAAAACTACCAAAACGAACAAAAAGTATTTAAAAAAATTAAATAAAATGCGGGGCAATTTGAATCAAAGCTCTTCGAAAGAGCTCTAAACAAAATATTTTGTATATTTTATTTTTATCTATTTAAATCCTTTTTTAAGAATGAAATGTTGAAGTATTCTTTTCTTGCTGACATTAATTTTGCCTTGTACCTGTTGTTCAGTGTAAATATTACTTGTATATGTATATATGAAATAAACAAGCTCTCTTAAAACCACACGGATGGATGTCTCAAATCATATTGTTTTGAAAGCTTTCAAATATTCAGGTCTCCAAAAATGGAAAATTAAATGTTCCTCTCCTTGTAGTTGGAGATGGAGACATTTTAGATTTTTTAAATCGAAAAAAAAACACGTATTGACATTCCTATAAAGTTTAAATAACTTATTTATATAAATCGTGGGTCCGAGGAGCTTTGTTTCGTCTTTATGTTAAACACGACTTTTTATATAGTGTTATCTTCTTAATTCCTTTTTAAATCGTCTTGGCTTTAAAGGGTTTAAAGCAAATCCAAAGTTAAAAGGCACAATGATATTAACACTATTAAGAAAGCACCGGTTATCAGTAAGATGAAACAAAAAGTACTCCGAAAACTTAAGATGAAGTTCATCGGGGCCAACGGAGTGAGCTTCATCGTTTAGAAAACAAAATATAATTAAATAAGACATGTAAATAGTTTAGTAAAAAAAAAAACATTTATTTTACATAAAATAAATATTTACAAAAGCTTAAAATTTATTTATGTATACATAATTAAAAACAAAGAAATACGTTTAAAAACAAATGAAACTAAAGGCTGTGCGCTTAAGCGACAAAGATATAAAAATACATTTAAAATAATAATAAATACAAAATAAAATCTAATAGTTTCATTCATTTAATAAAAAAATAATAAAATATTGTGTATGTATTGTTAAAATGTTTTTTTTTCTTTGTATGTTTTTGAAATAAATTGCTTATTTTATTTTTGTTAAAAATGAAGTTATTTACCTTAATTTATAGACAAAGATTACCACTTATTCAAACATATCTAGCTTTAAGAATTTTTAAAATTACTATTTGTATTTTATAATCAACTTTAAGCCATTGAATTAAATAAAGAAAAAATTAAAAAACAAATGCGACCAAAGTTTTTTTTAAAAGAAAATCTGGGTCTCTTCAAAAAAAAAAGTTTTTAATGTTGATATTTTGAAATAACAATTAAGGATTACAAGTTTTGTGGATATAATTATTGGTTAGTCAATTGTGTACATCCTCGCATCAAATAAGTATGTTTTTGCGAGGCGTCTTGGATTAGTACGGTAGCACAATGTACACCAAATGTTCTTAAAGTAGACAATGGGGCCTATCGGGAATCTCCCTGGAAATTTTGTTTCATTCGGAGTTTTTTGTTCCCACGGAATTTTTTTCGTCAACGGTGAATCTCCCTCGACACTTTTCCCCTCCGATAAAAAGAAGCCTACCATACATCTGTTGTCGAAAAACACCTTTGAATTAGGTATATGTAGTTTTAAGGCTTCCAATAGCATTAAAATCCCTCAGAAATAGAAGAAAATCACGATAGCCATAAATTACGCGGGAATATTTCGAACTTATTCACGATCGCGATTTTTCGAAAATGGGAATTCTTCCCAGGAAATTTTATTCACGATAGCCCCCCATTATTTGTTAGAATTAAAGGCCAGAATCGTCTCTGAAGACCACATACATAGTTTCACAAATATTTATAACGCCATCAGTACTGCTTAATGCAAGCATTTGTAACAATATTTCTTTTCTCTTCGGGTTTTTCACCTTTAGATACTGGGAAACATCAGCTTGTCACAGTCATCATTTAGCGTGGTGTTAGTTGTTAGTGAGTAAATATACATACATATAGCCTAACACTCTACTAAAAAACGAACAAATATGACAAACAAAGAAATAATAAATATTAATCTACTATCTGTAGCTACAAAAATAACTACAAGTCAAATAATACTAGCTATAAAAACAATAACGTTACGAGTAATTTCGAATACTTAATGAGAACGCCCATACAACCTGTGCTTAAGTGTAAGCTTTGAGTAACTTAAATCGAAAACATCATTCATTCTTATCAAAATGAATCGTATTTTTTCGAACTCGAAATATTTATCTATGGGCCTTATTGTGAGTTTCGTTAACGTTCGATTCGATAAAAGTCGATAGTGCCAAAACGTTTGATGCGTTAAAATTTGTATCCAAAGCTATTTAGATAACTTAATGTTGTTGTAACCACGTATAAAAACACAGCTTATGGTATCTTATACAAGAATAATTTCAGATATCTTAATTTTTCGATAATCTATTTTCGACAAAAGTCGTCGATCGATTTTGTGTTCTGTAAGAATTTTTGAAAACGTCAAATCAACTTCAATTTTTGACGTAGACATCGCAGAAATTTGTTGGTTTAATCTCAGTCAATTTTCTTGCAAACGCATTTGAAATTTAGGAACCCGATCTCTGGCTAGGCAATTGCCATTTTTGAAAACTTTATTTTGAGTCGAAATACTATCGCAATTATGTTCTTAAACGCAAACTGTTTAAGTCAAGTGCTCGAAAACACAAAACGACATTTGTATGCAAAGGTATTATTTCCGATATTGCAATTTGCTTAAGGCATATGTTCGATAACATCAGCCGTGTTTTATTGGTAATCTATAGCTAGCGATTGTGGTTTATTCGCATAGACCTGCGACTTCAGGATACCCCACATGAAAAAGTCTAGCGGGGTCAAATCGCAAGACCTTTATGGCCAATTCACATCACTTCTGCCTGAGATAACCTTACCCCCCAATCGTTCATGCAGAATGTCAATCGTGACGTCCGTTGTGTTGCACCTAGAGACGTCCTGCTGGAGCCATATGTCGTCTAGATCTACATATATGATTTAATTTGGGCCATAATAATTTGGTAATAATTGATCTGTAGCGCCCGCCATTGACAGTGACGATTTCGAAAAAGGACGGACCAATGATGTCGCCGCTCCCAAACCCACATCAAACGTAACTTTTTGAGGATGCATTGTGAATGGTAAATTTTGCGTGTGGGTTGGTGCGTCCCATTTAAGAAAATTTGTGTGTTAACACAGCTATAATAAAGGAAAATCTGTAGAAACCGCTCTACATACGCTAGTTCGCACTATCGAATATTCGCTTCATCACAAGGAGTTCGCTTTAGGTACTTTAATAGATATAGAAGGAGCTTTTAACAATGTCGACAAATCCGCAATTATATCTGCACTGTCATCTCTGAAGGTGGATACATCGATCAGTAAGTTGATAAATCATATGCTGATAAGCAGTATTATCAATTCAAAACTGGGCGATTTTACTGCTCGAAGAACTTTCAGTAGAGGTACGCCGCAAGGCGTACACACACACACTGAAGGAACTCCTACAAAATGCTTTAAACAAGCTTACTATCTGGGCAGATCAATGTGGACTCGGTGTCAACCCCCACAAATCAGAACTTGTCCTATTTACTAAGAAATATAAAATCCCACACAAAGACCCTCCCTATATCAAATGTATACCGCTTAAATTTTCAGACAAAGCAAAATATTTGGGTCTTATTTTGGACAAGAAATTAAGCTGGAAACCCAATATTCAAGAGAGAATCAACAAAGCCAATATAGCTCTATTCTCTTGCAAAAAATCGTAGGTAACAAATGGGGTCTACAAACTCAAATTACACACTGGCTATATATCTCAGTCATTAGACCGATACTTACATATAGAGTGACAGTATGGTGGACTGCGCTGGAAACAGCAACAAACCGCGATACGCTCAGAAAAGTCCAACGAACAGCCTGTTTAATCATGGGTGGAGCTCTCCGCTCAACTCCTTCTGCTGCACTTGATGTTATTTTTCATCGCATACCGCCAGATATTTTTAGCAAACAATCGGCCGCTAACATAAGCCATTCGGCTTAAAGCCTCCTCACAGTGGATCAATAATGAAATTGGCCACTCCATTATACTGAACTCGTTCGGATCTCTACCTAGTAATGTCGATTACACCGCCTCTCATCCAAAATTTAATAAAAACTTTCAAGTATCATTCCTTCCAGGTCTACCTGGGAAAATGAGCCATTTTTGGTAGACGAAGTGATTCATTTCTACACAGATGGATCTAAAACCGATGACGGGGTCGGTGGAGGCGTATACTCCGAAAGATTAAATCTTTGTCTATCTTTTCGTCTTCCCAATCACTGTAGCGTGTTCTATAGGTAGAAGTTTTAGCAATAAAAGAATACCTACCTCTCTTGGCTCAAAGAAAACGTGATAATCGACTACTGATATACGCATCTTCTCAGACAGTCAAGCTGCCATAAAGTCATTGGACTCTGTCTCCATTAACTCACTAACAGCCCAAAATTGTCGATCATCTCTGGTGGAGATGTCAAAACAGTTTAACATTCACCTTATACATATGTGTGCCGACGCATAGAGACATTCCAGGAAATTGTAAAGCCGACGAACTTACAAAAAACGGAACAATCTTACCTTTGTTGGATAGCAAATGTAACATCGGTATACCCCTAGCTACTTGTAAACTTATGTTAAAGCATGATACCATAAAGAAAGTTAACCATAGATGGACCAGCATCTCAACTTGCCAGTCTACGATACTAATTTGGCCATTGTTTGATGCTAAACGCTCAAAACAACTAATTTCTATTGGTAGATTGCATATTAGCTCCGTTATGGGTGTCCTTACTGGACACTGCTTAATAGGAAGACATGCTTTCCGTCTTGGAGTTCCTGCAAATGATTTTTGCAGAAGCTGCATGGATGGAGAAAAAGAGGAGTCAGTTCTTCACCTTCTATGTTCTTGTCCTGCCCTAGCACAAAGACGTAGACTCCACTTGGGAGACTTCTACTAACGATCCTAGTGATCTAAGAAATTCCGACATTCACTGTCTCAAACGCTTCATTGTTAGCTCAAAATGGTTTAACGAGTAAGGGTGATTTTTGGAATCCCGTGGCATCACAACGGAGCAAATATTGGTCTAAGTGTGTTGGCTCTTCCGTCCAGCGGCCACCTAAAACTAACTTAACCTAACACAGCTATTCATCCAAAAATGGACCTACTCGGTAAAAAGGATTTTCGGCCAAATTGGGTTCTTCTTTCAAACGCTCCGAAGCACAGTCAGCGAATAAACGACGTTGTTTATGGTCATAAACTTTGAGTTCCTCTGGGTCAGTTGGATCTTTTCCGGGTATAGGCTCAAGTCTCGACACAAAATTCGAAAAGTTAAAGTCTGCGAAAGGCCTAGTTCTTGTGCACGAGCAGGAATCGAATGTCTTGGGTTCTACTATATATGTACTTTTACGGACCGAGGAGATGTTCTCGGCCGATCTTGCGTTCATTTGACGAATGAAATTTGGCTTATTGATTGCAGAACCAATCGTCTTAAATTTAGCCACTAAACGTTAAAGAGTCAACTGTAAAGAGCCGCCACGTCTACCGTAAAGTTCCTATAATGCACGCGACGTTTGCACTGACTAACACTCATTTTTTATAATAAAGTTTTTTTATTTGGATATACTTTTCGATCATGTTACTTGCCATGAATCATCAACAACATATTTGACAGATATCACCAAAACAATATGGGTACAAGTAGCCAAAATCTACATGCGCCAACTGAAAAATATCTCTTGTAAAGGTAAGTTAGTTATTAGTTTTTTGAAATAGGTATACATTTT
Source organism: Chrysotoxum bicinctum (assembly GCA_911387755.1). NCBI lineage: Eukaryota > Metazoa > Arthropoda > Insecta > Diptera > Syrphidae > Chrysotoxum > Chrysotoxum bicinctum. Next base: position 22,786,924 of record OU426990.1, on the reverse strand, counting down.
CAAAAAAAATCCTTCGTTCCAACGTTCCAACACAAATAATTTCCTATCCTTCTGTTCCTTACTACCATAGTTCCGCGCAATCCAGGTTCCAAACAACCAGAACCACCCTGTACGTACAATTTCATCATCCTAATAGTTTTAATCAACCTTGTTATGGTTAAATATAATTCAGTCTCACGACAATACACCTGCTTAGCACACATCTTAAATCCAGATCAGATAGAAATATATCTTAAGCTTGGATTGAAAAAGTACTTATATCTACAATGAAAAATTGTTAAAGTCTAAGCTAATATACAATACTTACTTACCTTAATCTTTAAACAAATTTGTATCTGCAAGTTATATAATTTTATAGACATTCTTTAATCATCCAACTTTAATCACGCCAATAACCGGATCAATTATACAGAAAGATACGTTGGACATGAATTTCTAAGTGCAGCATCGCAAGACTTGAGTCCTATGCTTACACACCTAACAAAAGGCAAATTGTTAAGTATTTCCAGGTCACACAATCCAAATGCGCATTTTCTTAAAATATGTATTTATATCTTAATCTAATTTATTTACAGATCTCAAAGAGCCATAATAATTCATTTAATCAGCATGAGTACAAAATACTATATTTACAACCCGAAGGCCGACCTGTAGATACTTGGTATAGCTTGGTACATTCAAGAGTTCGTGATCTCCTTCCTAGAGTTGAGGTACACAAAGAAGTGCTATATAATCCATTACATTATTATTATTCTATAAGAAAAATACATAGAATTGTAAAATATTGCACACTTTGCGTAGAGATTTAAATCAGATCGCGACATTGCATGGCTTAGCATAAATGCTAATTTATTCCAATTACAGAAACAACTCCACGATCTGGAGTATAGAATATAATACCCTCCCCCACACCCAGCTGCCTATAGAAAACAAAGTGTTGAACTGTGTGTTGATTTGTCGAATTATTCACGCTCTCAGGCTTAATAAATATTAATTTCAACTGAATAAAATTCCCGACTTGGTCGCACGAACTCACTCAATCACTGGAATAACAATATTTAATTAAAATCACTAAAGATGTTTTCGAGATATTTCGCTTCGTCCAAAGCCGTTGCATGGGAATTACGGACTTTATGACGATAATAACCTGATTAAGGGTTTTTCTATTCACGTAATTATTGCACCTTCGGTTAATTAAAGTCTCAATTTTTTTTACGAATCAAATTTTGCTCGCCCTAGATCTGAGCTACAATAAATACATAAATTAAAAACAAAAAAACATTTTTCCAAGACTTGGAATTCAGTGGGTGATTGGATACATTATCCACTTCGTTGTTGTTGCTTTTTTATATTGATCTATATACGGTCAAGATCGTATTGCACTTTGGTACATCAACAATGCCACCACGGCGGGCGCTCCGCCACCGCCGCGCCACCGCGCCGGCCACTTCACCGATGACCATTGCTGGGGCGCGCAAGTGTAAACTAACATTTCTGAATTTAGATAGACGGACTCGTTTTGAAGTTCTCATTTTGAAATATTCATTAATAATACAACTGAAATTCTTTGACATCCAATCGTGTGTGTTGGGGATATGACGGATTGTGGGTAATTCCATCGTTTGCTTTGTACCGCAATAACATACCAGCTACATTATGTGGAGGAGGGGATTTGCCCAAGGATGTTAGAAGTTTTCTATGGCATCAATAGAACCGGGCATTTTTCGACACATCGTAATGATGTTTCTAATATAGATTTCAACATTTACATACATATTATAATGAAGTTTGTATCTCGTTAAGTTAAGACCTAGAAAAAAATGTGTAATCCCAAAAAGAAATAGAATTTCATTCAGTTTTGTTAAGCGATTTAATTCGTCAGACTATGTGCTTTTGGCAAAATGTATTGAAATTATTGAGGTTTTCGATTTTATTTTCTTTTATTCTTCTTTTAGCAAAAAGTCCAAATTGTGAGAACCATATGTACAACTATAGAACTATAAATCGTAAAAATATCACACTCTGGACTTTAATCAAAGCTGACATTGCAAAGATAGAGAAAATGAAAAACGTGGCTCCCGCAATACCGTCGCTCTATCAGTCTGTATCTCTTATTACACTTTTAACCGATTAAGCCATTTTCTTCAAACTTGGTACTTCTTGAGTCTTCCTTAATTGCCTATGAAATTGGAATTATTTTATTCTTAGCTCCAAAGCTAACAGTATCTCTCATACAGCTGTTTTTCAAAATCTTATTTATCTAACAAAAACGGTTTTTATGATTTTGATAAAAAAGAAACGCATGTGTACTATTGTGGTTGTCCACATTTTGATCAAAATAAAATTATTTAATAGTAGATGTCATTAAACCCTTTTTTACTTGCGATATATTTAGGTACTATAGGGCAAGTTCTACATTTGTAAAAAAAATCGAACTCGAGATTTTGATCAAAGTTGACATTACAATAATAGCGAAGACGAATAAAGTCGGTCCGACAATTCCGTCTGGCTGTCTGTATGTCTGTACCTTGATCTACAGCCTAAGCTACTTGAGCTTTTTTTTTCAAGCTCAGTACTTAAGGGTCTTCGGTACTTCCCTAGAAGGGAAATTGATTTTTTTTTAGCTTTTAAGCTAACGGTACCCCTCATACACCCGTAATGCATAATCTTATTTATCTCGAAAACGGCTCTAAAGATTTTGATAAAAAAAATTAGGTGTGATATTATAGACATGGACTACATTTTGGTAAAAAAAAATTTGGGGCAAAATGTTATTAACGGTATCTGTGATAGAACCGTTTTATTGATTTTCGAATATCTCATCAACGGATTTAACGATTTTAACCAAAATTTGTATGATTTTTATATAATCTTAAATTTTTTTCGAAAAAATAGTTTTTGGATTTTTAAAAAAATAATACAAATTCGTTTTTGAAAATTCCAATATTTTGAAAACGGATATACGATTAAATTACGTTTTAGAATGTATTTCATTAAGTACTAGCAATTTGCATATCATTTTTTTTATAAAAATTTAAAGGAAAATTTGGTACACAAAAAACATGTTTCAGTGTGTCTGTATGTCTGTACCTCTCGCTACAACCTGAACCACTGGACAAGGACATGGGCTACATTTTGATTAAAAAAAATGTTGGGCCAAAATGTTATTAACGGTACCTGTCATAGAACCGTTTTCTTGATTTTCGACTTTCTCATCAACGGCTCTAAAGATTTTAATCAAAAAACTTTTGAGCAGTAGCCCCCTTAGGGGCCAGTTATAGCTATCATTGAAAACCATTGAAACACAAATCAGTGGAACGGTGGAATATTTTTTGACAAGTCGGTTATAGCAATAAATAATTTTGCTGTCATTGAAAAGATCTGTCATTGAAAATAAATTACTAGTGATGGGATTTATGAGGCAATACAAAATGTCGCATGTTATGTTATTGTTTAAAGTTTTTTTTTTGCTAACTGCAATCATTTTCTTGTTCTGTTTTTGTTTGAGATATGAGCTATAAGAAAAAAAATAATTTCTTTGGGGTTCTGCTGCTTGATTAGTGTTTAGTCCAGTTTAGTTTATAGTTTCCTACTCGCTGCTTTGTTTTCCATAAACTGACTCACAGAATTACTCTATAAGGCTATGGGCGCACATGCAACTTTTAGTTTCGCAACTGCTTGGTTCGAGCAACTAAAAAGCTTGTGTTTTGACACAAACTAAACGATTGCCTAAAATGGGTTTGCTATTTTGTGTAACATATATGTAATTATATGCACCTGCGTGGACATTCAACCAAATAATTCATCTGTTTTCTATAAGCAACCAAACAGTTGTGCAACTGAAAATTGAATGTGCGCGCTTAGCCTAAGTGTCTTTTGTGCTAGTGTTTGTCTATTTCGTAATGGGCGGTTCTCAAATTTCAGTCGCCTCTCGTTTGTCGTGTCTCGCATCTCGCATGAGAAGAAGAATATGAAAAGAGAACAATAAAAATGTTTTTGTATACCTATACGTATCTAGGTATCTACATACATACATATATAAATTTGTATGTTTTATTCAAATTTCATGATCATTATAATTGCAGAGACGTCATTGAAAAATTGATATTTTTTTTGTTGAAAATGCCCATTAAAATAGGTATATCTTATGGGACATTTGAGGTGAGACAAAATACCACCTCATTTCGAAAAATTAATACCTCATACAAACTCATTTTAAATTCGTATCCTACCCTTCACTATAAATAACAAAGACAACATGAATAATTTTTTGAGGTTAGAGTTGATCATTGAAAAAAAAAACTGACACATGAGAATAGAAAGAGAATCGAACACAAATCATTGGAACGATTGTGTTCCACTTTGTTGGAACGAATACGAAAATCAGCTGCTCATTGAAAACGATTTTCATCATTGAAAAATTAAAACTAGTTTTTTGAGAAATATTTAACATATTTGTTAATTTTTATTTGCAAAAGTTAAATATATAATTAATTAGCTTCATTTGTATACCAAACATTCTCAATATCCATAGTTTAACTACCCCAAAAAGGGAAAACAAAATTTTTAATGATGGTTTTCAATGATACCTATAACTGGTGCCTTAAGTTTGAAATAATATTGTGTATAAAAATATTGGAAAAAAATATTTGTTGGGATTTTTGAAAAAAAAAATTCCAAATTTTGTTTGAAAAATCAATATCTTTAAAACGTGTAAACGATTGTTTTTGAAATTATTTCCTAAAATCTATACTACTAAATATCTACTCCCAAATTTTGTTCTCGAAAAATTTTAAGGAAATTTGTTATATAAAAAATTATCTTAATAAAAAAACGATTTTTAAACTTTATTTGCATAAATTCATACTTTTCCGAAAATCAGACGGCAATTCCATTTTGAACATTTGAACATTTTTATCTCATTAAATCCATGTTTTTTATTTATAAAATGTATTTTAAATTCCAAAGTACTTTTACATAAGAGCAAGTTCGTGCGATCCAGACGTGCATTTTATTTCTTAAGCGTCTACAACCAAATCAAAAATCGGCACTAACATACTCGTAATAAACATAAATGTCAAACGACCGCCAAAAGCAGTCGCAGCAGGAAAACTTGTATCGTATTATTTTGTTTAATTAGCTTACAGTTCAATGGGTAAATGTTGTCCAATTCAAATGTGACAAATAAGGACGCGTAGGTGGTGTCCATTTTCAGCTTCCCCAAACAACACGACGGCGAATTGAAAAAGAAAAAAAATTCTTAACAACAAAATCTTGAAATTAAAAATATTTATATGTTATAGACAATTCAAACCTTTGTTTCTATTGTGACAACACCCCCCTCTCCCCCTACCCCTGTAAAATAAATCTTAATTTGAGAATATCTATGTAAGTACATTCACCCTTATTCCGATAGTCGTTTTGCTAAAATGCCAGTAAAACGACAAGGCTCTAGAAACGAAAATTGGAATTTTATTGAAACGATTATCGTTATAATGGTTAGAAAAGTGAAGAACATAGAGAACGCTGCCCTTTTCATATTATTTAACACCAAAATGTGGTCTCTGGAGCCTTCTTGTTTTAAAGGCGTTTTATTAAAACGACTATCGGAATAAGGGTGATTATGTAGTATGTACATATGTATACATATACACATTTTTTAGAAACCTGACGAACTATATGTTAGAACGCATGAAATGTTTCGTCGTCTTATCTGAAAAATAGTCAAGAAATATTTAAGGCCAAGACAGGACTCAAATGTTATAATTTAAAGTTCAAAAATAATGAATAATTAATAAAAGCTTCAAAAACAACAATCAGAATACATTTATGATAATTCCTTTGATTTATTAAGCTTTTTAAAGCATTTAAATTGTATTGTAAAGTATAAACAAAAAAAATTAATCGAATACTTTTATCTACTTTTATGCATTTATGAAATAATTCATCAAAAATGATACTTTTCATTTACGTTACTTAGTTGCTTTATTTCTCGAGAGTTTAATGCAACCAGGAAAAGTCATTACAATTATCGTCCAACAGTTATGATTTCTTCAACGAAAGAAGTCATTTTGAACCACAGCCAACGCACTAACCAAATAAATTGAACAAACCTAAAACAAAGTTTCCAAACTGACATTTAAAAATTGTTTTGTTATTAGTACAGGGAAGGGCCAATATGCCGAAAAATAAGAATTTGCAAAAATGATTTTAAATAGAAAAACAAATCGCTTTTTTGTCCAATGGAATGCAAAACTTGTCAGAAGCGGTATTTTGACAGACCTAATTAAAAATAAATTGATTTATTTTGCCAATGGAAAACCACATTAAACATGAGTTTTCATAATCACTTAACTATTTTAACTTTAAAAAGAAAAACAACATCATTGTATCGCTTATCCCCAAAATTGATGCATTGCGTACAAAGGTTATGAATGTTCTTACTTTTCACTTTTCAGGACCCGTTTGCTTACATTGTTGTATTTATTATTTATTTCCGTATCGATGAATGGATGTCAATTACAATAACATAACAACATAACGGCGAAAATTTGCTTTGTTTTGACAGATCGGTGTTTTTGTATGTTTAAAAAACACAGCCATTTTTAAAAAACCTCAATTCAAGGCCAAAATGGCGTCTTTTAGTTGGGATTTGCTTGAATTAATAATAACAAAATGAAAATACCGTGGTTTAAATCAAAAAGTTGCACTAGTGTGTATGTTTTACCGTGGTGGACATCTTAAAGTGTCACTAGAGCGCGTGTTTTAACGCAGCATAGTACAAATCCACCAGAGCTAACTGTTCATTCAGCTTAAAGAAAAATTGATTGGCGCCGAGGTTTCCAATTTTTATTTGAAAATCTGTGATTGCTTAGGTATGAAAAACTTTTAAAGATAAAATTACGTTTTGTACTTAAATATACTCGTAATATACATACATAGATTTAAGCAAAAACTGATAATGAACATTTTTAATTATTCCTATACTTTCTGTTTTCCAATGAATCAATCGTAAAACCATGCACGTATACAATATAATCACGACGCACGGTACGTACTCGTACCTGTCAAAAAGGCAAATAACGAAACGAATGATAAATAGAAAACAAGTAGTTCAAACACTTTGTGTCAATAAGAATATGTCAGAATTCTATATATGAAAAACAGAAAGAGAAAACAAGACAATTCTCTCTCATTAAATTATTAAATCTTAGATGAAAACACTTTTTCTATGATTTTCGAATCCAACTCATTTCAGCTCTAATCAAAAATTCTTCCATTTTTTTAAATGTAATATCGTATGTACACATGTATCTATATTTAATTATTTCAACAAGTTGGTACCTACCAATTATGGTAATTTTCCAAAGCTAAATAACGTACATAGGTATAGCTAACATGTTATAAGTCAGCAACTTGTTCTCAACAAAAGTGAAATAAGCTTTACTCTGTTGTTTTCATCAAACACGGCCTACAAACCATGCAAATTATACACACAATTCGCTTAGAGATTCGTTTAATTTCAAGACAGCCCAGCCCGTAGGGTATAGAGAACTAAATTTGCATAATCAATTAATTTAATTTATAATAACAATAATTTTTAGTTTTTATTATAAAAACAAGACATTTATTATAAATTTATTGCAAACACACTCCAATATTGTAAAATATTTTAAATTAAAATGTTGTACCGTAACAGCTTGTGGAGAACCAGGTGACTTACTACTAATCCTGTGTGAGAATGTATGTGGGACACTATTGGAGGATTTGTCTCTCTTAGGAGCAAGTGGTAGTTCCCCGGAAAAAAGAACATTTATTTTTGCTTTTAGGTTGAATCAATCGCCAGACCTACGGATTGGCAGTCAAATTTACTAACTAACCGTTTTGCAACTTGGTCCTACGACAAATAATATAAAGTCAGAATAAATTACATTTATCTTTCAAAAAAAAACTTTAAAAAAGTTAGTATTATCATACATCGTTAAATTATTATGTATAAACAAAATTAAAAATTAAATTAAAATTAATGCATTTGCTTGTTTTACCAATGTATTTTTTTAATGCGTTCTTTTTGTTTTGTATTTATTTCTTACTACTTCGATTAATTAAATATAAGGATACATTATATGTATATATGCATGTATACTTTAAGATTTATAGATAAACACTTACCATTCAAATTTCCAGTTTATTTATATTTTTGATTGTTTTAATTTTAACAATGAGCTAGTTTTAACCTTGATCATTTGAATGGTGCTATAATTAAGAACAAATTATTGTTTTTAAAGTTTTTAAAATTTCTTTTCAATAAAAAAAATTAGTCATAAAAATTTAGGACATGAAATTCTGATTAAAACAACATTTTTTGTATGTGTTGTGTTGGGAAGCAGGTAAAGTACTCAAACAAGATCGAAACCAGAACTGTTATACGGCTATTATCACAGACAGTCAGCATTTAATTTTAATGTGTCATCCTCCAAATTGGTCCAACAATGCCAGAATGATTTTGCTAGCCTCAATACTAACCACAATGCCACTCTTATCTGGATTCCAGGTCATTGTGGCTTTGATGGGAATGAGCGAGTGGACGAGTTGACCACCTATAATAAATCCCAAGCACTTGATTTGATATTAGACCCAGGCAAGGCATAGCCCAGAATCGTAGCTACTTGTAGCGGAAAATGGCCAATAGGAAAGCATGCAGCGAAGGTAGGCATTTATCACAACATTCACTGTCATAGCTATGGAGACCAGCGGTAAAAGGAAACAGTCCTCCATTTCCTCTGCAAATACCTTGCTCTGGCCATATTTAGAGCACAATCATTAGAAATTGCATTTTTTGACGATATTGACGATTTTAAGGAAATGAAGATCGAAGACTTGAGATCTTTTCTTAACGCGACGAAATGGCTTTAGGATGAACTTCTGTTACTTATGTGCCATGCCCTTCGTTTGATCCTGATCCCGAGCTAAGTGGACTGATGATTTTGGCAGAAGTTATTTACTAATTATGCCAAAGGACTAGACTGCCAATGGTCCTCATTTCTACCTACCTGCTTTGTGTTGATTTTGGATGCATCAACTCAATATAAAACAAAATTTTTGTGGCAATTAATCGATGACTAGAATTCCTCTTTATTTTGTATTGAAAGCCATATATTTGTTGCATTGCACATTGGGGCAAAGCACCAATGAAGTTACTGAAGGTGGAGTTAAATCAACTATCAAATCGATGGGCTTGAAATTATGCACAATTACTTCTAGCATCATAGTTGGCACATTTAAAAAAAAAGCATTGAGGACATGGCCACTAAAAATGCCTACTTCAAAAAAAATAGTGCAAACATGATTCTTAGTTTCAAAAACAAAGTTGAACAAAATATTTGATAATTTTAAAATTATATTAACAATTACTTTAACAAAAACAAGATAAAGAATCAAAAATAAAAATGTATTCTTCTTCGTCTACGTCATTCTCATTTATGATATCAATGCTACTTTAATTTGGTATTTGTGTGCTTTGGGGATCTATACAAACTGATTGCTTCTTGTGGAAGATGTTGAATTTCTTTTCTTGGAACTCTTTGAAGACATTGTAGATACGAGTAGAATCATACTGTTGAACGATTATGTTTTAAGAATAAACTAAAAATATTCTGAGGAGAAGTAGGGAACACCATGTATAATTTTTTTAAATTTCCCAAATAAAAATTTAGAATTTTTCTTAAACGAAAAAAAAAATTTTTTTTCTTAAGTTAAGAATATGCAATTATTTTCAACTTTTTAGAAGCTTCTGTATATTCGAATAAAGAAGAACCAATATAATATAATTTTCAAGTTTCAAAAATGTCGAAATATTCAAAAAAAATTCTTAAATATTGAAAAAGAATATTTTTTTTTAAATTTTGAACAAAATATACTGTTCAAAATTATTGATCATTCACAAAAACCATCTTTGATAAAATCGAAAAAAAATTGGTTTTATGGGAGGAACTATAAATAACATGTTTTTAAGAAAATATTTTTAACTCTTTCCTAGCTTTTATCAAATGAAATATTTTTACTTGCGACTTACACATCACTACTATAACGCAACTAAAATGTAGGTATACTTGTAAAACAATATCGAACTTAAGATTCTGATCAAAGTTGACATTACGATGGAACGAAGATGAAAAAAGCTTAAACGACTGGGTCGATTTTTTTTAAGCTTGGTAGAAAGCATTCTTAAATCTTTCCCCCTGCAAATTTTTTTCTTTAATTTTTGTAGACCAAAAATAACGGTAATTTTTTTCTCGAAGAATCGTTTAATGCTAACGTGACCCAAAAGTTTGAATATTATTGTGCATTTAAGTTAAGAAAAAAAATTGGATTTAAAAAATATTTTTTTTCAAAACTCAATACTTCAAAAACCCCTTGCTTTATTTTTTTGAACTTGACAATCAAATGTTTTTTGTTATAATCTACAAGATGTTTGAAAAAAAATTTATATTACCTAAAAAATAACTTTACCCACCGTATTTTTCTCAAAAATTTGTTTTTCTTTCAATTAAACTGTACGATCTATAATTAAAAAATAGAGAATATAGAAAAGCTTCAAAAAGTTTAAAAAACGTTGCATTTCAAAACTTAAAAAAAAAATATTTTTTGAATTTTTGAAAATTGGATATTTCAAAAACTGTTCAATATATTTTTTGAAAATTTAATTTTTCCTTGTACAATATCAAAAATTTTTAAGTTGGAATACCAAAATATTTTTTTTTAAATATTTTAAAAATTTTGTATATTTTTATTTTGTTTCATTTTGCTAAATTTTTAAGAAACCGCTACAACTTGTACTTTCTGTTATTACATAAAATAAATATTTGCTTAAGAAATCACACGACATTCTCTTTTTATTTCTCACTACTAAGAGAATTTAAAAAATGAATTTTATGCACAGTTTTCTCGTATAACGTTAATTTTTTTAAATTTTAGTTTACTACATAAGAGCAAATTCTTGCGAGTCAGTAGTGCGTTTTATTTAGTTTACAAAAAAAAATCTATGGAACTTCTTGGAACAAAAAATTTTCTAAAAAAAAAAAACAAAAATTGTGTGTCAGGTAACGTTATTTTTGGTTTAAAAAAAATGTGTCAGAGAAAAGACAGACAGAATTGCGAACCCACTTTTTTCGTCTTCCCTATCATGATTATGTCAAGTCTGATAAAAATTTCGAGTTCGTTTTTTTACGAATGCATAACTTGCCATATATTGGAAGTTAAATTGTGTGAATAATTTATAAAACCAAAAGTATCAATCTCTCTCCATTGCTAATGGAATTACGAGTAATCATAAATATTTCAAAATTCTGTAAGGTGCCAAGTCAACAAGCATTAAAAATTTACAAAATTTGAAGACACTTTTACTGAAATTCTGTTGCACAGGATTTTGTAAACTATTAGTTTGTTCTACTTAATATTAATAAAATATTAAATAAAAGACTACTTAGAATCAACTATAATATGTTTCTTAAATGTAACTACAATAGGTATGTAATGCAGATACACATATGTACATATATATATATATATAACACAAGTTCAAAGTATGTCTCCCTCGTATACGAAATCATTAGCATCTTATCAATTCAAGCAGGTGGCTGTCCCGTGCTCATCACCATTCAAACTTCTGATTTAACTCAAATGCGTTTTTTTCCACCAACACAAGATACTATTTTCACTCAAAATGTTATCTTACGCAAATGTACACACTTATTTACATATTTGTTTGTTAACAACAATAAAAAAAATAAAACTCTCAAAACTTACTGCAGCCAGAGCTTGAAAAGGTTCCCCCTCTTAGCCCCTTTGCACAAAAAATAAATAATAATTCGCACAAATAATATCAGCGCGATTCCTAAAAGAGATAGTTGTTGTCTCTCAAAGCGAATACGTGCCTCCAGATACGAAATTACACGAACAAAATCATCAACTAGCTATACACCACCCGCCGCCGCCGCCACCAAACAAACCAACCAACCAACCAGTTCTCCAAAGCAAAAGCGTTCCCAGAAAATATCCATAGAAACAATCCGATCATGATGTTGAGGTTGACTTCGACGATCGACCAACAATCTGCAACTACTCAATGCCGAGTAAAAAGCTGAAGTGATCGGACGAGTAACTCTCTCCGTCTCGAGGTGGAGAATTTTATTTATTTATTTATTTATTTTTTCGAAATTTCTTATTTAAAATTATTACTTAATTTATTTATTTAAACAAATAATTAAAAAAAAGTTGAATACCAGAAAAAAAAACTTAAAAACGGCGGTAAATGTTGAAACGTTAATGAACAAAAAACAAAAAAGACTTCTTAGTTTTAATATTATTTATTTATTTATTTATTTTTCTTAAAAGTGCAAATTATATTTTGGTACCAAAATAAGTGCCAATTTGATGAAAATAAAATTACGCAAAGAGAAGTAATTAAACAAAAAACAAAAAAAACATCTCTCCTGATATGAATCGCAACGAATTACGCAAAAGTTTCAACAACGTGAAAAGTTATCAAAAAAAATTAATTCAAAAAATGTATCCACTCTTGAGACATTTATAAGCAAAAAAAAAAACACGAATCAAAATACAAAAAAGATTCCACCAAAACAGACAAACATTTTGGACAAAACAAACTATCTAGATACAGTAGTTGAAGTGTATTTGTGACAGAGAAGAGTGGTGGAAGAAACCACCAACAAACCACAAAGTAGCAGTAGTTCGAAGAAGTTTAAACAAAAAAAATATAAAACCTTAAAAAGATAAACGACAGAGAAAGAAGAAGAAAATAAACCACAACAGAAATGGATTACGACAAAATGTACTTTCCAAAGACCGAGGTATGTGGAGCTAAAATGTGTTTTTTCTTTTCATTTTTCAAATTCAAATACATTTTATAAAAAATGAAAAATGAATTGCACATTTCACTTTGATTGATTAGTAATGCAATTTTTGTACACATTTTAAGCCATCAATATTTATTATTCATTATTATTTCAAATGTAGCATTTGTTTTTTTTTTAATCAAAACCGTGGGTCTACAATCTACAATTGCCTTCTAATTCCTACAAATTTTGATTTTTAGAATAGAAATAAAAATTTAAAATTTTTTCTGTTGACATAATCTTTGTGATAACCTTTAGCCTTGAATGGTGATATTCGGAGATTTGGAGGTGAGCTTGCGAATAAACAAAGAAGTCAAGATAAGAGCCGCAGAGTCAAATAAGCTTTCGACTGACACTAGTTCTCAATATTAATTTCTTAAGACCACGTAGTAAGCTTTTGATAAGATATTATGATTTTGCGGTTATCGGAAAGTGTGAAAAATTCAAAAGTAAAAATAAATTAGTTTCTCCTTGGATGTCTAATTTTATGAAAAACTATTTTAGTAAACAAGTTTTTTAATGTAGTATTATGACTTCGAAGTAACTTTATACAAAATTGGAACTAAATTGATCGGGCCAATAATGAAAACTACGGGTCTGATCCAAATATAAGTCAATTTTCTGAAAAACCGTCAAAATCCCTTTTCCCTTTCATGCGAACTTCTATTAAAATCACTTTAAAAATCGCATGTATGAAGTTTATTCAAAACCGTTAAAGCAGTTTTCGAGAAAATTCGACAAAACTTGTTGTAGATGAGCTAAAATCGAATTTTTCAAATTTGAAACAAATCGGTTTGGTAGCCTAGATTTAAGTTCTCCACGGACGCTAAATCCGACGGACGGCATGAAGAAAATCACTTGGTTTGAGATCTTCTTTATCATAGTGTTAACTTTGATTAATACTCGAATTTTTCTTACATGAAACCAGTACTTGCCCTATAAAGCAAGTAAATAAAAAAGTTACACATTAATATTTAGGAAGAAGTCTAATAGGAAATGATAGTTTGTACAAGAAAGTACTCTTCGGAAAGTACTTTATTAAAACTGACTTAAATAGAAATGAGTTGATTCTGAAGCATCTTAGACAGAACCAAACAGTTAATGGTTGCTATTTGAGCTATGAGATAGAAAAATTGAAATAAGTATTCATAATAAAAAAAGGCTTTATCGTTTTTTTTTTTTTCAAAATGTTCTGCATGAAGATCAGTACACTTTCTCATTCGGTTAAACCGATTTTCGAAGAACTTTTTCTCAAACTGATTAATTTTGAATGCATCAACCGCTTCTTCGGACGTTGAAAAACGTTCACCTTGAATTTCTTTCTTTGATCTGAGGGAGTTAGAACTTATCATTGGGTGTCAAATAAGGACTGTTCGGATGATGACCGATAAATTCGATGTTTTGAATGCTCAAAAATTCAGTTGTTTGAGCCGATTTGTGAGAACTTGCTTCATCTGGGTGGATAATGTATTCTTCTTCTGGGATTGGTTTCCCTTATTGTTTTGAACACTTATACAATTATGGCTAGACAAGAACTGGTGTGGTGTATCATTTAGAATTGACCGTTCTTCGTTGATCTAATGTATTAGTGGCAAAATGCCCAGTTATTACGAAAAATCTGACGATCATGCTTCGAGGTGCTACCTTCGCGAGCAAATTTTGTTAAATTTCGATCATCTTCAGAGATACAATACAGTCGATTGTTATTAAGTTTCGAGCTTATATGCATTGATCCATGATTTGCACGTATCACGATTTTATATGCGTCTTTTGAATTGTGCTTTTTTAAGCGAATGTCAAACGATACAAGGAATCCAACATTAACAAATCTTTTTGACGATCAAATTTTAATGCAATATTGAATGTATGTGAATGGGACTAAAGCCCAAACATGCCTCAATCTCACGGTATATTACATGAAGATCTTGCAACACCAGTTAACACCCGAATTTGGACGACCTTCACAAAAATTCGTTCTGCATCAAAGTCTGATCATGATTGATTTCATAAAACCAGTGAAACACAGTAGCTCTAGATAATGCTCCATTACCAAAATTCGTAGCGATCGGCATACTATTTTTGGTCAAAAATCATAGAAAACCATTGCATGAAAATGTTCCCGATTCGATAAATGTTTTTTCCAAGATGAATGTTTCCAAAAAATGTAAACAACCATTAAAAATGTCAAACTTTATCATGACAATATAAATTTGACATATTCCCACTGGTATTGTCATATCTCAAAACTTGCATAGCAACCTTCGTAATTAAATACATATATTTTTTTTAACATAGTCTTAAGCCTTAAAAGAATACTTTGCAATATACTCGTAGTATTGGTTTGCTGTTTGATAAAGTACATCTTTTCAATCGAATAATTTTAACCTGTCTATCGATTTTCCAAATTCCGTGTTTTCCACAACAGTATCTTGAATGATTAATGTAACCTTCAAATCATGGCCTCGGTTAAAAAAAAAAAACAATATGCAACAAATGGCTACAATAAAATATAAGACTGGATCGCACCAGCGTGGTTCAATTTAGAAGGTTTTTGGTATCGTTTCATTGATAAAAAGACGTTATAAAATAAAATTTAAGATAAAAGCAAAAGTACAAACGTTTTTTTTACTTGACATGCGTTCAAGCGTTCAAGGGTTTATTGAGGTATAGGTAGAGAGAGAATGGAGGTATTTTAATATACATATCTAAATAGTGAAAACCCCACATTAACGAGCGATTCATTTTTTTTTCCTCAAAGATTGATCAACTATTTTATATTATTATAGGTACGAAGTTTAATCAAAATCATTGAAGTCGAATCTATCTCTACCCCCACGTACACAAAGACTAAAAATTACATTAAAGAAATGCATTTTGAATGAAAATACAAAATACTGTGCAAAACTTAACAATTGCCTTTTCCCTGGCAAAGTCAATAAGGCAAAATTTTAAACAACCCATTATTAAGGGCTTAGCAATTTACTAGTTAGCAATTTGTTAAACTTTTAGTAATTTACTAACTCTTCGAAAATTTTAAGCTTTTCTTTCGTTTTACTAACAAGTAAACTACTAATTGCCTTTCATTAAAAATGCATTTGAACACGTCCAAACAATGACAGTTCGTGAAAAAATACAAAGCAAACAAATGTAAATCTGAGGAAGGGACCTAATAATTTGATTTGTCAGAAGTCAAAATGACAACCACAATTTATTTCTCCCAAAGAAGTGTAATGAAACTAGTACTTGCAGTTCTGGTGAAATTGGAGTCCCACGGCATGTAATTCGGTCTTGGATTTTCAGGTTTTCAACCAATAAATGAACTGTTGTCTTGTCAAACTTATTCCTGGAGTAAAATTCTCCATCATCCAGCTCTTCAAAATTTTTTGCTGGGAACTTAAAACATCGCACTTTTCTGCACAAAGCTGAGTCTTCAAATATATCAAAATCTTCGTTTTCCGAAAACATTTTATAATACATATATTTTGTTTACTTTTAAATACAATTAGCTCACGAATAATAAAATAAGCACAATTTAACTCTTTCAAATAAAATTGCCAAGAAATTATGTAAGAGAAAAATGACAGAAGTCAAATGGATTTAGCAAATTACTAAAAGTTAAAGTAGCCAGTTTGTGATTTTAACTTTAGTAAAATGTTAAGAGATAATAATATGTTAAAATCGTTTAAAATTAGCAAAATCCTTAGTAATTTACTAAAATGGCTTTAACATACATATTACTAAATCGTTTAAAATTTTTCGCCATTATTTTTAATAGAAAATTATATATTGTTTCAATTTTTTGTCATAAACCTGAGAAATTCTAATAAAAATGATTCAGAATATTTTGATGAAATTGGATTTTCTATTTTTCAGAAATAGAATGAAGCAGAAGAGTTTATCTCAATATCAAATTTCTTCGAAATTAAAAACGTCTGGTTAAAAGCATTAAATACAAGCAGAATCCTTTTCCTTCAGAACTACTACATTGATCTAAGTGTGGCGCTAACAAGATCAGCTGTTAGCACATCAACCTAAACTAACCTATTTTAGGTTGCAATTGTAATAGATTTTCACCATAGCTGCATTCGTGTTCGATATGTCTGCATTGTCCGCCATTTTGAAGAATCAGTTATATAACTGTAAAGCAACTAACTAGTTTTGTTTGTAAAATATTTTTTCAAATTTAATTTTTGTAATCTCTCCAACCTCAGATAATAAAAAAGTCTCAATCTCTTCCCCCAGGCTGAAACTCATTAACACCCATAACAGGCTTGAATATGACATAGCATTGTCAGATTATACGTACAATCTAACCTACACTTTAAATAATAATTATTTTTGATGATTCTTTAAATACATACATTTAAATACATTACATTGGGCTTTCCGTAAATTAGTACTGACAGAGAAATTGACCTTAACATGGGTCAGGGTACACCAAAGTTAGCCTTTTTTAAATCGTCAAAAAGTGATGTCAAAGTTGAAAATCAGACTTTACTGTAGAACAGTTTTTTTCTTAGAATATGACCACGAATCACATCCCAAAGTATGTCACACGAATTACCGCACCCCCTGTATATGAAATTAAAACATAAGACTCTATCTTTCACTTGGTTCTAATGCAAAACTGCAGGATAGATCCTTTAAGAAGATACTTTTTTCTTCGGACATTTTACAAGACCCTACGATTAAATTTTAAAAAATGGCAAAATATATTATTATTTTGTATGAAATCAAAGTGTGTATTTTCTTAAAATACTTCTACCTTCCCATTCATTAAGGCAACGCATTCAATTACATGAAAAATGTAAATTTTCAAATTAGCATTTTAGATTTCGTAGAAGTTTAAAACAAATAAAAGATATTAACTTTAAAAATTATCAATAATGCTATTTTGTCGAGTCACTGCCAATGAGCAATAATTGATGAGATCATTATCCTGCAATTTAACTGCATCTGTAAATATTTTCTTATTTTGTTGTTTAAACAATAAATTAACAACAATTAAAATTAAAAATTCATTTTACATAATTATAGAAGCTGCTCAATATTCTCGATGTATTAATTAAGGAAATGTTTTTTTTTTTTAATGAAACTTAGAAAATATGCATGCATTATTGCATGCAGAAGTGCAAAGTTAAAGTGTATGCATATTTTAAATATGAATCTATTTAAATCCAGAATGTTCTAATTGAAATAATAGAACTTCATGCTCCCAAAACTGTAACACTCATGGCTCATTAAATAAACCGAAATTTTGTTTATTAGATTTTCCACCCAATTATAATTTATTGTCCATAAAATATTAAAAAAAAAAACAAAAACATGACACATGAAAGAAAAAAAAACATTTCCGCTGTTAAACTGTTTAATGATGATCTCCATTAATTTGCATTAATTTTTATGAGAACAAAAATATAATAATAAAAAAGAAAAACGACCAACAAAGAGATAATAATTTATAAATAGCCTTTCTTAACCTAGAAAAGAGATATTTTTACTAAGAAGTAAAACTATCTATGTTAACACTGACTTACCTTAGACTACTTTTCCCATAAATAGTCGTTTGTTCTAATAAAAATAAGTCAAGTCATCTCTTATTAAAGAGACAAAAAACCCATCATCCTGTCGATGATTTAATTATTTACTAATAGAAAAAGTTGCTTCTTTATTTATTGTGTCTGCAAAAAAAAATAATAATAAAAAAAAAACTTATACAACCTGCAGCAACAGGCTGGTTGAATGGCTGGCTAGCACACACCATCCACCACAAGTCAATTGCAACTTATAGACACCGAACAAAATTTTAGCCTATAAAAAGAAAAGTGGGCCAATGGAGTAAGTATCTCAAAGACGCGTCGCGTCTTCGTCTTCATTGCAAATCGGTTGGTTGATTCCACCACAACAGTGCGGTTCACTGTATTTGGCCAATTTTAGAACATACTGCACAATACAGTGGTATTTTGAGAGTCAAAATTTTAGCATACGAAACGAAATTTTTTGAAAACGAGAACTGACTGAAAAACCGTAATTTAAGTACGAGCATTAAATAAATAAAATAGTCTGAATCCCAATCGCAATATCGGAACCGAAAGTGATAAATTGTACAAAATGAACTAACTTTATTTTCACAAAAACAACTTTAAATTATTTATTTTAAATCTACTGTTGTAATTTCTGAAATTAAAGTATAAAAGATTACTTACATGCGAGTTCTGCAAAAAAAAACTCGAGAAATTGAGATGAAGATTATAGTAAAGACAAAAAAGTACATCTGTATTTTAGCATATCCATCTGATTTTTTATTTTTTTGGAAGTATTCACAATTTCCTATAATTTTTCTTGCGCAAAATAATTTCTGTCAAAAAAAAAAAATACTTGCCTAGTCTGTCAGAAAATATAATGGAATTAAAAATAATGAATCCAAACAAAAAATACAAAGGTTATTAATATCGAAGTAAAAGACAAAAACAAAACATTTTCACAAGATATTACAAGCGACACTAGCTACTGACAGTTGTCAAAAAATTATGGAAAATTATAGCAAGTAAAATACAATTGCCAGCTGTGTTGTCTTTAGCGCGTCGGTATATCCATGTACATATATCTGACCCGCTTTACTTTTCTTCAAATCTGCACATGAATATTAATGTAATCTTTGAAAAAATTAAAATTGGTATCTGGTTGATCTCTACAGAAGATTATTGTCGATTTATGAAATATATATGTATGCTTATTTCCTTTGATTTACTTATTTCTTAAATTCTATCAATAAGAAGTATTTTCTACCCAACAATATATTTAGAAGGTATTGGAATTATAAAATGGTCTTAAAAACACTATTCTTCAAGAACACAGACTATTAGAAGAGCAACCGTTCACTTTAAAGGCTTTTGAACAATTTAAAGTCAATATATCTCATTAATCGTATCAGAAAACCAACTGCTTTCTTCACTCCATTCCTGATTATATAAGACTTCAAATTGATAGGGAGTTGTAGCGTTAATTACGTTTCCCATTGTATTCTCTAAGTAATTTTCTAACACTGTCTGTGAAACTTACTCGTATCAAGAACATCTTATACTCGAAGAACTAAATCTGTTTCTGTCAACTCCCAACTCTCTAATTTCCTCCTGACATTCCCCAGAGTTCGAATTTAATTTGGGTACTGTTTTGTTTTTGATATTTATAAATGATTTTCTAACTTCCCTTAAATTTTGAGAGATTATATTGTACGCTGTTGTACTAAATAAATCGCAACTTAACCTTAGTTTACCATTAAGCACAGTTTTCGACCTACTGTCAAGTATTGAGAATCAATAGGACTACACGAAAATTAGATTCACGAGATTCTTTCTTTACTAGGACTACACGAATATGGTATGTTTTGGGTTGATTTATTTTTTCCTCCTCATTTTGATATTCACAGCTTCAAAGCATCGTTACCCGTGGGTGGCTCAACTCTCAAATAACACAGTTGAACTCGTTACCCGTGGGTGGCTCAACTCTCAAATAACACAGTTGAACTCAACAATTGCTGCCCACAACATCAAAAACTAACAACCAAATCAATCAATCATGTTCTTTAACCCAGAAATTCCAGTACATCGTCCGTTTAGCGTTTATAATCCACATTGATTGAATCGAGACAAATTGAATCGAGGAAATCATGGTTAATCGAGTTAATTGATATCGAAAATCGAGATATATTGAAATAGGAATAGAAAATCGAGAATCATTGAAATGATCGAGATTGGGATCGCTTGAAATGAAAATTTGTGATTTCAATCATCAATACTTTTCGATGAACGAATCAAAAAAATCGAATCATTCCTGATTGACACAGCCCTATTCTGCACACCACAAACTTTAAGTTGTTCTTCAGAATCGAAATCTATTCAAAATGACATATAAATTTTGTATGCAAAAAGGTAGTGCGTTGACAGCATAACTTTGTTCAATACTCACTCAAAAGCGACCCAAGTACCACAGTGAGTTCTTCAAATTGTGTCGATTTCGCCGACGACGACGTACATATGATATTAATTGGATGGGTATTTGAAAGATTGTGTTGGTTTGAAAGTTTTGAAGACCGACGGACGTGTCACATGATAGTCCATATTCTTGTATAAAAGAAGATTTTACATCAAAAGTCTTTGCCGAGATTGATGGAGTAGATGCTGTTCTCCATCATCATCCTACAGAAACGGACAAATTTGACTGTGATACCAAACTTGATATTGGTCTATACAGCTCATCTCTATAGATGCTGTTATTTTCGAGATTTAAATGAAAGTTGTTGGGTGTCAATTAAAAACTGCTGAGTGTCTTGCAAAATCTTCCGCAATGTGGAAATTCGGTGCATGTTAGACTTTTTTGCCAATAACCCAGACTCAAATTAACTTATCGGATTGTTGACGAATGACTTCAGGGGCTAACATAATATATCAGAATTTGATTTTGTAGGTGATTTTAAGGAAACTGATGACTTTGTAGTTGACGGAATTTTCTTTCTTGAAAAAAGGGCGAACAATTCTGGGGTTTCACTCATTAGACATATTTTAACCCTATTATTTTTGCAGATGAGTTGTTTTTACTTTCCAACAAGATCATCGCCCGTTGCTTTGAACAAATTGTCAACAAAGCTCTTAGCATACGTCTCCGAATTATTAGGCTCTAACGCATGAAAACAGCTCTGAATTTTGGAAGCATTAAATTTCACATGCTTTTGTTAATCGTTAATTAGCATTTTCAATGAAAAATCATTTATAAACCAAAAACTATTTATGGATTGGAAACAGCTGCAAAAGTTAAAACCTATCAAGTGAACCGCAGTGTACATTCGTACAACACAGCTGGATGCTGTACACAATTTCAGTAAAACCATTCAATCCTCCGCTTTTTATTAAAAGTAAAATAAAAAAGCTGAAAAAAGTAAAATGGAAAGACATCACTTTTCAGATGGTCTTACCATCATCATTATGACCAAGATCATGGACGGACATCACCATCGTCTTCGTTGTTGTTGGTG
The DNA here is from genome assembly GCA_911387755.1 of Chrysotoxum bicinctum. Lineage (NCBI taxonomy): Eukaryota > Metazoa > Arthropoda > Insecta > Diptera > Syrphidae > Chrysotoxum > Chrysotoxum bicinctum. Next base: position 22,764,976 of record OU426990.1, on the reverse strand, counting down.
TTGTTGTCATAGTCCAATGCCATCTTTTCGCGTGGTAAAGTGCTGCTACAAATGCGACTGCGCGGAATTGGCGTAATCCCGGTACATTTTTTTCTCTGGTGATTTTGAAAAATGCGTACAACACTTGCTGCCTGGCGTAAAGTATCTCTAAGGTAGCAGCCTCTCTATCTCTATCAAGGTTGTTAGGCGAATGTAGAAGACATTCCAATAGCCATCGCTAGTCGCAGTGCAGACACCTCTAAGAAAGTTTTACTACAACTTTTTGTGTCTTCTTTCTGTAGTTAGTTTTTTTTTTGTTTTTTGTTTCTGTGTTGTGAATTGGATTCGCTTTTGGATATAGAAAAGGAGAGAGAGAGAGGATGAAAGAGAAACGTTTTTTTTTGTCGTTTTTGAATTTCCTAAGCCAAGACAACAACCAAGGCAAAAACCTTGTTTATTCTGTAATCTTTTGCCTCTCTCTCCTAATTGACCAAAAAGACAATTCTTTGAGGCATTTTATGGTTCGATGATTATTTTATTGCGAAAAACACACATTCATGCAGCGAAGAGTGCGAAATGAGAAAAATGAGGTCTTGAAATGGAATTTCCTGCCATCTTTGCCCCTCGTTTTGTGCAAATGGTCGCCCAATTTTCCTTTGTCACGATAAAAGGTGTGCCAGTGTCTTGCCTCATTGCAACGTACGATTGTATACTTATAGTTGAAATAGGGTAGCCTCCAGGCATTAAGTCTCAAGGCTTGATCCTTTATTTTTTGCTGGCCCGTGATTAGAATTATTATGAAGGCATTTTATTGAGAAAGATACACACAGATATATTTTATTTTTGTTTTTGTTTGCATTTTGTTGGTTTTGGTTCTAAGAAATCTTTTGTATTAAGTTGCAAGGTTCGGGTTGCTGCTACTTGTGTTGGCTGGTGTCTATCTAAATTGTTATTTATTATGAAATTGGCATAAGGTATAAGTGCAGAGATATTTTATTTTTTTCTTGTTTTTGTGAGTTAGTTTTATTGCGCATACATTTTAAAGTGCTGTATCTTGAATTGTGGCTACTGTATGGATATGGAATATTTAGAGATAAAACATACTATAAAGCTGGTTGCTGGTGGAGGAGTAAGAGGTTTTAGGAATTACAAGTTTATGGCAAGGAATTTGCAATAAATCTGATTGGCAAATTTATTGTCTTCTAGTAATGGAGACAATATTAATTTGATTGGATTGAGGAAGGAGGTTTTTTGACATTGATTGGTTTATTATACACAATCAGTTTGAGTTACGAAAAAAACTGAAACTTGAAATGCAAATTCGTTGATATTTTTTTATTTTTTTTGTTTGTTTCACAACATCAGTCAAACTTCAAATAACTGAGATTTTTTTTTTTTTGATAAGTTGGTAAACTACAAGGAAGATGTCTGACATATCACTATTTTATTATTTCCAGTTAAATTCTTAGCTGAAATCAACTGAACTTTGTTTTACTTTGCAAGTCTACTTATGTAGGTACATTGACTTCGTACCTTCGATTAACTATAATAAACAGAAATAAACTTCGAAGAAAATGTGGTTGGCATAAAACCAACAAGTTTTCAGGACCTTCATAGAAAGTTTGAAGCAATTTAAAGCTCCATCCTTCTAAAGTTTGTCAAATATTGATGGTCAAAGATATTGATGTTCAAAGTACTGAGAAAAATCATCATCATGGGAAATTAGACAGAAGTTAGTGAACACACCCCGATCTAATTTAAGTGTCATGTTGTTAAAACTGACATTTGGCAGAACTCATATATCAATTTCCAATAATGGCGAGAGATCTCTCCTCTAAATAGCTACAATTTGTATTTAAACTTAAATTCATGAAAATTAACACAAATTCAAAATACAACAATGTTTGATGATGGATGGAAAAACTCTTATTTCGTAGAGCGTAGAGCCATATTTGTCTAAAGAGATATGGTGCGGAGTGGTGTGTTGAGTCATTGCCGTGCACAATTATAGAACTTGCTGTGTTCCAAATTGGCATTATTTGCGTATGCTCCTTTTTGAAGAGTTATTTTTTTTAACGAGTACTCTCTCCTTCCCCGCATAAAGAGGAAAATGTATGCGACATATCTCGGAATGGCACGATCAGGATGCGATAGATTCCGTAACAATACAGCACTCCACAACACATCACCTTAGAAATATGGTTCTATACATATTAAAAGCATTTTCTATTTCACAGCATACCATTGGTTTGGTTATCGGCTTAAGTTCTGAAAACAAAAGTTCTGAACGATTAAGTTCTGAAAAGACAAAGTTGTAAAAAGACGTAGTTATGAAATATCGGTTTCTATTATTTTGGCATTGTATCTTAAGATATCAGTCGAAAAATCCACAATTGACTTTGAAAATTCATTTCTGTATAGTCATTTAAGATATTGACTTAGCACTTGATTCAACATACGTTGGCGTTAACTCTCTTAAAATTTCCACCACCATCAACCCGAAATTTTGGTGATAAATTTTAATGTTTTTTTCAACCCTCTTCGCTCGTGAACTTTACCATCATGAAAGTGTGTTATTACTGAATTACATTGACAGTTTGGTCATTAGTTTAAATGGGCATTCACAGCGGAAGTTCAAAATAAAGTCACAATTGAAAAATCTTTTACACAAAAAGACATTTAAAGTTAAAGTGCCTTAAGCATGGTTTTGATGCAAACCTTTTACTTTACGAATACATATTTTTTCAACAATAAAACAGCTCTTAATCTGCATTTAGACTTTCGGTGTTGTGCTCTGTGTACGTTGTTTGTTGTACGCGGAACAACGCGAATGTAAATGATAAAAACGAACAACGAGCTAAGAACGAATGAAGTATATGCAAATTCAAACCAGTTCGAAAATTCCGGTATTCGTTCTTCGTTGTTACCCGAACAACGTGTGTTTAAATGCGAAAACTGATTAAATGAACATTGTTTTTCAGTGCCGTACAACTCGTAGGGACATTTTGAAGTTTTTTTTTTATCAGTAAATGGATCATCATCAATAATAAAATGAATCATCAGGAGGCTTCATTATAAAAGTACGATATTGTAATCATTTCTAGAGCTGGTTTAGAAAATACAACAAGACAAAAATATACCTGAATAAAATCAATTTTAGAATAAGAATAGAAAAAGGTTATTATAGGCTCCATATATATATGTATGTTTGTACTCTAGATAATGAGCTTTTCAATAAACCTATAAAAGCTCAACATTTATGTTTCTTTAGGCATTTTTAACTAATTTCAGAAATAGTCTGGCTGAGGTCTTAATTCCTACAGGATCTTCACTTTTTTTTTAACTAATAACAGTGCCGCCACTGCCAAAAATGTGTTGTTATTCATTTTGTTGTTAAGAACGAACTGAAAAACAAAAGCGCTTCTTCGTTGTTCGTTGTTGAGAGAAGAACGAGCAACATACAGCAAATGAAGAACGAAAGTCTAAATCGGGCTTTAAATAAAATTGCGTATGTATTTTTGTTTGTGATTTCCATAGTTGTTCCAAAGTATTTATTTCAACTCATTAAAAAAGGTAATAAGTCCATTGGCAGTAGATTCGTCTTGTTGCACTAGGTGTTCGATTTTAATTGACTCAGTTGGGAAGTTTTAAGAAAATACCACTAAAAATTTAGAGCTGAAGATAAAGTGGAGATAATTGCGCGAAATTTTAGTTGAATAAGTACGATGTTTAAGCTGTTTTAGTATGAAACTAGGTTAAAACAACGTTAATCGAATATAGCATCACACTTTCTCAACACTTTTATTAAAGTTAAAATCAGCGAATACCTATTTTTTTTAATATCATGCTATATAACCCTTTGACATTTACAAACGACAAACGTCTGTTTACTTCGTTTTTTTTTCAGAAGCAATTTATTAAAAAAAAATCTTTAGTACGGTAATAGTTAGAAAATGTTTAAAATTAAGAATGAGTTAATAAACTACTTTAAAGTAAGCAAATTGTTAAGTAGTATCATATTAAGACCTTAATAATGAGCTGTTTAAAATTTTGCGTATCAGTAGTAATTTAGTACAATTTTTAATTTTATGTAATTTTCCCTTTTACCTATAAGTTAAATATTTAACTTTAAAATTTGAACTTATTCTTCCAGTAGCTTTATTATTTATTATTAATACTTTATGTTCTTTTGTAGAATGAATTAAATTTTATACACTTTTTCGTAAATTTAAATTTTTCAAATTTATTTACTTATTTTATTTTATTACATAAAATATTTGTCCAATTATTTTTTTGTAAACTTTCAGGAAGTCAGGGACAAATTTGAGCCCATCATGAAGTAATATTATACCAGTATTCATATACAATAGTCTCTTAAATCCAACTCGCATAGTACTAGTTCTTTGCGTACTATAAAGGGTGGGCCAAATACAAGATATTCATGAATTGAATCTCACACTTTCGGCACTCTCACTAGCATACCAGTCTCACGAACTTTTTGCACAAAATTGCGTACACCAACGTGTTTCAAGCTTTCTTTCAAGATTTGGAGCGGAAAATATCTGTCAGGATCAAAATAACCTATGATTTAAAAAGAAACCGCTGGATGGTCCATTATGTACCTTAATTGTATAAGTAAATTGCAGATCTTACGAATATTTTTCCTCTTCCACTAGTAAATACTAGTGGAGTCATAACCCATTGAATGTATGCAGGGTAAAAAAAAATAGAAGATATTTCTGACTGGCGTGTGTAAAATCTATCGATACTATGGAAAGTGTCGGTTTTCATAATGTCGTCCTTCGGTTTTAATAGATTTCTGATAGCTGAACTATAAACGTATCCTGGACTGAAAAAATCCTTCCGAGTAAATTGCCATTCGTTTAAACCTGATTTAAAGTCGGTTCAAGGTTTTTACTCACAGATTTTGACAGTTTAGCTAAGGTTTAACCAAGATTCAAGTATATGTAATTGGTTAACCTTTAATTTTTAATTCGAAATTTGTCCCTCCTGTGTAATTCTTATCCCACCTCACCAAGCTTAAACCGCTGATCAAAATTTGTACAACTGGTACTCACTATCTCTGGTTTAACACAAAATTTACTCAGCAATGAAAATCTGGATCTAAAGAGTAAGCAACTTGAATATAAAGGAAAAAGAGTTGTATTCATTAAGATATTTGATTTTAAACTGTAGTTAAGTAAAACATGAGCCCTGGAAACAATTGTGAATTTGTATTCCCTGTTTATAGAACCAAAACGTAATGTTATCAATTTTATGTGTCAATTATTATATACATTTCGAGATTTGCTTTTATCTATGGCATACTGAATACGGAAATAATTTAAAAATATAACAACTTACTCAACGAACGTCTTAATTCCTATTTCCTTAAGGTATTGAAAAAAAACACTGTTTTATAACAATCATATATAACATTTATTATGGGTAATTTTCATTCAAAAACTACCATCATATCAAAAGAACATACTCACAAAATTGACCTTTCGCTATGATGCTTCAATATTAGACCTTTTTTAAGAAAACCCCCAACTTTCAATTCAACTGTATTCGACTAAAGGTATAAATCATTTATTTTACGTAAGAAGTATATTTAATTAAAATTTTCCATTCACATAAATACAAATCATTAAAATCGGGAAAGAAATTATTCCGCTCATTCAATAAAAGCAAAAATATATTGGAAAATCCACTTCCCTCGTGCATCTCACAATCTCCACAATCAATATCGTCGAAGACGTCAGAAACAATGCAAAAACTCTCAACAAAAATTAATAATAAATTCATAATGAAAAACGTCGTCGTTATAAAAAATATTTAAAATTGTAAATACAAATTTAAAAAAAAAAATTATATTGATCTTCATGTTGATATCACGGCACAAACATACATATATTTTTCACCACCAATTTGTGCAATTATTTTGTCTATTTGTTTTCTTTCCATCGCGTGATCGGATTTTTATCAAGTCTCCACTTTGCATTTAGGTGTTCTGTTGTTGTTGTTGTATTGTTTATATCAACATACCTTTGCCAAGTGTGCTCATTTTCTTTTATTTATTTATGCATTTTCAGGTGAAAATTTCATGACTAAAATGCATAAATTAAATAGCAGTTTGCAGTAGCACCGCACACAGAACATCTCTTTTCTAAATTTAGCTAAAACGCATCACTTCATTGATGCCGCCATATTTATATAGCTTTCGATGATGTGCATAATGAAAAGTAATGGTGAGACAAATGAAAATACAAGTTGGTGATCTGTCATTTCCTCATTTCAATATTTAAACACTGGTGGTTACTCCTTGTACTGTCAATGCTCATATTGAAATAAACCTTCTCTTCTCTTTGAATCATGTGTAAAGTTGAGTTGACGTATTAAATGTCATAGAACAGAATTTGCAATGACAAAAGAGTGGACGGCGGCGGCGACGACGACCATTGACGATGTGATATGCGACGAAGAGAAAGTAAAGTTGTCAACCTTGGCGATTGTATCTGAAATAACAATTAAAATCGAAAAAAGAAAAACAAAATTAATTAAAGAGGGAGAATAAATCATAGGGAAACAATTTGACAGCTGTCAGATGTCCACATAATTAAACTCAGAGCAAAAAATAAGACAAAACTAGTGGGCAGTTTGCTAAAAAATTATTTCATTTTCTTACTTAAAAGAAAATGCTACTTCTTTGTTATTTGAAAATTTGCTTTGAGATTAAGACCCATTAAAAACTTAGAGATAACTTCGGCTTTATAGAAGGCATACGAGTAAGTTTTTTTCTTTTCTGAGTTCTTACCTTTGGCATTTATTTGTGTAATACAAGGAGAGATATCTATTGCATGTTCGATTTTATTTCACAAAACTGCCGCAAGTCTCACACTCCTGGAATAAGAACCTTTTGAAAGACTCATGCCCATTTTGTATATATAAAAGATTTTTCATCTTGTATCCGGCCTTGAGGAGAATTAGTAACAATTCAGCATAAAATGTTGTTACACTGGTTTTGTTCTGGTTGTTGTTGGCGTTTGGAGAGCTTGCTTCATAGGGTAGGTAGTAATTTAGAACACACTTGAGTACGCGTGTGTTATTTACATAATTCATGATTTTCTTATTTTTTTTGTTTGCTTAAGATGTTGCTTTGTCTTGATCTTGATTTTTTCTTGTTCGTCGTACGATTAAATTCATGTTGATATAATTTAACAACTAATAAAAAATCTAAAACATCAAATATAAAAATTTCAAACAAATAATGTGACAGCAGTTAATTGTAAAAAAAAATAACATCGATCCTTTGGTATGAGGAAATATTTTTTTTTATAAATTGCTTGTAGTGTTGCGCCGTGTAAATGACAGTTGGATAATTATAACTATTTGCATGATTGATGTGAAATGTGTAAGTGGAGAGATTAGCAGAGTTGTTATTGTTGTTGCTATTGTTCGTCTTAAAGTTGTTTTTCGTGATTTGCCTTTGGTTTTAACGCTTAAAAAAGATTAATGAATAAATTCGTAGAACAACTGTTTTGTAGGTGGCTGGCTATAATAGGATTAGAATATTACTATGAAGCAGTAATTCGAACCAGAGAGAAGCTAAATGCTCACGTAGAACTTGATTTTGTTGATTGGAAATGGCTTACATTAGTACATGTTTTTGAGATAACGAGATTTTGTTGGTTGAAGGACTGCTTCTTTTTTTTTTGGTTGATTCCCCGACAGATAATTTGTGCACGATTAACCTTTTGACACCCCAGGTGTGGGTGTTTATGTTTTTTTTATTTCTGCTCTTTTTTTAAGTTGTTCGAGTTATGTTCTTTGAAACCTTAAACGATATGTTGTTAATCATTTGTCTACGTGATTAACAATATAAGATATAAGTGATATGTAGATAAATTTTAGTGGTTACAACACATATGTCTTAGTTTAACAAAACTGTCAGTTGACAGATTAAACTAAAAATTATTCAACGGAAGACCTTCACGTATTGGCCAACATCGAAAAAGTTTCATTTAGAATTACAAATTTATTTGAGCGATATAACGCATTATGTACCCTATCCGCAAACTACTTAATCTCAAATTTGGCTATTTAAAAAATAAAAATACAAAAAAAAAAAAAAAAAAAAACAAAAAAAAATACAAAAAAAAAACATTAAACATAAAAACTAAAAAAAAAAATGGTTAGAGCTTTATATTTGTTATTTATTTATTTTATATATATAAATATTTATTTGTTTATTTATTATTTATTTATTTTGTTTATTTATTTATTTTGTATTAGTTTATATATTTGTTACAAACTTATTTATTTCTTATTGTTCTTTGTTATTTAATTATTTATTTCTTATTTATCATTTTTTTTGTTTTTATATAAATTGTTTATTATTTACTTTTGTTACTAAATTATTTATTTTTTTATTGTTGCCTGTTATTTATATATATTTATTTATAATGATATTATCGTTAGTGTTATTAGTTTGTTAATATTTATTTATTTATTTATTTATTAATTTATTTATTTATTTATTTATTTATTTATTTATTCGTTTGTCTACATTATTGTTATCTTATAAGTTATTATTTATTTATTTTTTTAATCACTTGTAAATCATATTTGAGATAAGTACTTTTCGGTGCCTACTAGCCTCCCATTCTCTCCAATCTTGGAAACATGTTTCTGACGATTTGAAGAAGGTTTTTCTTGTAGCTTTTCCTTCGATACATCATTACATCAAACTGTGATAATTGCTATAAAAATGTTATTTTTTTCAGAAGTAAAGTAGAGTTATACTAAATCTCCGTAAATTGTGCAATATAGTTTTAAGTAAGAAAAAATGTATAAATTTGTGCTACAATAAAAGATACAATACAAACTAAAAATTATCTCTACACTTGAGCAATGGAAGATCTAGTTCGATTGAAATTAAGAAACCATTTAAATTTCTTATTAGCAAATAAAATTTACTTTAATTTTTGTTATATAATTTCAGATTATATTTGTATATACCTACATATGTACAGTCGACTCCCTCTAAGTCGAACTTTCACGGGATATCAAAACTAGTTCGAGTTAGAGGGAGTTTTAGAAAAATTCGAGTTAAAGAGAGTTTTTTTTATGATTTATTGAATTAAGTAACAAATAAAATAAATAAATAAAATAAGTAAAAGAAATAAAGCTAAGCTTCTTGCTTTTATCGCTCATTAATTCATAATTATGTAATATAAAAAAATATTTTTTCAACTTAATTATTTAAAAAAAATTGTAATTGTAATTTGTAATGTATTGCAATTGGAATCTCGCCGCCACGTTCTCCTTTTCTTTTCCAATACACAGACCCACAATGATTTACGAGAACTTCAGTAATATAGTTTTACTGCCTTCAAATAAAACACAAAATGTTTGGAAGTTAGAATGGAATAGAACCAACAAATGCTTTTTTTATTGCCTTCCAATTTTTTTATGAATATGTTTGATAATATTGTAAATTGCAGGTATAGCACACTGATATAACAGTGATGGTGCAGATGATGCAACATAGAGTGCTTGATGTTTTCATAAGAATTACAAACAATAACGAGTTGCGATTTGAGAGATTTTTTTTAATTTTTTTTTCGGCAAAAGAAAAAAAATCGACTTAGAGGGAAAGAAAATAGGTCAATAATCAAGAATGTGTTCGAGTTAGAAGGAACTTCGACTTAGAGGGAGTTCGACTTAGAGAGAGTCGACTGTATTTTTAAATGTATATGTTTCGATTTAAAAAAAATGAGTGTTTTACAATCATTCTTATAATATATTTCATATACATACATATAAACTTGTTTAGTGATCGAAGTGTGTCTAAACATGTCCAAATTTTTATTAAATAAGTATCTGAGGTAATTTCAATTTTTTGTTTAATTATAAGCGTATTACAAGGTGGGGCAAAAGTTTCACAAGAGGTTGTTTGGCGTAATTAGGTTAACAACAATTATTTTACATTCTTTAAAAATTTACCGGTTAATGTAATATTGACTTGTGTTTCTCTAACTTCACAAATGTCAAAGAAGATTTAACATTTGCCGCCTTTGGAAAAATTATAGCAACTTTCTTGCCACCTTGTGCATATATGTACATATATAGTGTTTTTTAATATTTCGTTGTGAAAAATTATGTAGATATAATCGTAGTTACAATAAACAAATTCCATTTCAATTTTTAATCTTATAAAAGACATAGTATATTTCATTTGTAATATAAATCAAATAATATTTGCAAGCAAACTCAAAGTTGCAATTGAAGCATAAAAAACCTTTAAAATGTCAATTAAGCATTTAGCATTCCTTTTTATTTCAATTATTAAAGTTTCAGCATAAAACATAAAAGATTATACACTAAAACCAAAAATATGTCAATTTAGCATTTTAAGAAACAAGTTTTATTTCTATTAATAAAGCCTCGGCAGTTTAAAAACATTATTCGACTTTCCTTTTATTTCTATATGTAACTTTATTAAGTTCGTAAGGGTTTCAGCTAAGAAACTAAAATTTTTTAGCTTAAATTTATAACAAACAACTTCTTGCAGTGTTGCCACTATTTTATATATAAGTTTCATTGGGATTTCAGGAGCCATTCTCTTAACTCTAGCTTTTTTGTCGCATCTTAGGAAAACAATTTTTGTGATTTTTTTTACAAAAATCGCAAGAAATAGTTACAATACCTTTCCCTTCCTTTTTAAATTTAAATTTCCTTAAACATAATTTACTGTTCATATTGGCAGCACATGCTTATACGTAGCACAACTTTCATTTTTCGGACACCCAAATAAATATTACAATGATAAATTAATATAAAAATTGGTATTATTTAAATATTTCATAAATATTTTTAATATAACACAAACAATCGAAAAAACAATCAAATTTTTAGAAACATATCCGAAATTTTTGTTTGTTTTAAATGTAAATACAAGTAAATAAAGAATTTGTTTTTCAATAAGGATATAATAATTTTCAATTTAAATATAACTAATTTAATATAAAGGTGTATTACACATCTTTAATTTTAGTATATGGAATTCTTTCTCGTTCATATAATCACCACGAACATGTTGGCACCACTCTTCCACAACTCGACCGGATCATTGACAATTTTACGTAAAATATTAATAAGTCCCATCTAAAAACAAATTTTCAGTATATGTAGATCTGTTTGGTTACGTGTTCTCAAACTTCAAAATCTCCATTTTGATGAAACTGACATTTGCTTACATTTGTATTTTTTAACCAAAAACTGGTATTGTGTCTAATATATCAATATTACAATACACACCTTTTATTTTTAATTTGAAATTTTTCAACTGTCAGGAACATAAACAGAATTAGAACAATGTTAAATTTCTGGCCGCTCAGTCAAAATATTTTTCAAGGCTCCACGATAAGCGAACTTCCTTTTAATAGCTATGACCCTATATTGTTCAAACCACGGATCACTAGTTTAAATTTTCATTTGATTCTGGCTCAAAATAATCTTTTAGCATGCGATGATAGCAAGCTGCAATGCATGTAACAAAACGATAATTTTCATAGAAGACAAAATACTGTACAATCATACATGCGGCATGAAATCCACTCCACACAGCCACTTTTTCTAGATGCAATGGAATTTTCTCCATTGAAGCACATAAAGGTTTCTTGTTTTCCAAAAATGCATACTTTGTTTATTGACAAAACCATTAAGCTTTATCGTTGATAATTATTTTTGTTTTCGATGAAATTAAAGATTTCTTCCAGCTTTTCAAAATAATCCCGAAGCTTTAACTATTGAGTTGATTTGAATTGCTAAGTCTGTAGTCAAAGATTTTCATGCAAAATTTGTGACTATGTTTACTTAGAGGTTTCCAATTTCTGTGAATAGCAGGGAATCAACTGATTTGCATAATTTTGAAATTTTGAACTGATGCAGAAAATTGCAATAAGCGCTCTTGAGTTTGCTTCTTACGCTTGCATGGATCCGAGTTGCCAAATTTTCACTGACTCTTCCCCTTAGATCTGGCTGAATTTGATCGAAGGCTTGTGTTTTGTTCACCTTAAGGACACATCAGTCTATTGTGGCTTATTTGCATTAACCTGCGATTTTAGGAAACCCCAAGTTTAAAGTTTAGCGGGGTCGAATCGCATAACGTTGGTGGCCAATTCATCAGCTCTTTAACAGATAACCTTACCCTCAAATCGTGGTGCTGGCTGTGTGGAACATTGTGTCATCCTGCTGGAACTGTACATGTCATTTAGGTTCATTTGGTTCAATTTAAGCCATAGCATATTGGTTATCATTATCATCGTTCTGTAACGATCGCCGTTGACGGTGACCGCCTTACCAACGTCGTTTTTGCAAAACTAAATCCACACCGAACAGGACCTATTTGTGGATAAATTTTCACCTGGTGAAACTCGTGTGAGTTGTTGTCATCCCATGTACTATAATTTTGCTTTTGAACATAGCTATTCGTCACTAAAGATTGATATTCCCGCCAAAATTGGGATCATCTTCCAAATGCTCAGAAGCAAACAAATGTCGTTGTCAATGGTCGTAAACTTTGAGCTTCTGAGTCAGTTGAATCTTGCACAGGTGTAAACACAAATCCCAACGCAAAAATTCGCAAAGTTTAAGTCTTCGAAACCCTCGAGTTCTTGTGCATGGCGAAGAATCGACTGCCTCGGGTTCTGCCATACACTTTCACATACCGCGACGATGCACACATAATTTGGCCACCAAACGTTGAAGAGTCAACTAAGGGCCATCACGTCTAACGTAAAATGGACGTAACTTTTGCACGAACACTCATTTTGTTAATAAAGTTTTATTATTTGGATGTGTTATTCAATCGTGTTACTTTCCATGGTTATTTGACATCAGTAAATGAATATTAAACAACAGATTTGAGAAATATGTCCACACAGCCGCCACAGGAAAAACCCTTTACAAAAATTGTTGTGCCCTATTTTTTCGGTGGAAATCTTCAAAGGAAACTTTGTAATAGTCAGTGCCAAAAAGTGGCATCGGGGAAGCTTAATGAGGCTTGCTTTTCCGAACATTGTCTCGTACATTTACGATGGTTTTCATTTCAGAGTTGATATAACGTCGCTGTCGCTGATTTTGTGATACAAGTGTAAACACTTTGTAACCCAGATTTTCTACTGTTACAAAACCAAGACATCCAACTTTTCTTGGGCATAGTTTTAGATATGAAATTTCTATACTTACGTAATTTCGAACGAATATATTTCTTTTCTCTACAACAGAAAAGGCAATTGAAAACACCTTAATCTGCATATCAATTTATATCTTTGTCTTTGTCATATTAAGATCTGGTTTGAATTTGTTTGATTTATTGTTAAAAATTTATATTAGTCAAATTAATCGAATGACAAATTTTCACCTATAAGCCTATACAAGGCATGTTAATTTTTAATAAACAATACACCGCTCCTACAAAAGTTTATATTAACTTTATTTCCAACTATAAGCATAATTTATATGACCTTTCATTTTTAAATGACACACCTCGCTATGTGAGTGTTATTTGGCCACTTTGGTCATTTTTATTATCATGAAATGTTGTTGGTGTAAGTTTTTCGAAATTTCGAAACTTCGATTAGAAAGAAAAGATGCGATCATCAACATCGAAAAAGAAGAAATATTTTCCCCCCAAATATGGAAACAAAGCAATTATATAAGTACCAAATAAGCGCAATATTTTGCCAAATTTGTCAGTGACATATGTCAAAAGAAAGATGACGCCACGCTTTGGTGCAAATGAACTTTAGCTAGGAGTTGTTGTCTCATGTTATATTGCGGTGAGTTTTTGCTTTTTTTTATTTGTCAAACCTGCCTACGCTTTCCTGTGCTTTAACCCGTAAGTCCTAAGGCCAATCTGGCTCATAAGTCAAATTGTCATTACACGGTTTTATTTTTGTTGTCTTCTATTGTAAACATCAGTGGGCAATTTGACGACGACAATGACACCGTCAGGTATGAGGAACCACAAGAGTGGTTGCGGGCGCACGTACATTTATTAGTTTCCCGAAACGCAACAACAAAGCCAAACAGTCCGACATGAAACACAAGGCAGCTAACACGACTTTTAATGAATTTATAATTTTTTTTGTTACTTAAAGTGTGGATTATAAAACCTCGGCTTTATTTTTTGTGAAGCTAGAAATATAAACGATAACATATACTGGCTTGGGTTAGGTTTTATTTGATTTAGATTTCTGTGTTTGTTCAAGAGATACTTGGGAAAAGTCTGCAGAGCTAGCTTAGGATAAAGGTTCTTGTTAGATATTTAAGAATCTATACACGTGACTTGCTGGTGGCAATTAACATGGTTAACTATTATTGATTGATAATAATGGGTCGGGCCTGCGCATTGCAAATGGGAGCGACAATAGAATAGACAAATGGGTATGTTTTTTTGTTTGCAAGCTCTTAAGTAAAATGTGATAAATTGAGAATATCAAGAATTGAAATTAAAAAAATATAAAAAAATACGCACATAAATACGTACATACATAGATGGTAGACAAGAAGTGCCTTGATAAAATATTTATTTAAATTCAACAATGGAAATGATGGATTAGATCGGTGATGATTAGAGGTTCTGTAGAAACAAGAACTTTTGCTGACACAAACAGTTCAACAACCTAAAACTTTACTTATAAAATCGAACTTGTTTACTTAGCATTTGTTATAGAGGGTGCGGCAATATAACTTTTTTTTTATAAAGTAGCAAATTTTGAAAATCATATCATTGAAAACCATTTTTCTGACACTTATCATGACTCTAATCAGCTATTGGGAATATCGGCAAATAATGTTTGAATGTTTGCATTTAGCTCAATTAGGGCCCTTAACGAGATATTCAAAAAAAAAGAAACCTACAAAATTACAAGCTGCCAAATCTGGCGAGCGAGCTGATCAATCTACTGGTCATATACTGAGATGTGGCGCTCTGAAAATAGTTCCCTTGAAACTGTTATCGATAACCTTTAAGTGTGAACTTTTGCACCATCCTATTGAAACCAAATGACTCCTAAAGTTAATTAAGTCTGAATTCACTGCTATTATGAACCAGGGGCTAACAATCCCAACTGATGAAATTGCACATCACACTTCTCTAGAGTAAATGCAAAGCTCTCTTATTCGTAAATTGATATTAACCATGCAGTGCGTATTCACTTTATTAACATGTAGACTCGAGTGGAGATAGACTTCTACACTCTATCAGTTTTCGAGAAGCACTCCTTAAAAAAATGAAGTAGCTTTTGGAGAGCTCTTCCTCCTGCACAGTCGTCTGCTTCTAAGACTGATAATGATGGTTATCGTGAAGAATTCACTTCACTGTACGATCGAAAAGGCCAAGAGGGCAAACGTATCTTTCAATATTGAAACTCTCACTACCCCAATGTCCTTAGGTTATCTGAAGGGCAGAGCTTCAGTTCTTCGTCTTGTCGCACTTGTAGTTTGCCCCAACATAGTGATCCATGTAACATTTGATTTAAGTCCGAAACAATGCTCAACGGGGCAACATTGAAGTGATTTTGGAAGACACCCTAGATTATCTAATCTTTCTTCAGGAAAAGATGTTATTCGAAAATGTATCACAGATAAAATAATACTCATAATCACAACTAATACTCATCGAAGACCTACATATAAAGAGGAAGTTAGTCGTGAGGCAACAAAAAGATTAATTTGTATTCAGCTTTGATATAAGAAAAGGTTTGTTGGCTCTCCAAAAATCAATACCCCACAATATTCTAATTCTTTTCGTTCACTATGGCGTATACGTAATTTTTTGTATGAGAAAACATTAAACGATATTTTTACAGAAGAAACTATTATTTCACTTTTGAGGCGATTTAAATTAAATTTGATATTACGAGAAATTGGTTGAGATAGAGAGTTTAAAATACACCGGTGAATATTATTTAAAATCTTTTGCAATTCATTTTGCCTTAAAAAGTTAAAAATGTATTTTAAGCTCGGTTTAACTTTGGCAGAGGTTAATTGGTCGTGTGCATAATGATGCAGTGGTGAATAAAAATATAGTTTAGCTCATTAAAATCAAATGTAAAACTATTTACATAAGTCTTACGTTTTAATGAAGCGTTACGTGATCACTCGGTTTATTTATATCAAGTGATTTTTACTCTGGCGGGTAGATGGCTTTTTATGGTAAGGTAGTGTAAGCTACAGTGTTAAGAAAAAAAACAAGAAATATTTGAAAATCACCAAATATAGGCAAAAGAGAGATGAGCATACAACATTACTGTCTGTTTCTGATCTGATCTGTTTTATTTTCAAGGGTTAATCTATATGAATCATTGGCGATTATAAAACGCGACTATTAAAAAAAAGGTACATTTTATACATCACTTTAATGAGAAGGTACTCAAAGTTGAAGAGAGATTGAACTACATATCAACCATTATGTAAAACGACCTGAGTTTCCGTTGAATTGAAATAGGTTTAGTTCAACTCGATTTGCCTCACTTTGTAAGCTTAAGTTGAAATGAGTGTGTCTTGAATATGAAAACTTGTTGTAGAAATGTTGATTGGGAACTTCACGAATGAGGTAGCGAGAAAAATGACAGCAATTAATTTTAATGAATTTGGCAGATGTTGAACTCTATAACGAATATAAAAGGTGTTTCTTCTCATTTATATTTTTCACAAAGTAAATAAATTAATTTATAAAATAAATAAATTAGAGGCTATGACGGCTTAAAGAGAGCCTAAGCCTGGTGATTTACAACTTTCAACCATTCCTGTGTGCGTGTTGCCAGGACCTACAATTTTCTACCGATTCCGAATGGCTAAAAAGCAGCACTTCTTATGACAAGTGATACTCTTGGAGGATTTGTCAATTCGTGGGCTGGGGCAGCTACTTCAATTAAATGCCTAAAAACTTTTATTTAACTCAACAGAATATCACTGTTACTGCCTCACCTAACTTAACACGTTAACCGCAATAATAAAAAACCTCCGCTCCCTCCCTTTAATTTACTAGTTTTTTTTTGTTGTGAACTAGTCAAAACCCGTGCCATAAGCAAAAATTAAATGATAAACTCCGAGTTATTGTCACACGCGTGTCGTGGATTCTAATTAATTAAAAATAAAAAAATTGGCATTTCATGATTGGAACAATTTATTGCAGTATTTTTACGTGACACTTACAGAAAAAAAAACTCTACTACATTTTCTTATAAAACATATTTTTGTGTCAATTTGGTTTTGTTGTTGTTGCTTACAACACATGTAAAATCCTAAAGCTCCACACTCACACAAGCAATAATAATTATTATTATTATTCCCACAGAGAAAAGAGTTAAAATGACCTTGAGGCAAGCAGTTACTGGAATTTCATTATAAGACCACGATCAGAAAAAAAAAATAAAACTCACAAAAAAAAGAAGAAAAAAAAAACTCACTCAACAAGTTTTGTCCACATTTTTTTGTTTTGAATTTCAGTTCTTCTCGAAATGGAGAGAAATAAAAATGTACTAAAACATTCTTGTATTTTTTTTTTCTTTTATTTGCTTAGTGGCATTGGATAATAAATAATTCGATTGTAGTTAATGCGATTGGAAAGAGATAAACACGATATTATACTTGTATACTTTACATAAGAGATAACTATTATAAGTTCGTTTTTTGTATGTTTGTTTAACTACTATTTAGAGGGACTGAATAAGTTGAAAATGTCTTTAAATCGAAAGATGTATCTTAGACAGCTTGTGTGCTTGGGATAACTATATCATGTTTAACAACAAAAAAGTAAAAGTAAGTCCTTATAACTAGCAATACGAACATAAAATTTAAATTTTGTTTTAATGCAGATAAAGTTAAATAGGAGAACGGAAGGAAAAAAATAATTTCGGTAAAAATGTTTACTTTTTCTAGGAATAAAAATCTTTTGTGCTGCTTTTGTATTATATTTATTTGTTGTCTTAATTTTTTAATTAAGTTGAAAAAATGATATCCGTTAAGTGATACAGCCAAATTGATGGCCAATCAGGCACACTTTATGGAATTAATCATCTTTCAATGAACTTCCCCGCATTCTTGTCGGATATGTCTTTACGGGCTTCGATAGTCTGATGCTCTTTATTTCAAAAAAAACCTCACAAACAAAGTCTGGAACGGATAAATTGGGCGATATTGCTGACCTGTGCAAATCTCCAAAACGTGAGATTAGGTAACCCGCAAATGCAGCCATCAGAATTTCGGATGTAGGTCACGAAAAATTCGCCGTTACTCAAGCCCCGTTCTCAAGCCCCATTTTCGATTTTCGATGAAAATCTTCGTCGAGATTCAAGATAGCTTGAGCATATGTTACACATATTTGGTGGTCAACAGCTAACAGCTGCTCCACTGTCTGCGAATGTCCGACGAATTATTTGAAACAATTATTCCACGTTATTTAGGAGTAAAGCGACTCATGTCTTGTTTACATTTATCTTGTAGCTATTTACTTCACAAGTAGATTATACATTTGCTGCGTTTTTGCAAAAATTATAGCATCTTCCGATAGAGTGACAACTTTCTTAATCATCCAATTTTGTTTTTGAATTACTTTTTTACCAAATAAAAAAAAAGATTTTCAGTGATGGAAATCTTTATTTGAACCTTAACAATTGTTTCTATTAAATGGAAAAGTCGCCAGTGTTGATAAACACTTGTGGCCATTTCCGCAAGATTTCCTGTGATAACTTTTCACATTCCTGTCGAATATTCTTCTAAAGGCCTACGATTGTATCCCCAAAGTATCCCCAAACAAAGAAGCCTGGGATGGTTAAATTGGGCGATTTTAGTGGCCATGCCAAATGGCCAAAACTGGAGATTACGCGACAGGGAAACGCTTCCTTCACAATATCCGTTGTGGATCGTGCTGCGTGTGCGATGGCACCGTCTTAATGAAACCATATGTTGACCAAGCCCCGCTCTTCCAATTTCGGCAGTAAGAAGTCATTTGTAATAACCCTGTAGCATTCGCACTTTGTATGGGTACATGTGTAATTCTTTCACTAAGATTCTTTCATTAAAATCGACGTCGAAATTCACTCTGCGCTAACACCAAAAATAAAACGACACAATTATTCCCCGCTTTTGAGGAGTATAGCGCTCAATTGATG
This sequence comes from Chrysotoxum bicinctum, assembly GCA_911387755.1. Taxonomy (NCBI): domain Eukaryota; kingdom Metazoa; phylum Arthropoda; class Insecta; order Diptera; family Syrphidae; genus Chrysotoxum; species Chrysotoxum bicinctum. Next base: position 22,745,810 of record OU426990.1, on the reverse strand, counting down.
TCTGTTTATATTCTGCAGCTGTCTCGTTCACAAATGTTTAATATGACTGAAGTTAGACGCCATTTGCAAAAATTATAACAGTATCCGACAGGGACATTAATTTTGACTCACCTTGTATTATACTTTGGTCTATCGAAACATATGGTTTCAAAACTCTAAAGACCAAGTGAACGCATTTCTAAACCCTTTTACTCCCAATCCTACACACAAACCACTAAATGCTAAGAAGTTTTTTCATATTCATATTTTTATCAAAATTTGCAAAGGTCAAATCCATTTTAAAAGTTTTGTGTTACTTTGTTTAATTAAAATGCATTATTCAAGCCTATTTTATTTTGCTCTGACCAACTGACAAGAAGGCCAAATGAATTCTAATGAAGGCATAAAGCTCTTTAGTCATAATTTTTTTTTAGTATTCACCACTCTATCCTATAACATTCATAAACCGCAAAACATTGTGAAGAGAAACAAAAATACAAGAAAGAAGAAAAGAAGATGGAAAAATATTTATCTAAGGAACAATCAAATAATTTTAATCAAAAAAAATTGATCTCAGCATGCTAATCGTTCGCTCAGGTAGGTACAACAGTAGTAGTTAATACTTAATATACACACCGCACACATTTTTGCATATAATTAGAACTTGTACGTGTAAACAAGCCCCTGCTTATGATCTTCACCATACAAAAGTATCAACCAAAACAATGAAACTACCTTCGAGTGCGACAACGACCGTCATTGACAGTTATTTCGAGTTATTCTTTTTGTTCACTTTTGTTTTTTTTTATTTTACTTTATTTTGCAAATGCAATCAAATAAACCAATGGCATGGGTTTTAATAAGTTTTGCCTCTACTCCTTCGTTCTCTTGAGGCGCTCATTCAAGCAACAACCATCTTGTGAAAGTCAAATATGGTAGCTACTTTTCTCATATTTTGTGATGTCAGATCACGCTCCTCCACCGCAAAACAGTCACTTCCAACTGACAGTATCTGATGATGATGAAAAGACAAACAGACAATCGGATAGGGCTAGAGCGCTTGGGGGAGCAAAGAGAGAGCAAATATATAAAGTGGATTTGTCTAACAGAAAACAAAGGCAGATTTCGTTTAGGGCGATGTCATTTTAAATTCTCTGAGTTAATATATAATTTTTTTTAAGAAACTTACCAGCTATTTTTCTGTAAGCTTTTTCTTAATCCAACAGGATATTAATCTAGATCAGACATTTAAACGTCAAAATGTAATAAAGGTGTTCATGATGACACGTGTAAAAAAAAAGTGTGAGTGCCGGGACTCACGGTTAAGATGTGTAAACATCAACGTTCGTCCGAGTGCCGAATTTTTGTTATCGAATGTACCCAATAAACATACAATGCAATCGTACTAGTTTGTGACTTAAGATATTACCCCTCACACACGCCACATCGATCAACTTAATCGACAAAGTACTTCGCTTTTGTATGGGCATTTACACACCAATACGCCGACGTAGAAGTACATCAGCTGTGAAATGGCAGAGTTGTAAAATTTTAAAAGTGAAAATGACCGAAAAATATTAGAATTTTAATGCTCCAGAACCACTTTTTTGTGTTGATCAGAGCTTTATTGAATTGTTGCTTAAGGAGATTGAATTTTATTCTTGCTTTTTCAGGCGATTTGTAAATTTTAACAACTTAAACCGAATAACATCATAAAAAATTGTTTCGACGAACGAGTTCGGTCCTTTTTACCCGCCATTTCGGCATACTACATCGATTCCCAAAGTTCGCACTGCCGTGTCGACACTTATTCATTTCACACGACCCAAAAACCTTATCGACAATATGCTTCGATGAAGTAGTTCGTGGCATGTGTTAGGAGTAAGTGGACTCCGCTACGTAACGTAAAGTTTGTTTGACTTATGTTTAACCAGGGATGTTGCTTGTGACAGCATTATATTTTTATGCGCGAAACAGATTAAACCAGCAACAGCACCAGCATCGTCAACAGCAAACAGCACGCCAGCAAAAATTTCTCAAACACATTGCCACCAGCAACGTCATTTCATCTGCTTGACATTTCATATAGAAAAAAAGTTTTTCATTGTGGTGCCACTGAATATTGCAGTGGGAAAGTTGACAACACCGCACCAGCAACAGCAAATTTAGGACTTTGGCCTAACGACGCTGTTGGCGTTGCTGTTGCTGTTCTTATGTGTGTTGAACAATTGAAATACATTGGCTATAAATTAATGGCGGCCGCTGTTGCTGTTGACGGTGCTGTTGCTGGTTCAATCTGTTGCGCGCTTTACACTTATATTCAAACAGAGATGTTATCTGATAAAAAATAGACTGTTTTTACACGAATCTGATTTTAATCTCTGTTTCTCTTTTGGCTTCCTTTCGAGTGCATCTGTGCTTTTAAACACAGCGATTTTTAATATAAGTTAACTTTGTTCATGCGAAAAGGAGTCATCTCTTTGCACTTCTTACTCTACCCAGTTAAGCGAATTGCACTGAGCGAACGCTAAATATAAAAAAGAAAACCACAAAGAAGAATGAACGATAACTCCGCATTTTTCTCAGCAATTGTAAGTGTATTAGTGAAAAAGTCACACGTATAGATTGGATGTAGGCTTGAAGAAAAATCAAAATCTTTTCAATCTAGCGTACTGCATAGAAATATTGTGTATGCAAGGTTGATGATTGATCATGTATTTATTGGTTCATTTGCGTATAGTACCTACGTTGAAGAGATGAGAACACAGCACAGCATAAGCACTGATTTAAATATTAAAACAGCAAACGAAAATTGTATGATAAAATGGACAGACAAAATAAAACTAAAAAGTTTGTGTGTTGACACAAACTAAACGATTGCCTGAAATTAATTCATAATAGTTGAGCTGTTTTCCATAAGCGCAAGAGAGAAAAGAGTGTGAGGGTGAGTAAAGAGTTGCCAGTGCGCGGTTCTCTTTCAACTGGTGATTAAAGTATTTGATTTCGATCACAGTTGCCAGTGCGCGAGTAGCCTAACAGACTTTTATAAAAGTTCGAACCTCTGAATACCAATCATAAAAGATCTTTTAAGGTGGAAATCTTTTATGATTCATAACAGAAAATCTATAGCAGAATAACAAATGTGGCAGAATAGACCTAATTGGTCGAGGTGAAGAAATGTTGAGGGATTGAATTAAGTTCTAGCCAGCAATGGAAAGTAATAAAATCGAGATTTCAGTACTCAAAGTCTCCAATGTAAACACGATGTCGTAAGTACGCAATATTTACAATGTAAACATGGTGTTAAATGCAATCGTCGGTAAGGTAGGTTGCTACACGGAACGTGTAACCGTAACGTGTAACCGTAACGTGTAACCGTAACGGGTTACACGGGACGTATAAGTTTTACACACGTTTTCGATTCACTCTACCGCCGGGAAAGATGTTTACACATCAATAATTCAATATGAATGTAGGTATTCGATTATCAGTTTTGGAATTAGAAAAATATCTGGATTGACCAATTAGATACATAACAACTTAAGTGGTCCTGACAGAAATTAAAATGTCTTAGCTGTCAAATATATTCTATGCTTCAGTATAATTGGTCAGTATAATTTTACTTACTCTAAGCCAGAGTTTAACTATATTGAGTTTTTCAATCAACAAACTATTGAACACGAGGTCAGTCCACATGTAAATCTACCTTTTACTATTGAATGAAATCCAGTTAGCGCGACTATAGATATCGCCCTTTCCTTAGTATCGTGCTTTGATTTCAATAAAGTTTTGACACACATTTGTCAGAAATTATTGTTCAGTTAGTCAACTGACCAATTTAGTTAATTACTCAAATATTTTATTTTAATATTATTGTTTCTGATGTATTTAATTATTATTTAAATTTAAATAATAGCATTAAAGAGCATCTATCAAAACACATCCAGGTTTGAAATTCATAAATCCGCACCTGGAAAAAACACAAAACCTACCATTCTGATGCGTAGTGTGGATTGACTAAATTTATGGTTTACACATAATATTTCGCAAGCAAGTGACCGCCATGTTTGCGCCACCATGAATATTCAATGTACACCATTGTTGTGTGAGGGCATTTTTTGACAGCCATAGCTGAAAGAAAGGTACTTTTCTATAATGCACTCCGCTGAAGGCGGCGACCGACGCGCAGTGGCGGCTCGGTGTGGCGTGTGGGTTTTGCGGAGAGTGCATCCATTGATAGGTCTTCTGTGGTCAAAATACAAACTTTCATAATTTTTTCTTGGAAATATGAACGACGACGATGGCGACGGCGACGACTTGACATATTCGTATGACAATTCTTCAGTTTTTTTTTGTTTTGTTTTCTCGATTTTATTTTGTATTTGTCATTATGACAGCTCAACACGTTTGCATATTTTGTATGCAAATTGCATTATGTGTATAGTTTTTCGAATGCGTTTATGCTGTGCATAATAATAGAGACTGGTCATTGGTCATGCAGTTTTTCTTTCTGCCTTTTTGCAATGAATTATAAAGTTCATTGAACATTTTGTTACGCAAGAGATGAGCAAGAGTCATATAATATTTTGTTAACATTCTTGTTGTTTATGGAATTATTTAATTTTTATTGGAAAAATCATAAAATTTATTTTAAAATCTATACCTATGTACATAATTTAAAACTTGTTTTGTTTATTAAATATGTACGTAGCTCTTAAAGTTAGAAGTAAGAATCATCACCTTGACTGATATATTTTGTTCTTAAAAAAACAAGTTTAGTGATATTTAATGTGTAAGGTTGTACTGTTAACAAGTTTTTTTTTAATTAGAGTTCTTATATTTAGAATTTCAAGAAAGTTGCTATGTAGAATTATATTATAAGTAGTAAAATGTTTGTTAGATGAAATTATAAATACCTCAGTAAAATCCTGATAAAACGTGTGGGAATTTTTTATCAACACGTGCGTTAATTTTTTATACATATCTGTAGATCATAAAGAAGAAAACCGTCAAATGGTTTCTTTCGATGTGAATAGATTCAATAAGACTAATAACCAAAGCAAATACTGATAGTGGTGTCAAAACCACAGATGTCAAATCTGATTTTTAAAGGAAATTGTCAGGTGCATTGCCGCGTTTGTTGGGTTGCAATTTTTGAAGAAAATATTTAGGAAATTGCTATCAAGGCAAAAAAAAACATAAATACTTTCGTTTTATTACAATAGACGTGTTTAACTATCGCTAATGATTCATATAGATCATCCCTTGAAAATAAAATAATACCAGTCATAGTGGAAGCAGTGTTTGATGCACATCTCTTTTTTCCTTATGTTTGTTAATTTTTTTCTTTTTTCTTTATTTTTTCTTATTACTGCAGTTAATACTTCCTCATCATAAAAGCCATCTGCCCGCCAGAGTAAGAACACATTTTTGCATCTTTGAAATTCAGATGGAGAGCAAGATTCCATAATATTTTTGTATTACGTAAAAAAAAATTAACGTGATCCAGATCGGTATATAATAAAACACAACTGTGACAAGGTTTGTCTATTGCACTATCTAGTGCACTCTAATATATTTTAAAATTAAATATAATACGAGTAAAGAGTGTTTTATATAGGTATTTAATTTTGAAATTAGCAAAACTATTTGTAGATAGTGACCGCTTGTTCTCAATGAGTTGTAGAGCTAGCGAATTTATATATTTTCGACTGACAGTACATTTGACAGCTGACAGATGATTATTTTTACTCAGTTTGTTCTGCAGTTTCACTATGATTTTTTTTTCTGTCTAATTAACGCGCACGCAAGGTGTTATTACTATCCTTAAAATGATTATCACATTTATATATCGTCGTCGTTCTATGAAAACTCCCTAAGTCCATTTAAAAAAAAAAATGTGATTCAATTCTTATTTAATTCATTTCGGATAAACTATTTGCAATAAAATTTATTGCACAATGGCTACGCCAAACCCATTCTACAATTGAGGCCTAAGATCATGCTATTTTGATAATTTTTGGATTTTTTTATATTAATTTCCAAGTTTAAATGCAAATATCTCAAAAAACAAAAAATGGACTTAGGGAGTTTTCATAGAACGACGACGATATTTTCGACTGACAGTACATTTGACAGCTGACAGATGATTATTTTTACTCAGTTTTGTTCTGCAGTTTCACTATGATTTTTTTCTGTCTAATTAACGCGCACGCAAGGTGTTATTACTATCCTTAAAATGATTATCACAGTACGAGCATTATGAAAACAATATTACAATAGGAAGGAGAATTAGAGCTAGGTAGAGCATGCCACATTCGTGTAGTCCGGCTGAAAAAATAATCTCTATATTTCACAGTACGTCCGAAATTGGACTCAATGATGAACATTCCTAAAAGCGCGAGTGTTACGGTTAAATTGCTTAAGTGGTGGAATGCAACTGGCTAATTCGAAAGAACTCTGTTTATAGAAATAAGTAGAATATAAAGAAAGACAAGAAACATTTCGACAGTGCTCGGGAGATGCAAATGTTTCCGTTATATTTCTATCACCTATCATTTTTAAAGCTCTTTTTTGAATAAATTTGCGCTGGAACAACTTTTGCAAACTGTACCGTTTTCAACATATCCTTAGTATTCTCATTGCAGAATCTATACAAAGTCTCATAAAAAAGTTTTTGTTTGTAGAAGTTTTTTTCTTAAATCCAGAACACTGTTTCTAGTAACAGTTCATGTGACAGCTGCCAGATGGTTTGTGTTCAGTATATTTTCAAGTTTTAGTATGAATAGACTGTAGCCTACAAGTTTATCGCGTGTCATAAAAAGTGAATCATAGTCGCATGATAATCGTTCAGTCTTGGCAGGAGGTTGTAGGTCCCCTCCATTTTTCCTAACATGCATAAAAGAATGTTTGAGAGATTTGAAGGTCACTAAGTTTAGGCTCTCTACGAGCCGTTGGCCTATATTTTTTTTTGTTGCTATCTGAGAACATTCGGATATCTGAAGTCGAATTCTTTAAGCTCAGTCACTTTTTATCGCCATGAGAACAACTATTGCAAATTTATTCTTCATTCATTTTGAAGATCTGTTATTTGCCAAAAGCATGACAATCTACAATTGTAGCTCTGAAATTTTTGAAAAACAAAATTGATTGTTCTTAACCATTAGCCGATCTTAGCAACTGGCTTCAGCCGTGAGCAAAGTCTACGATAAATCAGTTAGCCGGTACCGGTTACCCGGTTGCCAGGTATATGTGAAAATTTGGATTTAAATGAGCCCCGCCCACGTGCCCCGAAAATTGCTAACGTGTCAAAAATCCACGACCTCGTATTGGCAGACCACCGGCCGATTGAAGGTGCATGAGATAGCTGAAACAGTAGGCATCTTAAGAGACCGTGCGGGTCATATCCTCTATCGGTGCGGTGGGTGTCGCGATTGCTCACTCAGGACAACAAGCACCGGCTCACACCTCCGCCGCGCCGTCGCCGCGGCCAAATTCATCGTATTCTCTATATTTGGCCCGGTGCGATTTTTTTTTTTGCAAACTTGAAAAAATCATTTGCCGGGCAGAAATTTGAGCCGAATGAGGATGGGTTGGAGCATCGATGGATCAAGTGTATCGAGCTAAAACGAGACTATTATGAGAAATAAATCTCCACTTTTCTAAAATTTTTGTTTTTTTTACTTATGTACTTATCGGACTGCTCTCATATAGAAATTCTTTATGAATTGAAAATTTAATGAAACATTTGAGTAAAACATGTAAGGAAAATCGCTTCATTTATAAAGGTTGTAGGTCAGGAGATGCAGGTTGATAGAATTGCATGATCGATTTTGTTTTCCATTTTCTTAGCATCACAATTACAACATATGCCTTTTTTATCAACTAAATATTCAGATAATCTACACCTACTAATTTTTCCTTTTTCACTTTCACCTACTATTAATCCTAATATTAAACCCGATTTTTACACTTTGATTGATATTAATCTAACTTGTTTCTAGAAAAAGAACAAACAATTCTTGACACCACTGCATGAAGCAAAAATATTTTGCATGTTTAATTCGTTTTCCTAATTCAGTTGACTTTATTTTACATTGTTGATTGTTAGTAAGTACATCTATTAGAATGAAGGTTCTAATCTCTTTTGTTTAAGAAATAATTTTACTTTGAACTTTTTATTAACTTAAAAGAAGAAAAAAGAGAAGAAAGTATCTTTTCTGTAAGCATTTATTAGTCAGAGGAAAATAAAAATAAAATAAAAATAGTTACTAAAACGCAAACCAAAATAAGAAGCACCGTGTAGACAAAAAAAAACTCAAAACCCTCATTAGAATCTTTGAATAAACAACACGTAATCACTAATTTTGCCTGCTTAGTATTCAAAAGAGTACCCATTCATCTGTACATCAAAAAGTAAGATCGTTAATAATAATATTTTTTATTACGTGTGACTATCCTGCAATTGGAGATTACTAAGCAAGCACACATAATGTGTCAGACATGTTTCTATTGTCTCTAAATAAAATTGCTTTAGAAGATCAAGATAGAATATAAAAATAAAAATAATCTCACACTCAACAAAAATTAGATCACGTTGGGAATTCCTATGAACTATTGTTAAAAATAAATTTCAATTGATTGATTTTTTTTTTGTTCTGCAGTTTTATTGATGTATAACTATTTTAGGATTTAATTGAGAGGACATGAATGGGGTTACCTACCTACCTTAACGACCTACCTATTTATAATGACGAAATTATAGCAATTGTAGATGGAATAATTAAGTTAAACCACTTCAGAACGGATGCAGACGTTTAGGTGGCTTGCAAAAAGACCTATATCGAGTCATTGAAAAAATAAAGAATGTGACAAATCAATTACTTAGTAGGACTAATAGATCGATTGTGACTTGTCGAGTAGTGCATGTCACGACGGAATGTCACAAATCGTAGTTTGTGACATGTCGACATGGAAAATATTTGCAAAACTGGTTTTTTTTTGCTGCATTAGCCACCCTTTGAATTCACATTGGATTTCGATAATATAAAACAGACAGAATTTTTATGTTTCGCTTAAGAGTTTATGCAGAAATTTATATTTTTTATAAAATGGGAATTCCAAGTGACGGTGGCAGGGTTGCCTATTGTATTTATGACACTCCAAGCACAAACTATAGTGAGCTGAAACGGATTTTGTTTACATTTTGGTTTGGCCCATAGAATCGGATATGAATTATTTGACAAGATATTCAATAAGAGACCTTCGAATATTAACAGAACTATGTATAGTACATACGAGGACGTCAATAGATATACATAACTTGTTTCTTATTTATCCTAAAATGCTTCCAAGGTCAAAATTTACTATGATGGTTTATAAGTTTCAAGAACCACACCTATTATTTAATTAGTTAAGATCTGCTTTATTAACATTTTATATTAATTATTTTTATATGAACCATTAAGATTGTTTAATCCAACTTTAAAGTATTGAGTCATACTTCTGTTGTTAAAATTCAGATTTAGGCTATAAGAATATATAAGATCAAAATCAGTCAGATATGGATGCAACGTGTAGGGAATTCGATTACAAATAATATATGTATAAATTGAAAATATGTAAAATATGAACTGCTCAAAAAAGTTATATTTATTGTACTTAAATATGATATTTCAGGGGTTCAAGTAGGTGTAAGTAAATTAGCGGAAGTTAAAATGGCTAACTTTGAACTCAGTATTGACTTCAAAAATAAGTAATTTTTCCCTGAAATCGATTGGGATACTTCTCATGCTTACATTGGATCGCAATGTATGAAAGAGTACTCAACCAGTTAGGAAATGAGGAGGGGATTTAAGTGCACATTGGATTTAAATACTCATACATCACAATGGCTGAGAAAACTTGAGTTGGGTATAGTATTCCACATTCGAGTAGTACGGCTAAAGGAAGAATCTCTGTATTTCACAGTACGCCCAAAATAAGGCTCAAGGGTAAACTGATGAGCATTCTTAGCAAGACGAGTATTACGGCGAAATTGTTTCAAGGGAGGAATCCAGCTGACTATATCATTAGAGCACTATTTATAGAAGAAGCGATAAAACAAAGTAAGACAAGAGATATTACGACGGTGTTCGAGTGAAAAAAAAAGTTTCCGTAATAGATCTGTCTCCAATTAGCTTAAGAGCTCTGTTTTAAATTCTATCTTAGAGGTGTGGGTGAGTTTTAGGAGCACCTGCCTAGATATGGGAGACCTTAGGCCTTATAAATTATAGCCAGATCATAATGGTAAAAAAAACTGCTTACATCTTCTAAGGAAATCTAAGCATTTCGCCGAATTTTTCACAATATCAAATATGTGATCATGTCACAAATGATGGTCAGTAATACACATACTGAGGACGGAAAGCTTTTCAGTTTCCTCGATGCAAGTGCCATCCATGGATGGTGGCAGAGGTGGAATATTTTGCTTGACTGACAGAAAACAGCTTTGGGTTTTCGAAACATTAAATTCCACCCGGTTTTTATACAATGCTATTAAGATCGGAATTTAATCATATCCAATTTAATCTTATCCAATGTGCCCCTAAAGAGTCGAAATCAGTTTTAACAAATAGAATTATTTGAAAAACTCTTATGAAACGAGTTTGTAAGCTAAAATTGTTTATTTAAGATTGGATCTAGAATATAATTTGACCACCCTTAAAATTATTTACACAGTGCATATTTATTTATATATACATAGCAAAATTAAATACACCCTAAAGTAAAAACCTCATATTTCATTCTTCTTTACTTTTTTCACTTCATGTAGCAGGACCTATCCAGTTGCAAGAAAAACAACAAATATAATTAGTGGCAAATGTTTTAGATGATTTTGAAAAACATGTTCATTCGAAGTTATTATCAAAACTTCAAAGGAGCATAACTAACTGTAATATGGTTTTTCATTTCTTATTTATTTCTTTTCTTTAAGCTACTCAAAGCTTTGTTAAAACATACCCCTTATACTTCATTATGGGAATGTGAGAGGCTTTTGCTCTAAGACTCATGTAAACTTGCACCAAACTACTGTTATACTTTTTCAAAACTACACTCCACACTCTGACTAATTCGAATCTGTTTCCAACCAGGAATAGTTTCCATGTTCTTTAAGGGTTTATTTCGATGACAATCTTAATCGATCTTCTGATAATTGCCCTTCTCAAGGGATATCTATGCATAAATAGCCTAGAAATATGTGCCAAGTCAATGGTATCCCAAAATATTTAGCGTATTAATTGTACAAAGCCTTATAGCCGCTTCGAACAGATTGACTTGAATTGATAACGTAAGTCTATAGACATTTTTTCTCTGGTTGAAGACAGGTACACTTTTTTTCATAACAGATCTCATTTTTCCTAATGAGTTATCGACAACTTTTAACCTCTTTTACTATGCTATTTATCTCAGTATAACATGATTTTTATAAGAGTATACTCCTGAAGTTCTCTCAGTGCTTTTAATTAAGTAAGCTTTATCGTTAATGATGCCACAGACATATTTTACAAAGAGTATTTAATTTTCTTTTTCTTTTTGACTATTTCCCTGACACAAAATTTTATCAACTTTGCCATCTTTTTATTATGTTGACAGTTTCCTTTTATACCCAATTGACAGAATAGACGATGCCTACTGTTTTGGTACTTATCTTTAATTTACCGAGCTTTAAAAATTCTCTTACTAACGCTATTCAAACGAAATTCAAAGGAAAAATAATAGCGTCCAACAAGGTAGGCACCTTGGTCCTCTCATTTTTCTTTTTACTGTAATGTATATGTAATAATAATATTGAAATGATCATCAGATGTTCTCATACGTCACTCTACGCTAAACAAGTTTTTCTTAACAATTTCTTCTCAATATTACTCTTTTTTTCAACTGAATCCCTACTACAAATTCACCACGCCTACAAAAATTCTTCCCATTAGCCTATAAATATCACCCATATTAATTCACGACCTTGACCATATAAAGCTCCAAGCCAATTAAGCACTTGGTTTTAATAAATGGAGGTCTAAATATTTCACCATTTCTTACGTGACCCGATTCTCTACAATTCTTACCCTATATGTACTTAATTACAAAATAAATTCAACAATTGGATCATTACATAAATCTGATTTGTAAAAAATTAATGCTACATCAATACGATTTCTTACAAGTTGGATTTTCGATTTTCTTGTTCGTCAAAGTTAAAGCTTGAAAAAAACTTCGTTTTATTGACAGCACTTCTCTCAGTGTTACCTTAAAAAAAAATAAGTTGATTTATTTCGATTTCTATAAACTGAAGTTGAAAAGGAAAATTTGTTTACTTAAAATCTTTAGCTTGAAGTTCCGAACAGAAAATTTCTTGTCTCATGTCAAACTCTCTGTATATAGGGCAGCACCGAGGATAAATAGCATACTTTTTTTTTTTGTTAACCAACTACTTTCTACGAAATCATTTCAAAAATATATTGGATTCCAAGACTAAATGGAAAAATTTTCAATGTATTCGTAAGGTCTTAATATAATATAATACGTAAAATTTGTTAATTAATTGATCAAAGATTTGATGGGGAAATCGCGTCATAATAACATTAAAACTACATTTTAAATATACTCGGACAATTAACTCTTTTTCAATAAACTTTGAACTTAAGACATTACTCACCGCACAAATCACACAACAATATTCGAAGAAATATAAGAAAAATATTAATAAAATATAATTAACAAATAACTTTACCCACTGTTGCTTCAAATCCCTAGAAAATTTTATTTTTCCCCATTCAATAAATTTTTAAATATTTTAAATGCCAATAATAATTATTATTTATACATTTCCTCTTTTTATGAATCAGTACACAAGTTAAAGATAAACTTTAATCATGTGAATCATCGGCATCTACAATCAGGTTAATTAACTCATTTAGAAACGTCGCTAAACACTGAATGACCTTCGAATGCATCATAATAAAACCACAAGCCATCAATGCGTTAAAAATGCGTCGTATACTATAAATATAATCAACAAAAGAGGAAAGAAAGAATACATAAACTAAAGCAACCATTTTTGTCATGTTTCAATGGAAAAATTCTTGGAGTTTCCATTCTTCGAACTGGAGTTCTATATTTCTTCTATGATTTAGAAATCTATGAATGCAACACGGAAACTCTGCGTAGATAAATTATCTTTTACTATGACACATTTGTATGCTATAAATCAATCATCAACTCTCATTAAACAAGGAAAAAGTCAAATTCTTTGCTAAACTATTTTACTTTTCATTGAAACAAAAGAGCTGAGTTGCAAACTTGATTTTAAAAATAATTTATTTTTTGTTGTCTATACGATGCTTAGTAAATTTAAATAATTTTTCAATAAAATATAACTCAGTTTTAATTCATTTTCAATTGAGTTTCAAGTTTTGTTTATCTTTTTGACATTTTGTCATACCAAAAACCAACTGTATGTAAGAAAGCAAAAAAAAAAGAGTAAAGAATCAAACCTACATATAAGCCCGACAACAGTTAATTTAAAAAAAAGTGCAAAATATTGTCATGAATTATTCATGATATTTCAATATATGTACAAGTAGCTATATATACAATAAATTGCAAAATAAAATTGACTAAGAAAAAAAAATCAAAATATATCTTCAGCCTCAATCAACTCGTCTCAATCATCGTTATACCGTCATAGAATAGCAGCATGAAGAATAATTCAAATTCTAACGACGTAATTCGCTTTACAGTCGATCGTTGTTTGACACAAAAAAAAGCTTCTAAGGCATCAATACGTACGGGGGAGCGGGGGGGGGCATAAGCACAATATCCAATAATCGTGACATGCTACTAGTTAATAAGATAAAATTAAAAGAATACAAAAACCAACTAACTTAACACCAACACATCACCAATCCATAAGATACGAGTATATTTTTGCAGATTTGTTTCATTTTATATAGATATGTAAGTTTATTTTTATAATTCCACTTTGAAAAATAAAAATTACAAACAAAACTGACTCTTAGTGTTATGAGGCCCAGTGGTGTCTACTTGATACAATTGGACTGTGTACTACTTTTTTTTAATCTTTTTTATAAAATGTAGAAAAACGATTGCCACTTTATCAATTGATAAAATTGATAAATATTGAATAATTTTTCAGTTTTATTTGAATATTTAAAAGCATATGCTTTTAAAAATACTTTCCTTTCAATTTAACTAGGGCCATGTGCAATTCAATGGCTACACATAGGTCTTATGGGCATTGATAAAAGTAATACAATTGTATACATTATTAATGGGAGTAGCACTGCTGAATAAGTATGGATCACATGCAAAACTTCTCAAGCACAGACAACCACCGATCGACTAACCAAACGATTGACGATGGCCGACGACGCCAACGATTGAGAATAGAAAAAAAAACATGAACAACCGGTGAGCTGGGAAATTCCCAAAAGCAAATGGATATAGAGAATTAGAGATGGGGATAGATAGATTGATACCAAATAACAACAACGTTTTGTGTATCTCACATAGATATTATTAGGTGTAACTTAAAGCTTTATTTTTAATATCCCGCGAGAGTTTGAAAGGTTCAGAGTACTTAGCGTTGCGGTTGTGTGGTGATATTTGCGCGGAGTAAAAAAATCTTAAAAAGAATACGAAACAACAAGAAAACCATCAAATTTTGTGATTTTTTAAATTTTTCTTAACTGAAATCGAGGTTTTTTCCCTTTGAATTGAAATATATATTTAAAAAAAAAAACATAAAAAAAAAACAAAAGAGTGGGGATTAAGAACTATGCTAAGCCGATGTGATATTTTATTCTAAAAGAACCAAACAAAAAAACGAAATAGTAAGTTGGGATCATAATTTCACTACTAACCGGGCTGCAAAGGTGGCGCTAAGACTAAAATATAATTCACATACTTTTCATTTTATTTTTAAAAGAAAATCAATGATTTGGAATAAATTTATCTAAGGATCTCTCGGTGATGAATAAGAGTGTTATTGTATGAAGTATTATGAGATCAGTTGTTGGTACGTACAACTTTCGGGTTTGAATTTGATTTTAGTTCGACTTAATAAATAAATAGCGGTGATGTGTTGGCTAAGGAATTCCAAAAAAAAATATACATATATGTTTAGCATGAAGTGTGTGCTGCTAGTTAACAGAAAGTAAAAAAAAAAAGTTTACTTTAAAATTCGATAGAGCAAAAATTATTTGTTTAATAAATTATGTATGTACCTTCTCTAGAATTTGCAAATATCTTGTTTGAATTGTGTTCTCATCAGTCAATTTATAAATTGGCATTTATTTTATTTTTGTGTTGTTGGTTTAAGTGATAGATTTTGTATTGTTATGACTTTTAGTTAGAAAAAAAAACTACAAGCTCAAGACATTTTTCCAAGAGAAAATATAAAGTGTATAATAAAATAAAAAATTCAACTAAAATTAATGGATTTTAACAAAACGTAGGCTATGGTGCAAGTGCAACATTATTATAAGAATGCCATTCTGCAGATGATTATTAATGCCATAATATAGACATGTTTATTTAATTTTGTGGGAACAATAATTGTTTTAAATTAAACCTATTTCAATAAATAATAGAGTAACATAGATATTGCAAAGAAAAATCATCACTTTTTCAATAACTTTGAGTACCTTTTCCATCTTCCAAATTGGTTGATTGAACTATTCTGATGGCTGATAGCTTGTGTTGTGTATTTCAATGTGCATTTGTGTATATTATCTATCTTTTTTATTATCAAACTATATAGTGCATGGCTTAGCCAAATTTAAACAAAGTGAGATAAATTATTGCGTCCCACGGTTGAAAAGTGATCATTTTGATTTTTCTCTGCATGTGATATAGAAATATAGGGTCTGTGCTAGTCCACAGTTCAAATGAAAAAATAATGTTGACATCAAATCTACACTGTGAGATTTTTAATTTTACATAAAACATATTGTAATTAAAACCAAAAGTTAATTAATTATCAGATATGTATAACTTCTTCCTATTTTTCATTAAAACGCTTAGAAATTAAAAAGCACTCGTTTTTTATTTCACATATGATTTCTAGACCTTGCACAAGAACTTAAAAATAATTTGGAATATCTAAATAGAGCCTTTTTCTTAATCAGAAAAAAAGAAAGCCTTACACACAATTTTGTCTCATTATTTAAAACAGGTCCCAAATATATTTCTTAAAAAACCTTTAAATTTATGAGTTCTTAAAAATCTAACAGTGTGAAAACTCTTCTTCTACAAAAATGTTCCAAATACCGATTTATGTTGAAATAAAATGGTTAAAGCAATTCAATCAAAATCTCTTTAAGGCTCTATAAAGAAGCTTATCTATTAATATTTTCACTGAAAGTTTGTACAAGTAAAATTTTTAAGAACAAAGTCTATTAACTGCTACTCGTCTACTAAATGTCTTCTATGGCGTTCCTCAAGGAAGACACATTGGCCCTACATTATTTGTGTCATTTACTTATGATATGCAATTACATAACTACCTTTTTTAAAATAAGCCGAGACTTTTTTGACAACTTTACCCAATCACAAGTTAAGTGATTACAGCTTTTTGAAACACTTTCGGGCAAATCGTCCGTAAAACAATAAAAAATATATGATTATATTCATAAAAGAGATCCATGTTACTTTTGAATTTTTTCTTAAATTTAATATATTATAAGAACTAAACTTATTCTGTTGTATGACATATATTTCTAAATATGTTTTTTTTTTACTTACAGATGTCGCAACTCGCACCCCTAAAACCACACAAACCCTTAACCGTCACATTATCTGACGACACATACTCTGCTTATGCTGATAATTTTGATCTCTCATTGCTGCCAAATGAAACAGAGCTTCCATTGAGTCCTCAATCGGAAATATCTTCTTCTTCATCGTCGTCGTCGTCGTCAACGTCGTTTTGTTCTTCCCAATTACAATCACCATCAGTGGCAACAGTTCCGCCATATACACTGTCGTCGTCATCATCTTCTTCGCCTGCTACCCACCAATCTCCACATGTTTCACTTGAGTACATTCCCACAACAATCTATCATGACCAAACGGTGACACAGATAAAAATTGAAAAACCCTGGTCAGACGACACCCTGAATTCTTCCACCACTCTTAATCACACCAATTCGATTCTTCTTGAACAACTCCAACACCATTACAAATTCTATCCATCGCCACAACCATCTCCGGATCACTTCCATCTCAATAACAACACCAACAGCGGTCCGCCGGCGACCGTTAATGCTTCTATCTACCCACCATCTCCTTGCCCTTCGATTGATGCCAAATCACCATACTCCAGCCACCAGCACCACCAAATTAAACAGGAGCTCCACATCCTACCACCTTCGCCACCGGAGTCCAGTTGCGGAGCACCATCACCGCACTCCTTTGCCGACATAAAGCAAGAACCCGATGAAGCTTTCATTGACATAAACTCCTTGTTGGAGAAGTCATTGAGTAGCATGCGACAAGAAACCACCAACACCACCACCCCCCACGATTCAAAGCCACAAATTGTGAGCCACCATCATCATCATCATCACCATCACCACCACCAACACCAACAGTCTAATCAGCCTTCGTCTCAAGACAATCAGCTGCTTCGGGAATACCTTGAGGATACAACATTTCAAAAGAAGCACAACCTTAAGCCCTTGGCTTTAGAGACTCTCATTGGTGGTTTGGGTGTACGCGGCGATATTGAGCCAGTCATTTCGCTAGCACTGGAACATGCCAAGCGTGAGGCGGAGGCTACGTGTAATAAATTGCAAATATCTGCTGGTGAGTCATTTTAATTTAAAAATAGTTATTGAGTATATTTTTATCTTGATTAAGAGGGTTGTGCTATAAAGTGGGGTAAGATAATTTAAAATGACTAAGACCCTACCTCCGCCGGAGGTGGTAAAAATTGGATTAACCCCTCTTTGGATCCGGCATTTAGTGAAAATGATAAGAATAATTTATTTTCAAAACCAAAAGTTATCGGAAAACAATGATGATGCTATCTATTTCCTAGTTCCACAAAAATTACTTTACTTAGTTTCTATTGGCAATGAAGTTATTTGCATAAATCCACAAAATGTTAACTACAAATAGTTTTATTTTTTGTTAAAGTTTTTCAATGAAATTGTATTTATCTAAAGCGATTTGTAAACAAATTGGGATTGGACTTTGAAAAGTACAATAAGCTTGATGCCTTCTCACTGGAATGTGGCTATCGATTGTTTGCCTTTGCGCTTAATACTTTTGATGGGGAAGCACCTTATCAAGTGCAATTGAGGGAAGACTTTGATATTGTTCACAAACGAGATAAAATATATTTTCGTTAATGAATTTAAAATGGGGGAACCCTTGGCATGTTGTTTTTAAAAGTGGCTTACATTTCTAGACCTGATATATGTTTCGTAAGAAATATTGATATTGGATAATAATTGCTTGTTGATAGCTCAAGAAAATAATGAATGAACTTTCTTTTTTTATAATTTACACGCGCTCAAAGGTTTATTGAGACACTTATAATGTTAAATGTAAACAAAGCACAATCCACGGAGGAATTAGGAAGGAAATTCACGTGAAAGCGACTGAGTTTTTTACTTGCTCTATAGGGCAAGTATTGGTTTCACAAAACAAAATTTCGATGTTTTAAGCACAAAAAATAAAAATTTCTTTCATCTTTATGACGTGTACTCACTATCTTTTCGCCCACTATATATCGAACTAGGACAGAATCGAAGGATTTTCTTCAAATTTGTTATATGTTATTCGAAGTATGTTATTTCCGTAGGGCAGAAATTTAAACTTATGTGTACGCTCATCTAGATCGGGTAGTTCCCATACAATGATGTTGGATTTTGAATATTTACTCAAAAACCGCTTTGTGTTTTACAATTACTCAAGAGTGCTTAACTTCAAATTTCAGTCAATTTCAAAAACTTATTCTCTTTCTGTGAATCCCTAATGCTTAGATATTTTCAACAAATTCAAAAATGATATGAAAAGATCATCATGGCTTTCGAAATATATTTGAGTTCTTCGAAATGAAAAACTAAAATTTCTAGAAATTATTAACTGACAGGTGATGTAAAATATAGTAAAAACGCATGGATTTTAAACAATTTTCTAGTTGAAATGCATTTCTGTGATAAAAATTTTACAGTAACACAATCTATGATAAGTTTTATAACTTCTTTCAACCATCTGATATTAAAAATTGTGATACTTTTAATAATAATGACAATATTTCGAACCAATATTATGTATATACATAACAAGCGAAGCTTTGATATGAGATATCTTTTAATATTGAAAAACTCAATACTAATCTGGCGAAATGTCATGTCAATGTCAGCAACGCAATAACCTTTCTTCAAAACGAAGACTTTTTCAAAGAAGGTCTTGTCGGCAAACGCATTGAGGCCTCTAACATGGATGAAAATAAAAACCTATACCTAACTGCAAAACAACCTCCCTTCTGAATGAAAATACTCTTTAAAGCTCCTATCTTATAAGAAAATTATTTCTGTCTTCATTAGTTCTATCTTCCTTAAAATTATTGAATTTTTTAAGCAAACACAATAATAGCTCATATCGTAGGTGTTATTCCTTTTTTCTCATGCTTATAATGATGAGATCATACAAAGTTTTGAGTGTTTTATCTGCTTCATTTCGGAGAATGATGTCATCTATAATTGAATCGGTCATTTCAAAAACCTCTTAAGTCACATTTTTTTCAAAATGCTTTTTTTGTTGAAAATGGTTCCCTAAAGGGAGATGCGTATTCTGGGTAAGAACCACGTAAGTCTGTACATTCCTTCCTCTTCAAATAATACCGTGGGAAAGACGTTCATTGCATAAGCAACAATAGTCAGTGACTTAAGAGGTTTTTGCATGCACTACTTAAATGGCGGGAGTAGTTTTATGACTGAGTTTGATATTTTAAATTTGCTTTGCTATGATTGGTTCAACAATATTCAAATCTTTGATTTGATAACATCTGTTATTAATGTCCTATTTGCATCTTTCACACAACACTTTTCTGCGAAAAGTAATTTTAGTTTTAAAAATGTCTTCAGGTGAAACAGAGAGTGATGGTGCGCCGAAAAAGAAGAGAACGTGTAATCCCTTAAAGTATACCTTAATGAAATGTTATAACAAATTATAAAATTGAAAGACAAGCATAAACTAATTATATCTAAGAGATTTGAAAAACCGAGGAACGTCGATATCAAGTTGCAGAAGAGTAGAATCATATGTCAAAGTAAGATCATTGAGCTTGATAGTTCTAAGGCATTTGATGGATTTTGCCATCAAGCTATTATATCGAAAGTGAGTTTGGTATCAATAAAGCCCTTATTCGTTGGATTAGAAATTTTCTACTGGATTGTTTAACACATTTTTTTTTGAAAGGTTTCGAATCGGATCTTCACAAAATAAATGCTGGGGTCCCAAGGGCTCCGTTTAATCTCGGACTCTCTTTCTCATTTTTATGAATGATCTCTGAAACTGAATGATCTTTTGTACTTCATAGTCTATCTCAGCTTTTCATACTCATCCGTCTCGTCTGCCAAATTCACGTCCATCTCATTCGAAATTTAGAAAATATAGTCATAGAGCTAAAAACTGAAGATGTTTTGGAATTCATGAAATGGTGGCCGAATTTGTACAAAAAAACATGTTTGTCATCACTGAATCTTAAAGAAAAAAAAATCCCACAAAAACAGAAAAAAGCACCTTCGACATACAAGAGCTGAATGCTTCACATAGAAAATGTACTATCATAGGAATATATTGATGGATTGATTAAACATTCATTCTTATTAATAAAGAAAGTTACAACTTCTGTTTCACTTCTATCAGCCAAGGCTTATGTTTTAAAAGTGCCCATCAATAAGAAAATGTTGAAATTAATCAATCTATCTACCTTAAAGATATTAAAACATGACAAAACGTTATTCTTAACTGTAATTTTTAATAATAAGCAATACAAAATATAATTACTACCATTGTTTTGGTTAAATTATATACCACTTACCCCTGCCCTTGCTAAAACAACTTAAGTCAAGAACAGTTTTTTAGGTTTTTTTTCATTATTTTTATTAATAAACTGTGAATTTTTTCGCTTTCTAATTTTTTTACCACTAAAATTCTTAATTAAGCATAAAAAAGTCGTTTTAAACTCATTTGTTTGTGCATGAAACAGTTTTTATTGATTCCTGAAAAATTCTAATTGAATGACTTATGAGGTTTTTGAAATGACCGATTCAATTTTAAAAATTCTTGTTGCTTGACTCTTGTTTATCCATAGTAGATTAAACAATCGGTAACAAATTGTTTGATCCATAAATAACGTATTTATGAAGATTTGGTGACATTTTGACACTGTGAAATTCTTTAACTTATCTTTATCAATTTCACAGCAACTAGACACAATGATCATAATAGTGGGGAAGTTTTTATCAACGTCAATTTTCGAAATTTCTTCAGAAATTTCAGTTTTTTTTTAAATCTCTTGTCGTGTTGCCATCTTTTCGAGCTCTGCAATAATAATCCCATCGGTCCTTTGTACTTCTAAATTCCAAAGATATGTAATATGTTAAACAAGTGACATTCATAAGTCTTCGAAAAACCATGTCTATACATACTTCAAGCCCTTAATTTCCTAGATTCGATTTTGTTTCTTTAAATATTTCGATGGGTTGTAGCACTGCTGAGTGCTGACTCCATAATATTGCCAAGCTCCTTTCGGGTAATATAATTTTTTTTTTTTAACTTTTACCCAAAAGTTAAAACGTATCTTAGAAATTTATAACAACAAAACCCAGAAATATATGCAAAATTTGCTAACAGTTTCTTAAAGTAGATAATGGAGAGTCACCAAATAAAAACAGTTTGAAGTTTGAAGATGGTTTCAAAATACGGCTAAACTGACCAATTTTTGAACATTTACTTGCCAAAGTAAGATAACAGGCATCCCGAAGAGTTATTATGATTATTACAGTTTTACAAATCAATGGCATGACGATATCAAAATGAACAACCCTTCGGTAAAACGAACACCTAAGACCAACACTAAACAGCTTACTAGACTGGAGTGTGTTTCCTAATTGTTCTTATTCTAGGTTAAACAATATCCAAATTAAAATAACTCTAGCATTTATTCTTAATACCTACACCCAAACACCAAATGCACCTCAACCTAGCTCCGAAAACATCCCCTCAAGCCAAGTAAGTTACTTACCCCCAAACCTCAACAGTAACGCAACGTTTTCTTACATGAAAATCAATATGAACTTGCGATTTTACTTTACCGTGCTTGAGGAAGTTTCACTTAAAATATTTTAGTTTTTGGTTATATTTGTGTATAAGAGAGGGCAAAATAAATAAAGTTTGAATATATAGAATTTGAAATTCTCTTTTTGATGTGGCATTTTAGTTAAGTTTCAAACACAAATACTTCAATTCTTCGGGAGTGTATCTCATCCGCCAAAATGACAGCTCATTTTCGTTACTACTCAACTTTTCTTATTCAACTTCCAACTTAGTCACTTGCTCCTCAGGCAAGTGCTGTCAGCCATTTTGAGTTCTGTATCAAGTAATATTTATCATCATAATTGCTCAACATAATAATATAATAAATAAATCAAATCAAAAAAAAAATATTTCAAGGCCCACAACTTTAATGCTAAGATTATTATTAAACTTTGAGCACAAGAACACAGGTGCTTTTATACATAAATACTAATCAACAAACATATATAAAAAAAACAGCATCCATATAAATGACTCTAAATAGAACCATCTACGTCACTTTTAGTGAACAATGGAATATTACACCTTTACGAATAGTTCATTAAGCTATAATTATATTTCGCGGAAAGTCCAGTAATTTTTTTTATACATAGAATAGTTTAATTATTTAATATTGTAATTCTTCTATGTGATGGAATAGAATTTTTTTATTGTTCTCTGTAAAACAATGTTATTTTTCAGAATTGGTTTCTTTATTGAAAGTGCTAAACTGTTAATCATTTTAATTAGTCATATTTTTTCTCTATTCAACGTTGTATTGCTTTATTAATATTAACATCGATCGTAGATAAATGGAATAAAACAAGATGTTTGTAAGGTATATTTATTTGAAATGCCCATGTATGTCATTGTGTATGGAATATGTTCAATTGTTCAAATGTCAGCCTCAACTTCTTACGGTGGCACGGATCTGAGTGGTCCAGATTTAAATGAATCTTCCGCATAGATCCGGCGGAATTTGAGAGATGGCCAATGCTATATTCACCTTTAGGGCATAAGTGGACTGTGGTTTATTTGCATAGACCTACGACTTCAGAAAAAGTCTAGCGGCATCAAATTACATAACTTTGGTGGACAATTCACGTCACCTCTGCGATCAAATCGTGAGGCACGTAGCATCGCCCTGCTGAATCACAATGTCGTATAGGCTCATATGGTTCAATTTCGGCAATAATAAATTGGTTATTATCGTTCCTTAACGCTCGCCATTGACGATGACCACCTCGCCAACGTCGTTTTCGAAAAAAATTACGAAAATAATACTCCGGAGGTCCAAGATCCATTGTCACCTGGTGAACCTCGTGCGAATTAGTGTCATCCTATATATCCCAATGTTGGCTGTTAACACAGCCACACATCCAAAAATGCGCCTCATCGCTTCCAAACGCTCCGAAGTACAGTCAGTGAACAAAGGGCCGTTTCTATAGTCATGAACTTTAAGCTTTTGAGTCAGTGGAATCTTGTCGACGGATGTAGGGGTAAGCCCAAGTCTCGCAAAATTCGCTAAGTTGAAGGCTCCCGAGTTCTTGTGCACGGCGAAGAATCGACTGTCTCAGGTTTTGCTGTACACTTTCACGGCCCGCAGTGAGTTTTCAGCCGATCTTGCATTTCTTTGGCGCACGAATGTTGGCTTATTGATTACCGAATCGGTCGTCTCAAGTTTGTCCCAAACGTGGAAGAGTCGACTGTGAAGCTCCACCAAGGGCGCAACGCACTCAACGTGTTACTTGCAATAATGGTGATTTAGCATCGGTAACTGAACAACAAACAACAGATTTGATAGATGTCACCAAAACAACATGGTCGCCACAGGCCGCCAAGTGAGACACAAGAATTTTAGTTGAAACATCAGTGAATTATGAACAATCTATGTAATATCTCACGGATGAGATTTTATTGAAATTTGGGTAATAGAATAGAACGCTACCTGTGTGTGACCAAAAACCCATACTTCTAAGTTATCACTCAATATCTACCACCAGCTTCTATTTGAATATTTGGTTCAAATTCAGGTTTGTTATTCAAGTCTTTCGTTTTAAATATTTTGTCCCCAAATCTTTCCATAATTTTGTCAAGTTCAGGCTTGATGATCACACTTTAAGTTTACAATATGGTTTATCAAAAACTTTATGCGTACGACATAATTAAAAAATGCTATTAAAGTTTGATATTTTTTAATCAATGAATTTCGTCAAGATGATAGAAATGGAAATCCCACCTCGACGTTCTTTTATCCATACATCAATTTTACCCGAAGTCTGAAAGTAATAATAATAATAAATATAAATCACATACACAAGGGTTTAACAACTTTTTCCTACATGTTCATGACTTTATAAAAATACAATTATGTTGACTAATAATGTTGCCATCTGGCACAGTCCTAATTAATTTCACAACCTAAGCCAAAAAAAAAATCTTAATTTGTAAACATGTTTCCAAGAATTAACAAATCAATTTAGCACCTGGGACCACCAGGCACGAACACCATCAATACCTTGCTCATCATTTTTGTCAATTCTTTTTTAAATTCCATTTTTCGTTCCAAAACAAATTTCAATAATATTAATACAAATTTATTCTCATCAAAAAATCTCTTTTTTTTTTAGATCCACAAAAATGGACTCCACCCCAAGTACACGCATGGCTACGATCCACTGCTGATCAATTCAAATTGCCGCCAATCATTGATTTGGAACTGAAGTTTCCCGAAGATGGTACGACCTTGTCATTACTCACCGAAGAAGAATTCGTACGCAGAGCACCTGAGGTGAGTTGAGTTTGTTAAGCAAAAATAAAAATATGCAAAATAGAAATAAAAGAAACAGAGTGGAAATAGCAAGATCAAGTGAGTGACGTCAGAGGCTGCGAGAGACTATAAGTTGATCAATATGCTGATGAAGAGGATAATGATGAAGCGAAATGGGAAAGAAAAACTAAAATTTTGTTTTAGTTTTTTTGAGAAAAATCTTTTTTATTCGGTGTTGCTGTGGATATGCCTCTCTGCCGATTGTGTCTCGCTCTCGTGGGGAAGAAAGTAGGTTTCGGTGATATGTTTTAACTCACTGCAATAACCGCCGATGTTCGACGCTGGTAAAGTTGATGAAGATGATGGTGTGGTGATGGTTGTGGTTTTTTTTTTTGTTTTTGTGCGGGGACTGAAAAGTCACTTTCACCTTGCAATGCCGTTTCTTTTCTTTAAAGGCTTCCATTTTATTGTTGTTGTTTGTTGTTGAAGTCTTTGTATCTTTTTGTTGGTTCATATTACACATTACTTTATGTATTTTGCGTCCCCAACCTTCACATTCCTTAGACTTTATCAACCTTATACCGGTCGATCGGTGGTGTAGAATGAAAGAATATATACAAAAGACAAAAGACTTATTACGACCAGCCATAGCGTGCGCTCGAGCTCCAACTCACGTTCGGTAACATTGGCTGTGGCCATGGCTAATATCGTTTTTTTTTTTATTGTTATTGAAATTCTCGTAAAATGATGAAATTAAATTGATAATAGAAGCAAATACTAAAAATTGACAGTAAAAGAAGAAGAACAACAACAAAAGAGGCCATAGTTTGTATTCATCATCATGTGTTTGACTTGACCAATTAATACATTAAATTTCGTTTTTTTTTTTTTTTTTTTTATTTTATTAAATTTCATTTTATATTGTAACAACTATAAATTGAGGCCCCTGAGACGCAGAAATATTTTCTTTTTTAACTCGCTTCATTGATTGCATAATCCAAGTTTGTTGGTTTATTTTTGTTTGTTTTGTTGAAAAAGCAGTGTGGTAAAGGAATTTTCATTTGCTATCTGAGCATTGCCGATTCATATGAATATTTTATTTAAAATCAAGTTAGGTAAATCTATTTTCTATCGAAGAAAATCCAAAATAGAAACAAATCGATGTAAGATTTGGAAATATGTATGGGTGATTTTGGACTTCGGACAAAGTCCAACGGGGTCAAGTTGCATGATCTTGATGGCAAATTCACTTCATTTTTGCGATCAAATAGTATGGCACATATCACTGTCCTGCTAAACAATTTTTCTTTGCCATTCATCCAAAAATGTGCCCCGTGGCTAAAGATTATTTTTCAACCAAAATTTGGTTCATGTGCTAAAGGCTCTGAAGCCCAGTCAGCGGACAAATGGCGTTGTCTATAGTCATGAGCTTTGAGTGCCTGGGTCAGTTGGATTTTGTAGGGTGTAGGCCCAAGTCCCAACACAAAACTCGCAAAGTCTGAGTTCTTGTGTACGGCGAGAAATCGACTGCCTCAGATTCTGCTATACACTTTCAAGAACAACGACGATGTTCTCGACCGATCATGCCCTACTTTGACGTATGAATGTTGGCTGATTTATTACCGAACCGGTCTTCTCAAATTTCGCAACCAAACATTGAATATTCGACTGTGCAACGTTTTCACTAACGATCACTCGTTTTTATAATAAAGATTTATCATATTTGCTTACCATAAGATTCAGCATCAATAGCCAAACAAAAGATTTGACAGATGTCATCGAAACAACATGGCCACTACAGGTTGCCAAAATCTGCACGCTCCAATTGAAAAACTCTTTATTTTATATAAAAAATTTAGAATTTTAACTTATAAATTTTGTTTGTTAAATTGCTTCTTTTTGATCTTTACAAATATTTGACGTCGGCTCTTTTACTTGGAAAGTTGTTTTACTAATTTAAAAATAAAAATAAATGTAAAATAATTTATAAAGAAGTATTAAAGTTAGGTGTACCTACACTTCTAAGTAAGTTTATAATTTGGTGAAAAACTCAGTTCAACCGTAGCATATTTTAATTTAAAATCTAGAAAAATACAGAACTATAGCAAAATATAATCTTATGGATTATGCAACTTCAACACAAACCGTATCTAGATTTTCGCAATCTTTTTGTCTTGTTTCTAACCTTTCAATAACAACAATAGTAACATTATTACTATTATTATGAAAGTTAGTTTTTAATCAACCCACAAACAGTCAGTTAATGTGATGAAAATTCATTAACGTCGTCGTCTACGTTGGTTGTGCAAAAGCAGTTAATGCAGTTCGCATAGAATTAACAAACAACAACAAAAAAGAACATTTTAATAATAAATAATATTCTTAAGCAATCTTTAGAATTTATTAAGGACAACCTAGTCATGCATGTGCGCAATCGCGCATGCAGCGTTTGAATAGTGTTCAACAACTTCGTGACACCGCTCCACAACCTGATTACAATATTTTATTCTATGTCTCTAATAGCGACTTCCCTGCTGCGGTTTTTCACAGTCTGTGCGGAAAATTCTGATTATTTTAGCAAAAATCGTGAGAACTCGAAGCAATTAATTTTACGATAAATATCGCGTTTTTTTTTTCTTCTGCCTACCTCTCCAACGTCATCATTCTGGCTCTATTAGTTTTTGGCATAAATTATCTTTCAATACTTAAATACTTATTTCAAAATTTAATTTAAAATCAAATACTAAAATAATTTAATTTGTTTGTTTTGAATTCTATTTCTAGGCTGGAAGTACAATTCATGCACAGTTGGAAATTTGGAAATTAGCCTGCAGTGATAATTTCTCAAATAATTTCAACGCCAATCCAAACAACAATATTGTTGGTACAGTGAATACACCAACAACGACTACAACAACATCAGCAACGCCATCTGTCGTCACAGACATTTGGAACTCTGAGTGTATTCAAAGTATGGATATGGATGTCAGTGATGGTAAGTTTTTTTTTTTTTATTTTAAATTATTTTCTAACGTCATTAGGTAATTAATAGAAAATATTAAATGATGCACGATATAATATACATACATGACGTTCTAACAATTAAAAGAGAATCTCATATTCATTCATTAAGAACTCATCACACGTAAATTGTGGCGAGTTTTTGTGAATGACAGGCTGACGCTAGTAGGTAACCCCATTTAGTATATGTTTGCAAGCAAAGTTCTATTTTCTGATGTAAGTTGATAAAAATAATTTACGGTGATCATCTTCTTCGAATTCAAATTCAAATAGATACACCTAGTGTTAGTTAATTTATAGCTATTTGCTGTTTGTTTTTCGAATAAAGAATGCTTGACTGTTTATTTTTTCTATTGCTTGAGGAAGGTTGAGATACGTATATAAAAGAAGCCCCTTTGTGAAAGCAAATCTTATTTTAAGCGAGTTTTATTGGCACTTTGAGATTCTATCTATAATTTTCTATTTCCATTAGTGTGATGTGACGTGATGGACAGCTTATGTCATTTCACAATTAGATCTATAATATGAGTATAAGTATTTTTCTATTTTAACTCAAAGATGTCAAAACAAAAAATATCACCCCTATTACAGAATTCGGCGAATGAGCTAAAGTGACAGTTTCAATTCGTTTCCAAACTTTTGCTATTACTGAATCCGACGAATGAAAGTTGAACGAATGTCGGTAACAATCCCTGCACCACTGACATTTTGTTCAACTTATATGGTATTACAGAACTCGCAATCCATTCGCACTCCATACAATTTCTATCATTTTACATTCGCACCAATTTCGAGACGAATCTGAAGTGAATTTTTGATTAAACAAAAATAAACAATGGAGAGTACAAAAATGTAAGTCAAAAGCTTATCATACTGAATTCTAAAGTGATTGTTTAACAAATTTTAATAGAAAACGCACAAATAGCAACGCAACCAGAGAACAAGAAATCTAAAAAAAAAAACAAAGAGCACACGGTTGGTTTTGAACGGTGCAGCATCTTCGTACTAACCACTCTTAACGATGCTTGATTTCGTTGATCGAAAGTGATACTATTATCACAGCCTAGGCCAGTTGAATAAATGTTTGTAGCTGACAGTGTGTAATTTTAGGAATCGACAATGTAGTTCATACGACGAATTTCCTAATTGAGTTTTACAGCGGATGCGAATCGAGCCAACTCACCGGGAGTAAAATTCTGCGAATT
The DNA here is from genome assembly GCA_911387755.1 of Chrysotoxum bicinctum. NCBI lineage: Eukaryota > Metazoa > Arthropoda > Insecta > Diptera > Syrphidae > Chrysotoxum > Chrysotoxum bicinctum. The sequence goes on along the minus strand of OU426990.1, from coordinate 22,716,464 downwards.
CTGTAATCGACATGTATGTGTTTCTGTTTTTACATACATATATACACACAGATATTTATGTACATCAGAGCACGCAATTTATGTTTATTTTTTATTCGGGGACATTCTCTAAGAATGAAAAGCTGAGCAATCAACATAATATATCTGTGAAGTACATACTTGCTTGTCATAGAAGGGAATAGCACCCCTCGCTGATCTAATAGAAAGTTACAATAAACAGAGACATAGGGATGTCAAATCAAAGCCAACTTCTCAACAGCGTCCGATCATGATCTGACTTATTTATTTAACAAGTTTTCGAATCTGTCAACGTCAATAGTGGTAGCCATTGGTCTGTTCAGATTAACAGAAATGAAATTCCAAAAATAAAAGTAAGGTTTTTTTTATATTTAAAGAAGATTATGCTTAATTTTGATTTCTAAGGTGTAATTTTAATAAATCCAGCAATTCATATTAATACGCCTTTAACAATTCCAATTAAGTTTAAAAATAGATTTTAAATATAATTCTCAACAAAGTGAACATTTTGAAGTTTGTGAATGAACGATAAAAATATATCAATTTTATTCATTTTGGATATGTTCGATTGAATATACATAATTTTACTAGCCCTCTCGGTGGACTCTATTTCATTTCAAAATCTGAATGTGCGAAAAAAAAACGAATTGTCATAAAAGTAAAAATATGTACATATATGTATATTACATATGTTGCTATTTTTGATGTGTAAACATCTTTCCCGGCAGTAGAGTGAATCGAAAACGTGGGTAAAACTTATACGTTCCGTGTTACCCGTTACGGTTACACGTTACGGTTACACGTTCCGTGTAGCAATCGAGTAATTTGTTTTATTTTGTCTGTTCATTTCATCATACAATTTTCGTTTGCTGTTTTAATATTTTAATCAGTGCTTATGCTATGCTATGTTCTCATCTTCTCAAATCTTCAACGTACTATTACTATATGCAAGTGAACCAATAAATGCATGATCAATCATCAATCTTGCATATACAAAATTTTTATGCTGTACGCTAGATTGTAGGAAAATCAAAATATTTTGATTTTTCTTCAAGCCATCCACATCCACATCTACTTACACGTGCTTGTCATGCGTTTGAACAATGTATATTTGGCTTTACACGAAATTGCTGAGTTTGGGAAAAATGCGTAGTTATCGTTCATTCTTCTTTGTGGTTTTCTTTATTTATATTTGGGGTTCGCTCAGTGAAATTCGCTTAACTGAGTAAAGTAAGGAGTGCGAAGAGATGACTCCTTTTCGCATGCAAAAAGTTAACTTAAATTACTCGTAAATTAAATTAAAAATCACTGTGTTTAAAGACACTCATACATTTGAAAGGAAGCCAAAAGAGAAACAGAGATTGAAATCGGATTCGTGTAAAAACAGTCTATTTTCTATCAGCAGATAACATCTCTGTTTGAATATACATAAGTGTAAAAATACAATGCTGTTTCAAAAACATCCCTGTTTAAACATAAGTCAAACAAACTTTACGTTACGTAGCGGAGTCCAATGGTGCATTCTTTTTGTTACAATCACCCCTATTACAGAATTCGGCGAATGAGCCAAAGTGACAGTTTCAATTAATTTCCAAACTTTTGCTATTACTCAATCCGACGAATGAAAGTTGAACGAATGTCGGTAACAATCCCTGCACCACTGACATTTTGTTCAACTTTTATGGTATTACAGAATTCGAAATCCATTCGCGCTCCATACAATTTCTATCATTTTACATTCGCACAAATTTCGAGACGAATCTGATGTGAATTTTTGATTAAACGAAAATAAACAATGGAGAGTACAAAAATGTAAGTCAAAAGCTTATTATACTGAATTCTAAATTGTTTGTTTAACAAATTTTAATAGAAAACGCACAACTAGCAACGCAACCAGAGAGCAAGAAATCTAAAAAAAAAAAAAGAGAGCACAGGGTTGGTTTTGAACCGTCCCCCATCTTCGTACTAACCACTCTCAACGATGCTTGATTTCGTTGATCGATAGCGATACTATTATCACAGCCTAGGCCGGTTGAATAAATGTTTCTAGCTGGCAGTGTCGATACGAATGTTCATAAATGATAAGGTAATTTTAGAAATCGACAATGTAGTTCATCCGACGAATTTCATAATTGAGTTTTACAGCGGATGCGAATCAAGTCAACTCACCGGGAGTAAAATTCTGCGAATTCTGTAATCGACATGAATATTTAAATTATGAAATATGTATATAGGTTTGTTCCTTTACTTTGAAATTCTACCACGTCAATATAAGTCTGATGAGTAAGTTCAATTCTAATGTGAACAGTGTCTTGAAATTAAATATTAAAAAGCCAATAATAAGTTTAAATGATGGCTACGTATGTGTATAACTGGCGCATTAGTCGCCCATATTTCTATCGATGCGATAGTTACAGGGCATGGTCAAAAAATACATAAATAAGTGTTTTGGGGGAAAGCGTTATGTACAGCCATATAGAGATGGTTTTGGATTTAAGTATAAGTGAAAGGATAAATTGTGGGAAAAATATTGGATTGATTTGAATATATATCTTAAGTCACAAACTAATAAGATTGCATTGTATGTTTGATAAATACGTCTTATAAAAAAAATTCGAAACTCTGACGAACGTTGATGTTTACACATCTTAACCGTGAGTCCCGGCACTCAGCCTTTTTTTTATGAATGTCTACTTACCAACCCCGAAACAAAATGTTGATTTGAAAATGTTCCCACTGATCCCAAATTTGCGTAATTTTAAAACTGTTTCGAAATAATACAAAGTCTCGAACTTACCAGAAAGACAATTTTGTTTGACGTTTTTCGTAACATAACATCGAAATATGGCATGAACAATGAACGGATGATGCACAAGTCTGAAAATATAAGCAAATAAAGGCATACAAATCCATATCCACGCAGCGACATATCAATAGAAAACATATTATTTTTTTTAAAAGGGTGAACACTCCTACAGTGCTAGGTTTAAGAAAATAGGAAAGAATTTCATAGAAGGTTAGTTCATATTAGTTTTGATGTTCTGAATATTGATTGTTGATTAAATTGTAGTTGCGTACAGTCGGTCGTTTGGGTGTTATCCACATGAAGACTTTACTATTAAGGTTCAAAATATAAATATAAATTTCAAAACAACATAATTCCCACAGGAACACACAAAGTAACAGCGAATATTGGGTCACAATTTCACTAGCTCTGTTTGTTTAATTTATCTTAAAACTGATATAAACTGTTATAAAACACAATTGTGTAAGCAATTTTCCTGAAATAGAGTTGATTTGAGGTGATTTTGCAATTGGGTCAATGTATACGAAATTGAGAAAATTTAAAAATTATTTACGATATAATCGCTTAATTCCGGTGAGAATATAGTATAAGACTATAGTGTCATTAAATGGTCTAAGGACAGCTGTTAAAAATTAATTATGTGCAATTATGCATCATCCCTACAACTTTCATGCAACAATTAAACTCAACTAATTTTGTTCTTATAAATTTTCACTTTACAGATGACGAAGAAGAAACTCTTCCTCCCGGCACAGTGAATAGCTCGCCAGCTATGGCATCAACAGTCACTAGCAGTGGTGGCCCATCAGTAACACCCTCTCCCGCAACTAAAACCCCAACCGGACGCACTGGTGGTTCGCATATACATCTCTGGCAATTCCTCAAGGAATTGCTCGCCACTCCACACGTAAACGGCACAGCAATCCGTTGGATAGATCGCAGCAAGGGAGTTTTCAAAATCGAAGATTCAGTTCGTGTGGCTAAACTGTGGGGTCGTCGCAAAAATCGACCAGCCATGAATTACGATAAACTGTCACGTTCAATAAGACAATACTATAAAAAAGGAATCATGAAGAAAACTGAACGTTCACAACGACTTGTCTATCAGTTCTGTCATCCATATTGTTTGTAATTTGACACAAAATGAAAATTTCAATCTTGACAGAACTGGCACTTAAATATTTATTTATTTATTATGAAACAATCAACAACATCAACAACAAGAAAGAAATAATAATTTATATATGTAATTTATTTATTTATATTTATGACAACTTATATTTTGGTGTGAATGTTTTTATTTTTGAATGAATGAATGCGCGCGCATTTTTTATTGAAAAATAAGATTTAATCTAAGGAGGTAACTTAAAGGGTACTCTTTGGTATTTTTTGTCATTTAAGTGGGAAAATACCAAAAGAAGTATGCGTAAATCATCACAAACAAAATAAAATGAAAGAAATTGAAACACATACAATCCACCTAAGACGCATTGACTGGAGCGTTTTTGTAATCCTTTTGGTAATTTTTTCGTATTGAGAAAAATTTGCCAAACCGAATGGCGCCCAACCGGGAAATGCATGAAATCATACTTAATATTATATATTTACGTATTTATTTTGCTTAATATTATTTTATTCAAGCGTTTATTTTACTTTACATTACATAGGAGAGGAGGGCTAGCCGTAACCGATCTCGTCGGAGGAGATTATTGTGCAAGGTGCAAGCTCCGTACACCGGCAAGGTCGGCCGGTAGTTCTTCCATAAGATAACATATATCTATGATATATAGAATATACGTTCTATGAACATAAATTTATTAGTCAATTAAGCATTAATCTCCAATTTTTTCTTGGAGATTAATAAAACATATTTAACATATAATAAACAAAAAAAATACAATGACCTAACGGTACACTAGGCTTTAAGCAAGGTACACAGAAAAAATAACAAAAGAAAGGAAACTTAAGCAATATTAAATGTTTTAAAAAAACAACTCATTTTAAATTCAATTATTTTCAATTAAGAGTGAACATGAGCCCAATGGGCTTCATTGGAAGAATTCAGTAGGATAAAACAAAAATATTTATTTATTTATTTAATTAAAACAAAAAAAACACACACAAACTAAAGAATAACAAAAATATTTATTTATTTGAGCTCAAAACTATGATTTTTTCCAATAAACCCCTTTCGGAAAAGCAATACGATTCATTGGATATTATGTGTATTTATTCGTTATTGAAATAAAATATTTAAATATTTACATATTTTTGTTTCCTTTTCCTCAAAAAAGAAAAAAAAATAAACTATTTATTAAACGTAATTTATATTTATATTTATGGAAATATATGGGTGTCGGTAATTTATTTGATTATTTTATGATTTTTCATTTTGTGTTGGGTACCTACTTTTTTATGATAATCAAACTTTTATACTTTCATATATTATGAATACATTTATTTTTTTTTAATAACTAAGAAAAATGGAAAATATTTATATTTATGTATAATTATGCAAAACATTAAATGTGATTTAAGTGCCTTTTTTCTGAAATAATTTATCTAGTTAATTGCAAAGCAAAGAAAAATATGAAAGTGTAAACATTTTACGTAAAACAACAAACTTATATATACAAATACATTATATGTTTTGAAAACATAATTTTTTTAATAATTTATTTATTTATTTAATTTTTTAAGGCTTTGAGGTACCTCAAAAGAATTATGAGTACATTTTTGATAATAATGGAAATTACACATTTATGAATGTTAAACATTTTTATTTTCTAATTAAAAAAATAATTTAAAATAAAAACGAAATATATATTTATTAATATAATAAATTTGGGTTTTCTTTAAGAATTAATAGGCTTTTTTGAACATAGAACAATTGTTAAATAGATTCAAATTAAAAACGGTAGCTCTTAGTAATTTTTCAATTACTATTCGACACAACATTTTCAACCATGAACACTCACTTAGATAAACAGCTAACCCAATTTCCCTTCAATTGGTGCTTATAGGCAAAATTTTTTATATCTATAAAATTTTAACGGCCTTTTTTATTAACGTTATTCACTCTTCAAAATCTGAGTACACGAGAAAACCACAAAATCTATATGTATAGGACGATGGACAATTTAGTAAAACCTTTGTATATTATAATTTATAACCTATAGTATTATCATGGAGCGTAATTTTGTAGTACCAACGCTATCCTGGTGGTGGCGCTGAAATAAGCGCAGTGGAGAACAGGATAAGATACAAAACGTACTATAAGTTTAATATACAAAGGTAATACGTCTTTTGTAATGGATCGTTCAATAAATCAATAAATTTTTTCTTTTCGAAAAATATTTAATCTTATTCAGGGGCCAGTAACTTCAACGCTCAACTATTCATGTGTGCTTGTAAGAATGGAGGGCACCTACAATTTTAAGCCCACTCGAAGTGAGAGGTACTTTTTAATGAAAAGAGATTCTCTTGGAAGATTTGTCATTTCCTGCCAAGAAGCTCCTTAGTAATTTATCATTGCAATGTGAAGCATCTGATCTCGAAATCAAGAATTATTGTTATTTTCACTAAACATGTTGGCCTATTTTTCAGTAGTTCCATTGACGATACAATTATCATATACAGACTGTCTGTTCATTAGCTCGTTGAGTATCTAATGTCATTTTCCTTTTGTTTCTTGGTTTGTTTTATTCCTTTTCTATTCTATTTCAATATAAAAAGTTCACTTCAAATGCAGCCATTTAAAAAAAAAATAGTTTCAAAAACCAGTCATCCCTTTGAAAAATAAAAAAACAGTGTATCGAGAATACAAAAAAATTCTTCCAAAGAGGAAAATTGATTGTTAGGAGTCGAAAATGAGTTCTGGGAGTGACCAAATGGAAACTATGTATATTAATATAAGGTTAGAAGTCAGAACAGAAAAATACATGATAAACGTCTGAACAAACATTTAATATAGGTATTCCCTCTTTCAAAAATAAAAATATATTTACATTTCATGGCGGTTGGTAACGAACTTTTGTCTTAAACATTAAAATTATTTTATAATAATAAATGTCGATTTCTTTTACACATGAAAATCAATCTCTGTGTGAAGATTTTGATAACCCGACAGATTTTGCGTTCCTTCACTCCAACAAAATCCATTTTTCTTTGACAGGTATCAAAATGTTCAGTCTTTATTCGATCCGGGATCGAAATCCCTAGTGTGTAAAGGAAATCGACTTAAGTCAGAATTTATTGACATCAACTTTTGATAGAATTTAAAGTTATTAATGTCGGTTTCCTTTGCACATGAGAAATCAATTTCTGTGTGAAGATTTTGATCTCACGACAGATTTTACGTTCCTTCGAATCCGTATTTAAAGAGGGATTTGATTTAAAATAGATACGCACACCAAAAGAAAAAAATTGATCCGGAATCGAAATCCCTAGTGTGTAAAGGAAATCGACATAAAATTTGAAAACAAAATAAAGCTCTTTGCACACATATGCGGTTTCGTTCAGTTCGTATTCGGATATGCCTGAAAAGTGTGTACCTACTGATTAAAACGGTTAGAATAAAAACCTCATAGACATCGTATAGCACCGGTCGATCCTTTGACACAAATCGATTTCATTTGGTTTCATAAAGGCACGTATGGTATTCGTCTTAGGCACACAAAGTTTCACACATTAACTGTTCTAAAAAAGTTCGGTGTCTGATATGAAACGTGTATGTGTGAAAGATCTATGTATATGGAAGCCCCAAGAAATTGAGACCTTATTTATGTACATTATTATGTATTTTTTTTATTTTTTTATTCGGATTAAATTTTTTAAACAAGGAATTCCTTGAAATTAATTTGGTTGTTCATTTGCTCGCTACCGCTACCGCTTTCAAATGGGAATCCAATCCTCATAGTCACCTGATAATCTTTTTGTTAACAATTTTTTTAATTTTATCGCTTGATGTATTTAACTATGCATAAGTTGCACGTCGAGCTTCTGAATATGAGCTTTGTTTCAACCGTATAATGGCACCTGCTGCTTTGTCGTTATAGTCAGCCACAGCATCCGATTCCTTTATAAAGTCTTCTGTTTTAATCGCAGATAGACCTCAGAGATTAAACGTTCTAGGAAGACCTCTAGCTTTTCCTCGATAATGTCTAAAATAACTAAATTTTCATTGGCCTTAGATTCTTCAGACGATACATATTCGTTTGAGGATTTTAAAAGCTTAGCTACTTTTTTTTTTATTGAATTTATTAGTTTCAATGAAACTCTTAATATAAATCTCCATAAAATTATAATAAACTGTTATATAACAAATATTTTAGACGTGATTTTATAATATTTAAATTTGTTAAATTTTTTATTTCATTAGGAAGAAGATTAAATAATTGCAGGCCTTTGTAAAATACGTTATTTTGAGTGTGACTTCTTCTGTAAAGTGGTAATCGAAAATCACCAATGTTCCGAAGGGCATACCTGTCATTTGTTATATATTGTACATTATTCTGTAAATAAACTGGATAAAGATTTAATTTTATTTTGAAAATCATAACTAAAACATTTAATTTTAGTCGTTGATTAACATTAAGCCATTTTAGAGACTGCAACATATTTACTACTGAAGTTAATCGACCACACTTTAAAATAACCCTCATAGCTCTATTTTGCAGTATTTGTAATTTATTCTGGTTTTGAATGGAACACATGTATAATATCGAGGAACAATAATTGAAATGTGGAAATATAGTAGTATTGTAGGTATATGGTTAAAGCACAGGTTTTTGTTATATTTGTTCTTATCCTTGAAAGGAATCCTATTTTTTGTGAGAGTTTTGAACACAGTTTAGTTATATGATAGTCAAATTTTAACTTATTATCGATGTATACACCTAGATATTTGATTTCATTTACACAATCAATGTTTTCATTGTTTATTTGAATGTTCACTGTTAAATTGCTACCGTTTATACACATGCATTTAGTCTTTCCAATGTTTACCATAAGTTTGTTCATACACAGCCAATTATACATTGTATCAAGTTCTTGCTGAAGAACAATCTCACATGTACTAACACTGCTACCACTTATATATATTAGGGTATCATCAGCAAATAAACATATTTTAGAACTAGACAAGGAATTTCCAATATCATTTACATATGTACAGCAAAAAGAGCAAAACACCCAAAACTGATCCCTGCGGGACACCAATAGGAATAAGCTTGGCACAAGAATAAGTGTCATTTACTTTCACTCTTTGCATTCTGTCTGATAAATAGCTCTTAAACCAGCAAAGCTCATTTTCGCGTACTCCATATTTGAGGCGCTCAGCGCCAAAACGGCCTAAGCCCGAAAAATTCGTTCTGAGAAAAACGGCTTTAAAAGAAAACATGTTTTTAAAATATTTATATTTTTTTTTTATTAATCGGAAATAAATATTAGTTTTAATGTTTGTTTCAAGTTAATAATAAGGTCTTTATTGAATAACAGACAGGCTATTTTAAGCAATAAATAAAAAAAAAAAAAGTGGCTTAGGCCATTTTGGAATCCATTAAAAAAAATTATATTGATAGGAACTGAGGGTTAGGCCATTTTGTTCCCATTAATTAAAACATAAATATACGAATATAAATTTCTTCATATAAATAATACAGCTTTTTAAATAATACAAATTAACTGAAAATCTTTATTCGTCTTCTTCCTGAATGTCGTCGTCTTCGGCTCTTGTATTTGTTTTTAAATTATTATAAAAGGAGTGGTTTATAGGAGGTATAAATTCTTTGAGTTCTTGTAAGTCCTTAAACTTTGCAGCTTCAATGAATCTTCCTTCAGGATAAAGTGATTCTAATTCCACATCTACGAATTTACTGGAGTTCCTCTTTGAAATGTCAACTTCTTGAAATAAAACATCTATATTGTTTGAGTATTTATATTGAATAATAAATGACTTCACATTTTGGAATCGAAGCCATTGAATTTTAAGCCATTCAACTTTCGAAGTCTTATCCGTGGAAATTTTTCTATTAGTAACTAATTTCTCGATTGAGGATATGCTTTTAATGTCACCTGCTGTCATCTTTACTAGTTGAAATGGTTCCTTTTTTTTTGCTGTGATGATTACGCGATCCCAATCATCAGGCGTAAAAATGTCCTTATAATATATTTTTTCTTTTTCAATGAGACCAAAATCTTGGTCGCATGGAAGGAATGAGTGGCCAGATACTAAAAATTTGTGGTCTATCTGTTCCACTTGGAAGGTAGAATTATTGACCATGTATGTGCAAATGGTGCTCATTCTTATATTCCGGTTCTGGCCACCACATTGGTCACTGTACATTATTAAATTCTTGTTCTTGACATTGGCTTTCACATAATGCATAATGCAAGACCCTATTTCCTGTGGGCCACGGGAAGCTATTCCCTCATTCCAGGTATACATGAATGACTTGTTTGTAATAAGGTCATGAATACCAAGACAATAGGTCCATAGCTGCCTTTTATAGTAAGCTACCCCTGTGGAAATTACTGGTGTCGTCAGAGTTTTCATTAGATCGAACGCTATAACTGCATATTCATCCTTGTTAAGCTTCGAATCCAATTGCATCCCACTTCTAGCTGATTCAGCTTTTCGGTGATGTAAATCTCTTTCGTTCGCAATCCTTTGCTTTTCAGAAGGATCATTTGCGGCTTCAATTTTTATTCTAAAAGAATCACATTTCTTGCAGCTGTCAGAAATTGGAGCTCGAAAATGCAAATTAAAATGTTGTGAAAATATTTTGGTAAAAACAAATTTTGAAACAACTTTGTCGTTTTCTACAGTTCCACGATACAGCTCGTATATAATCGATATGTTTAAGTTGGGTGCCAGAAATTCTCTCGGTATGTTCTTATTTCTTGAATAGTGGGAGCTATACCTTGGAAATTTATTAATAAATTCTTTTACGAGATCTGTAGCTTCAACGCTCGTCTTATTATGAGGTGGGTGTCTTCCTCTTTGGTCCAATTTTGGTGTAGTTGTACCACTTCCAGGTGTTCTATGCTTAAGTGCACGTGTAATACGACCATCAGTTACTTGTAAAATCTGCTTAAACAACATTTTGCAGACACGAATTTCGAGATTATTAACCCCTGGAAGTTTGTAAATTCTTGTACTTAATCTTCGGCTTTCGCCAACAGATTTCTTATAACATCTCTTTTTTTCAATTACTGCAATCTGTCCACATAGATAGGCATTTTGCAAATCATGATCACCAATTTTATAAAAATTTTCAAAAATACTTCGCAAGTTACTCTCACTGAAATGCTGCTGACATTTTAGTGGACATGGACATATAAGTGCATCAAGTGTTTTAGCTGGTTTCACAACTCCTTTCACAGTTTTATAATATTTTCCGGAATTTCTCTGAACTTTACTTACGTGTTTTTTCCAGTTCGATTTATTAGCAATCCGTTTTCTGGTAGATATTTTCAATTAATTGTTGCTTTCCACTTCAATTTCTGGTTGAGCTGACCTTCTATCATTTTCTGTTATATTGATCTGGGATTCAGTTACTGCAACTCCCAATGGCCCAGGCAATGTATCTTCGGAATAGCGCGATGAAATTGATGAACCACTTGGTGTTGGGACGTACTCCGATTCAGAATTTTCAAAATCTTGTAAGCTTATCGAGCCAGCCTCAGACATTATTATTTACTTACTATGTTTTCTTGCTAATAAATTTTCAATTAAAAAAAAAAAAAAAAACTTATCATACCTACATATATTTTGAAAGAAGATCTTATTAACTTACCTTTGACAAATTAGTGGATTTATTAATTAAAGAGAATAACTATTTAACGAGTTATACCGATGCTTACAAAAAATAACGTATCTAACGTGTCACCACCAAAATAAGCATGTCATGAACTAAAGGTAAAGACGCATAGAATTATCTCACAGATATTTAAAAATCAACAAAAATTTCTCGGCCTACTCCATCGTTTCGCTTCGGGATGTATCTACAGCCTTCTAAGAAGGTTTAAATACCTCCTGGCTAACTTGATTTATTTTTTGAATTTTTGTTCCGGTTGAAGGGTTGAATGCGTTTTTGGCCTAACCCACACATATTTTTTATTTCTAGAATTCCATTTGGCCTAAGCGGCTTAGGCCATTTTGGCGTCGACATTTTTTTTAATTTCGCATAGAGCAAAAAGAGTTTTCCGCAAGTAGTATAACATTGTATACCGTACAATAAGGGATTTTTTTTTTATTATACATTTCATAATATTCCGGTTCGATCTGCATAGTCAGTTTGATTTTTTTTAAAATGAGGGTTAGGCCGTTTTGGCGCTGAGCGCCTCATTTATACAGCTTTTTAATTAATATTTCTCGGTCTATCGTTTCAAATGCTCGTTTGAGATCTAAGAAAACAGCCAATATAGTGTTTCCCTTTTCCATTCATTTATAACGAAACTAATAGAAGTTTCACATGAATGAGCACGTCGAAAACCAGATTGTTCAGCACATATAAGTCTTTTTTCTTCTATAAAAGTAGTTAGTTGAGTACAAACTATGACTTCCAGTATTTTTTCATATGTAGGTAACATATTTATTGGTCTCCAGTCTTCTGGTCTCTTAGCGTTTTTTACCTTTTCTACCGGCACTATATCCGCAACTTTCCAACTCTTGGGAAAAAGGCCCTCACAAAGCGACATGTTAATTATTTTTAAAAGCGAAGGAAAAAAGATATCTTTACATTCGAGTATTATTTTACAATTTAAACCATTGCTATCATTTTTTGTGTTCATTGATTTCACCGTCGTTTCGAGTATTTGTGCATCAATTTGATGAAACTTGAATGCATCATCATACAATGGAAAATTGTCAGTATACGGAACACTTGGAATATTACTGTTTATTTCTAGAACACTTTCAATAAAAAATTTATTTAAACCATTTGCTAGTTGCTACTTGACCACGATATGAAGCCCGACTTGCTAAATTCATTTGAGTAAAGCGTTCTACGTTAGACGTTATTAATGTAACCTTGAAAAATATTCGTTCCATTGAGAAACTTTGCTTCCGATTATACTCTTCAATTATAATATAAAGGTACCGGGTTTCGGTACCAAATTTAGAAAATGTGGCCCTGGAACTTTCCAAAAATAATTAAAAATTAAAATAAAAGACTGATGATTGTAAATATTTCACAGAGATCAAAATCGATTTAATTGCAATTAGGTATTCATTTTGACAATCTTATAAACATAGTAATGTTTGGTTAGTTAAAGGTTAACGATAGGCAAATTCTAAACTTAATGCAAGCAAAAGAAAACAAAGCGAATTACTTTTAACACGGGGCACAGAAAGGGTCCTCCGAACCAAGCGTGACCTAAGCCCTCCGGTCTATTTGAGAAACACAATTGACCACTGAACTGTCATTGTAACATTTTTTTTAAATATTGCCAAAATTGTCAGCTTTGTTTGTAAAATTGGTGTTTTTAAGAATTTTTAATTAATTTCTAGTTAATGCAAAATGGAAAAAATCCCAGCTTTTTCAGCTCAGGGCGCCGCGCCGCTCGGGGCTAAGAAAGAAAAACACCTTATGAATTCCGAGTCGAATATTCAACTTAATTTGAACAATTTGGCAATATAACCTTGTCGTGGTGTTATGAATAGCGAACTATGACCTTCTGGAATAAGTTTTGTTTATATACTTTATGCTACTCTCATTTCACGTTAAAAAGTCCTAAGGAGTTAAGGTCAAAGGCAAACCGATCGCAAAATTCTGCTTGTTTTTTTTTTTTAATCCAATGCTTCGCTTCCATAATCCCAAAAATCTTTGAAAACTGACAGTTGTTCCTCTTTTTTATGCTATACGATTATAGACAAAGGTTTGCTAATTGTAATAGAGCGCCATTTAAATTCTCAAGAGTAATAATTTTCTTATTATCACCTTAAACATTAAGAAATATAAATCATTTGTCGATCTTTCATAGATTGGTCCTGATTCACCGGTGGTTTTAGTGTGGTAAGAGTCCCACACTACTCGGTACCGATTCTTACCGAGTGTCTTTTGAAGATTTCCATCGGATAAAAAAAAAAAAAAAACCTTAAACACCTTACAATACGAGAATTAAAAATTCACTTTTGGTTATATTATTTGATTTATTCATTTTTCTATAATGATTTTCGTTTTATTTTTATTCTGTTTTTCAAAATTCATTTAAAATTGATAATGTTAACAAATAGTTTCATTCTATGAATTTTATTTTATTTATGAAATAGCATTAAAAATTAAAATAAAATAATATAAATTTTGTCCTAAAATAAAATATTGAAAGATCTGAAAGCTTTTACGCATTCAATTTTATCTCTGCCATTTTATCCCGGACATTTTAAATACTTCGTTATGAGTTATGATCAACAATAATAGGTAAAAATTCTGGCAGATTGAATGAAATAAACAAATGGCTCTCATGACACATACATATACATGTATGTAAGTACACAAAAAGTTAAAATTTAGCACAGTTACTTTAATAATGTAGAAATTAATTCGTTTTACATGTATTTTTCTTCTTCGTTCATTTGAATTCCAATCAACTTGCAATTTTCTTTTAGTTTTAATTCTTTTTTTAATTGTTGAAAGATTATAATAATTAAATTGTTTATACTTCCGAGGTGTTCCGTTAATTTATTTTTGAGCTTTTCCGAAAAATTCTTTCCCAGACCGATTGTCTCGTGTCTGGTTCTAAATAATTTGCTCTGTGATGCAGAATGATTTTTGTGGAATAGTAACAATTAATTTCGTGTTTTTTTTAATAATAATGATTTTAAAAAAAGTGTTTTTTGTTCTAGGCAATAAAAATATGGGGAAACAAGTTTTTCAATCGCGAATTGTTTGTTTGTTGAGGTATCCCATTAGAGCTAGCAGTCTCTTTTTGACATTCTTTTGGTCGTCGAGTGTGCACCCAAGTAGTGCACATTCGAATTTCTTGTCAACTATTACATCTTGACCGATGCCGTGCTCCGGAAATGATCCCATATTGATGCTACCATCGAATGAACCGCAAGCGTTCAGGTATTGTTGACATCGTTGTCGAGAGAGAACTGGATCGCCCAGCGTTATCATCATATCGATAAGCATGTTAATTTGGCTAAGAGAATCTTCTTGTGAAGTATCACGTACTGTGCGAACGTTAAGTTCCACTGTAGATAGCCGTGAATTAACGCGCTGAATATAGCATGAAATTTCTTCTCGTTCGGCTGAAAAGAATTAGAAAAAAGATTGCATATAATCTATAAATTAGGTGTTTTTTCTATCAAATTGTAACGATTTTAAAAAGGAGAAAATTTCATGACCTAGAATCTTAACTTATCTACTTTTTCATAGCATTTCGGTTTAAAAGTTTTGAGTGAAAAAATCATATTTTCGACACTTGTCCTTGAATAACTTTTTATTACAAGACAGATTGACGGGACAGCAGAAGGAAGGTATCTACTATTTTTCATGAGTATCTGAATTTTTCCGAAGTTGTCTTTCGACTGGACTATGTAAGAAGCTCTTTAAAACCAGAGCTTTTGTTTTTATAAACCAATATTTATTTATGAACGTGTTTCTTGAAAAAATAATCTACTACACTCATTTGCAAAATCAAGTATGCATGATTACTTTATGCACGCCTCATCGATAGCGCCAACAATTGCAGCTCGGAGAGTGGAAGCCAGACTTGCACTTATTGCTAGCCAGAAGTACCGGACTAAGCCAGCCAGTGAAACTACTGATATACAAGCAGCTAATCAGACCTGTCATCAGCATGGTACACCATTTCGAAGACAGCAATTCAGAAGCTTCAACTATTCGAAAGGAAAATTCTGAGGATAAGCCCCGGGCTAATCTTCGATCGACAGCGAAAGAAGCACTACAGCAACGAAAGAGTCTACGAAGAAGCCAAAATCAAGCTACTGGACCAGTTTGTCGTGCAATTGGCAAGGAAGCTTATTCACAACACCACCAACCACCCAAACCCGCTGATGAGAAGGATGACCAGCCAGGAACGACATCCAGAGCCTAGATACCTTAGTGATTTGGATATGTTAAAAAGGATCCCAACCGACAACGAAGAAGCAGTTCGACTTTACGCTGACGCGTAGGTGCCAACAAATTTTTATATTCATATTATTCTTAAGTTTAAGTTTTTTAAGTTTTCCTATTGTATATATTTAAAGTTCAATAAAAAACCTTGAAAACCTTGATTACCTTACTCACCATATTGCACATGACTTGCCCAAAACTGTTAAATTATTTTTTTTGAAAATAGCCAGTCAATAATTTGTACTCAACGTGCCTAGCGGCAATTTTTTGGAGTTAGAAATGCTCCAACAGCATCCACTATTCGTGCTGTCGTTGCCAAATTTGAGAAATATGGGAACGTTGTAGATACATATAAGGTGTAGTGGCAGGCGCCGTGTTAAACGATCGAAAACACCAACGGATTTTGAGGAAAGATGTACTATACCCTTCAAGATCCAGTTGGCATAAAAACCTCACTATATCGCCGAAAATGGCGAAGAATTTTTGGAAAATTGGTTTGTGAACAACCAAAATTGCAGATTTTGGGGCACACAGAATCCCAAAAATCTCCATCAACGCCCCTTACACTCACTGGTGTGGAATAACCACGCGTAAGATTTATTTTCGTTCAAAAGTTATTTGAGATATACGTAGGAAAGCGGCTTTTTGGCTAACCTGTAAAAACAAATAAAATAAACTATTTTTGAGATGCATTTATATGCAAATTGATCTAACTATAGTTGGACTTTTCAACAGTAATGAAAGAGATGGAACTTCAGTGCTAGTCACAACTTAGGTTATGTCAAATATCAATATGATATTTAAAATTAATTAACAAATTTGATCGATCATCAATTTTTCAATAAAGCTTTTTTTTTTACAAAATTGCATTATCATTGTCAAAAATTTTGTTATTTAGCAAATTTTCCGTTAATTGTAAATTTGTAGTAGATATGTAGATATTTTTTGTATTTATTTATTTTGACATGCACAAAAGAGGACGGTCTAGAAAACATTCCCATATGCAGATTCTGAAATACTCATGAGGAAACGCGGGACCACTAACTCGGCAGATGCGATGCACTTATACATAAAAGAGAAACATATCTCGGACGCTACCAGGCAGATGATCTGGTTATTCCTACTGAATCACCCTCAACACTACAGTGAATTATTAAAATCTTGGAAAATACTGTGATTTGTGAACTTTGAAATATATAAATACATAGAAAACGAAAATAATGATCGCTCAAGAGCAGTACATCGATGGACTCTCAACAATAAAACACTTGAACTAGTTGAAGAATTCAAATGACTTGGTTCGGCTTTTACAAAATTTCTAAATAGAGTTTCAAAACACACATACAAAATAAATGCGCAGAAACAAAGACAGCGATGTTATGTAGAAAATTTCTTTTCTAGTGAAAAGCATGCACGAGCAGCAAATACAAACACAGAGGTCGTCAATATCATGATAGAGGAAACGTTCAACAATATTTTTTTTTAAATATTGGGCTACCTTACGTTTAACCTTCTAATCTTAAACCAAGTTGCGAGTGCATTGTTGTAAAAGTTATGAAAATGGAAACGAAAAGGATTATAAAAAAAAATTGTTAAATGTTTATGCTTAAAAGAAGAGCAGGGCCTTTTATCATAGAAACGATTGTAGAAAGTCAAAACTATCAGCTACTCCTTCGGCCAGATAATATTGATAGATGAAAAACTATACCTTGAAGACTTGGCAAAGGCAGCGACAAGTAGCATTCGCACAATCTATAAGAACCTAGATCACCAATTTGGCAAAAGAAATTATTTTAGTGATTCAGTGCGAATCTCAATCATACGAATAATATTTCTTGGGAATCAAAATGATTAATTTGAATTTCATGACTCACAGACAACATCTAACTGGCATTTGGACCTTTATAATACAAATCAAAACGAATACTCCTATGACGTCATCGCAGTGTGTCTGTTACTACAAGAACTAGGAAGGCTAAAGAGTTCGATGAGCTTAAGATAAATGTTAAATATTCTTAAAGGTTAAGGTGGTTGGAAAAAGGTGTTTAAAACTATGAAAACGATATGTAACTATAGTAATTGCTATATTTAATGTATGAAAAATTTCAAGCCTATTTTATAAAGCTTACATTGTAAAATAATTGTTTATTTAAATTAATCTTATTGTTGAATAATAATAATGTTATACGTATCTAAGTTTATAACCATCAAAAATTATTGTATAGAATTGTATAGTCAAATTTCTGAAAAGGGTAAACTTAGAGGAAAAGCTGTAGAGTGAGCAGAGAAATTCATCTAGTTCTGGATGGAGGCACAATACATCTTAAATTTGAAGATATTTATTCATTCATACACCTCTAAAGTTCAATACTAACAATAACGTTGTTTTATACTAGATAATTAGTAAAAATCAATAATTTCTGTGATTGCCTGCCTTAAGCATCGCGTAATAAACTCAAGAAGTTCATAATCAGCCTCGTGGTAAGGCGGCCGAAACATATAATAATTTCTAAGCGAAATTCATTTAAGCTAAAATGAAAAATTAGTTTTTTAATTTCACTAAATCAAAAAACTAACACAAACGGCAAACAGAGTATCCATTCACAATCATATCAAGATTGTTCAATATTCACACCAGTGGGCAACCTTAATACAAAACTATCTATCAATTAGTCGTCTATCGATTAGAGCTGTGCAAATCATTCATTTTGAAAGATCGAATCAATCATTGATTGATGTGTTCAGGGATTTGATCTTTTGATTTCGCTTATTCCATCTTCCATTGTATATAAATTGGAGAATATAAATTTCCATTCCTATTTTATTTTATGCAATGACTGAGAACAAGTTGAATGAACAAAACAACTTTTTTCGTTCGTTTCGTTTACTTTATGTTCATCAGTTAAAGTGACAAGAGATTGACATTAGAATTCATTGATTTGAGCTATTGTGATTGCAATTAATCAATCTTTTTGGTTAACGGGTCTGAAAGACCGATTCAATCGCGATTAACACTGCTCTATTATCGATCAGTTCACAACGTAAAGTATATTGCTAATTTACGACTGTAACAGGCCTAAGTTTTTTGTTCACCAAATTCTCTGACTCACAAGTCCAACGGAAAGAATACCTCCTAGAAAGTGTTCTAAAGATATCGCAAAGTAGATATCTACTTACACAGATACTTACCTTCATTCATTCCGTGTAACAAATCATTAGTTTTAATCAAATCAATTGACATCAGCAAAAAGTCTCTCTTCTCCTGCAAGCACATTGCATCCTTTCGAAATTTCTCCACCCTAGCGTCCAACTGATCCAACACTCCAACAAATCTGTAAATCATTTATCAGTTAGTCAATGCAATTCATTGGTCCAAGCAACTAAAAAGATCTATTTCAATGTACCTCTCGTTTAAATTAAAAGGTCTGCCATTTATAAACAACGGAACGATGATGATAGAAGGGAAAATGTTTGATATATAATATTTTTTTTGTTTTTGTTTTGTGTATGAAAATGAATCGGGAAATAAAGAAAGAAGAGAAAAAAAGAGAAAAAAAAAACTATTTAATTATAAATTTATCTACAAATGAAAAATTAGTAAAATTAGAATCAAATTTTTGCATAAAAAATCAAAAGCTTTATAAAATTAACGGTAACATTTTTGGAAGGTTTTCATTTTGTTAACAAAAATATTGACCTTTCCGCAGCTCTGTCATCCACATGTACTAGACTTTCTGTGCCTTTCCTGAACGATGAAGAAAATCCAGATCCGGTGCCTGTAGATGTGGTGTCCATGCCCCCACCAGAGTTATATCCGCCAGGTAATGCAGTCGAAGAGTGCAAACTGGACAAATAGTCAAAGTTCATTGAAGATTCAGAATGTTGCTGTTGGAATGATGGACTATCGGAATACTCTTGTGGCGGTGGCACTGGGGTGGAATCTATTTCCATTGCTTCTTCACAACTGTGGATGGGTGCTCGATGCCTTAGGCTGGGTTGGGGATTAGTTTCAAACGAATGACCACTCGATTGCAACAAATTCGCTTCTGAATCCAGGCTTTGGATATTTCTTACAGATTTTTGAGTTTTTTCTTTTCAATAGATTTCGAAAATTTTGAGGCTGAAACAAAAGGAAAGAAAAGCAAAAAACCGCTTTAAGCAAAACACACTCATCAGTTGCATTTACCTATCGAGCGCACGGCTCATAACAATATCTCCATCGAAATCGGAACCACTCTTGTTCGGACGAAAATGAGGAGACGGTGACTCTAACTGTGCGGATGTCGCTTGCGAATGCGAAGCGTTGTTTTGATTGGAAGACGCTGAAGTTGAAGTCCCCGACTCCCCATCGACCCGACGACGTTTTCTAATAAAACCGAGAAAACTTTCAAGCATGATTAGTCTCTAACTTCGGCACTTTTGGGGCAATAGGTAGTCTATACTATTTAATCTTTTTATTGCGCAGAAATTTTCTTTACGTTTCCTGTCGCTGACACAACATATAATCACGAAAAAGAAGTGGATTACCTTTTTTCTAATTTTCGATAGCAAATTAACTTTTTTTAAGAAAATTTTCATCAATCCGATTCACATTTCTCTTTACATAAATGTTTATTTTATTATCTTGTTACAAATTGTGGTGCATTGAACGCGAACAAGGTTAACAAAATAAGAATTTACCTGATTCGACCAGAAGGTTCGGCTGTTTCTTTCAGTTTTATAGTCTTTTATCGCCACTTCGCCACTTTTCGAATATTTTACACAAAATATGAAGTTTTTTTTATAGAACATACATATATGTATTTTGCAAAGGCGGCTGACTGAGTAATCGAGTCTCGTATGTCAAACAAATAACTGTGGGAAGAGAAAAGTCAAACCGTAAGGGTACTGCCACACTTGGTCGATTTTATGTCGTAACGGAATAGAAGGTGTGTTTTTTTTACAGTAACCAAACAGTTTCGCAACTAAAAATTGCTAGTGCGCGGCAACTGTGAGGCTAGCCGCGCACTAGCAACTTTTAGTTGCGAAACTGCTTGGTTCGAGCAACTAAAAAGTTTGTGTTTGGACACAAACTAAACGATTGCCTAAAATAAGTTCGCCATTTTATTGAACATATAATTATCAGCAAATTCACGGACATTCAACCAAACAGTTCATCTGTTTTCTATAAGTAACCAAACAGTTTCGCAACTAAAAGTTGCTAGTGCGCGGCTAGCCTGATCGAAATCAAACAGTTTAATCACCAGTTGAAAGAGAACCGCACACTGGCAACTCTTTACTCACGCTCGCACTCTTTTCTCTCTTGCACTTATAAATAAACAGCTCAACTGATTCGAGGCAATCGTTTAGTTTGTGTCAAAACACAAACTTTTTAGTTTCGAGAATCGAGTTGCTCTAAGTGCGCGGTGTCCCATATAAGCCTATATGTTTCATTTTAGCAACTAAACAGTTGCGAAACTAAAAATTGAATGTGCGCGCCTAGTCTTACTTTAAAGTATTTAACTAACTCTTTCTTAATTTTAAAAATTTTGCAACTAGTATCGTGCTACGGGTATTTGTTTTTAATAAATTGCTTCTGAACTCACTTTAAGGCTAGGCGCGCACTGGCAACTGTAATCGAAATCAAATAGTTTAATCACCAGTTAAAAGAGAACCGCACACTAACAACTCTTCACTCATGCTCACACTCTTTTTTTCTCTCTTGCTCTTATAGACAACAGCTCAACTGTTGTGAAGGCAATCGTTTAGTTTGTGTCAAAACACAAACTTTTTAGTTTCGAGAATCGAGTTGCTCTAAGTGCGCGGTGTCCCATATAAGCCCATATGTTTCATTTTAGCAACTAAACAGTTGCGAAACTAAAAATTGAATGTGCGCGCCTGGCCTTAGTTTGTGTCAAAACACAAACTTTTTAGTTTCGAGAATCGAGTTGCTCTAAGCGCGCGGTGTCCCATATAAGCCCATATGTTTCATTTTAGCAACTAAACAGTTGCGAAACTAAAAATTGAATGTGCGCGCCTGGCCTTACACTTCTTTGACGAATTAGGCTTTAAGTTGTGGGTAAATTCCACCTTCATTGCGTCCCATTGTTGCACCGGGATGGAAAAAGTTGATACGCACGTATACTCTCCTTCCACCGATTGTGAGATATTTTTGATCGGCACTATTGGAAACTAGATATTTGAAACTAGATATTGGAAACTAGATATTTTGGGCGCAGCTGTCAACGTCAACTGAATAAAAAAACAATTTTCTTCTTGTTTTCTTTTATCTGACTTTTGTATACAATTCATCGCTTTGGTAGCACAGTTTTAAGGCTCGATAAAAATTATGCCCCGAAAATTCTCGGGGCATCGCTGATACCCATAGTCGCTTAGTTGTTGTTGTATTTAACATGTGAATTGTTTGCCCCAGGCATCGTTTTTTTTTATCTTCGCCTATTGAAAATGTAAAAAAACACACTTATTATAGCAGTAGTTGCGTTTTGTAGTTGCTTATCATCCGATTTTATTTGAACTTGGGAGAGCATTGGGCAAAGTTATAAATGCTTGGAGAAACATTTTTCATATTTGGTAAGATGATTTTTATATTCCTTTGGAATCGAAAAAGTCACAATTCACCACTCCGCGAATCCTAAAAAAAATTATAAACTGCATATCCTATGAGTCTCGAAAAAAAAAGCTGTGTTTCCGAACGCACTGCTTCTCATGACAGCTGTCATTGGAACTTTCATATTTTTTACACGTGCGTCTTGAATTGTTGTTGAAATTT
Source organism: Chrysotoxum bicinctum (assembly GCA_911387755.1). Taxonomy (NCBI): domain Eukaryota; kingdom Metazoa; phylum Arthropoda; class Insecta; order Diptera; family Syrphidae; genus Chrysotoxum; species Chrysotoxum bicinctum. The sequence continues at coordinate 22,693,786 of OU426990.1, read as the reverse complement.
ACTTATCAGGTTTTAAAAAGAAAAATCCAAATTTTCCGTAATAATTCACCAATAATCCGACAAAAATGGGCAAAAAGACCAAAGTTGGAAAGGCCCGTAAGGATAAGTTTTATCAATTAGCCAAAGAAACTGGTAAGTCACGCAATCAATGCCAAAACAATTCGTTTTTCATAGTTCTTGACTCTGATAGGTTTCCGTTCACGTGCCGCTTTCAAGTTAATTCAATTGAATCGAAAATTCGGCTTCCTTCAGCAGTCCCAAGTATGTATCGATTTATGTGCCGCTCCCGGTGGTTGGATGCAAGTGGCCAAACAAAATATGCCGGTGTCCTCGATCGTAGTGGGAGTGGATCTCTTTCCGATCCGACCGATTCCTGGGTGTATTGGTCTCGTCGAAGACATTACCACAGACAAATGCAAGACTTCTTTGACAAAGGAATTGCAAACGTGGAAAGCCGACGTCGTATTGCACGATGGTGCTCCAAATGTCGGTAAAAATTGGCTTTTTGATGCCTACCAACAGATCTGCTTAACTTTGAACGCTCTCAAACTGTCCACACAATTCCTCCGAGGAGGTGGATGGTTTGTGACGAAGGTTTTCCGTTCCAAGGACTACAATGCCCTGTTGTGGGTGTTGAAGCAGCTCTTCAAGAAGGTCCACGCTATGAAGCCAAGTGCTTCCCGTAAAGAGTCGGCTGAGATCTTTATTGTCTGCCAGGGATACCTGGCTCCGGACAAAATTGATGGACGCCTTTTGGATCCCAAGTATGTTTTCGAAGAACTTGACTTAGAGGGCAAGAAGAAGAGCAGTCTGCTCCATCCAGACAAGCAGAAGCGCATCAAAGCCGAAGGCTACACAGAACAGGAGGTTGCTTTGCGGAATGACATCTCGGTCAAGGATTTCATGGAGAGCTCGAGTGGTTTGGGAGCTTTGCAAGGAATCGGAAGCATTACAGTTGATGACGAGGCGGTCCTTAATCATCCCAAGACCACCAAAGAGATCATCGAATGCTGCAAGGACATCAAAGTTCTGGGCAGAAAGGACATCAAAGGAATTCTAACCTGGTGGAAAGCTGTTAAGGAAGATCTCTTTAAGAAGCCCGAGGAGAAAGACACTGAGGTTATAGAGGAGGAGGCTCCCAAGAAACCACTCACAGAAGAAGAAATCAATGAGTTGGATATGGAGCAGCTAGATAAACTTGTCCACTCTCTGGCCGACGAGGAGAAAAAAGACCTGAAGAGAAAAAAGAAGAAGACATTAAAAGTCAAGGCCAAGTTAAATGAGAAAATGAACCTGAACATGGTGATTAAGGGCGATGATGGACCACGAGAAGCTTTCGAAAATGAAGTATTTGAGTTGAAGGGGATCAAGACAGCCGAAGAGCTAGACGCTATGTTAGATGTAGTTCCAGATTTTGACATCGAGGGTCCCGAAGTGGAGCGAATAAAGCTTCCCAAGTACAAGAAGTACGACAAGGACGATCAAAGGCTCAATGATGACGCCCAGTATGAGAACGACAGTGAATCCGATGTAACAGATTCGGATCCGGAGAGTGATCTCGACAAGGATGGTCTTGGTTTGAGTGATAAGGAGGATGATGAGGAGAATACAGGTGGAAAGTCGAAAAAATCAAAGAAAAAGAAGCGCGATGAGCATCCTCTCATCAAATCTGGGGATTTCAGGGATAAGGACACAAAACGTCAGCAGAGAGTCCAATTGTGGTTTGAGAAAGAGAATTTGCAAAAAATTGATTCTGATGATGACGAGGACTTCGATTTGGATCGTTTAGCAAAAGAATATAAAGCCAAGGGCGTGGCTGTGTTGGGAGCAGAAAGTGAACCGGCGGCAGAGAATGGATCGAAGCCTTTGGGAAAGAAGGCCAAGCGCAAAGCAAAGTATGCAGCCGAAAAGGAATCCTCCAGTTCTGAGAGTAGTGATTCCGAGGAGGAAGTTGAAGAGAAAGTCAATGGAGACATGAGCAAAGGTAGGTTTCTAGATTTTTTTTCTTCAATTTCTGATCATTTTTTTTTTAAACTAGCAGAATCAAAAGTAAAGAAGATCCGTCTATCTGAAGAAGAACTAGCTCTAGGCGCCATGCTGATAAAGGGTAAGAAAACACGACGTGACTTAGTCGACAGCGCTTGGAATCGTTATGCCTTCAACGATGAAAACCTGCCTCATTGGTTCTGTCAAGATGAAGATCAGCATATGAAGAAGCCAGTGCCAGTGCCGCGAGAAATCGAAGAAGAGTACAGGCGCAAAGTTGAGGAGTTGAATGTGCGTCCAATTAAGAAAGTCATGGAGGCCAAGGCCAGGAAGAGGCGTCGTGCTACGAAACGTTTAGAGAAGGCCAAAAAGAATGCCGAGAAGATAATGAATAATGCGGATGCAAGTGCCCAAGAGAAGTCCAGACAATTGAAAAAGATCTATAAGAAGGCTGAAGAGAAGAAGAAGGATTTGACATATGTGGTCGCAAAGAGGCATTTGTCCGGAAAGAGAGTGAGACGTCCAGCTGGTGTGAAGGGACGTTTCAGGGTTGTGGATCCAAGGCAGAAGAAGGACAAGCGAGCAGTGAAAGTAAAGTCAAAGCGTGACAAGAAGAGGAAATAAGCAGGAGCGTAGTATCGTGGGTGTTATAAATTGGATTTTATTATTTTAGAAATAAATGTGAGAAGAACATTATTTATGTTGTAAGAAACGAGGTTGTTTTTTTTTTATTATTTTTAGGGGTTTGGGTTTTTTCAGTGAATGGGTATTTCTCCAATTCAGTTTTCGCTGGGGACCATCGTAAAGATAAGATGACGAAAATGAGACCGAATCTTTTATTAGAGATCGTGTTCGATATTTTCTCATTGACATTGACAGTTCGTAACAAGTGAGCCTAGATGCAAGTAAAAACATTTTCCTCACTTAGAAATTTGGATCTATATTTTTATTAGCACTATAGGGCAAACGTTATGTAACGTGATTAAAGGATGAGGACCAGTGGGTAAGATTTGAATAATGAAAAGGAAAAAGGATGCAAGAAATGGATAAGAACCAAAAAGGACACTAACTTGGATTAGGATAAGGTATAACAGGTTCAAATGTACTCTAGATAAAAAAAAACTCATGCAAACAAAAAAAAACCGAATGATCCAAAATCTAATGTCGATTTTCTTTACTCACTAGGGATTTCGATCCCTTGTCAAATTTTTTGTTTTGGTGTCCGTATTTCGTATACATGTAAATCCTTCTTCAAATACGGATTCGAGGGATTTGATCTCTGTCAAAAAAAAAATCGATTTTTTTGGTGTAAAGGAACGTGAAATCTGTCGAGAGATCGAAATCTTCACACAGAAATTGATTTCTCATGTGTAAAGGAAATCGACATAAGCTGCTGCATTAATGTCGATTTTTTTTGACAGAGATCAAATCCTTCGAATCCGTATTTGGAGAGGGATTTACATGTATACGAAATACCCACACTAAAAAGACAAAATTTGACAAGGGATCGCAATCCCTAAAATCCCTAGTGAGTGTAAAAGGAAATCGACATTAGTGAGGGTATTTCGTATACATGTAAATCCCTCTCCAAATACGGATTCGAAGGATTTGATCTCTGTCAAAAAAAATCGATTTTTTTGGTGTGAAGGAACGTAAAATCTGTGGTAAAAGTCAAAATTTGACAAGGGATCGAAATCCCTAAAATCCCTAGTGTAAAAGGAAATCGACATCAGTTTCAGTTATCCACTTCCAATAATGGCTGAGTTCATAATCGTCAGCCTCACTAAGAACTGCATTATCTACGTTCATAAAGTCAGATTTTCGATGGAACTAACCTAGCCCAACTGCAGTACCTACATACCGTTCATAAACGTCAAACTATCGTCAGCGTCGGGCAGGTTGTGCAGTTGATTTTTTTTGCCTGCAGAAGAGCGGAAATTTATAAAATAAATTTTACAGTCACCAAGAAGGACGAAGAGGCACTGTATATAATCAGAAGAAGCTTACATTGAATGTGGACCTCGACATCCTAAACTGACTACGGAATATATCGCCAGGATACTTTGAAACCACCTTCATTAAGAATGCAATTTTTTGGCAAAAAAGTTAATCCTTTTTGTATGCTGCATACATTCTGCATTGTGAGTGCGTTCACAAATGCATTAGAAAAGAACTGCGATTGTACTATACACCCAATATCTTACCTCATGAAGATGTTGACATTAAACCTCCGGCGGAAGAGCTTCTTAATAGCTGTGAGCGTTACTTGTCTCTTGGGACCCGAATCATAAACTTTTTAAACCCTCACCCCAAACAGCAACATTTGTTGCAACAAGAAGCTTGTTGTGGACCACGTCAATAACCATCTGTGATTAAGAATGAATTAATTAAAAGAAACGAAATCCAAATTATAAGCACGTAATAATATTCTTTATTTGATTCAAACTATCAAGACTATAGGACTACATAGGATGGTAACCCTATGTCGACCGTCTGAATTGGTGGTTGCTACATAAGTCAAAGTGATTTATTGATCTTCGTCAGAATTCAATTAACCCATGCTCTACTTGCCGAATATCAGTAATTTTGGCACACGTCATCAATCAATGCATTGGCTATTGCAGTTAATTTTTTTAATCTTAACAACTGTCTCATTAAGTGCTTATGCCAATGCATTGATGAGGGTTATGACAAAAAAAATAACAACATAGATTAAGGCCGGTATTCACCGAGCGCTCATAACTTAAGAAGCTCATAAACCTATTCACCAAGCAATATTAGTGAAGATCTACGAGCGCTCTCTTCGAAAGTTTGTTCGCTTGTGCGTGTGCCACGCACGCATTTGACTCGAATCCATGTGAGCAATGCCAAGTAGAAGAGTATCCATTTGCTGTCAAGACCAACATTCCACAACATTTCACAGTTTGGGTATGCCTGAACAAGAGAGAGTGGCTCTCATTTTCGAACTTCGAAAAACACTCTTGCGAGTGGTTGGTGAATACCCCACAGAAATTTCAAGTTAAGAGCCTCGTAAAGTTAAGAGCCGTTTAGGAGCGCTCGGTGAATACGAGCCTAAGAGATTATACTAATCCAGTGAAAGCTCCATAGGGAATATTCATCCATCATAGGGTAATAACAAAAATGTTTGGCAAAATATTTTGATTTCAAAAATTTAATTGAATATTTTTTTTATACAGATGCCAGAATTGCAACAAAGTTTTTTTCCGATAAACCGTACTTAACGAACCACATTCTCATCATCCATCAGTCTCATGAGGAGAAATCACTTCAGTGTGAATATTGTACAGAGCGATTCATCAAGCAATACATTCTAGGCACAACACCACTGCGACTGAAGGTTTATTTAAAATCGCGATATACCCGTTTAGGTATCCTCGATTCTAAATGTTGCAAGACCATAATGAACTAGTCAAGAAATCACAAGAATTTCATGTGTGCCTTTGGGACGAAAAGCAAACTCAATTCTCTCTCCTTCTGGTCTTGCTACAGTCTACAAAACCTATATACGTCCAAAGCTTGAGTATAACTCCCGTTTCTGGGCTGATGCTCCACTAACTTGCTTACGCCTCTTAGACAGTATTCAAAGAAGAGCTTTTAAAATAATTGGTGATAATAATATCATTGACTCATTTACGTCACTCGAATATCGTCGCAATGTTTCTTGCCTCACCCTTTTTTACCGTTATTTTAACGGACTATACTCTGGTGAAATAGCCAGCTGCATTTCTCCCCTTAAACAGTTCAACCGTAATACTCGAGCTTCTAGGAATTCCCATCAGTTTACCCTTGAGCCCAATTCCGGCCGTATTGTGAAGTACAGAGATTCGTTCTTTAGCCGTATTACGCGAATGTGGAATGCCTTACCACGTTCTGTCATTGTAATGTTCAAGAATTCAAAACCAATGCACACCGACACCTCTTCTCTAAACCCTCCCTTTTTTCTCAAAAACCTTTGAGTTATTTTAAAAAAAATAAAAATCGATTAAAACCGTTTAAAAAAACTGATCTCAAGATTTAGGCTTGATATTAAAATGACCTCTCTGTTCATCTACAGACGATGGCGTCTTCGACCGGTCATTTCAGAAGCTTTCACGACCAGTCATAATTGTCTGTGTTTTGCCAGTTCCCTTCTTAGACTGCCGTTACAATTTTTCCGAAGTTTTAATAAAAATTAAAATTGAATGATGGAGAAAAAATTCAAAAATCTTTTTTGGTCTGTACTTTTTTTACTGTTTATTGGACAAATGGGTAGAGCTATGTGTTTACAATTTTGTACACAGAATTATTGTATGATGCCTCATAGGACAAATAATAAATTTGAATTTTTGTTTAGCTCACTTAGAACAAGTAGCTGTTATACAACGATTTTAATTTTTTTCTTCAAATTTTATTGAAAACGGTTAACAGGATTTGAATAACCTTCATACCTATGATGGGTATGTAGGCAATCCAGAAGCATTCAGAATGCGAGTAAGACCTTCGAAAGTGTTTTATTGGCATTCAGATTGACAGTTCCCCTCCTGAACCCTCCTGAAAAGAAAAGGGAATGGTTCTGTATTTGATTTCAGATCAGGGCTCTATTCCAAAAAATTCAAATTCATATTGTTGAAGCTTTTAAAATGTTAAGACGTGAGTTTTTGTTCGACGATAGTGAAGACGCGGTTATAATAAGAAATTATAGAGACCGAATTAATTTTTCGGGACTACAAAACTTTAATTTTAAAGAGTGCTTTCGCTTAAACCAATTTGATAAGTGCAAAGTGAAAAGTTGATAAGTTTTTTGTGGAATAGGGCCCAGAAATCAGAATTATTCAGAGACAAGCCTCTGAAACGTCATTGTAGGTTATCACAATTTCAAGTTTAAACTGTAAATTTGAGATAATTTTGCAAATAAGTTGAAATTAAATGAACATAAACCACATACATAACTGCGAGTGAAGTTTCACAAACACAGCTTGACGCAAACTTGAGAATCAAATTAGGGTTGTTTGTTTGCATCCCAATCGATAGTATGAATGGACTTTTAGCATTTTTTTAATACATTTCTAATTATTACAACTTATTTGCAAATCTATCAAAAAATTTCAATTTTAGACTTGAAATTGTGTTTACCTACCAGTAAAAGTTATTCTGGTGCCGATTCTGATTTTTTTTTATGGAGGGAAGGAGCTGTCATTCTGAATGCCAATAGAACACTTTCAGAAGACTTAACACGCATTCCGAAAGCATTTGGAATGCCAATCGAAAAGGCCGTAAGTGATTGGGATAGAACTGCGTTTCAGGGTTTTCGTGAAATAATTATAAAAACAAAATATACGGTTTTATTTAAAATTTTTCTTAACTCGACACAATAGCTCGTGACAAATCACAATTGCTCACAGGAACTTTTTAAATTACCAAATAACCAAATTAGTCCAGGAAAAATAGACAAAAAAATGCCAAAGAAAGGAAAAAATTAGATCCTGGCTGAAAATTGGCACGATCATTGGTAATTGGGCTCTTAATAAAATGAGAGAGTTCCTCACCGATCCGATGACCGCTACGTAAGTTATTCAAGGTCAAAGGTCACGAAAATGGGTTTTTTTAAATTTACTCAAAAACGGTTTGTTTTAGAAAAAAAATTTGTTCCACAAATATGTTGCTGAGGCAATTTCCAACAAAAATGGTTGTGTAAGTTTTGTCCGTATCATTTACCGTTAAAAAGTTATTGCACTTTAAAGAATCGTAAGTATCACCCTATTTCGCATTTTCTCCAACATTACTGATAATTACATAAAACCAGTTTGTTTTAGAGAAAAAGTTTGAAGTATAAACTTGTAGATGAGGAAATTTTCACAAAAACGGCTTTAGAATTTTGTTCGTAGCATGTACCGTTAAAAAGTTATAGCAATTTATAGAATCGTAAGTGTCGCAAAAAGTAGCCCTATTTTGCACATTCTTCCACACCACCTCAGAGGTAAAGTGCCAGGCGCGTTTTTTTTTATGTGGTATCGCCCGTAGGCCTATTCCACTGTGTTTAGCAAACAAAATTTAGTTAAAATTATTAATTAACATCTGGCAAAGGCATGTTAAGTAATGATTCGTCGTTAGCGTCCTCAGCATATGGATCAATTTGAACTGAGTTTGTACATGACTTTCCATGACATTGACCACAAACTAAAGAACAACTTAATCCCGCTTTTCGACAACCACAATTAGAACCGCAAACTTTACTACAGTTACAAAATATTGTTGTAAGAAGTTCATCCGGTGCTGGTTGAAGCAGAGTTGTTATAGGATCCAAAACATTATTTCTTAATGCCCATCCCCAGCTTTCCGGATTAATATTATCTCTTCCCAACCAAGCTTGAACTTGATAGTACACTCTAAAAAGGTGTTGTTGAGCAGCAGCAGATGTTGGAGGAAGGGAAGATAATTGTACAGCCTTGTTGAGCCTAGTCAGTCGGACAAATGTGGAATATCTTAACGCATCAATATTATCTTCTGTCGAATGTGCTTTGTAAGATGCTAGAAGTAGACGTACACCATATTCAAAAATAATATTTGGAGGACTTGGCTCTGGCAAACACTTCGGCATATTTTATCAGATCGTCACTCTTTTCGAAAAGCTTGAACATTTTTAATTTGCCTTTGTTGTAGAGAGCAGAAGTTGAATCACAACCAGTAAATGCGTTCAAAAATAAGATGTGGGCTTAACATTTTGGGTAAGCGGCTAAACTGTGAGTACATTATAATTTATTTTCCATTTTAGCCTTACCTGGTTTCCGAAAATAGATCTTTTTGTCTGGAGGAGCGCGTGTTATCAGTATTGCTAGTAGGTCGACATCCCCTCCTTAAAGAATACTCGTGCGTTTCTCAGCTTTCTCTATGGCTGTTTCGATTATCAAAACATCAGCATCATTTTTGGCTTGCCTCAATAGGATGTTTACAGCCTTAAACTTTTCAGAAAGCATAGCAATGAATCGACTTTTGTTGTTTGCATTAGCAAGAAATTGTTGTTGGGAAGTTGAGACCTTCATTGATACATCGAACAAAATTTCAGCTGATGACGGAGCTGAAGCACACCGACGACGCTGCTCTGAAGCTTTTATATTGTTACCTTGATCTTTATAACGATCGAAAACAATGGTGACATCTTTGCCAAAATGCTTTTGTACATAGTTAATGTAGCTATCAAAAATTGCATGAAATGAGTTCTCTCGATTCCATAAAACACGATGCAGTTAAAATCCTCCATCGATGATGTACATATGTACTCGTAACATTATTATAATCAATGTTATCTTCAACTGGCTCTAACAATTCATAAAGGGAAGATTTTTTATTTTTTCGTATACCAACCTCATCAAAAAGTGACAATGGATAAGGAGCCAACTCGTATGTTAAAAATGTCTGCAGTTGGTCTTCAAATTCTTTAGTTATACCTATTCGTTGAAAAAGTAACAGAGGATCAATTGCAACTTTTTCACCATGCACTTTTATCGAACTGTTGACAGTTAAAAGGGTAGCTTTAAACTTTATGATTACCAAAAAAAACCGGTTTTGGGTTAAATTTTCTCACCAAATTCTCTGATTGGTTAAAAATATTTGGCCCCAAAAATTAAAATCAAATTAATTTTATGGTCCGTGTATTCAGTAAATTGCTATAACTTTTTAACGGTACGTGCTACGAACAAAATTCTAAAGCCGTTTTTGTGAAAATTTCCTCATTACAAGTTTGTACTTCAAAATTTTTCTCTAAAATAAACTGGATTTAAGTAATTATCAGTAATGTTGGAGAAAATGCGAAATAGGGTGATACTTACGATTCTTTAAAGTGCAATAACTTTTTAACGGTAAATGCTACGGATAAAACTTTTAAAACCATTTTTGTTGCGAATTGCCTCAGTAACATATTTGTGGAACAAATTTTTTTTCTGAAACAAACCGTTTTTGAGTAAATTTAAAAAAACCCATTTTCGTGACCTTTGACCTTGAATAACTTACGTAGCGGTCATCGGATCGGTGAGGAACTCTCTCATTTTATTAAGAGCTCAATTACCAATGATCGTGCCAATTTTCAGCCAGGATCTAATTTTTTCCTTGCAGAAAGCTATTTTTCCTGGACTAAATTAGACAAACAAATTTTGTCATAAAGAAACATAATCACCACAAAAGCAAGTTCTCACCAAGAAGCTCGGCTCAGGTAAGAAACTCGGGTAATATATTTTTTTTTAATTGAAAGTTCAATATATCCGGGATATATATTATCTGTTTGGTACTTTTCACTTTCCATTATGATGATGGGGGAGCGACATGAAATTGCCCTCATTTAATTCATTACATAAATGAATTCTTTAGAAACAATATGAGTTTCATTTTCATTTATACCTCGTACAACTTCCCATAAATAAGAAAACAAAACGAATCATCATATTTTGTCTTCAAACATTAACTAGAACCGCCATTATGACCTCAAACCACCTTAGGTATCTGTAATCATAGCGGATAAGGTCAGTTTTCATGGTTCTCTTCAAGTTATCGTAATGTTTATAAACAAAAAAAAAATGTTTTTAAACAAAACAGAAAAACAAAAAGTGCATTGGTCATCAGTCATTCGAGTCTTCGAATTCGGTCGCTGCCAGTGATTCACCCAACTTAGTCTAGAATGAACATTTCAATAGTTTTGCTCGCGATATATTCGGTTATTGCTCATGTTCACTCATGGAATTTAGCCACATTGGGATTGAACGACACCTATCGGCTGCTACACGTCTCCACCTACTACATCCGGGCTTTCTTGTGCATCGAAACACAATTTAATTCCCACCCAACGTTGGTGGAATCGTATTGGCCGGAGAACTTCTTTGCTCTGGCGCCGAAGGTGTTTCCTCATGCCTTAGCCCATCCAAGACGAGGCAAACCTAAAAACTGCTTTTTGATTCAACAAGCTATGCTCACGCAGATTGACAGTTGGAATAGATTGTGGTTATTGGATAAAGGAAGCAGATTTTGTAAGCCCAAACTTATTGTTTATGATCTTCTTCGAGATAACCTTGAGGTAAGCTATAAAGAAAGGCGAAAGTATTCTTTTTAAGTATCTGTTCTGATTTTACTAGGTTTTTCGAATTGGAATCGACCAATTTCGAGGGAATGAAGTCATAACAATGAAACTTGGTCCCCCACCCACATGCTGCCAGGTGGAAGAAAAGGCCTTCTTCGTTATTGCCAACAAACCATATGTGCTAACGTTCGACTTGGAACGAAATAACTGGCAGAAAATTTCAATCTATAGTAGGCGATATGACAATATTCAACAAGTATTTCCGGTCCACCCAAAGGATTTAACATTCGGTTATGGCAACCAATTACTCATCGGTGAACATTGTGGCAAACTATTTCTGGCCGATTCCAGAATCAACGGAACCGAAATTCAAGCAGAATATCTAGGTAATCTTATTGGCTCTCCCCGTGCGATGATTGTCGATGCTGTTGGCACCATGTATTATTTGGTAACGAAGTTTGGAGCGGTGATAAGGTGTCTCCCCAGAAAGGGTCTCTCAACGGAAGGCAACGAAATTATGTCGTTGAGTTCGTTGCCTATTAACCAAATATTTTTCGGAGTTCAAGGATCTGTATGGCTAGCCAGTGAAACACCAATATTTGCCTATGATCACTGTCATCGTTTATTGGAAAATGTTGGAATAGTTGGTGTTTAGTTAAAACCATGTGAATAAATGTTGCTTATCAAAATTAGGAAAAAAAAGATGTTTTGTCTTTGTGTGACTCTCATGACACCAAAACGATTTGGAAATCGGGAAGAGTTTATGAAAAATTGATGTGGCATTTTTCTTTTTAACATTTAAAATCGAATTGGAGACAGTTTAAAGTTATGAATAATTCCCCTTAATGTTGAAACCATTAACTTATGAGGCCCAGAGCTATGTTATTCACTCCAGACTAACTCGTTTTAGCGACGGAGTAAAGTTACTTCGACTTTACAACTGCTCTAATCCTGAAAACCTTATTTATAAACCTTAATGTTAATTATAATGAAAACGAGGAATAGCGGTGGAATAAGCTAAAACTAGTTCATAGGACGTTTAAAGCTGTTTTAGTATCTAAATATCATTTTGAGATGACGTACATTATTGTGAAATTTACAAAAAGGAGTGTAAGCAATTTTTTTTCGTTTCTTACTAAGACAAAAAGGATAGATATTTTGCATTAATAAATTATTTTATATTTTCCAAACGCTCTAAAGTTGTACGGTATTGGGAACACAATGTGGTTGGTACATTCATTTATTGGATTTGAACATTGTACAATCCAATTTTAAATGTAGGGGAAGATGGCCTAAAATGGCCCACCAAGGTAAAATGACCCCCTTGCTAGAAAATGTAGAATCGAATAGAATTAGAAGGTTTTGGTAACACAATTCTATAGTTTATCTGGCATCACTGATATAAACGAAATATTAGCAGCTATTGTTTGAAATTTTACCGGTCAAGCTGTCTCTAGCCATCTACAAAAGTAGAACCAATTAAATGTTGTAAAAAGTTTGTTGACAAAAAAAAATTATAAAAAGCATTCAATTATGGAGAAAACAGTAAATGCATGTACATAAGTATTAAGTATTTCTTATTAATTTACTGAAATTAGTTGGCCTATAACTATTTCAGTGTGTTCGGAATTAAAACTTAAATAAAAGAACCCTAAATGGGCAAAATGGCCTACTAAGCACTCGCCTAAAATGGCATAGTGTGCCATTTTATACTTACCCTTACATTTTCATTTTCTTTATACATAGTTAAATTGGTTGAAAAAATATAAAGGTAGTCCTGGACTGATAATGCATTAACAAAAGCCCTAAATGCCGTCCAAAAAAAAGTACTTGCTAATAATTGAGTATTATTATAATTTCTACTTTTCCTTATTTTGTTTTAAGTGAATTTGTTTTAAATGAATTGTTGTTTTTATTTTTTTTTTTTGAGTATTGTTTATGTTTTTTTTACTTTGAACTATGATTTGTTTGAAATAAAGTTTAAATCAAATTGAAAATGATTTTCAGTTTACTTGCCTAGTTGGTTTACTTGCATACAGTAGCCATTTTACCCGGACAATTTTGATCTTCGGAATTTGAAGAATTTTTGAATATTAAATACTATAAATACTTTTTGAAACTTTTTAATATCGTAAAGCAAAAAAATGTAAGTGTTATTGAATTAGCTTTGAAAAGAATATAACATTTAAGTTTAAATGTCACATTTTTGCGAGGTATGACACATTTTTCTTAGGGGGTGCCATTTTAGGCCACCTTCTCCTATCCAATTTCCAATATGCATACAATTATAATAAAATGAATACTAATGGAAATCAGCTGTGGTTTGCTTTACGTGAATAATAACCAGAGTTTTAGATAGATAGGTGACGCCTAAGAAAATATATTATAAAGAAGGATTTGTTTGACGTGGCGTAAAACCGAAGTAAGTGCTTCGGCTCGGTTTAACTATTCCGAGGTTGAACCCAGTATTAGTAAAAAATAATAAATAAGGCTGTTGATGTATTATAAATGAATTAAAACTGCATGTAAAACTTTTGAAACTCGTTTTTAAACCAATTTTATATCCTTTTAAACAAACGGTTTTCTTAGTAGTTTTCAGTTGAACAGTGATATCTTATTTACTACAGTATATTTTAAGATCCTACACCAAGTAGGAAATATCTTCATTTTTGGTCTTTACGATTGGATACTCTCCGATCCGGGATACCAATAAAATAAACAAACAAACCGAGTTCTTGTAGGTATGTTTTGCGAAACTTCACATTAAGACAACACTCCGCATGTTTCCGCAATCTAATAGAGGGTTTTTCAATTGGCGCTGGTAGATTTTGGTGGCCATGTTGTTTTAGTAGCATCTGTCAAATTGGTTGCTTTTTATTCAGTTACTTATGTTAAATCACAATAGCAAGCTACAGGATCAAAACAGCACGTCCAAATGTTAAAATTTTATAAGCAAAATAGGTGTTCGTGGGTGCAAACGTTGCGCGCATTGCTTTCATTTTACGGTACGTGTTGTGACTCTTCACAGTACACTCTTCAACGTTTGGTAGCTAAATTTAAGACAATCAACCAACATTCGTACGTTAAAGGAAAGCAGGATTGGTCGAGAAAATCGCCGCGATCAGTGAAAGAGTAAGCAGAATCCGAGGCAGTCGATTCCTCACGAGCACAAGAACCTTAGAACTTAACTTGGCGAATTTTGTGTCGGGAATTGGTCTATGGTCTAACTCTAAGTGACCCAGGAGCTCAAAGTTCATAACCATATACGACGCCATTTGTCAGCTGACTGGGCTTCGGAGCATTTTGGAAGAGGACGAAAAATCATCTTTAGCACCCGGGTGCATTTTTGGATGAATGGCTGTGTTAGTAAGCGAAATTGCTGTATATGGGGAGACACAAGCCCACACGAGGTTCAACCAGGTGACAATGCATCCTCAAAAACTTACCGTTTGGTGTGCATTTTGGGCCGACGACCAAGACGGTGTCATTGGTCCGTACTTTTTCGAAAACAACGTTGGTGAGATGGTAATCGGTCACATAGCGCGTGATTGACATTCTGCATGAACGATTTGAGGGTAAAGTTAACTCTGACAGAGGTGGCGTGAATTGGACACTAAGGGTCATGTGATTTGACACCGCAAGAATTTGCAGGCTTATGCGAATAAACCACGATCGACCGATGGTCTTAAGGTGAGCATAGCCATCACTCAAGTTCAGCCGCATCTATATGCGGAAAAGTCATTGAAAATTGGGAAATTTGGATCTGTTTGAACGATGTCATTTTCCATTCATAGGGCATTTAGGCATTTTAAATAAATTTTGTTAATACCTCACACACAGCTTGCTGTATTCCATTATTTTCCCTTAAAAAGTACCCCATGGCGTATTAGTAACTGCACTGCATTATCAAGCCGAAGGTTTGGGACCGATTACCAGCCACTATCACCTTAAAAGAACAAAAATAGGGGTTTTTTATTGTCAGGGGTAAAGTCTCTTATCACGAAAAGTGCTTCTCAGCTTCCCTCCATTACCACCGCACACAAGAATGATTGAGAGTCTTAAGTCAGAAGGCCCTGTTCTTCTGCAAGCTGCTGTTTCTTAAATGCATGAACGAGTATGTAGAAGAAATCCAAGCAAGTATTTTGTTTCTAAATAAAACGAACCATTTTATATAATAATCAATATAATATTATATTTCTCATTCAATTTTATTGCGATCACTTTATCAAGTCTCATATATTATATATATGTATATTTGTTTATTAAATCTTACGTCAATCTACCATAGCTCTACCTTCCTCTTTTCCTAATCTCGTCATCTAACATCTGCTTATTTTTTTTGTTTTTAATAGACATTCATTGCTTTTTTTACTTTTTATTTTTTTTTTTTTTTTTTTTTTTTAATATTTAAATTTTGCATTAAATATATTAATATATAGTTTTTGTCATTTTTTATTAGCAGCCAATAAGTAAAGATTTTGTTTTTAACAAATAAAACAAATAGATTAATGTATTTAAAAGAAATTAAATTTACATATATAATTAAAACTTAAAATAATTCGTTAACATTGAAAATGAAATTGCGTTGCTTATAATTATTATTATTTGTTGTTGTTATTTTCTCACATTCATCTTTATACATTTTTTTATTTTTATTCGAAAAATAAAAACCAACTACATATTATTTATTTCAATTATGCTATATTCGGACAATAATACAATTTTAGTTTTAAAAATTAATTTGCTAAATTTTCAGTTTTTCAGTTTTTTTTTTTTAAATGTAGGTAGTAATGTCGTATTTACATATTATTACATTTTATTTTTAAAATATATAAAGGCAAATGAATTAAACGTAATAAACATGAATATTAATTTATTATATATGATAATATTTTTATATATATGATTTTTCTATTTATTTTTTTATTTTTACAATAATAAATATGTTGTGGGTAAATATATCACTTGTTCGGTTGTTGTTTACATGCTGTTTTTATTAATTTTATAATATATTTTATTATTGATAAATACATTTAATTCTTAATAATGCTTTAATGTATGTTTATTTTTTTTTGTTGACATTTGTTTGTCAAACATATTTTGCTCTATTTTAATTATTTGTCAATTGATATTTTTCCATGTCCAACAAATGGCCATAGAGTAGATCTTCAGTTGGTGATAGACCAATCATTATCCAACCAAAAATACCACCAATGCTTCGTGCCATCGATAGACTACTCCATACGCTTATTGCTTGATTGTGATTTTCCTTTAAATAAAATAAATACAATTTTAATTTTAAATTAATATATTTTAGATTTTTACCATATCTTCTCTTAACAATGTCACATTTGAGTTTTTGGTCAAGTAGATTTTTTCGTTCATAGATTCCGCACATAACGTGAGGATTATTGTCGCTATGTAAATCATTGCTATTATTATCCATCGAAAGGATATAACTTCAGATGCATTAGAAAAATCTAAATGGCACAGATCCATGCTGAAAAAAAATATTATAAGACATTAATGTAGAATAGTTTCGTGGAAAATCAACATGCATACTAAAATATTAGGTGTTTTTTATTATGTACAGATCTATACGGATCTGGGTTAATTTTTGACACGTATTAAATAATATTTGCGATCCTAATCTCTTTTTGGATCAAAGATCAAAAACTATTTCTAACTCTGGCGGGTAGATGGCTTTTTATGGTAAGGTAGTGTAAGCTAAATGAAAATCAATTAACATAAGGATAAAAAGAGATGGGAATATAACACTGCTGCCACGATGATCATTTTATTTTCAAACGATAATTTATATTATTTACGATGGTAAATAGCGGCTCATTTCACGCATCATAACAAATTATTAGATTTCACTATTACTCGATCCAACCTCGGAATAGTTAAACCAAGTCTTAGCACTTACTTCGGGCTTACATCACGTCAAACAAATCCTTATCATCGCTTAGACTGCTTTTACACGAAAGCGATTGCTTCTCATTGGGTTTCTTTCGATTGCATGATTGATTCTTTTAAGCACTGCTATTTTCAAGAAAAGTTAACTTTATTCTACTAAAAAGGATTCATCTCCCCGCACTCTTTACTCTGCCTAGTTAATCAAAGTTCGCGAGCGAATGCCAAATAGAAGTGAAACATACTCGAGAAGTAAAGAAAACCACAAAGAATAAAGAACGATAACTCTGAAATTTTCCAACCCCAACAATTTTTTATAGTATATTCAGATTTCGATAACACAACATCGCAAGCTTTTGATGTAAACAAAAATTTTGGAGAAGAAAACGCGCTGTCATGCAACTTCCTACAAAGTTATAAGTAATATTAGTGCGAAATTCTCACACCAAAGGCATACAAAACTGTCACATCATTAAAAGCTAAAATACTTTAATGTAGTAAGAAGCCATCTTCCCATAGCAAATTCTTATCGACGCAGCCTTAATGTTTGAAATTTTTCAAATGCGGATGGGAAAAAAATGATCGACAAAGTAAAAGTCCAATAATTGACATACATAAGTGAAAAGTGCTCATGAAAAAAGCACATCTGGTTAAAAATATAGAGCGCGTTGATCAAAATATTCTATTACTTTTAAAACTTCAATGAAAAAACAGATTTGCTTAGAGTTTCAATAAAATTTTAATTTAAATTTTGATTTAACTTAAGAACATATTTTCACAAATTTAATGAGTAGAGTAGTAGAAGTAGCACTAAAAGTATATAGTTTTTGAGTGATGGTTCTTCCCATCAAATACTTTGTCTTTTTAAAGTATAAATCAGGAACTAAACCTTAAGTCTTTTGACTTTAAACATTAAGCTATCAATCTTGCATCCTAAAACCCTATTGGAAAATAAAAAAAAAATTAGCTTTCATGTATCGGATTTTTTTAAAGAACATAATAGTTCTGTATTTTAATACAAACGCACCCTTAATCTTTTTCAATGACTTGTCAACGCCAAAACTTCAATTTAATGAAAAACATTTCAGTTTTCATTAACATTTACCGAAAACATTTTTACCGTGGATATATTTTGTACAAAATGTATAAATAGACCTTATAAAATTAATTCATAAAAATTATAACTGATTATAAAAACGTTATGAATAGTTTGATCACATTAACAATATGTAACATAAGGCTAGAATTAACAGTATATTACTTTGCGGAATTCAGCAAAATTTAACAACCACAGAACACAATGATTAAAGCTTGCAGATTACATTGATTATTTGTGATGCGCCTAACTTTTTTTGTTTTAAATCTTACAATAGTTCTTAAAAACCGCAAATATTCAGTGCAATCTGTGTGGGATAAGTAATCTGTAATGAGTTAAAAAAGTTTATGAGGCTAGGAAAGACAATTTTTTACTTTAAGTTCGTTTTAAAAACATTTTTCAAGTGATTGGTTTTCTGACATCACATGTGATATCACCCTTAAAGCAGACTTATGGTGATTTCCATTGGTAAATTTAGATTTCAAATCAAAAATTGATTTTTTTTTTCGCGACGAATGGAATGCGGAATCTCTCTCATCATTCCAAAAAAAATATTCATCCTTAATTTTCTTTCATTTTAAACTGTTTCCATTTTTTACTAGAGATAATTTCCTTCGTGTTTTGGATATAATTTTCACAGTTTAATTAAATTAAACCTAAAACCACATTTTGAACTGACAGTTGCGAATTGGTTTGGTAGTAGTAGAGGGGGGAGTAAATCTGCCGATTGATTTACAAATTTGATTTTAAATCGAAAAATAAATCAATTTTCAAAATCGGTATTTTGACGGAAAATAAATTGATTTATTTTGAAAATGGAAAACTGGATAGTCATTCGTCAAAATTCACCCAAAATTAAAATCCAATACTCTCGTCGAGATTTTCAACAGATCAAACAGAGATACAAATATTCCACATACGCCCTGTATACCCAATGTAAGTCCTTTAATTTCAAAACAGAATATGTGCGATGAAAATACATTGCCTCCTCTTCAAAGAAAAACCTCGCTTTGAATTCAGAATAAACCAACACATAAATAAATCCTTTATTCGATAAAAATAGAAAAGCAAGTAAGTACGTCATAGACCGCAAACCGAGACCACAAAAATACTTTAAGCAATCCCTAATGAACCATGCAATTTTCTATATATATTTTTATTATTATTATTAGCTACATATAAGGTTTATGAATAACGTCAATGACTTACCGGTCAAAAACAGATACCATACATATTATCGCCAAGCAATAGAATGTATTTGCGTAAGCTTCGGCAAAGGACGAATAATGGTGTAGCGCGCCATCCGGCCAGTCCAATGGTCTACTTGTCGTCACAAAAATTAGGTGTGCCAATGCCAAGCCACCCAATAGTCCATGACAGATGTTGGAAACCATTATCCAGATTCGATGGAATGAACAGGCTAATTGGACGCTGGTGGAGATGTCATGTCTGAAAATAAAAAGACGATGAAAATAAATGAATATTAATAAAGAAAAAAAAATCGATTAAAGACAATCCTTATATGAATAAGAATATACAGGTACACCCAAAACAAAATCCAAATAAAAGGATCTATTTTCAAAGAAAAAAGAAGACATTTTTTGCTTCATCGATTAATCTCTGATGTGACAGGCTGTGAGGAGACTTAAAACATCGAATGGAATTTCTAAAATTAGAAAATGGGGTTCTCTTCTGGCAAAGTCACGTTAGTGTAGTGAGGAAATTGGGTGGCTGTGTTGATTATACAAAAGGAAATTACTTCACACCCACATATTGACACTGGTTGTTAAATAAAGGACGAATATAAGGCAAACAGATTGCGTATTGCCTTCTGAATGCGACTTCTAGGGGTTTCGAATGATGCGTAGGCTTCCGACAGACCAAACCGAACCGACCCCGACGCACAGGTATAGGAATGGGGTTCGTTTGAACGAATATTGTGCCATTTTTTTATTTGGGAAATCTCTTTGAAAATCAAGTTGGCTTTAATAGTTCGTTCTTAGCAAACCTTTGAACGTTGGAATGTTTTGATTATGATGATTTTACATGCAATGGAAGATGGGGTAGCAATTTGAAATTTTCATAACAAATGTCATCAGAATTTAGGTTCTAACTACTTTTATTCAATTATTTTATTTTTGTTTATTCTTACGTGTACATATATATTTTTGAGGTAGAAACGTGAGCTTATTTCGTAAAAATGTGATGAAATAATCCTACATATGTACATGTCTAGAGGATACATATTTTGTGTTGTAGGAGTGACGCAAAAGGTGTATGAACCACCTACACAATTTTCTCTACGCACCGCAGGCATTATTTATTGATAATGTTTACAATGCTAAGCAAGAAGAATAATAGCCACAGGTATACAATTTTTTGTATTACCATTCAAACGAGAAAAGTATTTTTAATCAATGAATTTAAGACAACCCTAAGCCATTAGTTAAGTATTAAAGGCTTCTATTTCGTCTCTTTTTCTTTTCAGAATATGAACTTGAAACTACAGAATTTAACACATATGTATCTTAAGGTGTGTAGGGGATTTAGCCCAACAGTGAGACATTTTCTACGCAGAGACATTCGAAAGAATATGTAGAAACACTTCACGCCATCTATCATAAAAAAATACAAAAAAGTCATATTCTTCGAATGACTTAATTTAAGTTAACTTTCAATCAAGCGTAGATTGGCGGATAAATTGAGATTGTAAAAATCTGTTAAAGTAAAGCAGAGTGCACATTATGTTGATCTATGTAAACTAAGATCGCTTATCAATAACGTTGAATAAGTATAGCCATGCTGATGAACAATACCAAACAACTTTGGTTGACTCGATTCCAGATCGATCCAAAATGGGTAGAAATCAACAAGACTGTGTCGACTGAACAATAATTTTCACGTCTTAACATCTTCGTCCACACAAAATTAGCTATTAGATTTAATTTATCTGTAGACATTGTATTATTTTAACTTATTAAATTTATTATTGCTTTTTGTTTTGTTTTAAGTATTTTTTATAATTGGATTGCTCCGATGAGAGGAATAGTATTTTCCACATTCATAATAATAAACTATACACAAATTATTTTCAACGCAAATGACACTCTAGATGGAAAATTATATACGAACACTCTAACTAAAACTATTTTGACATGTTAAATTGTTGACCATGTTGATCGACAATATAAATGAAAAACGTGTTGATTGGTATAGTGTGAACGTAGCTTAACAATTGTTAAACGTCTTGCATATAAAATAAATAATAAGGGTATTCAAGTAACGAGATAATTTTCCGCTTTGTAGAAAGATATAACTTTCCGCAGCATGTTTTCATGAACACCCCCTAAGAAATACTTACGTAAATGTGGGAAATATTTTGTGAAATGTCAAATTAAAAGTCAGAATCCACACTTCTTTAGTTTACTAGGTTTATTTCTGCACTTTCCGCAGCAAATTTGTGAGATAATTTTATGAGATTTGCAGAAACTTTTTCCCATACAAATTTTGACAGCTGGTTTCTGCGGAGATAAAATTATCTGGTTTACGAGGTTTACGAGGGTTTTCCGCGCTTACATGAATACCCTTAATATACCAATCCATATTATCAAAGTCAAAATTGTATAGATTATTGCAGCCATATTTTTTGAAACAGTAAATATCCAGGTCAGCTAAATTTTAACACGCCAACAATGACAAAAATATAAGTGAATGCAATTTACGTGAGTAATAAGAAAAAACATAAAGCATACAACATAAAACATAAAGAAAAAACATTGTGACACGTGCCTATGTGGAACGTAACGCGCCGTCATGTTAAACCAAATGTGTTCGGTGTCTAAAGCAAAGACACGTCGATGCCTATGTTAGTTAAGTCTGAGTTAGTGGAATTCTATTACTCTGCATGTTGATTTGGCAAAACAGTCTAAATAAATGATAGCCAATTTGAAAGATGTTGCTTTAAAAATAATGGAAATCACTTGTCAAAGTTCAAAAATCTCTAAGGAAAACCCTTTACTTTTATTTATTGACTGTCTTCAAAACTCATAAGAGGTAACAAGAGTAAAAAATTTAATTAAGGTTATGAAAGAGATATGTCTAAGCAAAATACTTTTTCCTGCGCTCAAAGAGACATCATAAATAACACAACATCTTAGTATTCAAATTCAACAGCATCTTGAAAAAATATACATGTGGCAAAAAATAAATTTAAACATTACAGGGTTACCATTTAATGCGATGGTGGATATAAAATTTTCTATTTGAAGATTGGCAATTTTATCTTTGTCGAGAATTTAATTAGAAAATGTGCTTCATTCAGCCTTATTCCGCTTTTCACGAGAATCGTACATTCGATTCACAGATTCGATTCCCTTTCACTTTACCTTTGCTATACATACATACTAGTACATCGAGTGAACTGTACTTTTTTAAACTAATTTGACATTTATGTAAGCAGCTGTTCGTGACAGAATCTTTGGAAGTTTGGATGAATCGTTTTGCTTGATACTTTTAAGTTAAATAACAGAAATGGGTATGAATAGTATTGGATTTGTTTTCTATTTTCAAACAGAATAACAAGAGATTCCACAAATAAAGAATTACAGTGAAATATAAGGACATCGTGAAAAGATATTATTTGTTGTTCTGCCCCTGAAAAAGTATATATACAGTGTTGGCCAAAATGTTAAGAGTGAAATCCTTTTACTGCAATTTTATTGTTAAGAAGCTTCATTTATTGAAATAAAGTCTTAAATGCTCACAAATATCGTAAATTAATCTAATTTGCAAGTGCCAGTGTCGATTTTTTGAGAAAACTATTTTTAGATGCCCTTTTACTGGCAAAAAAAATTAAGAGTGAAAATAAGTTAAAATTGGACTCTATTAAGGACGTTGGTAAATGGGTCACCTCAAAGCTTTAGTAGTTTGTTGCGTGGCCTTTGTTCTTAAGAACTTATTCACATCTTCTAGGCATAGAGTTAATTAGTTTTTGGCATGTTTCCACAGGTTTTACATAACATTGTTCTTGTGTTTCTTTCCATATTGCCTCCAGATTTGTTGTTTTCTTACACAGAACTCATTTTTTTAAATCTTTCCACAGATTTTCGTTGGGGCTTAGATCTGGCGATTGTGAAGGCTATTGCAGAGTTAATATATTCATTTGTTCAAACCATCTCGTCATGACACCATACAAGCATACCAATTTTCAAATATTTAGTGATATGTTTCTTTAATAATAATGTTTTTGATTTTACACATAGAACCTATTGCAGCATAAGAAAAACAGCTTAAGCATAGAATTCTGAACACGTCTATTTTATTGAACGAATGCGTTCAAGTGAACAGCAAAATTATGAAAAGTACTACCGACATTACCGACGAAAATCAGATTTACTCCGAATGAAAAGCAGGGTTGTGATGAGTGAGATTAAAAGAATTTTTCCTCCTGATGAATAGCAGAATAAATGATATTTTATACCGTTTTGTGTTTATCAACAGCTTTCCCTTGGGAAATGAAGCTATCTTCTCGCTTTCAGATGAACACATTAATGTATGTACATAGTTATATTTCCTTTCTTTAAATTGAATACTTGAAATTGGCTTACAACTCAAAAAAAAAAAACCTAAAAAAAATTATAATCGGAAAACCTAAATAGCAAGATAAATTCGTTTTCAATTTTTTTTTTATTTAAAGCAATTTCATCTGGCAACACTCTCCCAGGAACTTCGTCGGTTCATAATACAAATTTTCATAAAAAAGAAATTTACTTATGAAAAATAGATTCAAGCTTTTTTTGTTTATGTATGATTTTTTGTTTGTATAAAAAGCATAACCGCAAAACAGAAAAATAAGAAAAAAATATGATATTATTCTAAAAATAACCATAAAACCATAAAAGACGTACATATATTTTTGAGAGCCGACCCACCATTTATGCATAAGACCACACAAATAAATTTTTCTTTTATTGCACCCTCGCGCCCCGTCTTTAATTTATTCCCAACCAGCCCAAAAACCACAACTTCTCGCACGCAATTCGGGTCCTCTTCACATAAGGGATGGCACTGTGGGGACATTGGGAGTCTATACTAATCCCCATCATCAAAAAATATAAACCAAATGAGGGTAGAAGTACACTCACCTATTACTCTCTGGATCCGATCCAATTGGATGTTTGTAGTAACAGTGATCAACGGGTCGATATCCGGACGCTGTCTGGATAAACATTTTGTCAATTCGTGTTGATTGCTCCTCCGTTGGCGATACAACCGGGGTAAATGGATTGTAAATCTCTTCTCCATCAGCTGGCACAATGTCATCAGAGAGCTCTTTAAGGATAGATGATAGTCCGCCAGCCGTGTAAAGTTTTCCTAATGAAACATTTAGAGAAAACAAAAGGTTATATAGGGATAAGGTGATTTTCTTTTAATTTTTTTGTCAGTGCTTATAGGCTATGTAGATTTGTTGGATATAATGATAAGTTGAACATTAAAAATGATGGCTGCCAGGACGTTATCTCAATGTCTTAATTAAACATGTACAAAATTAAGGTTACGCAGTAGATAAAAAACATTTGAGTCTGACGTCACGATTTTGTTAATGGATGAAAAAGGTATTATTTAGGAGGCAAAATTGTAAACTTTTTAGTTGATGAAGAGTCTTTTTGTGTATTATAACATGAGAACATTAATTTCAAATGCATAAAATTGTTAAAGGTTAATTATTCTAAGCAAATTTTACAAATTCAAAGCACTTTAATAGAGAAACTATCATAAACGTATAATGGGAGCATAAGGGCTCCCCCTGGCAGAATTCGTTTTAAACGCTGCCACCCTGAGGTTTATATAGTCTAATACAAGACTATTTTGTATTTATGTAACTTTTTTACCACAGCATTACCACACCGTCAAAATAATCTTTTCATCGAGTGGCGTTTAAGACGCCGAACTTTTGATTGGTAAATGTTTGAACTTACTTTTGGTCTAAAAAATTTTATTATTTTTATCTTAACTTTCTTTTCACACGTAATCCCAGAAAATATTTAACTAATTTAATAAAAAAAATTATACTATAGACTTTAATCTGATAAGAATGTTTAAGGATATTTCTTTTTTCACAAAGGGATTATCCCTATGAAGATTTATAAATATCGATACCTTCCCGCAAGAATGTATTAAGCAACATTTTAAAAATTGTACAGGAAACGAAAAAAATGTCTCATTTAGTTAGTTTTTTGTGTATTTTATTGGACGAAACAGATTTGTTTCCCGTAAGAATGTATTAAGCGACATTTTCAAATTTGTTTCGTCCAATAAAATACACACAAAAATAACTAAATGAGACGTTTTTTTCGTTTCCTGAACAATTTTAAAAATGTCGCTTAATACATTCTTGCGGGAAGGTATCGATGGGTATTAAAGGTTAATCTAATTCGATCTCGGTTTAGTAGTTAGCAGAAACATAAATTAGTGTAGATTGCTGATCAACACTCAAATTTTGTTGAGCCGAACCCAATACGATTCAAATGGGTAGAAATCAGGGAAATTGTGTCAAATGAACAATTATTTCCTAGTCTAGACATGTTCATTACCATATTAGTGAGCTGACAGATTTGTTTTGTTTACTTTCAGTGCAGTATTTGAACTTGTGGAATTTATAATCACTATTGTTTTTATTTTTTTTTTGTAAGAAATCAGTAGAAATCTTCCCCAATCGTAATGGAAAAAATACATAATTTATCCTGAAATTTTTTTCAACATAAACGCCACTCTAGACGTCAATATTGACACGTAGTCACTAATGGGGTCTTCCATTGGCAAATTCAGATTTCAGTCAAAAATTGATTTGTTTTTCGCGGCGAAAGAAATGCATTTTCAAATTAACTTATTTTTGTCATTCTATTCATCATATTTTGTGTGTCTCATTGTTTCAAAAAAAATTTTAATCCTTAACTACTTTTAGTAAAGAAATATTAGCTTGATGAATTTACCGAATCATTTACAACTACATATAGGTTTACTTCCATTTTGGACTAGAAAGAATTTCCTTCGTATTTTGGATATAATTTTCACAGAAGAATTAAATTAAACAAACCTTACACCAGATTTTGAAGCTCATAGTTTAGAATTCTTTTGGTACGAGTATTTATGCAGAGAGAGGTTAACTTTTTAATTTAATTCTACTCGTAATTTGCAAAATTGATTTTAAATCAAAAAATTGATTTTAAATGAAAAAATAAATCAATTTGTTTGGCCAATGGAATGCAAAAATCTACATTTTGACAGATATAAATCGAAAATAAATTGATTTATTTTATCAATCGAAAACCACATATCTTTGTAGACATACTATCTAGACATGTGAAAATGTTGACAATGTTGATCGACAATATAAATAAAAAATGTTGATCGGTTACATCCAAAACTAAATATAGTGATTTTTATAAAAAAAATAAAATCATAGAAAAACGTCTATTTGTTTGGCTTGAGATGCTTCTACGTTGGGGGTTAATGATTGGATATTTAAGGCTAAGGTTTCTCAATAATGTCAAGTAATATTTGTATATGTAAAATTTATTGCGAAGCGAAAATAAAGTAATTGAATGATAAATCAATTTGATTCAAGCCATTGTAAATTGAGAAATTGATTCAAAATTTCAAATATTGAAAAAAAAAACCTCGAACTAATTGCTTTATTTTTCCTCGTCAATAATGACAATTGATGTGAAGTTTCAGAAGACAATATACACCTCATTTTTAATTCAATGTGTCAACGAAAATTCATTCCTATCCTTGTAGTCGTTGCAGCTTATGAAGTGCATACTAGGTTACATTTTAATGAATATTACATCTGACATCCATAGAGTTGAAATTATTGGGTCAAATTTGTAAACATTTAAAACCGGTTGTATATAATTTTTAAAATTGGAATCGACTTCAAAAATTCTGTTAAGAGCGAGATCCTACTTTTTCTTAATTTTAGATATGATGGAGTATACTTTAACGTCAAAGCGCTCTTATAACTTTAACAGTAGCATATGGCTTTTTTATTTTTATTCTTTATTCTCTATCCAGATTGACAATACACTCAAATAATATATTAGTAAAATTGCCAACAATGACATTCGTAAAGAAAATATTCCTGCATTGTACGTACAGTGGTATATTTACGAATGCATTTGTAAAGTTTTACTAATAACTGTGTTAGTATCCTTAAATCTATTCGTTTAATATACTAATTTTATTTGTAAGCAAGAAGTAAACAATTTTTTTGAGTGCATTGTAAGAATTATGCACATAACCAATAACATTCGTTAATTCCTCGTACGAATAACTCCGTAATTTCTTCTATTAAATTCGTAGTATTTACTAATAAATTCTTATTATTTACTAAGTAAAACTAATATTAGTAGACAGAATTCATTCGTAGGTTGACCGTACGTATTATGGGTAGAATGTACTAATAACTTCGTACTTTCATCCAGTGCATTAGTATTATTGCCTAATCATGAGTAAAAAAAAATAATATTTGTGGATGACCTTACGCATTATATTTATAATTAATTAATTAATTAATTTTAAGATACTTCTTAGTTTTTTAAACTTTATTTATATTTAAAACAGTAAAATTAATTATAAAACTATTTTTTAACTTATTATTATTTAACTTGTAATTATATCTTACAATGAATATTTAAAGAAATGTCATAGAACATATATAATGGTGGTAAGTTCTATAATATTATATAATATTCGTACAATATACGAATGGAGCTGTGTAATTTACGAACTAATTAGAAGGGAATTGGTAAAAATTACAATAATATTCATACAATGTATGAATGTGAAATAAAATCATGCCTATATGTACCAATCGTATTCGAATACTAATAAAATATTCCTAATATGTACTAATCTAAGTCCATTCTACGAATACCATACTATTCATGGCTGAAAACCACGAATAAAATTCATAGAATGAAAGCAGTTTTTAGTAATATTTACACAGGAAATTTTTTGAGTGTAGTCATTTGATTACAAAACAAATTGAAGTAATAATTTTTGCTGATGTCTGTTTGATGTTTATTTAACTTTTTTTACGATTCTGGCGCAAAATTCTAAACACACAAGTGTCAAGGTGAGTATATGATACTACTTAACAATGTTGCTAACTTTAAATTAGTTTACTAACCTTTTCTTACTTTTAATATAAATATAAATATATAAATATAAATATTTAAATTTAAATATATAAATATAAATATACATACCTATATATATATATAAATATTTTATAAAATTTACTTTCTGCAGAAAAAAGTTATTTGTTTTGAAATTGATTTTGTTTATTTTTATTTTTTTGTTGTATAACTATGTTTGAGTTGCTTATCGGTCTTATTTAGGGTTGTTCAATGTAAATTTGAAAACTTTACGTTGCGGAACTCACTGAAGTTAGATGAATAAAATAAAATAAATAAATTATAAATTATGAAATAGTTAGATAGAGAATTAGAAATTCCCATGTAAATTACTGTTTTAAGTAGAGGATTCTTTAAACGAGCAATATTTAAAATTTTCCTCCTTTGCTTTTCTTAACATTTTTTTTATATTATTATTATACAATTTCAATCAGGTTTCAGCATAATTAAGAGGTTTTTATCAATTTAGCTGATAGTATTATTTATACCATCTAATGACATGCATAAGCATAATTGCACGACATCAGCGAATATATTATAAGCTTTGCAAAATTTTGCAAGATATAAACTTTCGTTCACATACAGCGAAAATTATATTGCCACACCTGCAGGGACTGACAGTAGATTCCCCACAGATAGGCATTGCTCATGATTAATTAGTATGAGATGAGCTAAAAATTATTACTGTGTAAAGAGAAAACCCGAAATCATCCCAATTTTATTTTTTACAAAATATAAAGTGATCAGCCGAATCAAACGCTTTTAAAAAGTCTAGCAATGTAAGCAATAAAGCACAGCTAGTATCCATATTGTCCATCTTATTATCTATTATCTAGAACAAGTAAGTTTTTCAACTTCACGAAAAAAGTTATACGAGACTCGATTGAAATGTTGAGAGAAATAATTGGCATTACTGGCACCCTATTCGAACAATTTATAAAAGGTGTGTTTTTTTTGCAAGTCCATATAGAATTGTAAAAAAAAACGACATCGGGACTAAGCGCTTTACATGCAAATGCAACAACTACTTAAATCTATACAGAGTTAGCTAAGACCAGATAATTATCGAGCGTTAATCTAAGACCCGATAAAAATGGTGATGCCAAAATAGTAGTATCTATATGTTATCGATAATTTGCTCAGAGACGTCAAAAGTGAAGTTTTTGGATTGGTTGATGCTAGTCGTCAATAAGCTGACAAATGTCATAGCGTACACAGTGCTTCCAGCTATGTGGAAAAAAAGCTCCTAAATCCTGATGTCGTTTTTTTTTACAATTCTATATGGACTTGCAAAAAAAACACACCTAAATTTAAAGTAAGTATGCCGGAAACAACTTTCGAATAGAAACAAAAGTAGAATGAAGTAACACAGTTAAGGCATGAACATACGAGTATAAAATTAGATACTGGGTGGTATGCAGAAAACTTTATCTCAGTCTCAAATCTCACTATTTTGAGCAATTGCTAGGTTTCGTATGCAGAATAATTCTGAGATAAATCTGTCCAAAAAGAGATCGATCTCATTTAAGAGATCTATCTCATGTTAGAGATTTCCGTATGTAGAAAAAACCCAAAATCTCATTCTAATGAGATAAAGCTACTTAAATGTTGAGCCTGGAAATAAGTTATCTCAGGAAGTACAATGGCTGAATACATTAATATTTTTGATCCCTTTAAACCAACAAGGAACTATAAAACTTCTTATTGGCTTACCCCATCCCATGTTGAAGCCTTAAAAAATAATCTTTCTACAAATAATGAGGAAGTTTGGGAAAGTCGATGAGTAATTAAATGATGGTTTTCTTACGCTACGTAGATATTGGTTTCCAAAGTAGAACTGTCGAAGATCTCAGCATCAAGAGTAATTGTAGAAGTTGCAGACAAAATAGTAAATAAAAAAAGGATTTGATTAAATTTCAGAGAAAGAGAAATGAAATTGCGCTACTTTTGTTAAACCAAAACCGTTAACTTTGTTCAATATATTTTGTACACAAAAAACCTAATGAAAAAAAAATATGAAGAGGAACTTCAATTTCACGTGATACAAGTTTTTCTCCCAAGAGTTTTAATTTCTTTGTCAAAACTAAATTTTGCTTAAGCAAAACATCGGGGTGAGTAAGTTTACCTGTTTCATCTATTTCGATTGAACTTCTCATTCATTATGTTCATGTTTTTTTTCGAGTGTTAGCATTCAAAATTTGCGTTGCGCTTGCAACGGAATTAGATGATTCGTCTGGACTAATGACTACACTAACTTTACGTGTACAAATTCTTGTAATGAAGTAATAATAAATGTGTTATAAAAAATATTTTCTGACCTACAAGAAGTCTATTAAGTACAGGATTTTGATTTTGTGAGCCTCCATCTCTATTAAAAAAATCGCATTGTACTTTTTCCTATGATTTTAGTTTCATTATTCTGTTACCTGTTTTATTTTTGTCACACTTTCTTTGAATCTGTTTTTAATATTAGGTATTTTCTTAGCAATTTGCTGCACGTCTATTGTTTTTCCAATTCTTTGCGCACTTAGATTTAAAAGCTAATAAAGCATTATTATTCTTTTTTTGTTTACTTCCGGAATTTGACTTTTTGTTATGAGCATAATATTTTTCTTTAAAAAGTTCAAAAAAAAAGCTATTGGTATCTTTCGTTTTTTTCAAGGGTCTATTACCGTCACTTTCACTTGATGAAGACATTTTTCAAATGAATGTTTTCTTTTTGAGACTGTGACATAAAATGAGACAAGTCTCTTGCATACTAAATTGAGATTTGTCTCATTGCAAAAGCTCAATCTCACTATCTTGAGCTCATTCTCAGAGCTCAGTCTCATGAGATTGAACCTTAATCTTCTTAAAATTTCAAACATTTACCATAAACGATTATTTTTAAAATTTTCATTGGGCTAATAGTTTTACGAATCGAACTAACATACCAATATCAGTCTGAACGTATTCACTGGAAATTGAAAAAATGAAACACCATTTACATTTTCAAAGGTAGTGTCAAAGTTAATCTAATTTGTTAATCTTTTTGTGAGGTGGAAACACTACATAAATGTTTTTAATCCAAACAAAGATAAACCTTCGGTGGTAATATAGTATCAGCAGATAATTAAAATAATAATTTAAATATTAAAATACATAAAAATAAAAAAAAACAAAAATGAACTCACATTCAAATAATGAATAATGACTTGAAAATTATTTCCATAATTATTTATATTTTAATAGACATCGCTTTTTTGGTAAATTCTTAAAAAAGTCATGTATTTATTTTCATTTAAAAACTTTTTTAAATCTTCATGTCTTAAATAGACACAAAAATTATATAACTAAAATAAGAGTTGAAATAATCAGGAAACAACAAAAAATCTTTCTTACACATTTCTAAAAAGGACTTTGAGGCCAAAAAAATAAGCTATTTTGAATCACTAAAAACTTAAACAACAAAAAAATAAAAACGGACTTAAAAAGTTACAAAGCTATGTCGCCATTTTGTCTTCGAATTATAATAATGTTTGGGGAATTTCGCAAAACTTTTATCTGATTACCTCTGTTTTATTGAATTGACAGTTGAAAGTTTCAAATTTCCGTCACAAAAATATTTTTCAGTTTGGGCGAAAACAAAATATAAATCACTTTAGATTTTCCCTTTTTTATGAATCAATAAAAGAATAGAATTTCCTATACAGAACAAATTAAGGCAATGCTTACACTTGGGAACACACACATAACCTCATTAGCCAATTATGTAAATGAGCAAATCAACACAATATTTCCTAACACAATCACTGTATTATAACTACTGACCATATGTCTTACTTATTAGATGGCCTCGCTTATCCCTTTGTGATTTCGTCTTTCGGTGCACTCGTCGTTCGTCATAATTATGATCGATTTCTAATTCACCAGACAACGATGCATCGTTCATCTCCGAACACTGCTTCAAGTAGCGCATCAATGTCTCGTTAGCTTGCCTCACTTCCATCTCTCCTGCGGCAATTAGTTTACGTTCCCTTCGTCTTCGCGATTCCGATTTACTGCGTTTCCGACGCGGACTTTTTTCTAGACTACTTCGACTTCGAGTCGAACGTTGTGCCGGACTGGCCTGTGGATCCGATAAAGATTGGGTTTTCTTCTGAGCTCCTGCTTTCAGTTCTCGATCCATGAAGCCTAAAATTCCACGATGCAAATGCGAGTGAGGCTGCGGTTGTGATTGCGTTAGGCCAATAGCATGTGGCGATGCTCGACGGGAATGCTGCATTATAGCACTGCGGAGACTTATTGAATCTATGGAACTTCTAGCGGTGTCCCGAATTGAGGATGTTTCGGGATTATTTGTCGGTGTTTCAGCAGACATTTTTTTTTCTTCGATTTCGTCAGCCATAACATGACCATTAACTAGAACCTCAGGATTGTTAATTGCTGGCGATGACGTTTGGTCAATTGCAATTGACGTACTATTTGACACTTGGGCTGTTTCAACGAATGCTGCTGCCGCCGCCGCCAGAGCTGATACCACTCTTCCGGTACTGGTCGTTGGTTGATCGTTTGTAATTGCATTTGTTATTATCACTGGAGGTACTATTGTGGGTGTCACTTCTGTCGTTGTTGTTACTATTGTTGTTCTAGCTGCGGGTTCACTTCTTCGACGCTCCGTAGAAGTGTCTTCTTGGGTTGTACGCTGTTCGTTTCTGCGGGAACTTGAACGCCTCTCGCGTCTATGATGGTGACGATGGACCTTCGGAGTTGCTTCCATTTTGTAATTTATGAGATTTTTTTTTTCGTTTTCGAGTACTCTACTTTCCAGTCCTATTTATTTTGCACGAGAATAACAACAAAGTAGCTCACACTGCACTCTAAATATGTATATTTGATGAAACTTTTGGTGGTATTGGTGTGTTGCGCTTTCCTCATAAGTGATGTGACCTAAAAATACATCAACCACCACCATCAGCAGCAGCAGAGCTACCACCCTCAACGCCAACTCTGGATCCCTGCACAGTTCTTCGTATTTTTTTCTTTTTTTGTGCTTTTTTTATATTTTGTTTTCCCGACGAATGACGTTAGAAAATCGAAAATAAATCGAACACGAATTACCGTAACACTTATGTATTTTTTTCAAATCATCAAATAGCTCTAAGAATCCCGATTATACCTTTTTTTGCGAAACGTTTAATTCTCAAGAAAATAAAAAAAGCACTTATCCAAACTGTGACACTTTTGGGCCTTGGTCTTTGCTGGCTTTTTTTTACTTTTGAAACAATAAAAAGGGACTAAACCGTAGAAAATGATCACAGAATTTTTGGCCACGGAAAAGATTGTGCGTACATATTTCTTGTGCTTTTTTTTTAATATAAAAGTACTGCAAAATATCTTTTTGAAAAATTGTTTCCTAAAGGATTGACAATTTTCAGTTTTGTTTCAAACTTGACTTCGCTTACTTAGCCCGTGGAATATGTTTGAGCTGTTATTCCAAACTGTAGTGGTTAGCTTCGACTGGATGGCTGCTTGGCCTAAACACACAGTCGATTCGCAAAGGAAAAAAATCAATTTAGGGTTGATGACGTAAGAACATTCAAAAATATCCTTTTTTGTTGTTTTCTGTCCTTTTAATTTCAATGTATGAGTGCGTAATAAAGCTTCTTTATTCTCCTAGGATATTGATAAATCCTTGCTGAACGCATGCGTGTCCTTTGTAACGTAACACAAAGTGTAGAAAGCATCAAATGCTTTCACTGTTGCACAAACATCATCCACCCTCGCTTTTATATTATTAAAAAAAAAAACAAGAACAAATAGTTCTGAATCGATATTTTAAGCTTGTAAATGTGTGTGGGTTTTGAAAAACTCCTTTATGGTTTTATAACATAATACAAATGTAAAGAGACAACTACAACCAAAGTAAACGAACAAACTATTACGTCGTTGAAAATCGGGTCTTTGGTAGAACTGGAAGCATACTTATGACATCCTTCTGTGGCATTCTTAACTGGAAATGCACCCACATTGAATGCCCTCATATTATGAAGGGGAAATCAACAGAGAATCCACAATCCGTGTTTATTATTATTTTTTTTTTTTTTAAGGAATTTAGACATCAGCAGTTATACTTTTTGACTATGACTATATACAACTAGCAGTTTTGAGAGGAAAGGTTAAAGGTTTACTTATTGTTTTTCAGAATTTTTCTAAACCTGTAAGCGGATTTCCGGTTATTTAAGCTTTTTGTTATTATAGTAATTCTACTTAGATGAGATTTTATGATGAGCATTCAGTTTATAAGAAGTTTAAATTGACAAATGTATAGGTACGTGAATATAAGCTTTTGTTTCCTCGTCAATGATATAAAAATGGAAGTTAAAAGTAAATTGATAATAAATTGTAGTAGTTTTTTGAAAGTTTAACGACAAAAAATTTTGCTTTTTTTCTTAGATTTTAAGGTTGTTGTTCAAATTGAGTAACACAATGTTTAAATTGGAAAAAGAGAATTTAGGAAAAACATGTAAAATAATCTAAAATTATGCTCGTGTAGTGGAAAAAGACTTCACACACAAAAATAACTCTAAATAATTTCTGTTCAAATTTGAAAATTTTGCATTGGTGCAACTATATCAGTATAAAATAGGTATACAATATTATTCACATGAGTTTATAAAAAAAATACACTGTCAAACTAGTTGTCATATACCAAGTTTATTCTTGACAGATTATCATAAATATACTTATCTCAAGTGGTGTAGAATATTGTGTGCTGTGTTATCAACTATACATTATTTTCTCTTTCCCGCATTAAGAAGAAAATGCCAGCGATATGGTTCAATCAGATAACAAGGGACTTCGACACAGCACACCACATGCAAAAACACCACACCATGTAAGTGTGGTTCTGGCTTGACGCCTAAAAAATGGTAACAAACCACCCGAACCATATATGAGGCATTGAGAGCAGAAGTGGCGTAACCCCAATATTCACTTATTGAAAAAATCACGGTTTAAAAAGTCAACGGAAAAGAAATGTTTGTTATTAGCTTCCTATTTAAAATAATAGTTAATAAACTTCAGTTATGACATAACTAGTGGGATATCTTATATTTGAGACCTTAATCTTCTCTTTAAATTATTAATTACTGGATTTTATGTGGGTTACACCACTACTGCTTCTTAGATACTGGAATAAATTTAAAAAAGAAAGTTGGTTACACCAATAATTTGAAAAACAGGTTATGAAAAAAAAAATTATTATCGCTTTTAAGTACAAAATACGAGTAGTTAGAAAGTTAAGTTTAAGTTTACACTACTATGATAGGTACTTTCATTCTTCTTTGTCATCTACGTACTCAACCAGCCCAACGTCTCTGTCCATAGAAACAGTTTTCAATTTTTTATAAAAGTCGTGGTAATTCGGTGAGATAAAATTAAGTAACTCCAATAAGTTTTTCTTTTTTGCTTCACTTACGGCATTCCATTTTGGAAACAATAGTTTGAGATCTGTGATGAGTGCAGGTGTTCTTTTTTTCAAAATCACAGTATCAAAAAGCACGCCTTCGTTATTACTGTACTTGTAAAAAATATTGAAAGGTGTCTTTTTCAGAAATTGTAGCCATTGAATTTTAAGCCATTCCACCTTCCCTTTATTTACATTAATTTTCCGATTTGTTATATTCTTTTCCAATTTTTTCGTCAAAAACATCATAGATTCATCCATAACAATAATTTTAAATGGATACGTCTTTCTTGCCGCTGCTATAACCCTCTGCCAATTCATAGGGCCAAAAATGTCTTTAAAATACTTTTTCTGCTTTTCGATAAGACCGATTTGATTGACAAGATAGTCACTATGAGAAACAATATATTGGCACAAAACGGACGGTTTCTATTTTGCCCAAGTGGATTACACCATTTCTGCTCTAGGAAAAGTTCCGTGCAAAAACAATTTTTCAGCATTTTTGTATTGATTTATGAGCAAATATAAGTAACGTCACTTCTGCGTTGAAGAAATTTTATTTTTGACCATTGTGTATTATAAAGTCAAAATTGAAACATATGATTGTTATGCCACTTCTGCTCTCAATGCCTCATATAGTACAAGTTAGTCATCCAACTCATGGTTTTAGGTAATAACAGAATTTCGGTTAGTAGATGTTATTTTGAATTTGCTATTGAACAAAAATTCTTCGTAAAGTAGATCAATCTACGAGAGACCAAAAATTAGGTTTAGTGCAGTTAAGAAGCTGTTGGTAGTGAGCCATCATAATCTTATTAAGTAAAACTAAAGAGCCTCAATTGACAGTAATCAATAGAGATCATTACTGCACCAACATTGAATATGTGGATCAAAAAAAAACAGAAAAATGTGTAGCTTCATCAAGATAGTATGATGAAGCATTGGGTTTCTTTCCCTTTCCTCTTTTTATGCAACATTTTTTTTACAAATTTAAAATATGTACTTCCTAATTTTTTCTTGTTTGAAAATCTAAATACTTACACGAGGAATTATATGCTCCCATATGATGATGACTTTATGGCTTTATTAGTAAGAGCAAACATTCCCATTAATAATGGAACATAAAGTATTTTAAGAGGGTGAGAATAATCCGAGATCTTTGTGCAAAATTCTCCTCAGGCTACTGCGTGAAATATTGAGCTGTTGAGATCAATGGCGAGCTTATGTTAGTAAATTGAGTCTCACACTCTCGGCTACAGCAGCCACATTCTCATCTGTGCACACCGTACAACGACGGGGACCATGAGTGTTGTCCACAAGGCATAATTATATCAATCTCACGAACGTTTTGCAAAAACTTGTATACAGCAGGCGCGGTGCGTGATACATTTCGGCCAAATCTTCTTTTCAAAAAACGCATTATTTGGGCTACACAGCACGCACTTTGGAAATACGTTTTCAATATTTCGAAACGGTGTTCAAGCGTAAAGCGACTCATTTCGTTCTACGCTGACACTATCGAAATAACATATGATTTAAAAAGAAACCACTAGATGGCCCACTCTGCATGTGTAGAGTATAAAAGAAGACGTATATATATATTCCATTTTCTTTCCATCCTTAACTATGCGCCTATTTATCGTACCAAGATTAAAATTCTAACCGACCAGGCAGCATGCTTACGAAAAAATATGTACTTCTCCATCAACAATCATATTTTTAAGTATGTATTTGGTTATTAACCCAGACCCCAAAGACGGAATTACCTATAGCAAATTCTTCTGTCACCTAACACCTCATACTACGTTTCCACGGACCACCAAACTGAGAATTAATAAAATGTACCCTTCATCTTGTCCAGATTTTGAAGATTTGCCATAAAAAATTAAATCGTTAATCTAGTAGATTAGAAATTAATCTTAATATATCTTCATAGGGCTAATAGTTTTACGAATAAAACTAACCTGTATACGAAGATATGGAGAGTTGAACGCATTCACTGCACAAACTACTTTTTGTCGTTAGCTAGTTTACTTCGTTTGACTGTTTTAACTTGTTTCAATCCATGATGCTCTTTTGGCTTCCATTCGATTCCATGGAAGCTTTAAAACTCAGCGATTATTAATTAAAGTAACCTTAAAAAATAAATTTGGTGGTGCAAAAGCTCGAAAACACCAAAACCTAGTTACTTAGGCGATATTGCATCATATTTGCATTATTAAAACATTTCGTCAA
This sequence comes from Chrysotoxum bicinctum, assembly GCA_911387755.1. NCBI lineage: Eukaryota > Metazoa > Arthropoda > Insecta > Diptera > Syrphidae > Chrysotoxum > Chrysotoxum bicinctum. Next base: position 22,655,843 of record OU426990.1, on the reverse strand, counting down.
ACTTCTACTTGAAAGGAAAAATGAAATACAATTTGCAATCTGAAAGGTAGTGTCAAACTTAATCTACTTTGTTAATCTTTTTTTTCGATGGAAACATAACATAGATTTATTCAATCTAAACTAAGATAAGTCTTTGGTGGTCTACAACTAGAATGATATTGACTGATAGTATCCAAAAGACCATCTGTTATAGAATTTAAATCAACTATCACCTAACTAATTAATGATTCCTCTTTCTTTTGTATGAACACACGTCTAAGTAAACAGGGTGTCCGACAGTCATAATCACCCAACAAAACCATTTGCTTCTGATATCCAAAAAAGTAGGTAATCCCAGTAAAACTTCAGCCTTTCAAAAAAAAGGATATCAAACGAACCCACACAAAAATTTTCTGGTAAGTAACTGCCAGTTATAAAGGATTACGGATGTATTAATATTTGCCCAGATGAAACATAAATAATATGTCCTCATTTAGTGATCGTAAAGCGTGAAAAATCATAAGTATTCAAAGTTAATTAATCATGTTTGCCATAACTAATGAAAGTCAAGAGGGTCTGGTGTGAAAAGTAAACCATTTAAAACGTTGGATAGTTTACAATATAATACTATTTAGTGGATACTTTCAAATCATTTAAAAAATACATATTTATTTATATAATAGAGGGCCACCCTGTGAAATTTCATTCAAAAAGTATCGCTCAGCATCTCTAACTTAAGACCCCTCAATAATAGATTTACTTTAACCTTAGTCTATGAATTCAATAAGACTTTCACAATAAATTAATTTTCTTTTGTTGAACTTTGCCATTTTATAGCCCACGTGCAGAGCACCAAACACTCCCGGCATCAAATTATGTAAATCCCAAGCAAATGCCATCATCATTGATCCCCCAATCAAATGACTGAAATCATTTATCCCATCTGCCAGTCATTTAATGCATAAGTACGGATGGATATTTGTTGTGTACCTACGAAATGATGGCAAAAAACTATGAAGATGAAAATTTATCAGCAAGGGAAAGAAATGTTCTTCCTTTTGGACAGCTTTGGCTTGTTTTTAAAAGACCATAGGTCAGCCATGCGTTTTTCTTGAGTTCCATCAGTGTTATTTGATTTTAGCACTTTGGAAAGAGGCGATTTTATTCTCATTCTCTTACTGCGTTCCTGACTCCTCTATACCTATACACATCTGTATACAAAGTATTATCACTGCATATCTCAAAAAACCAAGCCCACATTCGAAATAATAAAACTCTCCACTATTCAAATGTACCAGATCGAAAGAAAAATAAAATTTAAAAAAATCTCTCAAAGCTTTTCCACGTGCGCTACCCCTTTTAATGATTCTCCGCTTTGGTCTTCGGAGCGCATGCCTTTCTATGACGTCAATGGCATACGTCCCTAACGTCGTTCTTCGTCCAAACCTGCATTTCCAACAACAAAACTGCCCACCACTCATCGTAATCACACACACCGAAGCGACGAGCAAACCGGTATCTGTACGTACTACAAGCTACTAAAACAATCCAATACTCACATCCTTGCTTACCATAATCCTGACAACGCAAATCTCTTACCACTAGCAGATGAGTATACTTTTGCTGGAGAAAAGCGCGCCATTCATGAAAATTTGCGTAGGAGCAGCGCATAGCACCGCAGCACCACCAAACACAACAATTATGGGATGATGTATAGGGGGCGCCACATTCTGTTGTAAATGTCATCTGTGAACTGAGCTGTAAAGACAATTTGCTATAGATATAGAGTATGGTTGGTATTTCTGGTGTGACGTCAATGCTTTTCGAGCTACTGACGTCAACTGAATGTTTGCCAATTTTTTTCGGTCATGAAAAAGGGACTCCCCTATGTGAAGCATCCCCACTACCACCCTCAGCATCCGGCCCCTGGCACAGTACATTTCTTTCACAGTTCTGCTTTATTTTCGGGGCGTTATTTTAATATAATCGGACGCTCAAATAAAAATCTTTTTCTCCGGGAATGTTCTTTTTGCTGTTGTTTTTGTGTCTATTTTAGGGTGGATGACTGTGAAAGTGGGTGCTCGGTTGACGTGATGGGCAAAGAGAAGCCATCCCACGCTTTCACAACGTCCACAAAATAGAACGACTACAACAGCAGTGATGAGAAAAGTTTCTCGGCACAATTATCGAAATGCCAAACGGATTGGATGGATAGTCTATGTAACTACATATATCAGATGGTGATACAGCTGGGCGCAAGTGGATGGGTGGACAAAAAATATAAGTCTCCACTATTGAGTCTTGTTTTGTACTTTTAGTTTGATTTGTTGAAAGTGCACATTTTTTACTTGCAACCACTATCCTCTCTTGTTGCCATTTTTATTTATTTTCATGGTTGTAGAATGTAAAAGGTTAATAGGATATACGAGTACTATATTCGTACATATAAAATCATCTCTGCATCGATGTGCAGTGCACACAGTAGCGATGGCACCAATGTTGACATTTGCAGATGATGCTTTATGATGACATTTTGTGAAGTTGGAATAATGTAGAAATGACATTTTTGGGTCATGTATCTGGATTCAAAGGAAAATCCTAGTAATCCTAATCAAAATGGACAGGATAAAGGATTTCTTTCAAGAAAATAAATATTGAATAAATCCACAGAAAAATTCTATATGCATATTTATGTATGTACTTATGTTACATGTATGTATATAATTAGTTTTGTACTCAGCTGGACTTTAAAACGATAACTATAACTTTACAAGTCTCAAATGTAATTTTTTACATTTAGGGGTATTTATGAAAATACGTATGTATGGATAACATACATATGTACATAATTATATCCTTCGTGAATCTCACAAGCTACGTTAATTTATTGCCTCGTAAATCATCTGTCAAAATTTGTTTGAAAAATGATTTACAGATGACTGATCATTTTTCGTGATGATTTTGCTGTGCAAGGTAGGTAAACTTGGGCAAATGTCAACATTCAAATGAATGTATCGCTCTTTTCTTTTATTTAACATATAGAATGAGCTTAAATCGTCAAAATATGTACATATGTATATGTATGTACATATATAAAAACTTGTGAAAAAGGTGACTTACTGGTAAGTCACAGATAAAATAATTTAAGTAAGTAAATTTACGCGAATGCGAAATTTGTTAAATTACATACATAGATATGTATTGTATATATCAATGGTGATATAACCCTGATATAAAAAAGAGTGCTGGCTTGAAACAATAATGTTTTACAATTATCAATTTTGTTTTTCATACTGTGTACTTCAGAAGAAAAAACTGAGGTAGTTGTTTCGTGTAAAATTTAATTGTCACTTTTCGCTTCGCATATTAGTAAAGCCGAAACTACACTTGCCCCGTGTGGTGTGTTGTTATAATTTTTAATATATTTGTATACATTGAACAATATTTATGTTGTGTAATATGTTGTAGAATGGTTTCTTTTGTGTCGATACATATATGTATATGTATCTGTTTATCCATTTCGAATTGCGCAACATTTTATTGCCAGACAATAAGAAACGTTAGAAAAAAATTAAAGTATATAACACAGCAAACTTGATTAGTGTGCACACCAGCGTCGATTTACATTTGAACCACACACCTCAGCTATCCTTAGTCCGGACTAGATAATCGTTGGACATACTTCGACCATGTTTTATTGCTGATTTATAGTATTCCTGTATACATAAAAATCTTCGCATGTAGACCATCGACATATGCTGCTTTGTTTGACTTCAGACTGATAATGGCTACCTTGATATTATTGGATGATCGCTCATGGGGTCAGTTTCAAACCAGACTAATCCCAGATTAAATTCTGATTCAATCGCACTCAACGGTGTGTAGGATTTTAAAGGAGATACCGATGCATACATTGGTTTAAATATCAGAAAATCACAATAGGGAGAGGAGGGGATATTAATTAGGATGGATAAACCATTTTACATTCATGTAGTGCGGTTAAGGAAAGAATCTCTGAATTTAACAGTACGTCCGAAGTTGAAGGGCATTCCCTGAAGCGTATTACATAGGCCTAAAGGCAGCTATCTCACTAGAATACTGTATACAAAATAACGATAAAATGTTGAAAGTCATGAAACATTGCGTTTGCGATCTTGCATTTGATTGACATCAGAATCGCAAATGATTGACGTAATATCTTCAGAAATTGTTCATCAACTCCATGTACACTTTGGTGTTTCATATTCCTTTCTTTTCAGGGTCTCTCTTACAGAGGGTCTCTCTTCTATAGAAGTACACACCTGTTTAGTGCTAAAGTAGCGTTGTAGAGTCTCTAACACTTCCTCACATAAGGAGATACCTCTCTCTAAGACTTATCTCTCAAATGCTCCTAAGAATTGCTGCTATTTATAAGCATCCAATTCCAGATTCATAGCTTCATCTTAGCAGCCATCCGCATATTTCATCTTTCATGTTTTCATCGGCCCTTACTACTCAGTCAATTCACCTACTATTTCCCAAAGTTGTCACTATTTCAACTTGATGCTTCCATACTCTAACGGTAGTGCTTCTCGCTAACGATACCACAATGGACTTATTTTTTTTTGCCGCAATGATGTAAATCCTCAGCTTGTGAGCTACCAGCTTGATCAAGATCTAAATAAAAAATTCCACTTGTTCGGATATTCCAATAATATTCACACCCTTATTGCGATTGTCAATTTTGAATTGAAAGTTGACATTTATCAACAGTTTTTTTAAAATGCTATTGCGATTAATAATTTTCAATATATTTTTGATAAACCTATTGTGAATGCACATAAACCAACCATTTTAAATTGAAAGCCATATTGCGAGTGTCACTCGTTATCAATTAAATTGCTTTTTCACAATATTACTGTCAACCACAAAATTTCCATTGATGCTGCTGTAAAATGTAAGTTTTTAATAATTTGAACCATAAAAAAATTAAAAAAAATTATATTTTCAACAAAAGGGCTAAAATAGTAACCAATAAAGTACAATTAACGAAACTGGTGATGCTGATGGAAGAAAATTTGGAAGTTGCAAAGGAACTGTGCTAGGAATACCACTCCTCTCATAGAAAAACGCTTTTGCCCGAACCTTGTCAGCTTCAGAATAGTTGAACCTTATCCATTTCGGGCAAATGAACTCTTTGAGGATTTTAAATGTGTCTTTCATAATCAAAGACACAGTAGATTGTCCAAGACCTATAGAATGCTCATTTCCGATGCTGATCTGGTATGATCCATGTACACACAACCTCAAAGCTGTTGAAAGTCTTATAATGTTTGGAACCGATGTAGACCTTTTTGCTGGTTTAAATTTCACTTCTATTTCTCTTAAGATATATTATAAAAATGCTGGTTTTGGCAGACGAAAATTTATAACAAAACTAGAATGAAGTACATTATTATTTTCTTTTATGTTCTTAAAAGCATTCCGTACTTACATGCTTTCTTCTAATTCTAGAGGATTAGAAGAATCCCGAAGCTGTCTTCTTCTCCTCAAAATATCCAAAAAACTTGATTGATCATCGTCTTCGTCGTCATCATTTTCTTTTTAACCATTCAATTAAAATATATGACTGAATTTTTTTTTTCTGTAATTTCTAGTATGAAATATTCAAAGTCAAAAAATGTGCTCATTCAAAGCTATCAATTTTATTCACAACCGAAACTGTCTTAGTCAATTGAGTTACACAATACCAAATTTTAAATTGATTGATAAATTTTTTCAATGTTCAATCGGTTGATAATAATTGACAATCGCAATAAGGGTGATTTTATTCCTTATTATCAACTATCTCGTTAACTCTTCAATAGATTTTGGTTAAAAAAAATCTACTTGATATTTCTGTTAAATTTAAATATTATCCAACTTGACATCATTAGGTTCTGGAACTTTTCCAGTTTCTTGCTTACAGCACTGTTCAGTTTGTTCTTACTTTATCATGTCAAGCACTTAGCGTGAACAAATCCAAGAAATAAAGAGAAAAACATAATAAAAGAAAATTTAAATTTTTTTTACTAGATTTCTATGTGTTCAATGTTCCCCTTACCATTTTATCAACCAGCTGGCATAATACCAGCCTTGCGCTAAGTAGGGGTGGTATTTGCGGGGTTGAGTTTGAGTGTGAATGCATATTACTACTTAAAGTTCGTCCTCAAGCTATAGCAAGAGTCATCTCAATCTTTACACACGAACCGTTTCGAAATTCGTCTCTATCATTCGCATAACAGCAAAGTAGGTATGTACTCGTATATGTAGGGTAGTGGTGCTTTACTGTTGTACGACCGCACCAGTGCTGCCGTTTTAAAAATTTCCAGAGGAGTATTTTTTGTATATTTTGGGGAGTATTTACGATAGTTGAGGAGTATCGCCAAAATATCAAGAAAATTATTAGTTCAACGAAAAAAACACAGAAACGTTTTCTATAAATTAAATTTTTTTAATTCATTTGTAATAAAAATAGGAATTTCAATATTTGTGTTTTTTAATAAACAGAGAGTTAATAATAAATTAACTCTAACTTAAACTATGTAGATATATACTGTACATTGATTTTCAAGCAACTTATTGCTTATTAATATTAATATTAATTTTTGTATTTTGTTTATTTAAACAAGAATTTGACAAAAGTAAACAAAAATATAATCAAATTTAATTTTTTAATTCTTTTGTAGTAAAAATAGGAACTCCAATATTTGGGTTTTTTTTTTTTTAAGTAAACAGTTAATTAACTTTAACTTAAACAACTATGTATGTACATTGATTTTCCAGCAACTTATTCCTTACTGCTTATTTGTAATATTAACTTTCGTATTTTGTTTATTTAAATAAGACTGTGACAAAAGTAAACAAAAAATGTATTTAAATAATATTTTTAATTCTAAAACAAGGAACTTCAATATTTGCGTTTTTAAAAAATAAGAAATTGACAAAAGAAAAACAAAAGTCAAAATTAAAACTTAAAATTGTTTTTTGTATTTTTCGATCAAGTCTTTTGATGGCTCCCACTTTTCTGCAAAATTACCGTTTAAAAGCTCTTTGGCAGTAAGTATGGCATTTACTGTTTCCACATGCGGGCAATTCCGCTTTTTGTCCTTTATAAGGCTAACATCAGAAAATTTTCTCTCTGCTGTTGCACTGCTATGCGGAAGATCAATAATTGTTCCAATAAATTTACGTACATGAGGAAACATGAATTCATTTAATCCGTTTTTAATGGTAAATACATTCTTATAGAGGAAACAATGTTTATTATCTCTGTCTTTTTATCTTGTTATCCAGGGATGTTTGCAAGTTATGCAAGAAACAGATTAACACACAGCAACTTCAACAGCAACTTTAACAGCAACGAAAACTTCAACATCAAAAGTCTTGTGAAATAGATTACAACGTGAACAGCGTTTTTGACAGCATATATAATCAAAATAGTTTCAAATGCGGAATGAATTTGGGGTACATAATTTGATAAAAATTAACGTAAATTGCATCAATGTAAACGACTTGCAATTTGTCGTACTAAAATTAATTTGTTTGTAGTAATTCTTCCATTGTCAAAACCAAAATTAATAGACAAAACAAAAAGATGGTTCTCACATTTTCATTTGAGTGTTGATAATACTGACAAATTTCACCTTAAAAGTTGGTAGCATTTGCACAGCGACAGCAAATTTAGGGTTTAGGTCTAACGTTGATGTCGATGTCGAAATTGCTGTGTTAACGAATCAAAGCCACTTAAAACCACTGGCTCTAAAAAGAGTGACGTGGTTGTCAAAGTTGCTGTTGAAGTTGCTGTGCCAATCTGTTTCTCGCATTAAACGATATGCGATCTTTTATGGAAAAAAGAACAGAGATGTGCAATTTGTCGAAAAAACAATATGTTTGCTTTAAGTTGGTTTGTTGCAATTTTGTTTTCTTTTTAATTTTTATTTATTTTTTTGGGGAGTATTTTTGTAACATGGGGAGTATAGGAGCATCGACTCCGCGAAAGGAGTAAAATACTCCTATGGGAGTAAGTTCGGCAGCGCTGGACCGCACTACCTAAATCCCTTCAGCTTTTGCCTCATGCATGTATATGGGTGTGTGTTGGTAAAAATGAGAACATTGGCCATGGAAGGTATAAAATCGCAGGACTGGAAAATGAAGGATGTTTTTATGTGCTATGTAGCATAATTATCATAAGAAAGGTTATTTTTAAAGTTCAAGTTTTTGGGATACAGTCGCTCGATGGTAGCTGTGCTTCGGCATGTAGGGGAAACGTGATGCGGTTCGAAGACTCTTAGACTTCACTAAGATGGGAATGTAGATGTGGTATGGTGCAATTTTAAGGGTACCGGGTGAAAGTACTTCAATGTGATTTGTGTTCTTGTTTCTCTATACTTTTTACAAGGGGATATGTATGTGGGAGGAAAATGAAAGGTTTTTTGTTGTTTTTCAAGTGAATTTGAAAATCTACAGGAACAAAAAAGGAGCATACTGTGGCATTTCTGTGACGCCAAGAATGATGCTTATATATTTTTTTTTTATTTTTCTAAGGAAGAAAGAAAAGCGACAAAAACAAAACAAAAAACCCTAACGTTTGAAGGGCAAACTTAAAGGTGATAATACCATCGCACACAGATCGACTAGAATGAAATTTTATGTGAGATTCCTCGCACATTTCGTGAGTGGAATAATAATTTCAAAAAGGTTGAAGGAATTTCTGGCAATTCGTTGTGTGCAAATGTCAACGAGAGAATTCTTTTTCGAGGCTTTAATTAATTTGTTTGGATTAATCAAAAAAAAACTCTTTTATGACTTTATCGAGGTTTTCGATGTTGAAATGCTAACGACATTAAATATTCCTAACTATTCTGACGTCATGCAAAAAACAAGATGAGGTGTAGGTATAGGCACTTGGCACGATATACTTAGGTACATAAGTAGATACAAACGTCATAAAAATGTTGCCTTTAAGATATTTTGTTTTTGGGGTAATGACGTCAATTGGATGTTAGATGTTGGGGATGTTTGTTTATTTTCCTCTTAATGTGGAGATATGTAGGTAAATTTTGTTGGTGTTTATGTATGGATACAATATCTTTTTTATTTTGTTAAGGTTAAATTATGGTTCGGTGACTTGTTTTTGAGTCTTAGGAATTCTATAAAACTTAAATAAGATTTGTGTGATTGTATGAACATATTTTCAAAAACCGATATTCATTGACCAAAATATCAAGTAATTGCACTTAAATACTTCCCTTTATTCGAAGGTAATGAAATCGTAGTTTAATGTTCAGTTTAAGAAATATCTCAAAAAATTATACTACGTTCTTACCAAGAGATATTCCTGGATTTAAATGGATCTACCATTAATCTTTTTCAAAATATTTTCAATACATATCTATTAAGAATCTAAAAAGAATTGAATTAATCTTGTTAAATTTTAATTGGATCAATTGTTATACAGGGTGATTGGCATAAGGTGTGACAAAAGGCTGGGGCGTGTAGGTTGGACTTAGACAAGAAAAAAATCGTATGGGAGGGGGGGGGTCTATTTCCCCCCGTTTAGGCGGGAGGGGCAATTTAAGAAAAAAATCACTTAAAACAGAAAAAAAATTATTAGAAAATAACGGTGATACCTACAGAGTAATGCTATGGCATTTTTAAATAAAGTTGTTCGAGTGAATAGTTTTTGAAAAATTAATTTTCAAAATCAAAATTTTGAAAAAAAAAAAATGAAATTTTTTTTTTTAAACAATTTTTTTTCAAAATTTTACGTAATTAAGTATTATTTTTTTATTCAATATTCAATGCTCTTTTTAATTTTTGATCAAACACAAAAAACCGGATGTCAAAATGTTTTGTAGTTTTTGAGAAAATCAAAAATAACAAAAACTACTTTTGTTCTAAGAAAAGCCTTTTATTTTAGTTTTTACGTTTTTGGATTCTTATGTAGGTGAATTTACGATTGAAAGGATTAACTTTCTTTTTACTATTCTTTTAATTATCGTCTTATAAGCATACAATAATGTGACAAAGTACTGGATTAACCATATTTCACACATTTTTTCATTGAGAACACCTGCGTGAGAGCATTGGTTTAAAATTGACCTGCCACTTTTTTATTATGGTGGGGTCGGCTTGGCTTAGGTGCATTTAGGAAAGAAAGGATTAACTTTAAATAAACAGTAATTATGTATTTTATCTAAATATGCATGTATTTATTATTTAAATTGGTTTCAAGATTCAGGAACATTTTTGTTCTTATTTCGCAATTGCATTTTTCTGTCACTAGTTAGGGCGCTGCATTATTTAAAAAACATTCGCAGATCAATATTAATCCAATGCTCTCACGCAGGTGTTCTCAATGAAAAAATGTGTTATTGTATGCTTATAAGACTGATAATAAAAAATTTTTACAAAAAAAGTTAATCCTTTCTTTCGTAAATGCACCTAAGCCAAGCCGACCCCACCATAATAAAAAAGTGGCAGGTCAATTTTAAACCAATGCTCTCACGCAGGTGTTCTCAATGAAAAAATGTGTGAAATATGGTTAATCCAGTACTTTGTCACATTATTGTATGCTTATAAGACGATAATTAAAAGAATAGTAAAAAGAAAGTTAATCCTTTCAATCGTAAATTCACCTACATAAGAATCCAAAAACGTAAAAACTAAAATAAAAGGCTTTTCTTAGAACAAAAGTAGTTTTTGTTATTTTTGATTTTCTCAAAAACTACAAAACATTTTGACATCCGGTTTTTTGTGTTTGATCAAAAATTAATAAGAGCATTGAATATTGAATAAAAAAATAATACTTAAATACGTAAAATTTTGAAAAAAAATTGTTTAAAAAAAAAATTTCATTTTTTTTTCAAAATTTTGATTTTGAAAATTAATTTTTCAAAAACTATTCACTCGAACAACTTTATTTAAAAACAAAATTAAAGAATGTATTTCTGGCTTTTCAAAATGCTATAGCATTACTCTGTAGGTATCACCGTTATTTTTTAATAATTTTTTTTCTGTTTTAAGTGATTTTTTTCTTAAATTGCCCCTCCCGCCTAAACGGGGGGAAATAGACCCCCCCGTCCTATACGATTTTTTTCTTGTCTAAGTCCAACCTACACGCCCTAGCTTTTTGTCACACCTTATGCAAATCACCCTGTATAAATTGAACTTACCTATGTATATCCATATCGCGCTGAAGTAACTCGATTATTTTTCATTGTTTGGCAAAAATGAAACATCATTAGCATTTTTATAGGTGCTGTCAAAGTTAATCTTCATTTTGATATTTTAGTGCGGTGGAAGCACCACATAAAATCTTGCCTTAAATCTCGGATTATCTTCTAATTGAAACGTAGCATTAAAGCAATAGGGCTTTCGTTGCAATGGTGATCTAATGGTATAGGTATCTCACACCGAAAAAATGTTCACCATTTTAGGGAAAGGGTTCAATATTTCAAAAATAGGTTTGGGATCAAGCTCTCTTGTCAAAAATGGTTGCATTTGATATTCATGAACTTATTGGGTGGATAAGAAATTATATTTTGGAACACACACCATACAAGTCGTATTGGACAATTTGAAGTCTGAAATTTACAAAATGAATGCTGGTTTACCTTAGGGCTCCATTTTGTCTTCGACTTTCTCACTTTATTATTATCAAAAATCTCCTGTCTAAGACTTTTAGCAAATTAAATCAGCTCTTCATATTCGTTTTCTGTGGTACCAAAAAATAGCTTTCAATGAACGTCTCAACGTTTGAGGGCTAGCAACCTCGGATGTACACACCCAACCAGTAGCCAAGGCGGAAGTCAATAGCCAGATTTGCACATCCATACGCACAACCTATGCTCCTCGAAAGAACACCTAAACAGGGGGCCCACATAGATAATAACTGGTAAATTTGCTCATGAGTCCCAGATCAACGTACCTTATTCAGGCACGTGATTGGGAGGTCCCCCAAGGTACCTGACTTTCATCAAGAACCTTAGACTCACCCCACCAACCCTAATAAGTGGAGACAATTCAAACATAATTTGTCCTTGAGCTACATTCTGGACATCTTTTCCACGGCAACGATGATAGGGAAGATAAAAAATAGATTTCGCATTTCTGGATGTCTGTCCGGCTGTTCGACTACCTGTCGTACCATGGGCGAAACGCACTTTTCAGTTGAGGTCGCTTGAACTTTCAATTGAAATTCGACTACAGCGTCAACTCCAGATTTATTTTTTCCGACACGTTTTCTTTTGAGCCCCAAAATAACGATAACTGCCATGCAAATTTTGTTTCGAAATATGTATTAGAAAATCTTTTTTTCTTTAAACTGTGACACAGATTTGAGCGAAAATTCAAAAGGTTTCATTTATTTAGAGCTACATAATGGTTGAAAAAAAGCTGCAATATCACGAAAGAGTTGGCGGCCAAAATTGATCTACGACTTAAAGAGTGTAAAAATTTGAAAAGGTGCCACTGTAGTCACACAACCATTGTAAACTTCACTAATATAGACAAACCGTACATAGATTTTAACCCAGTCGTACTAACAAATATCCCAATAAGGGAGACATGGTTGGAAGATCGGGTCATAAACGCTAATCATGTATCGGTCTTTATAGACGGTTCCAAAACGGAAGCTGGGTAGGATCAGGCATCTTCTCAGACAACCCACCTATACATAGATCATTAAAGATCCCAAGTTTTTGCAGTGCTTTCCAAGTGAAAGTGCTTGGAGTTTGCGTGGCCGTAAAATATCTTTCCATACATGAACTGACGTAGTGAAGTAAAATTGCTCAGCGAAACAAATTCAGTCACCTTACGATGAGTCCCGTGACAAAGTGAAATTTATGAAAACGAAATGGCTGAAGAACTGGCCAAAAACGGTTCATCACTTGAACCGAGCCAAATTGTACCCCGGATACTTATGCAACTGGAGCAGGAAAAATATAGAATTTCCCAAAGTTTCCGAAAGACCGAAAATGACATATAGTCAACAATTGACACCTGTCGGGTTTCAAGGAATCTTTGGCTAGATATTTCAAAGAAAAAAACAGAGTATCACCTGAAGCTAAGCAGACCTCAATTGTCTCTCTTGTTTGGAATCCTTATGGGTCACAGCTCAATGGGAACCCACTTGAGCAGAATGGGCATCAGTACATCTGACTTAAGCAGAGGTTGTCAAGATGAAGGGGTGAAAGAGGGCTCATCTCACTTCCTTTGTGAAGACAGAACTAGAAAAGATGCCCTCGTTGAACATTTTTTCGACAAACTGGGTGACGTCTCGTTTTTTCCACTAAGAAGCATCCTTAACTTCATTCAGAAATTAGGATGGTTCAAGATGGTACCCCATACCTAACTAATACTTCCACTAATTCCTTTCTGTTACCCTTCCCATGCCTACATTACCTACACCGAGTTATGTTATATACGGCTTGATGCTTTATCACCCCATTTAACCTAACCTAAGTCGTCAGCAAATGTCATCTACGTGACATGTCATTAACATTGCTTGGTGACTGAGTTAAGAGACAGCATGATTAATAAAATAATTAATAAATATATACAGTGGTGGACAAGAATTTAGCACACTTATTGAAAAAAAAAATAAAACTTCATTTTTCCAGTTCTTGTCTTTTTAAATTTTGTATATTAATTTTATTTACAATTAATATACATAGTAGTATGTTTTGGTAAGATCAAATTATATCTTATATAATATCTACAAGAGAAAATAAAAAAAAAATAGAAATATCAAGTTTTTGCCTGGACATAAAGTTAGCACATTGCAGAGTCATTAGATAAAACTCTTGATGTATGCTACTTACCGTTATCATTAATATATAGTTGTGTTTAATACTTTGTAGGGTATCTTTTATTTTTCAAAACGGCAACGATTCTCCTTGGCAAGCTTTCCACTAAAGCCTCACACCGTTGTTTTGGAATTGCGTACCACGCATTTTGATTTTTTTGCCACAATTCAAATAAATTTTTCAGTTTTTTTCTCTCAATGTAGTGATCCACATCGTTCCATAAATTCTCGATTGGATTAAGGTCAGGAGATTGTGAAGGCCACTTTAAAACATTTATTTTATTGGCCTCTAAGCAGCCCTTAACGAGTTAGTTTGGACGTGTGCTTAGGGTCATTATCGTGCATAAAACGAAAATGGTATCATATGATCCACAAGAATACTTTTATACACTTGCTGCTCCATTCTGGTATCAATTTTAACGATAGGACCAACGCCGTGCCAGGAAAAAGCAACCCAGACCATTACATTCCCACCGCCGCGGCGCGCGCGCCGTGTTTGACCGTTTTTATCGTGTATCTAGGATCGTGTTGCATGTTTTGTGGACGCCATACTTCTTCCATCTGATCCGAATCGACAGAACTTGGATTCATCGCTCCAAGACACATTTTTCCAAAAACTAAGCGGCTTGTTCAGGTGCAATTTGGCAAACTCTAACCTGGCCTTCAAATTTTTTTTGTAAACGAGTGGTTTTCGCTACGCAACGTATCCACGTAAATTTTTTTCATTTAATCGACGGCGTCTTACAATTCTTGAAGATACATCGATTTCATAATTCGCCATTAATTCGCTCCCAATGGTATTAGAGGTCTTAAATGGATCCTTAGCTGATAGCCGGTGAACTGTCGTGTCTTTTTTCCGAGATGTCTTTCGTTTGCGGCGAGATTGTTTCATGTTTTGAGTCACTCCGAAGTTCTCAAAGTGAGGAAGTGCATTGTACACCATCTTTCTGGAGCACTCCATAAATTTCTGATATTGTCCTTCCATGACCTTTTATCTGAAGATGCGGCTTCTTTTGTCTTCCGAGCACCATTTTATTTTTGCCATGACTATTTAATTTTATTGTTGATTTATTTATATGCTTAATAACATTAACAAAATTTAATTACCTAAGAAATTGTTCTGTTCTTTCAAAAAACCAAACATTTTGATTAGAAACACAAAAATATCAAAATGTGCTAAATTTATGTCCAGCTACAAAACAATTATAATGACATATGTAAAATTGACGTTTTTCTCAAAACGAAAATAAACTAAAAATTAAAAACAAAGTTTTTCTTGTTGCCAAATTGGTTGTCATTGAACGCATACAAAATTACAGTACTTTAAAATAAACTATGAAAGAAAATTGAAAATATGCTATTACTGCTACTAGTGTGCTAAAATACTGTCCACTACTGTATATATATATACATAGTTTTCATATATACATAGATATAGTTTCAAACTAAAATTTCTTTAACATCGTACTGTTAGTTAAAATGTTGCACCAATATGTAAATCAGTCCCTCGAACATAAGAAGAAAATATTTATAGATCTGGGTAAATAGTGATTCATTAAGATCTTATAAGAAAAGAGGGTTGACAAATTTATTTACAAAAAAAAAATAAAAAATAAGCACATTTTTGTTAACTTTCATCGTCTACAAAGTCTTCATGTTTTGTAGTTCAAATCATGGCTACCGTTGCGCCACACAATTTGTCTTCATTAATACCAAGTTGAATATAAAAAATAGAACCAAGTTGGCCATAATTAATAACTAATACATATTTACAACACCTGACTTTATCCAAACAATAATCTATTGACACTTATATACAGGGTGTCTAACAGTCACCTAACGCTGAGGTAGTTTTAAGTTGAAAAACGTTTATCGTTTACCGTTTTTGTTCAATTTTGGATTTATAGTGTGATAAGGTATGTTTGATGACTGCCGTTTCTTTTAACTGGATCTACCTTGCCAAACTAGGATCCATTCATAAAACGTAAACGAAAATTGTGTTCATTAGCAAACTGCCGAAAAATCATGATCCCTATTTGAACCTTTAGAATTAAATTTTAGAAGAATAGGTAATAGTCTTGTCTTGTAAGATTAAAGCCAATTGAAGGAAACGGATACCAAAATCAAAAAAAACTATTAAGACTCTCAACAAATGGTTTTTGTTTTGCTGCCCCTGGACACCCTATTCAAGCAATTTCTAATAATAAACAATTACTCCCTGTCACCTTATGTCAAACACGTATTCAACTTCAGCATAATAAAATCGATTTGGTCTATAGTTAGTAAATGTGGCTCTCTTGATCTAATACACGACAACGGGTTGTATGCCCTTCTTATACCCATTCAAATGTGTCATATAACGTCTCACAGAATATCGACCTTCACCAAATCTATTGGTATATAATATATTTTGTTTTCTTCTGTCAAAGAGAAAGCACCATACAAATATGGCAAAGCATTTTCTACTATCTATTTCATTCAGCTTTATCAAACACAATGATTCAAGGACAATTTAAGTAAATTCACGGCAATAGGGATAACAATTCATTACCAACAAAATAATCATTCCCGTCCATGACATGCTTATCGATGGAAGAGTAATCATGTGACTTAGACAACACAAAACAAAATGCAGAAGGACGACAAAATATTATTTGTGGGTAAACAAAATTATTGAATAGCACGAGTAGTAATAAATTGGAATTTTCAGTTAGTATTAATAGTTATCTTGGTATCTGCATATATATACATACATACATATGTATATAAATTGTTAGATTGATTTTGGGGGAAAGTTCTTTTGGTTCAATCAAATTGTCAACTGTCAAAGCTATAGGAGTGGTAATTACCTATACAACTTGTTAGATAAATGCAAAGTGGGTGCTAAAGTGATTTTTGTTGTTGGATATTACACCAGAGGGACTTTCATCAAATTGACGACGTAGCATGTAACTCACCATAATCATAAATAGGTATAATTTGAAAGAAAAATCACATGTTACATACTTTGACAATGGCCTGCACTGATTACACGCCACGAGTTCAATGATAATAATGTATATATTATGTCTAGTTTAAATGTATGTTATATGTATAAAATCATACTAATTCCAAAAAATTGGTTGAAAATACGACACTCTGTCGCGCTGTTGGAGGTCTGGGGATCAAATCCCAGCAAATTCTCTAAAAGTACCTCTTGTCCTTAAAAATTGCCCCTCTTCCTAGCCGTTCGTATTTTACAGAAAATTGTAGGTATTAATGTATGTATTTTTTTATTTATTCAATATAATTCTTAGTAAATATAATGTATTAGACTAGGCGCACACATTCAATTTTTAGTTGCACAACTGTTTGGTTGCTTATAGAAAACAGATGAACTATTTGGTTGAATGTCCCCTCAGGTGCATATAATTATATGTTACACAAAATAGCGAACTCATTTTAGGCAATCGTTTATAGTTTGTTTCCAAACCCAAACTTTTTAGTTGCTCTAACCAAGAAGTTGTGCAACTAAAAATTGAATGTGCGCGCCTAGCCTTAAAGTTAGGGTTGCCATCCGTCCGTATTTTCCCGGACATGTACTCTTTTTTCACTGTGTGGGGTAGGTCCGGGATAGTTTTTGATAATTGTCCGGGATTGTACTCCTTTTACCCATTGTGTATCTATTTACTTTTATGCTACTTATAATTAAATGGTTATTCAAAAATGAACCGAGGCCCATTAAAATTAAGTGAACGAACAGATCCAATATATGAGAAAAGTAATTATAGAAAAACTGCCCAACTTATTGTTAAAGCTCTTACACAAAATAACTTATTATCAAAAGTAAGTGGATTTTGCGCTGACAATTATTGCAATACCAATTTTGGTGGAAGACAAAGGAAAGGTTCGAATAATGTCTATTCGAAGTTCAAATCTTTAGTCAACCAAAACATGATAGGTATAGGATGTCCACCACATTAGTCAATGCGATCTACCATGGATGTGATACTTTAACAGTTGACGCCGATATCATAATTGTAAAAATATACAACTATTTCTCTATCTACACAGTCAGAACGGAAAGACTTCCGCCTAAAATATTACAAGCATTTTTTAAAGACGACTTAAGCGAGGCGTATTTATTTTTGGTTCATTCTCTCATGTCAACATTCAACGTCAATATTCAAAAACTTGAAAAACAAGACATTTCTATTATTGAAACCGTTGAAATTTTACAAAATATTGTCAATAATATTTACGAGCGAATCGATAACGATTTTATTCCACTTAAAATTAAATCTATTTTGAAGAAGCTTGATGATTCCGGCTGTAAAGAAAACGTTATTAAATTCACGTGGACAAAAGATAGAAACAAACTGTTACCTGATTCCGTCAAAGGAATTATTTTAACAAAGGAATTAATTTAACAAAAAAGCAACAGTGATATACTTAACAGTATTAGATGTAATGAAAAATACATCTAGCACTGTAAAGGCTATTTATTAAAAAAAAAAAAACAAATGAAGTTCCTTTTTTTATACCTCAAAGATGTTTTGTAACTTAAAAATGTGATTTTTAAACTAAATATTTATTTTTATTTAAATGTTAATACAATTTTTTGTTTCCTCTTACAATATAAATGTGTTTTTTTTTTTCTGTCCTTGTTTTGTACTCTTTTTTCAATCCTCATTTGTCCGGGAAAGTCCGGGTTTTTGAAACTTCAGTACTAGTTTCATCTAAACATATCTGGCTACCCTACTTAAAGTCAAAGTAACCAATGGCGTTCAGCAGTCAAAATATTCATAGTAAAGTGCTAAACTCATGAGCAGCGACCTGCGAATGCGAATAAATCCTTTTAAGCAATTTTCACAGCTAATATAAATTTTTGTTTTGTTTTAACTTTACGACGAAGTGAATTAATGATCGAATCAACTATTTAAAAGGAAAACACTGCACAAAATAATTACAAATTGAAAATGCTGTTGATTTAATAGAGTCATGTGGCAAATTGCATCCCATGGAGTTTAGATAATGTCAGACTGTAAACTATAGTAATCTATATTTTTGAAATCTCTTTAGGTAATAACATTTTCATCTACATATATCTATTTGAATGACGTAAGTTAGGTAGATTAAATCGTGTTAACAGAAACACGCTGTAGAAAGTTTTATAGCCTTTTTGTTTACGTGAGTGTCCCAATCAAAACTAGCAACTCAAATTATTATTACTTCCAGATTCTTCACAAATGTTTCATATTCGGTGATTGATTAAGATATGTTTTTTATGAATTGTCCAATTGTTCCAAACACATTCATATTCCACATATGACACATGAAAATAACAGTGCAATCAAACAGAACCTTGAGGAACGCCAGGGAGTGTCCGTAATCGTGATAAACATTATGACTTTTAGACGACAAACATAGTGAGTGCGATAATTGAGATTGGACTTTGATTAAGTTACATAGAAGGTTGTCAAATAAGAATATCTCAGACTAATTATTAACTGGGTCGCGAAAATTCAATGATTCGATGGCAGCTACGTCAGGGGACTGAAAAAAACCTTCGTTTATTTTTTCAAGATCTTAGTCAGTTGGAAAAAATTGATTTTGTAAATTATAAAGAACTTAACGAACTTGTTTCCAAGCTTACATCTATGTCTGCCACCTAATTACATGAATACAGGAATCATTGAGAGACTTATGTAACTCAATATGCCCCTGATCCACTACCAACAAATTTATATTTATAAAATGGTCTTTAAATGGCGTCCAAGGGCAAAATTGTTCACAGTGACATTTGGTCAAAATCATTATAACATCGTGACAGATGTTTTAAATTCTATTTAACTAAAATAAACGTATGCATGCAGATACTTTTGAATTTTATCGATGAGTATTAATCAGTAAAACTACGCACAAACTGCCTGCAAAGGTGAACGAAGAAGAAAGAAGATTAAATCCGAATTTGAATAAATAATTATATTTTGTGTATGCAAAGTCAACTAATAATATAACTACTCAAATAAATATTTAACTTTTGTTTTTGCATAATTGAATGTTTGTTCAAGAAATCAGACAGCTGCGTTCTATTCTTTGGAGTCCTTTTAGAAGTTTAAGGAATGAATGAACTTTTGAGCATTTTTCTCTAATAACATCCATGCTTGTGTAAATACAATGTTTTAAATTCCAACCACCTTAGCGATTCATTCGTATTTCTTACTTTTTATAAATAAGTTTATTCGTTACTAATTTTTGATATTTATTATGAAGTACAGTAGGTTTGAACAGACCGTCCGAACAATGGTGTGAGCTTTACCATCATCTCAATCTTATGCTTGCTAAAAATCTCGTCTCTTTTGCACAACAAAATACTTGCTCTTATAGGGAAAGTAAGAAACTAACCTATGCAAATATTTTCTAGACAAATTGTAATGTAAATTCCAACAAAAATCAATGACTAATTCTTATGTAAATCCGATACTCATCAGTATAATTTACAATATAATGGCAACATTATTTTTCTGCGATAACTCCTATTTTTAATTTTAATCTTGTTTTTATTTCTTTTTTTTACCTTGAACAATTATTATTAAAGCTTGCTTACCTAACACAAAACTCACACTTTAATTAAACTGATGTATGTTATCAAGATGTTTATCATCTCTATAAAAAAATGTACATAAACACCGAACAAAATGCCGGAAACTAAAACTAAAAAAAAGGAACTACCATTAGAATGAACAAAATAAAAATCATATTTAATCGCTAGTAATTTATTGTGAATTGCTAACATTAAATTTAGTCCATAGCACGCGATAAAGGCAAACAAAACACCTTCTTTTTAAACTTCCTGGCCATATGGTGCAAATGGTTGCATGGGTGTGTCTGTACGGCAAAGTTTCTATTGAGGTTTTAAAATTTGAAGGTTCAAAATAAAATAGAAATATGTCAGTACATATAAATGATAGAAACTTAAATGCTTAAATTTTTTCAACATTTTATTCTATTTAATAAACCTTTCCAAAATAGTAAATAATATTATATGATGAACATTATTATAATCATGGATATGTTCAAGGAATCTGAATCATCAATCAAATTCCCCGCTACTCGTATTTCTATTAATATTTAATCGATAAAAAAACGAAACTAAATCTTTAAAACAGGAAATATCTCGCAAATCAGGTGAAAGGGCTTAAAACTACAATGTACGTCCATCTTAAAAAATAAAACTTTAACTACAATGCAACTGAGTTAACGTGTAAATATCGCATTGAAATGGGTATGTTCAAGGAACCTCAATTATCTATCAATTTCCACGGCAACTCTTTTACTATTAAATCGATAAGAATACGATACTTAATTTTCAAAATAAAGAATATTCAGCAAAACAAAGTATTTCCTATTTCTAATGAAAAACTAATATTTCTCGAACAATGCCAATTACTGAGGCACCATCTGAAAAAATTGAAAGTTCACCAGAATCATCACATTCTGGTGAAGCACCAGAAAACCATCCAGAAATCCCTGTACCATATTTAAATGTCAATCGTAATCAAAATGTTGAACAAATTTTCATCCGTCGTTCGTTAAGTAACATTTCGTTGGATATTGCTGAAATCGAAGAAGATGACAACTATCCAGCTCGAGCGTACTTGCTGCCTATTGTGTTGCCCAATGTCACTGAGCCAACACTTGATGAGCTTCTGGTAAGGTTTTTTTGAAAAAAATTACAATTTTTCATGATAAATTTAATACATTTATTAAAGAGACGTGTAACTGGCCGCCATGATATTCACAATGTTGATACCGTTAAATTGCGTGTCATCTCGTATATGGTCAGCTTGTGCAGGCTGTCATTGTTTATGCCCCGATTGGCTCATTTGGATCTTAGTGGAAGTGTGCTGAATTCTTTGAGAGATCTTGGATGTGGACTTATTCATTTGACACATTTAAATGTCAGTAATTGTGGTTTGAGCAGCTTTGACGGAACGAGTTGTATTCCAACAATTGAAGTACTTATTGCCGATGGAAATATGATTCAGTTAGTTGGTCCGCTGTCAAATCTTTTGCTGTTGAAAAAGCTCAGCTTAAAACACAACCGAATAAGTGACTTGGGGATGTTGACATTTCTTGGGATGTGTTCGAATTTGATTGATGTCGAGCTACAAGGAAATCCAGTAACAAATTATATTTTATACCGCAGAACTCTGAAAAGGAATCTTCCATCTTTAGAAGTGCTTGATGGTCAGGCATTTACTGAAGATAATGTATTGGCAGATGGCGCTGCAGTAGCTTTTGGGGATGATACAACAGATGCTGAATCATCATTATCAGATGAGCTTTATTCGGAGGCTAGTCTCGTGAGCATTGCATCTGCATCGTTTGATGAACGGCCATCAACAAGTGGAGGTATTTGTAATGTGACAATTGTGAATCCAGAAGAACGCCCAATGTCAAGTAAAAACTTTCACTTCAATACAAAAAATAGTTTTGAAACCTTATACATTTTTTTGACAGGCTCTGCAATATCATCGCATAGGTCGTCGTCTCTTCAAGGAAATGTTGTTGTTGGAACAGTTTTAGGCATTGCACGAATGAGAAAAAGAAGTCAACAAACAGCTTGGGGATCTTCCACAAGTATATCTTCATCATCTTCAAGTAGTTTAAATGCAAATAGAATATTCCCAAATCGACTGCCTCAAACTATTCTACCTCCAATTCCACGCAACGAGAATGAACAAGTGAATGGAGACAGCTTTTCAGATACAGAGGAACATTTTTCGAGTTTGCAAGATATTGCTAGAAGGTGGAGGACAGAATCAAGCAGAAAGAATGTTCTTCCCCAAACAAATGAAAACAAAGAAAAGTAAATAATTGTTTAAAGGTGTAATTGTTTAATGAATAAAATATTTCTTTAGTTTTTCATAAATATTTTTCATGTTTTAAAGGCAGAACTTTGATAAATCAGTGCAATTTATATGTATAGGCTTCCTTTTATGTTGACCTTAAACAGAAGAACATTAAGCTACCTTAAGTGGTTGGCAATCACGGTTACTTCACATGACTTCAAATGATTTTTAGCATTTAAAGTAAGAAATTTTATGTAGAAATATTTTTTAGATTTCATGGGAAACAAGAATTTTAGAGATTACTGAAACTTAAAAAACATATTATAATTTGCATTATCTAGTTCAAGTTTATGAAAGCTCAAAAATCTATTGCAAATTCCTTGCATAAGGAAAACCCTGAATTTCGGAGCCAGAAATCAAAAGAACTTATAATTAATATAAGTTCTACTTCATGTCTATACAGACAGAATCAAAATTCATTCAGAGAATTTTCCTCTCAAAACAGCCTCTTATCATCCATTTTTGGCAAGATTGATCCCTCTGCACCAGATAGCAGGACGGATATGATTAGTTTCTATAATAAGTGAAGATTTCATTGACCAGGAAGGCCCATATTTACCGCTTTTGTCTTGATCGTTATCTTAGCCAAACGGACGAGTTTGTCAAGGGTAAAAAAGTAGACTATTCAATGTCTGGTCTTTAAAGAAGCTGTCAAACTCGATCCCAAAATCGGAGCAAAATTGCTGTTTTTTGAAGCTTCTGACTTTTTAAAAATGCGTCACACTTACTTTTTTTGGTGCCCATATTTGGTGTCATTTGTGTAAGCAGATTGAAATGTTTGCAAATTTATTTAACAAATCATAATCGAGTAGGAAAACGAAGAAGGAAAAAATTTTCAATGAATTATAACTGTTTTCTACTCGATTTAAAACATAAATGGATGACAAAAAACGCAAACTTTTATTGTTTAAATTCCGTACATGTCAAAAATTAATCCAGATCCGGATCCACATAGATCCGTAGATAATAAAACGCACCTTTTTAAGCTTATGGTATCATCGTCTGATTACTGGACTAGACCTAAAAGAAAACAACAACAATAATTATGAGCTGTCAAGGTTATGAAGGTTTTTAGGTTTGTGAAATCAAAAGGGATACAAATTTCTTTCCTTCTGGATTAACAAAAAAATAAACTTTTAGGTTTCAGCCAATGTAACTCAACATTCCTTATTTAAATATCAGATCAATTATGGTTTGTTTGCATTCATGTCTAATGTTACACAACTGCAAAAAATGCAATCATCCATTTTTATTTTTTCTGTTGCTAGTAATACATATGTACATATGTGTACAGTACATGCATAGAATAAAAAGCAATATTTTCTTAGTTCTTCATATGAATACATATATGTATCATATAGTTTAATTTAACTTAATTGCAAAATGATGCATTCTTAAAATTTAATGTTAACTTCTGTGCGTAATTTCAAAACCATCCAATCAATTTTATTAGTTTGCAAATTGCGGCCTTAACGTGTGTTTGTACTTATGTATGTTTATGTATGTTCTTGAAACAAATAATATATTTGCATAGCAAAATGGTTATCGTGCTGACAATAATTCAAGTCAAAATGACCTTTGAAATAAAAATTATGAATTTATCGCAATACATACATACATATGTATACATACGTTGGAATTATTTTAACATACCTACCAGTAATTTAGGATATTTACAGACTTATGAGGCAAGAAACAAAACAAAAAGAATTAAAATACATATATTCGTTTTTCATGAGCACCTTGAAATTTTTTATGGGTTAGTAACCCATGAATTTCTTGACACAAAAAAAAATCTGCTGGAAATGTTAACAGGACCTAGTGACTTATAACTCACAACCATTTGTATTGAACGGTTAAGATGAGAGCCTGCTGAAACAGACCAACAAATTTCTATTCACTATCAAGGTCACTACTTCGGTTTGGTGGGGTGGACCAAAGATCTTCATATGTTAGACGATAAGCACGCTATAAAAAAAAACAACCTTTAAAGTGTCAGTCCTGCCTTACGGCGTCGAATATTGCACCATAAGCAGAAAAAGAGCGATTTTAATGGGGAAAATGCTTCGATGAATTTTATTTTTGTACCCCGAACTCTATAAGCTGCACTAAGATGTTGGTATAATAAAAAATTTAAAATACTTAAACAATATTGGCTCGACCAAATCGAATATTACACAATCCTCCAGCCAAGAGAGTCTTCAAATAATCTATAGCCTCATTAGGTGCGTTTTATTATTCACAAATCTATCTGGATCCGGATCTGGATTAAGTTTTAACATGTATTACAAAAACAATTTGGGATCCTGTTTTCTATCGGGATCTATTTAAAAGATATAAAAATCAGTTATTACACTGGCGAGTAGATGGCTTTCTATGGTAATGGCTATAGTGTAAAGAAAAAAGACAAGAAATAATTGAAAATTTAAAAACCCAATTATAAAAAGAGATGGACTTATAACACTGCTGTCACTAAGATCCGTATCGTTTTATTTTCAAGGGAAGATCCAGATCCGGATCCAGATAGATTTGTGAAAAATAAAACGCACCTATTATAAGCAGTGTTATACTCCGTTTTCACCAAGAGTAAATCCGCTAGAGATTTAAAATAAATCTTGAAGTGTTTTCAACAAAGAAACTGAGATTTATTTGACGTTTTCACTTTGTCTTGTCATTCAATTGTCAATTTGGACAAGAGAAAAAAAAATTGCAATTGGATAGTAAACAGGAAAAAAACAGATATTTCTATTTTGTGTTGATTGTCAATGAAAAAAGTGGGTTTACATAGGTGCGTTCTACAAAATAAGGTTTGTTTGTTTTGCAAATCTTCTGATTGCGAGAAGATTTCAAGGAGATTTATTTTAAATTTTCATTTGAGGTGATTTATATTTGAATGGTAAATCTACGAGATTTAAAGGAGATTTATGGTAAATCCACTTAAATCCCAGATTTACCTTTGGTGAAAACGTAGTATTAAATTCCTTATCAGCAAAACAGTTTTATCGATGTTTTGTATATGACCAAAACCTTCGAATTCGTTGTGGGTTAAAGGGGCTTAAGTTTTACATAAATTTTCATTTATTAATTCACAGATCTAGATCAGGATCATTTTTTAACAAGCAAATTCAAACCAATTTGGGATCCCGCCCTCTATCTGCATCTATTTCAAAGATCCAAAAATTAGTTCTTAATCTTGCGGGTAGATGGCTTTTAATGGTAATTTAGTATAAGCTGAGTGCAAAGAAAAAAGACAAGGTACATATAATTGAAAATCAGCAAACATAACAAAGAATAGGGATGTACATTAACATTGCTGTCACTATGATCCGTATCATCTTACATATTTTCAAGGGTAGATCTATATGGATCAATGGCGATAATAAAACACGTGTAATAACGCATGGCTAATGACATTTCTGTCTCCATTTGATTAAAACATTTATCATCGAAACAATATCTGTTGATCGTTTGCATGTTATACACAAATGATTATAGAGCCTTGATTAAGTTCTCTGCAACCAAAGGCGTGTTATAACCAGAGCGTGAGTGCAACAAAAATCAAGGCTAATATCTAAGTTTAACTTTTTTTCGAGATCAATATATTTCAATTTATTGTATAACTTACTATTTCCACATCATATTCCATTCATGAATCATGACACATTATGAATATCCCTATAATGCTTTTAATCTGACTTGAAGTTTTACATCACGCTAGAGTCAAACGGAAGATAAAGTGCCTTTCTACATGCAATTCACAAAGCTCCTCATTAGAGTGTTTAAAAATTTGCCTTCGCACAAAGTCCCATGGCACCGCGCACCGGCATGCATTAACGATAATTTGAAGGAAATAAATTATTTACTGGTCATCCTTTATTCTTGTGTGAGGATTATTGCTTGCTATTGCAATCGTTGCTGCAGATATGTTTCGTGTCTGTGTGTGAGTATGTGTGTGTGTTACTTCCAATTATTATGGCACAAATAATCCTCTGAAGCGTGCACAAATATTTAACCAACTTCAGGACCTCTTACACCCTCAAGTCAACTGGAAACATAATCTAAACAAAAATCAACTCCAGCTAATTACAAAGTAAACATTAAGCACACCACGCGAGTTGACCACAAATCATAAGTCATGAAGTGCACAATTTCCCGGCTATAGGGAATGCAAAGTGTCTCCAGGCTTAAGCACAAGCCTTTACACCCCCATAACACCTTCTCGTCCTCCCTATGTCATGTGTGGATATCCATTTTTGTCACCAGGACAGGACTGTTGGTAATCATTTCATAATAATTTGTAGTTAGTTTTTCCTAAGCCAACAGTCGGTGCGGTACTAAAAATCGGAAACGAGATTTTAAGTGTTTTGTTTTGGAACCATTTTCGGGTCTCGAAGCAAAACTTCCCTCCTTGTAGTGCCTTTTTTTCGGATTATGAAACGATTCAAATTAAAACTAGATTTCAAATTTCCGAGTGAATTTGAAAAACGTTAAAACAGAGAGAGAAATAGCAGCGAGCAAAAAAGAAAAGACGACAACTATAGATATTATGACTACGGGCTTTGATTTAATTCTATCGGCCATCCTCTGTTTTGGATGCAATGTTACAGCCGAAGGCCAGACGACGGCTGTTGTCATCTCCGCCGATGGTACTGAGGTTGCATCTATCTCTCCAGACCTAAAAAATGATGTCAATTTCGAGATTTATCGAACCAAACGGGACCATATGGAGAAAATGAGGCAATATGTAAATGGAAATCATTTTCGCATCGGTACGGTTGAGGATTATCCATTGAGTTATACGCAGAAGAATGCAGATGGCACAGTTTTGGGCAAAGGAGTTTCATTCGAATTAATTGACTTTTTGGCGGAAAAATTTAATTTTACGTATGAGGTTGTTGTGCCGCAAGGCAATATTATCGGTTCAAAGGAGGACTATAAAAACAGTCTAGTTGAAGTTCTCAATGACGGGGTATGGATACGTTTTTTTATGATTTTTTTAAATAAAAAATATAATACATAGAAAAGGCTGCGAGATGAAACTTCAAAAAACCATTGAATTTGATTTCTTAAAAAGATATGAATTTTCAACTTTATTAGTGCATTTAGCTTCCCGACGGTTTAATTGATTTCAAATTGCGGATCTGTGTTAAGTTTGTGATAAGTCAACTAAAATTATCAAAAATAACCTAAAGTGTATTCAAAAAACGATAATATCTTGAGGATTCTAAATCAAAAGCAAAAATCGAACGAAAAAATGTTTGCTCTGTCCGCCATTTTAAAAACACTATTGGCTGGATCCCGAGTTATTGTAATATAGAAAAAGTTTCTATGATGACAAAACGGGCATCAACCGGTATTCCGCTTTCTATGATATGAGATATGTGGATGATGTAGGTAGCGATTTAAAAAGTATTTACTTGCGACCCTCTTTCAATCAAACTTTATTGATGAACCCCTGATAACTCCTGGTAAATCTTTATAACTCTAAGGATAATATTTTTTCACTGAACTATCATCTCTTCATAACTCGCATAATCTTCTATACCTGACAAGATGCCAGTGATATTTACTTAAAATTATAGAGATTCAATTAACTAATCCTTATTCATAAAATTTGTAATCTCTCACTGTCTAAAGGCTTATTTTTGATTTTGGTAGTACTCTTTTATAAATCCAATTCACAAATCAGGATCGAAGCTGGATATTGAAAACTATAAGCCTTTTGCAAAATTACAATTAGTAACAACATCCATAACAATAAATTCGTCAATTTCGCCAACTTTTGTCTCTACAGTATGGAAATTAAATTCAAGATTCTACTAAAGATTTCAATCATGTCTGCTTTACTTAGCTGGATAATGAGTTTCTTAAAATATTGAAAATAATATTTTAAATTAGCCATTTTGGGCAATTCGGCTGTTCTACAAGAAAGCTATCAAGGCCCTCTCTTTTTCTTTTAATTAGAAATACTCGTACTAGATTTTATATTAGACTTAAGTGGACTATTTCTTACTGATGATTTAAAGATCTAGACAAATGAAATCTATTCGAAAATGTTCAGATAGGACATTTACAAGATATAAAAATCCAATTTATTTTTGAATATAAAATATCTCTGAGCGATCTTACACATTTTACTATGTAAAAGGCTTTGCATATATTCATCCAAAGCTTGTGTATAATTCCTTTATTTGGGTAGGTGCTTCAGTAATCCGCTTAAGTCTATTGAATATAATTCAAAAAGAGCTTTAAAATTGATAGGTGATAGAAGTTTAACAGAAACAGTTGTATTCCTCCCCTTAAACTATTTATTTATTTATCCTTGAGCCCAGCTTCAGACATACCTCAAAATTCAGAGATTTTTTCTTAAGCCGCACTAAACGCATATATGGAATGCTTGACCCTGTTCAAATATTGCGATATTCGGACATTATCTGCTTTTAAATCCCCTTCACCTTTCCGAAACGCTCGAATTGTGCTCAAACATTTCAAAAGTTCTGAATAAATGATAGACATTTTTGTAACTACGAGTATCATTTTTCTTCTCAAGATTCAGTCACGTATCCAAAGTTGAATTCCATCCATTAAATATATGTATAAGGCTGGTTTACGGCAAAACACATTGGATGTTTTGTTTCCCTAGCCTAGCCTTAGGAGTTCCATGATTTCGCCATAGAACATGCAAGTATTAAAAAAATTGACAATTGCAATCTTTAAAGAACAGAAAAGAATTAAATATTAACTTTAATTGTTAAAATTATTGAATATAAATCATAAAAGTCAGTTTTTGACCTGGTTATAATAACCTTTGGCGACAGAAAAAGTTAAATAGAACAAATTATTTCAATTTTATGATGATTTTAACTTTAACATTATTTGTCTATAGACTGACGCTATTTTAATTAATGTGAACAGTTTTTCACGGTGAATCAACCCATCGAGCATCTGTAGAACTTATTCCCCTTACACATAATTTGTAAAAAAAAAGTCTACTACATACATATACAGGGTGGGCCATCTCGTGGTATCTTTTTAAATCATAGTTTATTTTGACACTGACAGCTGTTTCCCGCTCGAAATCTTGACAGAAAGTCAGTATCATACCTCCGCGGAACGAAATGAGTCGTTTTACGTTTGGAAAATATTGAAAACTTATTTCCAAAGTGAGTGCTGTGTATCCAAAACAGTGCGTTTTTTGAAAAGAAGTTTTGGCCGAAATGAAGCACCCACCACGCCGGCTATACGCAAGTTTTTTTCAAAAAGTTCATGAAACTGGTATGCTAGTGGACAACACTCATAGCCCCCGTCTTCGTACGGTGCTGTAGCCGAGAGTGTGAGACTTAATTCAAGAACATCAACTAGCCATCGATCTCAGCACCTCAACATTTCACGCACTAGCCTGAGGAGAATTCTGCACAAAGATCTCGGATTATTCGCTTGGAGCGAAATAATGCGCTACTGCGAAGGGAGCTGAGGCAGGCACTTGAACGAAGTTATGTTCCATTATTAATAGGAATGTTTGCTCTTATTAATAAAGCCACAAGCGTTATTTTAAGATCTAAAATATTTTCTGTATTAGGATTTAATTGTTCCTCCGACAGATGAACAAAGGGTTAAGCAGAGTTTTAAAAATTTGAATTTACTTAAGATTATATGATTTATGGCGTTCTTGAGCAGTCCATTTGGCGTACTTTTAAAATATAGTCAAAGGGAACCTTTAGTAACTTTAATACATCATTGTACTCTCCTGTAGCTCCAAACTTGCGCTGAGTATACAATTATCCGTGTTTAATTATCGCTTATGATCCATATAGATCGTCCCTTCAAAATAAAACTATACGATTCATAGTGACAGCAGTTTTATATGCCCATCTCTTTTTTCCTTGTTTGTTTGTTTTCAAGCCATCTACCCGCCAGAGTAAGAACTAATTTTTGGATAAATCTTTGAAATAGATCCAGATAAAGAATGGTTTTTGTTTTATTTGAAATTATAAATTAATTTATTTTTAATGGATATTTTCAAAGAAACACATACTACAGATTTGACTATTCTTAATTTTTCTTCATCGTGATTTTTATAACAAGGATTAGTGTATATGTATTATGATTCCTAAATGTATTCATTGGTAATAAGTTGCATATTGGCCGTGTTCTGAATATATGAATATCCTTATCTTAAGGTTTGTAAGATTTACTATTAGATTTTAAGCCTTATAATGCCTTTCAAGAGCATTTTTTAAAAAGATTAGGTGATACTGCTAAGATGACAATGTCTCATAATACAAAGGTCGATTTCATTGGTTACTCCGTTAAAAAGTCTTAAAGAACGAGTTATTGGTTCATTTGAGCGGTAGTTAGTCTTATTAGGAGCTATGTGGAATAATTCATAGAAGAGAATAATTAAAGAAAGCAATTTTATAAAAATCCTTTCTATTCTCAAAATATTATTTTCATAAAAAGGCGACCAAACAACGCAACAGTATTCGAAGACTTGTAAAACTAAATACATAAATAAGTTCTTTAGGGTATAGGCATCCTTAAAATCATTTAAAGTTCGTTTTAAAAACCCTAACAAAGAATTTCCTCTAGAGACAACATAATCAATGTAAGTTCTAAAGTCTAGCTTTGAATCAAAGTGGACTCCGAGATCTTTTATAGTATTGATTTTTACTAGACTAATATCATGGAATTTATATTCAAAAATTCTAGAGATGAAGATCTTGTAGCACTAAAAATTTCACATTTTGAATAGTTTAAATCCAGATGATTGTAGCTACACCAATTTTAAAGATTGGTTATATCTAACTGCAGAAATAAACAGTCTTTCAGTGAAGACGTTGAATTATACTCGTACATTTTTACATCATCTGCGTACATCAAACAGTTACAATATCGTAAAACATCAGGTAGGTTATTGGTGAATACAATGAAAAGTAAAGGGCCCATATGACTCTCTTGTGAAATACCCGATACAACTTCCATAGTGTTAGGGGTGCAGCCATCTATCTTAACAATCTGCTTTTTATTTGATATAGATTAACCATTTGATGAAAGCTTTATTAAATCAAAACCTTGTTAATTTTTAAATGGCCGAAAAGACACTATTATAAACTAAAAAAAAAGACCTCAACATTTTTCGGATATATTTTTTCTAATTTTACTATAACATACAAGACGAACTCACTTAGACCTCTTATTTTGGTATTTATATGCAATGATAGCATTTAAACTATATAATTGACGTTATATTTTCATACAACTCAGTTCAATCAACATCTACTGCAGTCACTTTATCGTTTTGTTTCGTGGATATTTTTATTCTATTCTTTTTATTATATTCTTTTCTGCCATATCTTGAGATTGATTTTAACCCTTAATGTACTTAAAATCGAATAAACATTCAACAAAAAAATTGAAATAAATTCAAATAATAATTGAACTTTTGTGCTATTTGTGCATTTTTCTAAATGCATTTTAAATCATTTTGACCAAATCGTTTTTTTTTATACTTCATTTGCCTCACCCCTCTTTGTTTTCAACTATCCACATCGGGTGTCATCATTTAATTCTCGACTTATAAAAACTCAATAGAAATTCTCTTTTTTTTGGTATGACATACTAAATACATGTATTGAATCAACCCGGTGGGGCCAAGGCGTAAAGTGCTGATTCATACTTTTCACAGTAAATCTCACAGAGAATCGGGATACACTAAGGATTTCGGCCAACAATTAAGTATTAACACATAAATAGACGGCCAAAGGCAAAATGTGTAAGAATTTAATCTAACTTTCCTAGAATGTTACGTCAATTCGGGGTGAACTAAATGTTTT
This sequence comes from Chrysotoxum bicinctum, assembly GCA_911387755.1. Taxonomy (NCBI): domain Eukaryota; kingdom Metazoa; phylum Arthropoda; class Insecta; order Diptera; family Syrphidae; genus Chrysotoxum; species Chrysotoxum bicinctum. The sequence continues at coordinate 22,623,306 of OU426990.1, read as the reverse complement.
TAAGGATGCCTAATAATACAATACAGTGGTCAAATTAAGCCAAAAAAATAAGCGAAATACGGAAGCACAATATAAGACTCAGTCCGCACTAATGGAAAGTTTTTGTCATTTAAAAAAAGTTCCACTTTCCTACGGGATGATATGGATATTTTCTCCATGTAAAAAAAAATTTGCTGCAAATCCGCACAGTGATCCTATTTAAAGTTACGAAATCTTGCAGAAAAATCATTGTTTTTCACTTCTGTTTTCTGAAAAGGATTACATATTTGTATTTATATAATCTTTATTAAAAAATTAAGAAAAATTTACAATAATTACTTAGGTACATCAATATGATAACAATATTGAATAAATTTTTGAATTTTTTTATTAAAAAAAAAAAATGACGTTATTACGAATTAAGTGTAAAATGAGCGAACTTACATATATACATACATTTCTTATGACTCCGAGTTAATATAAATATAAATTTAACATTTTTTTTATATACATATGGTACTATTGCGTAACGTAGCAGTTTTTTCAGAAACCTCTTTTTCGAAATTGAGAAAAATATCTTAAACATTTTGTACGTTATTTTGTTGTCCTGCTTTGTTTGAAGTTTGCGCGTTATTTAATACAAATTTCAGTAGTGAACACTCAACATATAACATGGAATTTAGGCACTATACAGCAGTATTCCTCTCCTCAATAAGTTCACCCGTGATACCCGTTTCGCTTAGGAATGCTCATTAGTTCACCCTGGATACTAATTTTGGTCGTACCCTCATATACAGTTCATCCATGCTGTTTTTACTTGCGACTTATATTTACTATAAGGCAACTTATACATTCGTAAAAAAAATTGACCTCGTGATTTTTGTCACACAAAGTATTGTTTTTTGGGACTGTTTTGAAAAATCCCAAGCAAGTTTTCCTACAATCGTCATATTATGCTATGTTTTCACCGAAGGTTTATTTTAGTTCAGATTAAATAAATCTATTTAGTGTTTCCACTGCACTAAGCTAATATGACTTATACGGGTGTAGGCTTTAGTTCCGACTCGAAATTCGCAGAGTTGAAGCAGACTAAAGGCAAAGTTCTTGTGCATGAGGAGAAATCAACTGCCTTGAATTCTGCTGTACACTTTCAAGGACTACTGCGATGTTTTAGGCCGATCTTGCGTTCCTTACATGTACGAAAGTTGGTTTATTTATTACCGAACAGCTCGTCTCAAATTTGGCCACCAAAATTTGAATGTTCCACTGTGAACAATCATTTTGATAAGTAAGTTTTATCATTTGAACGTGGTGATTTGGCATCAGTAACTGAATAATATACAATAGATTTGGCAGATGTCATCAAAACAACATGGACGGAAAAAGCTACCAAAATCTACCACCATTAATTGAAAAACCGTTGAGGTATTTGTGTACACGGACACTGTGGCGTATGCGTAATTTTTTTTAAATTATTTTCCCATGAACAACATAACGGTACCTATAATATAAATTTAAACAAAATCTTGTTTGTTGTAAGAAAATCCTACACAGCTGTAGATTTAATTTCTTGTGGATTTAATGGAAAAAGTCTGTGTGAATGACCTCAAACCTTCTAACAGCTAAATGAAAACTTTCATAAAGTAATACATGCATAGATCAAATATCACAAGAAACACATCCCAGATTGAATGTCTTAAAAAAGGCAAATACATATATGCATTTAAGAAAATAGTCATCATTTTAAAGATATTATTTGTTCATTTACTTTCTTTCTTCATGACCTTTTATTTAATTCAATAAAGTTTATCCTTAAGTGGGCTTTAGGTCAATTTTTGTTTTTTTTTTTTATGTTGTGACGTTTCGGATGTGGTTACACCCTTCTTCAGACAACTTTAAAAATATAAATATTTTGTATTTGTTTGTTAGCTTTTGGTTTCCGTGTTTTCTCAAAAAAGTTTAAGAGACGTTTCAAATATTTTTCTTTTCCGCTGTATATATCTGTTATCTCTTTTGTTTTTTTATTTTTTAATTTGTTTGAAAATTTATTGATGTTTAATTATCTGAATTTTTTAAATTCAAATAATTAATTTTGAAAATAAATTCAAATATTTTTATGTATACATGTATAATATATTTAATTGTTGAGTTTTGTTTATGTAGATATGGTTTGATAATTAATAAACTGACCGTAAATATTACTAAGTCTATCACAATCTGAACGTCTATTAATACTATTTTGGGTGTTTCTAATATGTAACATTTCTAGTAACATTCTTTTATTGTAATTCTGTTCTGATTGTAAAATTGTTATATTTTTGAAGTCAGGACGATGATTTTCTTCTATGCAATGGAGAGCTAGTGCAGTCTTTTGTGTACTACCACTATTTATATCAGATTTATGACCTGATATACGATTTCGAAGTTTTTGCATTGAGGTTCCTACATAGATTGATGGGCATGATGTTGAGCCATCACCTATACATTTAATCTTGTATACTATATTTGATTTTTCTTCCTTTTCTAATTTATCTTTTAATTTTGAGAAAACTGAATTTCTAAGAGTATTTGTTGATTTAAAGGCTATTCTAGTTTTTTCTTTATCTCTAATTGGTGCTTTCAATAAACGGTTTGAAAAATTTGGAACGTATAAAGCACTTTTATATATTCTTTGTGGTTCATTTATATTTTGAGTTGATCGTCTGACACCATTGAAATAGTTGTTAATAAGTGATTTAGTTATTTCTTTTGGAAATGAATTAGAGTACATTGTATCTTTTATTATTCCAATGTTTTTTTGTCGAAATATAATATCACTATTGTCTAGAACTCTATTTATGAAATTTTGTGCTGTATTAATAATTACTAGTTTGGGTTGTTGAGAATTGAAATTTATCAAACGACCTGAAGATGTTGGCTTTTTGTACCAATCAAAAATTAGATGTGTATTTTGTCTTATAACTTTAACATCAAGATATGGGAGCATTCCTTGTTTTTCAACTTCAAATGTAAATTTAATTTTAGGATGAAAGGAATTTAATGCTGTTAAAGTTGAATTAAGTTCAGTTGATTTGATGATTAAAAATAAGTCGTCTACGTATTTCTTAATAACTTTTGGTGTATACGATAGTTTTTTTAAAACGTTATCAAGTAAAGTTTCCATAACTATATCTGCTAAAATTGGGGATAAAGGACTTCGCATAGGTACACCTTGTTTTTGCTGATAAGTTGTTTTATTAAATTGTAAATAATTATTATCAACTATGCAAAAATGTAAAAGTTCTAAAAATTGTTTCTTTTTAATTTGTGTATTTTCTTTGATAGTATTCCAACTTTTATCAACAGTTTCTATAGCCATATGTACTGGTATATTTGTAAACAGAGAAAATACGTCAAAAGAAACTAGTATATCGTTTTCTTCTAAAATAATTGGTGATATTGTTTCAATAAAGTGTTTTGTATTTTTAACATTATATTTTGAATTTTCAGTTATTTTGTTAAGAATTTTAACAATATATTTTGAAAGTTGATAGCAAGGGACATTTTTGTAGAAGAGCATATTGGTCGTAAAGGACAATTTTCTTTATGAATCTTAGGTAAGCCATAAATTTGTGGACTATTGGCTGTGTATGTTGTCATACATTTCTTTTCTGATTCATTTATAATTTTTTGAATAAATAAATCTTTTTACAAATATACCAGTACATATGGCTATAGAAACTGTTGATAAAAGTTGGAATACTATCAAAGAAAATACACAAATTAAAAAGAAACAATTTTTAGAACTTTTACATTTTTGCATAGTTGATAATAATTATTTACAATTTAATAAAACAACTTATCAGCAAAAACAAGGTGTACCTATGCGAAGTCCTTTATCCCCAATTTTAGCAGATATAGTTATGGAAACTTTACTTGATAACGTTTTAAAAAAACTATCGTATACACCAAAAGTTATTAAGAAATACGTAGACGACTTATTTTTAATCATCAAATCAACTGAACTTAATTCAACTTTAACAGCATTAAATTCCTTTCATCCTAAAATTAAATTTACATTTGAAGTTGAAAAACAAGGAATGCTCCCATATCTTGATGTTAAAGTTATAAGACAAAATACACATCTAATTTTTGATTGGTACAAAAAGCCAACATCTTCAGGTCGTTTGATAAATTTCAATTCTCAACAACCCAAACTAGTAATTATTAATACAGCACAAAATTTCATAAATAGAGTTCTAGACAATAGTGATATTATATTTCGACAAAAAAACATTGGAATAATAAAAGATACAATGTACTCTAATTCATTTCCAAAAGAAATAACTAAATCACTTATTAACAACTATTTCAATGGTGTCAGACGATCAACTCAAAATATAAATGAACCACAAAGAATATATAAAAGTGCTTTATACGTTCCAAATTTTTCAAACCGTTTATTGAAAGCACCAATTAGAGATAAAGAAAAAACTAGAATAGCCTTTAAATCAACAAATACTCTTAGAAATTCAGTTTTCTCAAAATTAAAAGATAAATTAGAAAAGGAAGAAAAATCAAATATAGTATACAAGATTAAATGTATAGGTGATGGCTCAACATCATGCCCATCAATCTATGTAGGAACCTCAATGCAAAAACTTCGAAATCGTATATCAGGTCATAAATCTGATATAAATAGTGGTAGTACACAAAAGACTGCACTAGCTCTCCATTGCATAGAAGAAAATCATCGTCCTGACTTCAAAAATATAACAATTTTACAATCAGAACAGAATTACAATAAAAGAATGTTACTAGAAATGTTACATATTAGAAACACCCAAAATAGTATTAATAGACGTTCAGATTGTGATAGACTTAGTAATATTTACGGTCAGTTTATTAATTATCAAACCATATCTACATAAACAAAACTCAACAATTAAATATATTATACATGTATACATAAAAATATTTGAATTTATTTTCAAAATTAATTATTTGAATTTAAAAAATTCAGATAATTAAACATCAATAAATTTTCAAACAAATTAAAAAATAAAAAAACAAAAGAGATAACAGATATATACAGCGGAAAAGAAAAATATTTGAAACGTCTCTTAAACTTTTTTGAGAAAACACGGAAACCAAAAGCTAACAAACAAATACAAAATATTTATATTTTTAAAGTTGTCTGAAGAAGGGTGTAACCACATCCGAAACGTCACAACATAAAAAAAAAAAAAAAACAAAAATTGACCTAAAGCCCACTTAAGGATAAACTTTATTATTTGTTCATTATTATTTTTTTTTTCATTTCATTGTAAATTTATTTAAAAAAAAACAAGCCTTTTTCTGTTGTACGCTGTACGAGTATGCTTATAAAAAATCGATGTTAATGGCTATCAAGAATTTGCAAAATTAATTTCTTAGAATCCATTTTTATTTAAAAATAAAAAACTAGTTATCTTACAATGTGTATACAAACTAAAACTATATTTCTAAAAAAAATTCTAAATTACGAAAATATTTAAAAAAGGATTAATCTTTGCAATTCAAAACCCTTTGAGCTGAAAGAACAAACAGATACCTGCGTGCACCATATTTTCTCCAAAAAAAATATTTGTGGTGACCTGTTCCAAAATTTAACATATTTCAAAATCGACCTTCACACCACAGAATTAAAACAATATTAGAGTTTTCTGAATAAAACATGCAAGTCTGTCCTTTAGTGTTATTGAAGCAAATCTACCTCCATATATGTATGTACATATGTATGTGTATAATACATCTGAGTATTGTCCATCAAATTCTTCTTCAAAATCAATCAAATAATTGTGCATTTCAACTAATTTTTTTTGTAGAAAGCCGATTTAGCAGCAGCATTCTTGCCTCTCTTAGCTGATGTGCGCAACTTTACCTACTATTCATCCACAATTCTAGATGAGGGCGAATGGATAATGGTGATGCAACGCCCCAAGGAATCAGCCAGTGGTTCAGGCCTATTAGCCCCATTCGAATTCTGGGTATGGATCCTAATATTCATCTCTTTACTCGCTGTCGGACCCATCATCTATGTACTCATCATAATTCGAAATAAAATCACTGGTGACGACTCTCAGCAACCGTACTCGCTGGGCCATTGCGCTTGGTTTGTGTATGGAGCACTAATGAAACAGGGTAGTACCCTCTCCCCTATAGCAGGTAAAAACAATCATATCCAATCAAAATTTTATGTTTGAATACAAAATTAAACTCTAAGCCCACTTAATTTGTATTTTATATGTACGAATAAACCACACAAATTTCATTTTAGATTCTACGCGTTTACTCTTCGCTACATGGTGGATTTTTATCACCATTCTAACATCATTTTATACCGCCAATTTAACTGCTTTCCTCACGCTATCCAAGTTCACTTTACCCTTCAATACGGTCAATGATATCCTTTCAAAGCAGAAGCATTTCGTAACTCCGCGCGGAGGTGGAATTGAGTATTCTATAAAAAATGTAAGTAATGGTACATATACGATTACATATGAGTATAGATATAATGTCTGCAAAATGTGACGAGCAGTATGTTAAACTTGTGTTTATTTTATATTTTTTTTATACAAAAGCCATTTTTTTTTTTTTTTTTTTATAATCAACTCACGCTCAAGGGAATATGATTACCCTTTAAATGTTTTAACACAGCGCGGGCGTGAAGTTACGGAAGAGAAAGAAGGATAGGAAAGATGTGTGGCACGATGTTCTGAGACTGAAGGTGGTTGTCTCAGATTTTGTATCTCCAGGGATGGCGGCTGAACTAAAGCGGAGAATTGCCGTGTCTTATTTCTTTGTTCTTTATAATTCACATTATTTTATTCGTTTTTCATCCTTGTCGGGCATACTAGTTTAACTCAATCACATGTTGTTAGTATTACGCCTACACAACATGTAATGAGTAAGCAAGCAACCCATTGATGACAATTTTTAGAAGGTTTTAATGGAATTAAAGACGACATAGACGACGGCAGGGATCGAACCTGTAATACTGAGGTTGACAGGCGAGCACACAACCATCGCGCCACGGCCACCCCCGTGTAGATTGAAATTGGTGATAGCTTTTTTATAATTCTCTACAGAAATTTGTTTTATTTTCAGGATAATATCAGTGGAGATGAATTTAAGAATCTTACATTTTTATTTACCGTGATTATTTGCCATATATTTGGCACTCATTTATGGATACCTATACATGCAACGGATATACGAATATTAGATTGAGAACGACCAAAAAAGGCGTAGATCTCTGTTAGATTCTATTATTTCAAGTTTAATACGTTTTTTTTTAATCTATGACAAATATTGCCTTCTACATTACTTAGTCTAGGTCTAGTCTGGTTCTAAACCAACTGGGCTCTATAAACAACAAAGAGTATGCAAACAAACATTCACAACTAATAAGGGGCTTTAATAGTAATATAAAATGTATTTTTCAAAAACACTTTTATACTTTTCATGATCTGTCAATGTCAAAACGTCAGTGAATTATTCTGAAATTCTATGACTCATTTTCTTACTTCATCAATTTTCTTCCGTAGTAATTTTCTCACCAAACGGTGCCTGATACAATGGATACATTTGAGTCAACAAACATCCGCTTGTATTCACTTACAATGTTCCACCGATCGAAGTACCGAAAATACCACACCTAAAAGAACCTTTTTAACAGTACTTCTTAGAACCTGTATCTATATATGTTAATGTTATTTTACAAACATTTTCTAGAAAACTTTATCGAAGGGTGCGTTAAACTTTCAATTTTACCTAGAGCTTTTTGAAAGCTATAAATCGAAAGTACAGCTTCAAAATAAGAAGTAATTACTTGTTGTTTTATTAATCAAGTTTTACATAATACAAACGTTCCCTCTGTCTTTTGCATATCACTCTTCATAAAAAATGAAGCTTTTCTTTGAGAGCTAGTCATTTTATTTTCCGTGCGCTATTTGTTTTTCTTAATTGGTTTCGACCCACAGAATACATTATGTAAGGTATTGTATGTACATTACGAGTTTTCATATTAAGGGTATTCATGCAACGAGATAATTTTCCGCCTTTCAGAAAGCTATAACTTTCCGCAACATGTTTGCATGAATACTCAACTCATTTCAACTCAATACAGGTATACAAAGGGTCGAAGTGATCTTCAAGCTCGCTTCAATACCTCATATAAACGTAGTATTAGAAGTCACAATCCATATTTCTTTAGTTTATTAGGTTTATTTCTTCTCTTTCCGCATCAAGTTCGTCAGATAATTTTATCAGATCTGCGAATGTTTTTCTCATACAAATTTTGACATCTCGTTTCTGCGGAGATAAAATTATCTGGTTTGGGAGGTTTACCAGGGTTTTCCACGTTTACATGAATACCCTTGTTTACTTCAGTTTCGAAAAAGATTTGTATATTGTTATATTTATTCTAGCACCGAGTCTCTAAGGTTTATTTAATTTTGGAAAATTCTGACACCTGATCTCCAAGATTCTCAAAAAGACTTAACTCTAGATGCTTCATTTAAATCAGCATTATTAGGAGAGATTTAATTTTCATTTTTAATTTTAATTTTGGTGGGGGCAAAACCTCCATTTATTCAGCTTAATTAATTGCATACACATTTCATTTTTTTTTTTTTTTTCAGACAAATGAAAGCCTTTCGATTCTAAACAGCATGGTCTTAAACAACCGAGCAACGTTCACTGAAAATGAAAATGACACCGTAACACTAACAACATTTGTTGAAAAATACGGTTACGTCTTTATTCGAGACCGCCCAGCAATTAACCACCTTCTGTACCTAGACTATCGTTACCGAAAGTTAATAAGCTTGGATAATGAAAAAATTCACTGTCCATTTGCCATGGCTAAGGAACCATTTTTAAAGAAGAAACGAGCCTTTGCTTATCCATTTAAATCCAACTTGAGCACTCTCTTTGATCCAGAGTAAGAATGAAAAGAACCTTTTGATATTTTTAAAAATATAACTGTCTGCATTTTGTAGGCTCCTCAACTTGGTGGAATCGGGAATAATCAAACATCTTTTGGCAAAGGGTTTACCAAATGCAGAAATTTGCCCTCAGGACTTGGGTGGCACTGAACGTCAGTTACAAAATGGAGACCTTATGATGACCTATTACATCATGATAGCTGGTTTTGTTACCTCCATCGTCGTCTTTACCACAGAAATGCTGTTCAAGTGCATAAATCATCGACAGTCTGGTAAAAATATGATTATAGGTTCCAATGGACTACAACGTTCAACAAACATGCGTTTGCATGGATGGGCAGCTGGTAGGAGCAACAAAAGGGAAAGTATGGGCAATCGGCTTAATGAAGGCATTATCTTGAGTAATGTGACACCTCCACCGGCATATGCGAGCATCTTCAAGCACAACAAAAACGCAGTAGTCGACATGAATAAATGGAAGCAGGCGGTTTCAAGGAATCAGGATGATTCAAAAGGCGTGAGGAGACTAATAAATGGTCGTGATTACATGGTTTACAAAAATACTAATGGTATAAATCAATTGGTACCCGTGCGAGCACCTTCAGCGACACTTTTTCAATATTCATACACTGAGTAGATTTTACTCAACATTCGTTAAACGTTGTTTTAAAAGTCAGTTATTGTATATTTTAATGAAATTGCCATTTTTTCGGGTTATATTTATTGTGATGTCTAGACATATACTCTCTAATTATTGAATATTGATGAAATAAAAGTTTCTATTTTTGTGTATCTATCTATTTTTGGAAGTTTTTTTAATAATGTACTATGTAGGTATGTACATGCATTGGTACGTATATGTTATGTATATGTTTACCGTTGTGCCCATATGTGGATTTAGTTGCAATTTGTCAAATAAACGGTACTTATGGCCAGGAGCGCACATTCAATTTTAGTCACGCAACTGTTTGGTTGCTAAAATGAAACACATAGAGCAACTCGATTCGAGCAATTAAAAAGTTTGTGATTTGACACAAACCAAACGATTGTCTAAAATGAGTTTGCTATTTTGAGTTACATATAACCAAATGCACTTGCGCGCACATTCAACTAAATATTTGAGCTGTTTTATATAAGCACAAGAGAGAAAAGTATGAGCGTGAGTGAAGAGTTGCCAGCGCGCTGTGCTCTATCGACGGGTGATTAAACTATTTGATTTCAATCACAGAGTTGCAAGTGCGCGCCTAGCTTAAGAGTTCTTCTAAAAATGCGATATTAGCCGTGTTTTTTTGGAAAAGTTATCCGTAGTACAGTAGGATGTTATATGAATAACATATACAACATCCGCAATAGGATCACGCCGATAAAATGAGAAGTGAAATCCTGCTGCGGATAGAGATTTGACGTTTATTCGAGTATCGGCAGTGATCCTACTGCGGATGTTGTATTTGTTATTCATATAAAATCTTACTGTACTACGGATAACTTTTCCAAAAAACACGGGTATATATAAATTATATTAGTCTAAATACAAAAAATGTCTTCCGACGATACTCCTAACACAAATAATGTTGTAAGTAATTCTGAACTCAAAGACATGATAGCTATTATTTATCGAAGTGTTGAGGATTCTAAAAAAGACATTAAGGCCGAAATAAAAGAAGTATATGATACTGTTGTCGGAGTAGGATCTAAAATTGATTATATAGACACCAAAGTCAATCAGGTCGAAAAAAAAGTTAATTAACATGAAGAAAAAATTAATATTTTGGAGTGCCAACTAAGAAGAAACAATGTAATTTTACTTAACTTAGAAGAAAAGGAGAAATCTGTAAGTGAACTAGAGTCAATGGTCTTGTATATTTTACAAACAGCTTTCGAAATTAAAATCTCTTTAACTGAAATTGATTTTATTTACCGCCTGGGTACCCAAAATGTAAATAAGATACGCCCAATCAAAATTGGTTTCTTGAGTTATAGAATAAAAATGCAAATCATGGAAGTCAAATCAAAACTTAAGGAGTACAATTCCAAAAACCACTCTAAACTCTTCCTCTTTGATGATCTTCCGAAAGAAATAGTTGACAAAAAGAAAATATTAATGGAAAAGTCAAGAGCATTAAAAGTACTTCACAACAATTCAAAAATAATGATAAAAAATAATAC